>CM040104.1:1322982-1957149 GCA_022496805.1 Pohlia nutans | reverse complement strand
ATAGAAGTTTTTTTTACTAATTTTAGAAGTTTTTTTTTCAAAATACTCGAATATTCCATGGAATATTCCCTGATTAATAGAATATCCGAAGATTCGTATTTTTTAGAAAATAATATTGACCTATGACCGTGGGCTGAAACGTGGTAAAATGGCATTTGATTTACACTTTTCTTTCAACCGCATGGTTTTTTTATTTCAGGGTTTATTGCATATTCCATCAATTTTCGGTTTAGGGTGTCCTCAAAGCTGTAAGTGAACACATACACTTGTTTGGAAGTTGATGCAGCAAATACAAAACTTTAACATGTGACGAAGAATTTTGATACAATAATAGATAGAAGAAACTTTATGTTGCTGAAATCGTCAGATAAGTGTGGAACATAAATGGTAGGTCATTGGACTCCATTGAATGTACTATGGGATACTTCTATAGTGACTCCTACTTTTCAGCGAAAGGGTGGGTCAAGATCCCACTTTCAAGGACTAGTTTGACTTCGTTGAAGCTGAACGTTGGCGCGTGGATGAACATGTCAACCTAGGGATCGCGATGGCAGACCTTCAAGAAGATGAAGTACACATGCTTGCAATATGAGAATTGGCGATTCCCACGGAACTTTGTCATTGTCTTCTTGAATGCAGGGCAGCTGCAGCCTGGTAGGGAGCTAATTGTGATCTGATACTGCTTCACATCTGGTGGCGTTCCCGAGTCTAGAGCGATGATGCAGCCATGGCCAGGGTGAGGAATCATTGTCACAGCATGGAGTCGAGCTTTGAGGGACTCTGAAGAGCCCAAAGCCAGCCTCTGCTGCGGATTTAGACGCACAGCTGTTCGCTTGACGATCTTCCCTTCTCTTTTTCCAGGATACCTATCTGCGTCTGCAGGTACAGGTACGGTGTCCAGATTTGTAGGAGGCTTTGCTGTGGAAAACAACCTTCTTGGAGAGACAGGCACTTTCTGCGGTAGTTGGAACCCAGCGGCTTCGAGGGCAAGGATCTCACTTTGCTTGAGGTTTGTTCCAAGCTTCACTGGCTAGACATCAGGAATGCTGGGCCTCTCTTGCTCCTTAGAGTACGGAACTACCCATTTCCGCCTTGTACCTTTGACACACCTTTTGATATCGTCCGAGCAGAAGAAAAATTCTGAAGACTCTTGTACGTTCTTCCTAGTGTTGTGCCATAGACCAGTGTACGTAGGGGCGGGGGTGGGTTTCGCACCCCTCACAATTCTCTCTAGACACTTCTTCTTTGTAACAGCTCTTTGGACCCAACAACACTAAGCTGAAGTCTTTGGCAACCGAGCAATGTGCCACTCCTTCACGTTAACTCTGGTCTCCTCAACACTAGAGACGTGACGAACCCGTCCTTGGCTACGGGGAGAAGGAACTGCGTTGTCGGCTTGTGGTGCAGAAGGTGCAACTTCGAGGACGTTGGATTCATCCTCTTCAGAAATTACTGACATGTAAGCGGTGCGTACCATGGTTTTCCTGCCATAGCCACGAGGATGCGAGAAGTTTACTTTATCGGGTCTGTGTGACTCATCATTAGCTCCAAGTGGCAAATCCACCCTGCGCTTCATGGAACCAAACACTTCCTCTCCAGCCATGTGAGGATCACGTGTACAGAACTCGTCCGCCCCAGGCATGTCGAGCATGGGGTCCTTGAGGACCTTGGGGTCACCTGTTTTTTGAGCCCTACGCTCAGCCATGCGAAGCTTCAGCTCTTGTTTGCTTGGTCCAGTCCCCCCTACATCGCCCTTCAAATACTGGTAGTAATTGACGACTTGCAGAAAAGCCCGGATGTAGTCATCCACTGTAGCAACATAAAGATCACCTCCGTTGTTCCCGGACGCTTGAAGCCACTTGTTGTGGACAGTCTCTGCAAGATTGCACGACGGCATCTCTGCAAGTTCGTCCTCTGAGAACATCTGAAGAAGTCATGCGAAGAGAAGTTAGCCAAAATTGGTGGTCGGGTCCGACTCATGAGTAGACTGTAAGGGCATGGAGCTGAAGGAGTCATGTGAAGAGAAGTTAGCCAAAATTGGTGGTCGGGTCCAACGCATGAGTAGACTGTAAGGGCATGGAGCTGAAGAAGTCATGTGAAAAGAAGTTAGCCAAAATTGGTGGTCGGATCCGACGCATGAATAGACTGTAAGGGCATGGAGCATGCAACAAAGGACGTGTGTACTCACCCCGACCATAAATCCTCCCCATTGGCGATAACGGAAGTGCCAAAATGCCAGCCACAACTCAAGTTTGCTCAAGGCTGACTCGGTCACAGCCCCGGCGGATACCCACCATGCTTTAAGTCCTTGATACAATCTCTCAGCCTCGGCCATTGTTTGAGCCTTCCTGTATTCATGACACATCTGCTTGTGTTGGTCCCACAGATCTTCAGCGATGTATTTCTCAGTATGCTTCACCATGGACTCGGTCCAGTGAAATTGATAAGTCCTCTCATGGTTGTCCATACGTTCCTCCTTGTTGCCGGACCCATAGACAACCCGGACGGCGTTCCAGTTGGCCTGGGCACTGTCTGCCATGAAGCCCTTGAAATTAGGCATGTCAATACCATGTCGCTTCATCACGGCGTTGAGATTCTTCCAGAAGACCATTTGGGCTTCAATGTCCTCCGACTGCATGTCGCAGCAAACAATACTCATGACACGGCAATAAGTGGAGTCATAGACATGGCAAGCCATCGTTGTCCACTGCTTGACTCATTTTACATGATCAAACATCAACCAGGCATTCTCAAGATCACCATTGGGTTGCATCCGCTTCACTAGGTCCACGCCACTGCCGGGGCCCACTTCAGACATCTTGAAGACGTACACCTTGTCCAGCTCAGAACCTTGGCCAGGGAACATGTTCATTTGAACAAAAGCCTAGTTGCTAAGGCCTCGCAACCTAGTGATGCTGTCCATGACACCGTACCTCCTCAAGTACCTGAAGGTGACAACCTTATTTCGAATATTTGGTGAAGCCATGTCTTTGCATCGATCCAGCACCGGAACTAGTTCCTCAAAACTCAACGTCTTGGGCGGATCGTCCTCGGACCTCAACAAGTAGCCTCCAATGAGAGTCTTGCTTGCCTCTAATACCAATGCACTCTTTGTCGCTTGCGGATTCTTCTCAACCTGATCTCCAATTAGACTACTGATTTCGACTTTGGTGTTCCTATAGTCACCAACTTTAACAGGATGCTCGTGATATCCAAGGTGGATGCAAACACGAGTTCTGTTACGCTTGCCGGACACATAGTAGATCTTTGCTCCACAAGTGGCAAGACATGAGGGCGGTTCCTTACACACCTTGCACACCACGGTCGAACCTCTAGGAGGACCCTGGCCCACAACAAACGCTTGCAATGTGAATCCATCAAACTCAGTCTCGTTCACTTCATAGATGCGATGTTCACGTCTAAGGTAGTCGCACTCCTTGTTCTCACATCGCAGGTGCCCTACACAGCTGGAGGATTGAAATGAGAGACCCATGTCATTAGTAATGTTGGTTGTGATGGTCTTGGTCCATACATGGCCATCGTAGCACTTATCCATTCCTTGCATAGACTTTGCCTGCGAACGAGAGGCGGATGCTTCAGCAGGAGGTAACTCAAACATGACGTCACCGTTGAACGTTGAGGGCAAATATGTGACTCTCTCATGTCTAATGGAACTATAATCGATCTTCTTTAGGACGTTCTTCTTCCCTGGCATGAGGGGAAGTTTCTTCAGACATGTAACGACACTATCGCAATCGGTAGAACTCGGTGGTGGGGAAGAAGAAGAATTTGGAAACACTACTGGAGGGGACTTTGACTGTACGGGAGGGTCAGATGATGCAGGGACAGAACGAGTGGTTTTTGGAGGACTACTGTCTTCATCTGATGTGAGGGTAATGACGGGATTGATAGTTCCCGTCTGGACCTCAATATTTTCAAGATGAGGAGTCTCTAACCCAGGCTCGACCTTGACCGTTACATTGGAAGGAAGGGGGTTCTGAACGGTGCAAGTTGAGGAACGACGAGGGGTTAGGATTTCTGTAGATGCAGCCATTTGGAAATCCGTCAACCCATAGACTCTATACCTTCCTGGAGCAAGCCTCCAACTTCTACAATTACTCTCGTCAGAAATTGATAACTGACCAACTGTGTGACTCAGCTCAGACGTGAGGTCATCAAAAATCTCTTCCTCAACACTAATACCGTCTTCCTGGAAATTAAACCGAAGACTCAAACGCTGACACGACACTAAAGCATATCCTTCCTGGTCTACAAGAAATGTGAGTGGGAGACCCAAGCCATGAGCTCAGAGCACGACCACATCTGGCACACCAAGTAGGGCTGGAAGAGGCATGATGAGAGTAGAGAGCGCGCAACTAGACGAGGCTGATGGTGATTTGATAGTAGTGAGGTGACAATGGGTGAAGGGATCTCTTTATTGGATCCAAGTTCTGACGATTGGAAGCATTGTCAACAAGGAATTGGCGGCATTCCAAAATTATTGGAGCAGCCGTAAAATAAATGGGCAACGGTCACTGTTGAACTGGTATGGCAGAAGTAGATAGATCTCAGCCGAAATGTGAATGACGAGATTAACAATAGCCCAAGATTAGAACTTAATAACTACATGGCGCCAAGTTGTGCGACCATTGAAGGATTGTGACTGGCATGCATAAGAAGATGGGAAGAAAACGGAATTCTCAAAATGCGAGTGCAAGTGGTAGCTAGTGAAAGAGGGAGCTTCTCAGATGCATGACGTCTCACCATGTGAAGGTGCGACACCTTCAATTGCTAAGACGAGGAAAAGGGGAAAGCTCCTATTCTCTAGTGCGAAGCAGCTCAAGCGCTCTAGGATGAGAAATGCAGAGAGTAGGAATAGACGTTATGCTAACTTGAGGGGCACCATCAAGACTTTAACATCCGAATTCGCCAAACTTCCGGTGGAGACCGTGCATCGCCCTTCAATAGAGCACGAAGACAACATACCATCCCAGTCCAATTGTCAAACAAAGGTGCAGCTCTCGGTAGACTTTAGTGTTCCTCACGACAGTCGGGTACACTCTTTCACCACCCTATTACTTGTATCCAACACTTTTTATCTTTAGGATATCAAAAATTCCACTTGGAATTTTCCCAAGTTTTTATGGTTTGAGACCGCGGGCAAGGTTCACCTTCAGCGGGAATGGGGCAGCGTCGAAATAATTCAGCGGCCATGGGGTAGCGTACAGGGTCAAAGGACTGCATCCAAATATTTCAGTGGCCATGGGACAGCGTCCACGGGCAACGGGCAGGGATCAAAATTTCAAGCGGCCGCCCTGAACCCTAAACGCGTGTGTCTGCCTCCTTCGTATGCCCTGTCCTCAGCTTGTTCTTCTCTGTGCAGGCAGTAGCACCCCAGGCACCCGCACCCCAGAGCTTGTGGCCTGCTGAGGTCGTTGCCGCCAGCGACCAGGTACGCTGCTCCTCTTCTCACGCGCGCGCTCCTCTTCTGGTCCTTGTTTTTTTCTTGAAGTATTGCTCGCGTGCTCCACTTCTCACGCGCGCGCTCCTCTTCTGGTCCTTGTTTTTTTCTTGAAGTATTGCTCGCGTGCTCCACTTCTCACACTGTCGCCTTCCTTTTGCGTGCCAGGTGCACGCATTCTCAAGTGTTGCTTTCCAGGTGCAGATCTTCTCATGTGCATGCTCGCCCACGTTTGCTTATGAATTCTGAACAATGAATGGCCACAACATTCAAGGGAAGTGTTCTCACTGATTGAGCCTTGTTTCATTCATGATTCACAGGTGGAATCCTAAGGTCGTTTGAATGTGCATTGGTACAATGATATTGAGTGACCATCCCATAGTGGCTGAGGAAATCGGTAATGTCGTTGGAAGCACTTGAAAGAAACTGCTCTGTCAAGATGAGCCGTCGTCAGTAGTGGACGCAGTCTTGTTAGGATGCTAATCAGTAAGTCCTGTAGCACTCCTTGTCATTTGCTTTATCGATAATGTCTAATGACGTGGTACAGGATTTGGACGCACAGGTGCTGCCACCATCTGTGAGCTCTCCATCGACCTTCACCAACCCTAATTCGCATATCCCTCGGTCTCCTTCAATCTTCATCAACCCTAGCTGTCAGGTTAGGTTTAATATTTTGCTCCCCTCTGACATTGAATGAGTTGTGTGCATTCTATACTTAGACCTTGCAAAGACAAGTAGTAGAAATTCTAAACCCTAGACTTGGAATTGGATCTGAAGCACGTGCCATTCAAAAGTCTAAATGATCTGTAGATGAATTGTGCATGATCTAGTGTGCTTAGCAGTACTGTGTTTGAGAGAGTTACGAGTGAAAGATTAAGTCCTATGAATCACAAGAACTGAAGAAGCTCGATAGACGTCATAGTGATAGCAAGTCCTCATGTGCTACTGATTTCAAGTGTCTTTGGCGTGTTCTAAAACGTGGTGGGATTGGGTCAAAATTCAATCCAAGTTGTTGAGATGAGGAGTGCCAATGTTGCCGGGGTGAACGAGACTAGAGGACTCACATTGGGCACCACAGTTGGAGAGTCCCAAAGTCGAGGGACCAGTGTCCTAGACGCGATGGAAGTTGACGTAGTGCAAGCAATGTCCAATGTTGGTGGAGACGCAACGTGTGTGAGCGAGAGCCGCCAGCTCGTTATAGGCTGCGAGTCGAGTGATAGTGGGGACTCCGAGTCAGATGAAGGAACTGACGGTTGTGGAGACGATGATGGAGCGAGTGGTGGAGCTGGTGATGGAGGCAGTTCTGTGGTTCCCATTGGAGGCGGCACTTCAGCTCGTGACAAGAATGGCACAACTTCGAATGCTGTGGCGGCAATGACGAGTGGTGCGGGTACAAGAGAAGGCGTCACGGAAAGTTCAAGTTCGCGTCTCGAGAATCGAAGTGGTGAAGTTGACAAAGGTTTAGAGTCACTGCCCCCCTTAGAGCGAGCGCGCAGACAAGTCATCGGCTTGACCAAGGTAGGAGACAACGTACATGCCGGACTAATTCATGGAAACTTGAACGAGCTTATAGAGAAAATGAGAAAAAAACCATTCTCTAAGGCCGTCCTCAAAATTCCACTCTGTCGAATGATTCACATGCCAATGGTAAGACCCTCGCTTCGTTGTGATGTTGTGAAACTGATGGGAGCATTTCGCTATGGGTACAAGTCCAATTCGGCTGCCATGTACGGGTCGTTGACCAACGATGAGGGTGAGAATAGGCTGGTAAGTCAAGAAGCCATGGACCAGTGGAACCCATGTTGGTTCGTAGAGAACGAAGCATTTGAACAGAGGCTAAAATCTGATCCTGACCTCGAGTGTTTAAGTGGATCAATGTTCTTTGTGTACGATGGGAACCATAGACTTTTGACGTGGAAGGAAGTGATCGAGACTCTTCATACCGATGATCAGCAATGGTATTCAAAGAACGGAAATCCTGAGTGCGTTGTACTCGATACCGCTGGAGGCCGTGGAGATATTCTGAGTGCCATGCACAACATAAACTCGTAAGCCATGAAACTCCATGGATGATTACAATGAGGTGCTTGAATAATGTTGAATTTGTTGACTTTTGGAACTTGGATTGAGGTCACTTGAAATGGCAAATGTGCAGTTCTAACCAAACCGCTCATGTGAAGACTAGTTTGGTACACATTCTTCACCGAATTCAGAAGTATGGATCTTATGACTTAGAGTACTATAAGCCGATGCTTACAACAGAGCAATTCAAGTTGTGCCAATCGAAATCAGTGAAGACTTGGTACCCACTTACAAGAGATTTAATGGTAAACTTCATCTTCAGTGTAAGTCAAAATCCGATATATCTTTTTTGTCTTTGCATTTCTAGCTTGATGTACTGCATGCATGGGTTGAGTTTTGACTATTGGCATGATTCTACAGGATGAAATTGTCCACGTTGCTAACGAGACTGGGCAAATGTACTGGGAAGAAGCGGAGGAGAGCATTCAAAGCGACGTAGGGCTCCAAGAATATGTTGACAAGGCCATATCCAAAAAGAAAGAGGAGCTCTTCACTGTGTTCAACAAAGCGCAAGCAATTGCTAATCCAGCCTATGGAGTTGGCTTCCTGGAGCAGGTGAGTGTGGAAAATCTTTGCAATAAATTTGTTGATGTGTGTGCTACACCATGCTTGGGACAGTGAAGAACAAGGAGTCGGGTCCGATGCTTGATCGGGGCTGAGGGTTTTGAGCTTGCTGTGGTGCGAGCGGGGGTGGTGCACAATGGGAAAGGTAGTGTGAATCAGTGGTCGGGTCCGACTGGCCATTGAGTGTGGGCAGCCGTGCAAGCTCTACGCATGTGTCGTGAGAGTGTGAAAGTCAATCGAGTATTGCGAGTGTTCGAATTTTGCTGTGGTGCGAGTGTGGGAGTATTGCTTGAATGCGAGTGAGGGCAGTCATGCGTGTGGGCAGAGTGTGCGATCATGTGGTTGGAGTGTGCGAGCGTATGTGCAAGTAACGCGTGAGTAAGGCGTGTAACGCGTGTGGGCGAGTAACGCGTATCGTGCAATGAGTGTGGGAGTCACGCGTGGAGTACGACTTGAACGTGTGTGTAAGAGTACTGCACCGTGCTTGTGGAGGTGAACAAACAGGGGTCGGGTCCGATGCTTGTGCTGTGGTGCGAGTCTAGTTACTGAATGGACAGTCATGCGTGTGGTGGGAGTTATGCTGTCGTGGAACTAATGTTGAGTGTGGGCAGTTACGAGAGTGCTGCGTCCTCGTTTTGGGGGCAGTGACGAACTGGGAGTCGGGTCCGATGCTTGATCTTGTGAGGAGACCATGTTGCTGTGGTGTGGTATGGATACTGAGTGGGCAGTCATGCGTGGGTTGGGAATCATGCTGTGGTGGAACTCAAGCTATGGTGGAACTCATGTTATGCTGTGGTGGAACTCATTGTGTGGGAAGTTATGAGAGTGTTGCATCATCGATTTTGGGGCAGTGAGGAACTAGGAGTTGGGTCCGATGCTTGATCTTGCAAGGAGACCATGGTGCTGTGGTGTGAGTTGGGGTACTGAGTGGGCAGTCATGCGTGGGTTGGAACTCATGAATCATGCTGTGTTGGAACTCATGGTATGGTGAAACTCATGTTATGCTGTGGTGGAACTCATTGTGTGGGAAGTTATGAGAGTGTTGCATCATCGATTTTGGCGCATTGACGAACTGGGGGGCGGGTCCGATGCTTGGATTGAGCTCACGAATATCTACGTATATGACAAATTTGAGTGTGGGAACTCACGCGTGTGGCAGGAGAGAGTGAGTCTTGGAACGTGTGTGCTTGGAGTGACATGGTGTGAGTATCGCGTAACGACCCTAAACCATGCAGGATCAGAGTGAGGAACCATCGTGCTTGGGGCAGTCACGAACTAGGGGTCGGGTCCGATGCTTGAAATGAGCTCACAGCTTTTGATGTGTTTGGCAAGTTTGCGTGGTTGGGGCAGTCACAAATTCGTGAGGGGCTGTCATGCGTGGGTGCGATTGTGGTGCGAGTATGCTGTCGTTTGGGAATTCTCGTCGTGCTTGGGGCAGTGGCGAATCAGTAGTCGGGTCCGATGCTTGGATTGAGCAGTGACTAGCGTGAGTTTGAGTAACGTAATTAACGCGAGTATCACGATTTAGGCAACACTTAATGCTAAACGCGAGCGTGGTGCAGGTAACAAGTGAAAGAGTCTCGGCAGTTATGAGTGTGGTGCGAGTCAGGGTACATCAACCTGGAATTACAAGGAATTGAGTGGTCGGGTCCGACACATGACTTGACTCTAGACCTGAAGTATGGGAGGAGTGATCAACGCAACCATAGGGTGCGACAAAAGTTGGTGGTCGGGTCCGACATTTGACCAATTGTCTAGAAAGATTGTGGGTTTAGGTTGAAAATTGAGTGGGGCTCTCCAATTTTATTGAACTTAGTCATTTAAGGTGCATGTTACACAGCAAGATGAGACTCAGATTTGAGTAGTCGGGTTCGACTGTCAGTTTGATGACTCAAAATTGTGGGTGCGAGCCAGTTATCCAAGCTGTGAGTGCAAGAGTTTTGAGTGGTCGGGTCCGACACCTAGTTGCCTGTGGTGCAAGTTTAGGGTGTATGAAGCAATGAGGGTAACGAGTGATGCGAGTAACAAGTAACGCGAATAGCAAATAATGCGAGTAATGGATGTGTGTGTGTGGTTCGAGCAATGCGAGTATCACGAGTAACGCAATGCGAGCGGCAGTGCAGAATCAGTGGTCGGGTCCGACTGGTGCTTGTGTGATTCATGATTGTGTGTGGTTCGAGTAGCGCGAGTGTAGTTCACGTGACGCGAGTGACGTGAGTAACACAACGCGAGGGGCTGTGTAGTTTCAGTGGTTGGGTTCGACTAGTGCTTCAGAATGCCTGTGTGCGTGTGGTTCGAGCAGTGAGAGTGAAGCGCGTAACGCGAGTTGGATGTGTGTGTGTAGTTCACGTGATGCGAGTGACGTGAGTAACGCAACGCGAGGGGCTGTGTAGTTTCAGTGGTCGGGTCCGACTGGTGCTTGAGATTGCCTGATTGCGTGTGGTTCGAGCAGTGAGATTGATGCGAGTATCACGAGTTGGATGTGTGCGTGTAGTTCGAGTGACGCGAGAGACGTGAGTAACGCAATACGAGGGAGCAGCGTGGATTCAGTGGTCGGGTCCGACTGGTGCTTGAGTGTGGGCAGTCATGCGATCACTACGCGAATATGGGAGTCAAGCTGTGGTGCGAGTGTGGGAGTTTTTACGTGGTGAGAGTCTGGGAGTGGTACGTGTAGTGCGAGTGTGGAAGTTATGATATGGTGCGAGTATGGGAATAACGCAATATATTGCGAGTTTTGGATGTGTGCATGTGGTTAGAATAACGATGCAATGCGATGTATCGCAATGCGAGGGGCAGCGTATATTCAGTGGTCGGGTCCGACTGTGTGCGTATGGTTTGAGTAACGAGTGTTTGCGAGTAATGAGTAACACGTGTGTGAGTAACGCGTGTGTGAGTAACGCGTGTGTGAGTAACGCGAGTGTGAGTAACGCGTGTGTGAGTAACGCGTGTGTGAGTAACGCGAGTGTGAGTAACGCGTGTTTGCGAGTAATGAGTGTGTGAGATTCAGTGTGGTGCGAGTGTGGGAAATTGCTGTGGTGTGACTGTGCTGCAGTCATGCGTGTAGCACGAGTGTGAGAGTTGGGCGTGGGTAAGTTTGGGCAGTCATGCTGTGGTGCGTGTGGTGTGAGTGACGCGAGTCGTGTGGTGTGAGTAACGAGTGGCGCGTGTGTGTGAGTTACAAGTGGCGCGTGTGTGTGAGTTACGAGTGGCGCGTGTGTGTGAGTTACGAGTGGCGCGTGTGTGTGAGTATCGAGTGCGAGAGTCATGTGAGTGTCGAAATTAGACGTTGGAGCGTGTGGGTAGTCATGCTGTGGTGCGTGTCGAGCAGTCATGCTGTGGGTGCGAGTAACGCGAGTAACGCGTGTTGTGAGAAGCGCGAGTAACGCGTCTGGTTTGTTTAGTAACGCGAGTCCTGTGATGTGAGACATGCGAGCAACGCGAGCAATGCGTGGATTTTAGAATGCTTGATCTGGTTGCTTGGACCACATGGTGCTGGTCATGCTGTGATGGAAGTCATAATTGTGGTGAGAGTCTGGGCAGTCATAGGATTGTGGGGATCATGCTGTGTTGAAAGGGAGAAGGTGTGGGTGCAAGGAACGCGAGTCGTGTGCTGTGAGTAACGCGAGTAACGCGTGGTGTCAGTAACTTGATTAACGAGTGGTGTGAGTAACGTGATTAACGCGTGGTGTGAGGAACGCGAGTCGTGTGCTGTGAGTAACGCGAGTAACGAGAGGGGCAGCGTGGAGAGAGTGAGGCGAGTAATGAGAGGGGCGTAGTGAGAGTGAGGCGAGTAATGAGAGGGGCAGCGTGGACTCAGTGGTCGGGTCCGACTGGTGCTTGATAAATGCCTGTGGTTGAGAATGCCAGCGCGTGGCTCGAGTAGTGAGAGTGAGGGGAGTATCGCGAATAACGCGAGTATCGCAATGAGAGGGGCAGCGTAGACTCAGTGGTCGGGTCCGACTGGTGCTTGAGTGTTGCATGTGTGCGAGTGGTTCAAGTACCACGAGTAACGCGATTAGCCTCTCTGCGTATGGTTCGAGTAACGGGAGTGTGAGTAACGCGTGTGTGTGACTGACTCGCTTACCGCGTGTGTGCGGGTAATGCGTATGGCGTTACGAGTGAACGAGTAATGAGTGAGTGAGTTTCAGTGTGGTGCGAGTGTGGGAAATCGCTGTGGTGTGACTGTGGTGCGAATGTGCGAGTGTGAGAGTTTCAGTGTGGTGCGAGTGTGAGAGTTAGACGAGGGTGAGTGTGGGCAGTCAAGTTGTGGTGCGTGTGGTGTGAGTGACGCGTGGTCTGATCAATGGTCGGGTCCGACTGGTGCTTGAGTGTGGGCAGTCATGCGATCACTACGCGAATGTGGGAGTCATGCTGTGGTGCGAGTGTGGGAGTTTGTACGTGGTGTGAGTCTGGGAGTGGTACGTGTAGTGCGAGTATGGGAGTTATGATATGGTGCGAGTATGGGAATAACGCAATATAGCGCGAGTTTTGGATGTGCGCATGTGGTTAGAATAACGCGAGTATCGCGAGTATCGCAATGCAAGGGGCAACGTAGATCCAGTGGTCAGGTCCGACTGGTGCTTGAGTATTCCATGTGTGCGTGTGGTTCGAGTACCACGAGTAACGCAAGTATCCTGTGTGCGTATGGTTCGAGTAACGCGAGTATGAGTGACGCGTGTGTGCGAGTAATGAGTGTGAGATTCAGTGTGGTGCGAGTGTGGGAAATTGCTGTGGTGTGACCGTGGTGTGACTGTGGTGTAACTGCAGTCATGCGTGTAGCGCGAGTGTGAGACTTGGGCGTGGGTGAGTGTGGGCAGTCATGCTATGGTGCGTGTGTTGTGAGTGACGCGAGTCGTGTGTGTGAGTAACGAGTGGCGCGTGTGTGTGAGTAACGAGTGGCGCGTGTGTGTGAGTAACGAGTGGCGCGTGTGTGAGAGTAACGCGAGCAGTCATGCTGTGGTGCGTGTGGTGTGAGTGACGCGAGTCGTGTGAGTGAGTAACGAGTGGCGCGTGTGTGTGAGTAACGAGTGGCGCGTGTGTGAGAGTAACGCGAGCAGTCATGCTGTGGTGCGTGTGGTGTGAGTGACGCGAGTCGTGTGAGTGAGTAACGAGTGGCGCGTGTGTGAGAGTAACGCGAGCAATCATGCTGTGGGTGCGAGTAACGCGGGTAACGCATGTTGTGAGAAGCGCGAGTAACTCGTGTGGTTTGATTAGTAACGCGAGTCGTGCGCTGTGAGTATCGCGAGTAACGCGTGGTGTGAGTAACGTGAGTAGCGCGAGTAACGCGAGTTGTGTGGTGTGAGTAACGCGAGTAATGTGAGTAACGCGAGTAACGCGAGTCGTGCGCTGTGAGTATCGCGAGTAACGCGTGGTGTGAGTAACGTGAGTAGCGCGAGTAACGCGAGTCGTGTGGTGTGAGTAACGCGAGTAATGTGAGTAACGCTAGTAACGCGAGTCGTGTGCTGTGACGTCAGTAACGCGAGTAATGCGTGGTGTGAGTTACGCGTGGTGTGAGTAATGCGAGCAACGCCTGTGTGTGAGTAACGCAAGGAATGCGTGGTGTGAGTTACGCGTGGTGTGAGTAATGCGAGCAACGCCTGTGTGTGAGTAACGCGAGGAATGCGTGGATATTAGAGTGCTTGGGGCATTAATGAAGCGATGGTCGGGTCCAATGCTTCATCTGGTTGTTTGGACCACAGAGTGCTGGCCATGCGTGTGGTGGAAGTCATTTTGTGAGGGAGTCATGCTGTGGTGGAATTCATAATTGTGGTGCGAGTGTGGGGGTCATGCTTTGACGAAAGGGAGAAGGATGAATAGATGAGTCACGCTGTGGTGCGAGTGTGGGCAGTCATGCTGTGGATGTGAGGAACGCGAGTAACGTGTGGTGTGAGTAACACGTGTCATGCGTGTGTGTGAGTAACTCGAGTGAAGTGTGTGTGTGGTTCGAGTAAAGCGTGTGTGTGAGTAACGCGAGCAACGCGTGTGTGCAAGTAACGCATAACGAGTAACGAGTGTGTGAGTCCTGCGTGAGTGCGAGTGTGGGAGTCCTGCGTTAGTGCGAGTGTGGGCAGTCACTAGTTTGTGTTTAAGTAGAGTACTAGTAATGCGAACGGCAGTACCATGACCACAGTTGAAGACGTGAGTAACGCGAGTAACGCGAGGGGCCATGACCACAGTTGAAGACGTGCGATGCGAGTAACGCGAGTAATGCGGGTGCGAGTCATAGGGCTGACCAACAAGTGTGGGAGTCACGCGAGTGTGGGACTCAAGCTGTTGTGCGAGTGTGGGAGTCATGCTGTGTGTGGTACGAGTGAGTCAATATAACGCGTGTGTGTGAGTCAATGTAACGCGAGTTACGCGTGTGTTAGCAACGCAAGTGCCAGCGGGCACGGGCAGCGCCAGCGGGCATGGGCATGGTCTTCACACTTACTATTGTGTAGGGTTTGGTATTTGTGCAACAATCCTAAAATCTTGAGGACTTGGGAACTACATCCGACATTTGACATACATTTCATGGACAACTAATGCATCAGAAACTCCCATGCTTTTAGTCTATCTAAATCAGGAATCTATGATGATGAAATCCATAGACAATTCTGTTTCAAACTTTATTTGCGGATATTGGAAGCATTCTATGGATGGATGGTCGGGTCCACTACTTGGTGATTTAGAAGTTTGGTGTTATTGAAGCTTGAGTATATTCCCCTTGTACATGCAGATTGTTGAGCATTATAGTGCACATGTTGCTGCAAAAGTCGAGATGACTTTGGAGAAATTACAGATGGTGGCAACAGCTGCAGTGGAGCCGAAGTATAAGGTCCGGTGGCTAAAATGGTGGAATAGTCCATCATTTTTTCGATCGGACCTAAGGTTTCCAAAGCCTCCTGCGGGTGAGGACACTCTAAAGAAGTGGATGGACCGTTCTGCATTTTGGGCAGGGATAGAGGAGACTGCCAATCAAGAGCTAGTTGCTTACCTAGCTCTAGTTGGTGGTGTTGATGCTTTCAAGGTTGTTGATGGCCTCGAGGACTACCTTGAGAACTGGCGGATTTGTCTTTGGGACAAGGCGTATAACACCCATTTCGTGGGTCCTGATGCGTATACAAAATCCATGAGGTTTAACAAAGTTAAGGAGAGTGACCTCGTTGTGAAGCGGCTTTGCCTAAGGTTATTTCTCCACCCGTGCACAAAAACTTCTAATGGCAGTAGTGCAAGAATTTGAGCATCACAAGATTGAGCTATGTGAGCAAAGCACATATCATCAGTGCTGGGAGCAATGGGATGCAAATGGTGTGAGGAATGGGAGTGATGTGAGTGATGGCAATATCATCAGAGCGGCAATGTCATCAGAAATGGAAGAATCATCAAAAATGGGCAGTATCATCAGTATCGCAAGTATCATCAGAAATGGGAGTAATGAGAGTGACATGAGTGTTGATTGTAGTGCTACAATGTGAGTCACATCTTCGAGTGTTGCAAGTGTTGCATTATGGTGAGAGAGACTATTATGGGCACTAAGGGCAATATCGCTAGTAATGCCAGAATCTGAGTATTGCATGAAACAATCTTTGGTCATTGTGTAGGTACATGAAGCAAGTGCTCCTTAAAGCAGGGGCAATTCGGAAGTTACCACCTTGTGTACAGGGATGGTGTGATTCTTCTCCACCGACCTACATCTTCTCAAAGACGCAGAAGAGGAACTTCAGTAGAGACCACCTCATGGAATGCTGCTGGTACATCGAATGCCCCAAGAGTTTTGTACCTGACTCGGAGGCTGAGCTCAAGAAATCGTTGACTGCTACGGTTGAGACTACTGATGAGGACGAAGATGAGGATGAAGATACTGATGCTGATGCTGATGAGACTGCTGCCGAGGATACACAGAAGTCGACCGGCAAGAAGAAGCAGGCTCCGAAGACATCAACAGCGACAACATCGAAGAAGAAGGCGCCAACAAAGGGTGAGAGCACTGTCACCGAGGTTGCATCGAAGAAAGTCACTACCAAGGGCAAGGCTGCATCCACTGTTTCTTCTAAGACCTCTGGTAAGTCTGCTCCAGTAAACGACACGGTAATGACTGATGCCCACAGTGAGCCCCTTCCACTCACTCAGAGTCGTGTAAAACAACCGAGTCATCCGACCCTTTCACAGCCTGCACCCACTGAGCGTAGTCCGCAAGCCCTTGTCATCAACGCCTCCATTCTTGAGCAGCAACGACATTTTCGTGAGGTTCAAAAGTTTGCTCTATCATGCTCTCCTTCTCGTTCTTGTAGCTTTCGTGGAGTGCCTTCTATGCGTGGAGCTGCAGACTTGGTGATTGCAGACTTACCAGAGGGTCTACCGGTGCCAAATGTCTCGGTGCCATCATCCGTGGTGCCCACTTGGAATGTGAAGTCTGAGGACTATTTGCAGGAGTTGTTCGAGTTTGCCGATGAGATTCTACATGATAGTGGCGCATTGCTGCTTTTCTTTCCGTTTGACAATGGCGAGTTCCTTGAGGATATTGAGACGTTTTTTGACTCTTTTGGATTTGCAATCTACAAGGAATGGATGGGGGTTAACTATTTGCCCATGAGTTCGGCAAGGGTTCCCAATTCCACAACCAACAGATTTAATATCCTTCTCTTCAAGCGGGTGTCTCGGCCCGAGGACTCTGTGTCTTGGAGTTCAACCTTTTCCATTCGTGATGTGCCAGAGTTGGTTGCCCATGGTGTAGACGTTGGCCTCAACGACACGTTGATTAATCACTGCACCAACCCTCTAATGGATGGTGCTCGTCCATGGTGAGGCCCAAGGGAGAAGGATGAATACTTTTTTTCTTGCCTTGTTATGGCTTTGACCACGGTTGGGGACATTGTCATTGATGTAGCAGTTGGCACTGGTATGAAATATTCTTCTTTGCTTTCCTTGCAAACTATTTGCCTTTGCTTTTTTTGATGCTAATGTGTACTTATCCGTTTATGGTGTGGTTCTTTTTAGGAAATTCCATCACTGCTTGCAAGAATACTGGTAGGCACGTTCTGGGCATGGAGAGTGACAAGAAGCTGTTTGAGGCTGTTCTAAAGCCCATGATTTCTCTTGCAAAGGCTCCACCAATTCCTCATGCTCCTGTACTATCTGCAAAAAAGCCAAAGAAGGCTGCTGCAGTGAAGCGCCGTCGTGTGGAGGACCCTGAGTAAGTAAGTGCAGCTTACTCTTTCTATTCATTTGTAACTTTTATTGTATTTTGATCTTTATGATTTCACTTGTGTCTGAACTTTTCCTTCTGTTACTGCATTCTAGACTCTATCCAAGCCCGGCTAAGAGTTGGAGACTTCCTTCATATGCGGAAGATGTTGCACAGTTGCAAGCGTTGCAAGTATCTCCACCTCTTCTGTTAGATCCTCCCCTGAAGTATGACTCTCGTGTTTTAAAATATTTAGATGTTGCTGCAGAAGTTGATTTTGATCTAAGTGTGTCTCAAACTCAACCCAGTGCTAGTGAATTTGAGGAAGTCTCAATGTCGCAATGCACCAACATGGTTAATAATGCCTTGATTTATATGGATGATGAGGCGATTAGTGAGTAGACCTCAATGATATTGTATTTCCTACGAGTATATTATATCTCTATTTTGCATAGCCATTGTAATGGCTAGTTTTATGTTTATCAGTTGTACTTTATACTCTTGGTTATATTCTTTGAGCTCATTGTTTTAGCTTACTAGCTTACTTATATGGTGTTTGGTGTTGTTTGGGCAATGAGTGTATTGGCAATTAGTGTAATAGTGTATCGTATGTATGTTTGGTGTAATCCTGTAATATGTGTATACTCTTTAGTGGAGTAATATTGTTTCAATTATGAGATTGTAAAAGATTGTATAAAAAAATTGAACAAATTATCAGGTAGTAATCTAATATGAGAGAATGTTAGAATTCAAAATGAAATCTTCATACAAACCTAAACATCCATCACAAGTACATTAACATCATCACTTCATTCCCTTTTAGACTAAATGTTGTGAATTCATTAAATCCTAATTCACTCCTAAACATTCACTCCTAGACGTCAATTCATTCACTCCTAATTCAACCCTGGCTAGACAAAATATCTTATGTAACAAACTTACATGAGTGATCCAAGTCCGTGGATGAATGTCCCAAAATTCTATATCTCACTGTTAAATTCTCCTAAATTCCACGGTTATACATACCAATTCTCCCAAAAAATATTAATAAAAAAATGAAAAAATCCACGGTTATAGGAACCCTAACCCTGAAAATGACTGCGAAAATGTTTAAAGTCTACTCTTTAATCTCTGCTCTCTGCTCTCTGCTCTCCGCTCTCTGCTCACATACGACCTTTCCCCCTGCAACAACCTCATACCTCGGACTAAACCCTGTGATACTGTCGTCCTGTCTCACGCTCCGGGCTGTGTCCTCGTGAGTCCTCTATCTGTCTGGTGTGCCTCTAGAGCCTAACGACACCTCCACATGTCGTACAGTATCTGCATTGCGCTGTGTAGCAGAAGGCTCCCCCTCAGAACCCTCACATGCCCCACTGTCTACACCGTCCATCAATCATGTGCTCCCACGTGTAGGCCTCACTGTAGAAGGGCCCGCAGTAGCCCAAGGCTGAGTAGCAGCACCAGATGGCCAATCCATGTCACACCCGTACATCTCTGCGCATGCAATCCTTAAAAATGTAGTACGTGTGCTCGAGCTGTCAAGGACAATGATTTGGCTACCCACAAAATCGCCCTGCAGTATGTCTGGTATGGCCGTGGTGATGCCAACAACCACGAGACCCCACTTCTCCAGCAAATACATCTGCACAAGCCTCTGCAACTCTGTCGGAGACCTCTCCAATGGATCCGCTATACACGGTGCTTTAGCCTCAGTCCAGGAGTCCATGAACACAGTAGGAAGCTCCCCCGTCCCCTTTCGAACATTCTGAGATGCCCTGCACCTGCGGACATGCGCCAACACAACTGCCACACCTCCAATAGCTTGTACTGCTCGCTCCACTCTCCCATCGTGCCTCAGATCATGCTCATATCCGTTGATCGCACCTGACTCGAACACCCACACTCCTCCAAAACACCGGCTCTCCTCTGGTACGTGCAAGGTGTTGCGCAACCGCTCCTCAAAGTGCACTCCGGGTGGCAATAAGAAAATGACGTTCCACTTGTAAATACCCATCATCCACCTCTGCAACCGCTCCATCACATGTGCATAATCGTCATCTCCCCAAGCCTTGTCCTCCCCCTGTGATGATCCCCGTCTGCAATCAATAATCCATAAGCATGGTTCCCCAAGCTCCATGTGCTCCTCCGTGAAAAAACCCCCTCGACGTCGCACCGGAAGCATTCTCAAAGCATAGCCTCCCCTCCTGATTGGTAAACGAAACTGCCAGTCCCATCGCGCTGCTCCGAGATCTCCAACATCTCGGGCATGCCCTCGGTATCGACGACCACCGGTCGCTATGTCCGTGTAGTGCTGTCTGATCAATGGAGGTATGAGGGGATCCAATTTCTCCAACGCTCCCACCGCACGGACCAATGGACTAGCCCAAGCTTTCTTCATATCCGTCTCGATATTCTCCCCAAGCTCCTGCAAGACCTCCCCACGATCCCCTCCATATCGTCCCACTGGAATGACAAAGAACTCCTCCATCGTCGGTACCGGGCGCTCTCGGTCCTTCACTATCAACCACCTCAACGCATTTCGTACTGCCTCCCTCCGCTGCATCCGATCAGCCACCCACGCCAAAGTCTCCTTCGGTAGATTGGGGCTGTTGTTGCCGTTGAAGTAGTACTTCTGCGTAGCCCGGCTCCCTCCCTGCACTGGCTGTGCTGCCAAGTCCTTCGCCACCCGGAGATAGTGCCGAGCTGGAATCCTCGACAATGGTCTGAGCCAGTTCTTCTCCATCCTCTTCCGCCCCGCTCGCACGTCCACGGTGACATCCAAACTGTGTTTGGATGCATAATCCCTCTATTTCTTCTCGTCCTCCTTGTTGAACCACAAGAACCCGCTCTCGTAATCCGAACACACCTGCAATACTGCCTCATAGCACTCTTCGTCCTTGTGCCATGCATGACGGGTATGGTCTACCATCTGCTTCGACAATGTCGCCAAGCCCACCTTGTTGTCCTTCATGCTTGTAGTCAGATGCAGTGCACTCGCGGCCATCATCAACGCCCGACCCCGCCGCTCATTGTCGTCTCGCACATACTGATCCGGTCTCCCACACGCAATCCATATAGCCCGGAGCTTCATGAAGTCCTCCACTATCGTGGTGTAGAACTGTCTCTCAAACTCCTTGGCATTGATCCTCACTGAAGCATCGATGTACAAACGCGGATCCCTGTACACCACAAACTTGGCCTTCTATATTGCAAACACCTCCCGGTACTCCTCCTCTGATAGTAACCCCGCATCACACTCGATCTTGGCCTCCATGCAAGCCTGAACAATGTGCTGCCCATCCACTGGCTCCCAAATGATGTTGTTCTCCAACCAATTTGCCCTAGAGCCAAGAACTCCATGTCCAGACACCGCCTCCGCATAGTGCAAATACGCAGCCTCAAACTCCCGAACTGCATTATCCTCCGAGAATGGCACTTCCCTCCTCCGGCTCTCACCGTGCGACCCCGTACCCTCCACAATGTATCTGATGGGCCTCAAAGTCAACGGACTGATTAACTCTTTGTTTTTCCCCCTTAACCGTCGATACATGTCCATCACCCTCGTTCCAGTCAACACGCGGTGGTTCGTCTCAGGATTCTCCACTGCACGGATGTTCTGCACTTGGACATTAAATATCGCATCCGCTCCCCAAATGTAACCCGCCCAAAGCTCATCCTCCTTCGGAAACACCAACCTCATCCTCCTTCGGAAACACCAACCTCCTCCTCCGTGTCATGCCTCGACCTCTAACGAAGAATCATCAATATCATCAGCCTCGTCCTCTGCACCTGCCTGCAATGGTGGTGTCACAGCCCTTGACACTCGTTGTAGCCTCCTCCTCTTCCTCTGTGGTACAGACGCCCGCGGTACAGGATAGGGCTCCGGAACCAAATCATCCACTGGTGCTCCCACTGTAGGCCGCCCTATCCTGCGCTCTTCCACTGGCACCCAATCCACATTGACAGGAGCCGCAAGCACCCTATACAAGGGGTCGGTAGTCACCGGAACAGGTGGAGGCTGCTCCACTGCAGCCTCCAAGGGGGCACGCTCCCTCAACAAGTTATACGCCTGATGCTCTAGAAACCGCTGCCTCGCACGAAGCATCTCCTCGGGGCCCAATGGCATACACTTCATAACAGAAGCCTCACGTACCATCCTCAACTCCTCTGGAATGGCCTCCCACTCCCTCTGCAACGAACGCACCATCTTCATCGCGGGAACACGATCAAGCAGGTTGTGCGGGACCGGTGCCATTATCAACTCCCTCTGCACCCTGTACTTCATCGGAGTCGGGTCCTCGCTCTGCACTTGAATGAAAAAAAATCCATTCGGCGACGAGGTAATACACAGCACCAAACCAATCACCCTCCCGAGTGCTGTCCAGAATCTACCCGGCATCACCGGAAAATCAGTCATCCACAGCATCGGCATCAAAGGGTCCTCGCCCGTAACCCACCAACCATGCTCCCTATACTCGGATACCACATTAGGCGCCATGGTAATAAGTCTAAGAGCCTGCATAAAAGAGAAGCGTATCAACAATCCAGACATCGATATTCGAAATAAACTTGCGATTACATATTACGATTCAATTCCAACAATGGCAATGTCCCCACGGAGACCCCGCCATTGCAAAAATAAATATTCAGTCCACTTGAAGGCCCCAAAAGGGGCCCCCAAGTGTTCTAGGAATCCGCGTGGGGCCCCCGGGATCGACCCCTAGGCCCATGCGGACCTAGCGGTGCCCCTCGAGGCCCAAATGCAAAATCAGCCCACTTAGGGGCTCCAAACGAGGCCCCCATGTGTTCTAGGAGCCCCCGGGGTGGACACCTAGCGCCATGCGGTCCTAGCGGTAACCCTCGGGGCCCAAATGCAAAATCAGCCCACTTGAGGGCCCCAAACGGGGCCCCCGAGTGTTCTAGGAACTCCCGTGGGACCCCCGGGGTTGACCCCTAGCACCATGCGATCCTAGCAGTGCCCCTCGGGCCTAGATGCCTATTTAGCGCATGAACTGATCGATAAAAGAATGGTTTAGGGAGAAACGTTTACCTCAAAGTCTTGAATTCGTGGTTGAAGCTCTTAGACTCTGCAGATAGAACTCCCCCACTAACGAATTAATGCTCCCTTCCAAATTCCTGTCACGAATCGAAACGAACATGAAAAGAAAATTAGTTGAGAAAGAGTGAATTTTTTAAATGAAGTGCTTTCGTGAGTTGTTCTTCATATATATAAGAAGAACCCTTCATTCTTCTCATTACAACGATGGAGAGCTGACCATGGTATGTGTTAGAGGGCTTAAGTGAAATAGTGGGTTTTTTTGAAGTTTTTTGAGAAAAATTGAACGCAATCTGATGTTATAGAGAAAGGAGAATGTGGAAGAGGGACGGAGGGCTGGAGAGAGAAACTTGCCTGAGCCAAAAAATGGGCAAAGAGGGTGCGCGGCCGCGCACCCTCTTCTATTTGTGTGTGTGTCTCCAAGGGAGGCCAGCTTTGGCTAGCCAGCAGGCCGGCTACAACTAGCTGGCTTTGGCCAGCGGCCAGCTTGCTGGCCGGTTTTGGCCGGCCAGCTGGTCGGCCCAGCTGGCGGGGCCGGCCAGCGGCCGTTTTTTTTTTTTTTTTTGTTTTTTTTCTTTTTTTGGCCCTGTACTGATATTTATTTGGTAATATAACCACTATGTACAGATAGTTACTAGACGTGGTTTTTTTGCTCAAATACAGTACAATCTTGGTTTGCTTTAATCTAGCGCCACTTGGGTTTTATTTAACGGACCCGCGCTGCTTGAGCTTCGCTTACTAATTTGCCCGCCTGGCTGTTGTCATTCTTTGCCTCAACTAATGATGTTATGAACGCATTAAAAAACCCACCGCTCCCTCCCTAATCCTGCATTAACTTGCTTCATGTTGCATTGTCCTGGAGGCTCTTATTTCTTGATGAGAATTTAATACGCAACCACCTCGGGGGCGGTGCCTTCATGGCTGACGTGCATGCTTTTGCATGCATATTACCCTGCCTGCGTAATTCGCTGCTTATGCACTCAAGCTGCGGTGACTACTCCTGCACGATGTTCTCTCCGGTGCCGTGTACCTGATTTGCTGCACGTTGCATACGGTTGTTCATGCGAGTACATATTTTAGCTTGCGCTGAATGGTTAGTGCGGACTGAGATTTTGTGAGTCTATCTGTGCCACTGCAACGTAGATACTTGCGGCAGAAGGGATTTTTTCTAAACCTGCGAGCAAATTTCTGGCTGGTTCGACCAGTCAAATATTTCGGTGGAGCTCACCGCGTGCAAACTCCAGCATGGAGGGCTCTCCATTGTCTAGTCAGGTTACCAAGGATTGTTTTTTACACTGTGATGGTCTTTGTGTGTTTGTTTGCGCTGTGATGATTTTGGTTTTGGACTTGTGACTGCAATAACACGCTGAAGCTACCTGTAGACACCTCGTATGCGCATTCTAACCCCCATTTGTGGCGTTGGATTGTATGGGTACAGGTGAGGGTGGCTTCCTCTTGTTCCTTCCTTTTGATTCTACTCAAACTGCACACGAGCAAGACATGATACGAGAAGCTTACGGTTTTCTCCTTCTCGTTTTTTGAATGTTATTGCTTTATTAATACAGTTCGCTTTTTTTGTCAAGCTACTGTTACCGTGTTTTACACCTTGTTGCTCAATCGTTTAATTTCTGGCATGCTGATTTGTAACATGTGTTACTTTGATTCTCATACTTTGTACTGCTTATTTTGGGCCTGTTTCCCATTATGTAAAACCTCATACTGCTATATCCATGCTTTGGCTTTCCAGGCCTTGTATCGCTTTGATCTTGTTTTATATTCCCAGCTCAATACAGTTTCGTTCTGAAAGAGACAATGAACAAGATGCTCTGAAAAGAGATGTATCGAAAAAGTGATTTTTTTACAATTATCCATTTAGTAGTGGCGAGCTACTTTCATGTTAGTGCTTTGTCTCTTTCGTTTCTATTTCTGTATTGAGTTTCTAAGTTCGTGTGCCGTGTGTTGCATGTTCTAGACCCCAAAATCACTCACGACCTGGCACCCGGATTTGGTAAAGATGGGATATGACATTCCGCTTCCGCCTCCGATCCCTGCTGTGCAGGCTACACTGTCGGCCATTCAACTCCCTGAAATTCACAAGTACATCCAGGACCACGACAGGCTGATCTGTGAACAATCAGTCGACGGTGAGTTGCCGATGCTTTTGACAGTTGTCGATCTTGCACAATGGACATGTGTCTTTGAGGTCGGTACCGATCTTAACCTTGCACTCAGTAGACTGAAGGAATTGAGCGAAAATCTTTTGGTTTTTGTGCGGACTGATAGTGAAGACTTTGAGAAGGCACAGAAACAGAGCCTTGTTATTGAAGGTGTAATTCGAGAGGCTAATAACAGCGCCCGAGGACAAGCGGAGCTCGATGATGATGCTTCCGACCACCCTCTGTTGGCCAGACTCTCGATCACAGACCTGGAAAAGTGTGCCGCAGAAGATCTACGTGACTCGATTACCACGTCACAAACTGATCGGGCCAGAGCAGTTCTTGTTAACGCTGGTGCGAATCTTAACATTCCTGCCATACCTCCGCGAGCTGTCGAGGACCAGCTGTCCCTTCGTGGCCACCGTTGCTGGACGATTAATAATATCAACTTGCTAGCGCCGATTCCCCCGGCTGTATGGCGCATATGGTGCGCTATGACACCAGCGGAAGTTAAGGCTTGCCATGAACGGAAATCAGGCTTTCAAATCTGCTATTTTTGTAGATCAAGCCTTCCCGCTTTATCAGTTTGATCACTCGAAATGTGCAGTCCCGGATGTTAAGCTGCATGTGAAGTTCGAAATTCCCACAGCTAATGATCGCAAGCACACACATGTGCATGAGATGTGGAATGTACACCGTCCATACATGCGGTGCACTTGTAATGTGGATGCTGTTGTTCGTTGTCATGGTTCCGTAATCTGGTGGGACCATGCCATTTGGTATATGGTAAACAATCTGGAGAAATTCTTTCCCAATGATCGTTTCCCCTCCCTGTTTGGTAAATTCATCGCTTTTCTCACTTGGATGTATAAGGCGGGTAAGATGGGAGCTCGTGCCCAACTATGCTTCATGCACACCCGTAACTGGATGATGGAAGGTGCTTTGGCTTTGGCTTCAGATCCAAAAGCCAGGTTGTTCTCCAAATATCCTGACATGCCAGGCTTCCGTAAAGTGGAAAGGATTCTCAAGCCACCAAGTTTCTCTGTGGCCAATCCTGCACGGCCCACTCATGCTCCTCCCTAGAAACGTGCCAAGATTAACTTGAACGTGGAATCTCCCGAGGTGGCGGCGCCTACACAAGCCAGGGGCACTAGCTCTGGTGGTTACAAGCGCGGAGCTGGCGGATGGATGAACCAAATGGGTCGCAATAGGGGAGGTCAAGGAGGCGGCAGACAACAGCGATGGAACTCGCCACGTCACTTGCGCCGGGGCAGAAGGACTGTGGCCCGTTTGGGCAGACTAGTACGGGGCAGGAGCCACGATACATCACCCCACCGAGTATACCAAGCGGGCGCTCCCACGTGACCATCACAGACCACGAAGCCACCGACATCAGTGCGGTCTCACCAATCCGCCCTCGCATCCTCAGTTTTTTTTCTTTTTTTTTGGTTTTTTGTTTTAGTCTTTGGTATTTTTGTGTTTTTTTTTTTTTGTTTTTTTTGTTTTTTTGTTTTTGTGGTTTTTTGTTTTTTGGTTTTTTTTGTTTTTGATGTTTTTATGTTTTTATGTTTTTTGGTTTTTTTGGTTTTTTTTTTTCTGAATTTTTGTGTTTTTCTTTTTTTGTGTTTTTCTTTTTATTCTTTGTTTCTTTCTTTCTTTTTGTTCTTTTGTTCTTTTGTTTTTTGTTTTTTTGTTTTTTTGTTTTTTTTGGTCTTTTGTTTTTTGGCTTTTTTTGTTTTTGGTGTTTTTTTGTTTTTTTGTTTTTTTGCTTATATTTTTTTTTAAATTTTGTGTTTTTTTTTTTTTGGTTTTTCCCGTTTTTGGTTTAATTTTTTTGTTTTTTTCTTTGCATTATTTGTTTCTTTCTTTCTGTTTGTTCTTTTGTTCTTTTTTGTTTTTTTTTTATGATAATCTTTAAAATAAATTTCAAGCATCTATTTAGTTCCATTACAAATAGGATATTGATGAAATATGTTGTGATAGGTTGAAATGTATATCTCTAAGTGTAGTAATTTGTGGAGATCTTTTGGTCGCATAATTGTATGAGGTGACTTCTTCGAGTGCAGTTTTGATTCATTTTCAACTAAGATCTTAGAAGTTTTTGATGAATAACTAGAACATGAAGTGAGGCATAATAATTTCAGAAATCATCCTATTTCTCATCGGTTCAAACTTGCGTGAAGCTATTATCTCATAAAATCTACAAAAAAAATCATCGTTGTTATTGAATTAACAGTCTATTCCATTTCCTTTTGATTTGTGAAATGTATATATATGGGAGGATTTATTCAGCACTAGTGGAGTACTGATCAACGGGGTGTAGGAGCTTTCTACAACGAATCCAGGACTTCCCGGTAAGACTTTATACCTAAACCATTGCATTAGCATTTAATTCATGTTGTCATCAACAGCGGCCTGTACTCTAGCAAATTGCAAGTGTACTTCGACGGGGGCCCCATACGAGCCCTAGGAACAGTTGGGTTTCTATTTGGGGCCCCCTAGTGGGCTCATTTTAAACTCCTAAACGGACAAAGGTGTCTCCAGATTTGACAATTTGAGGAAAGTCATCATAAAGTACTATATAGAATAATATTTTACGATTGATGTATGAATGATAGTTTTAGATTTTGAATTGAATATTCCATCCGTATGGTGAGGTTAACCAATGCTATCTCCAATATTTTATTCTAAACTTTAAAAGTGAGAATTCTAAATTCCTTATAAAATTGATTGTAAGCAACATATTAACAAATTTTTAAGTAGAAGTTGTTGGAATGGATGAATTCATTTTAACAAAATTAACAAATTTTTAAGTAGAAGTTGTGGACTGATTTTGCATTTAGCCCCGAGGGGCACCGCTAGGATCGCATGGCGCTAGGTGTCAACCCCGGGGGCCCCACAGGGTCTCCTAGAACACTTGGGGGCCCCATTTGGGGCCCCCAAGTGGGCTGAATTTGCATTTTGGCCCTGAGGGGCACCACTAGGTCCGCATGGCGCTAGGTGACAACCACCGGGGGCCCCACGGGAGCTCCTAGAACACTTGGGGGCCCCGTTTGGGGCCCCCAAGTGGGCTGATTTTGCATTTGGGCCCCGAGGGGCACCGCTAGGATCGCATGGCGCTAGGTGTCAACCCCGGGGGCCCCACGGGGTCTCCTAGAATACTTGGGGGCCCCGTTTGGGGCCCCCAAGTGGGCTGATTTTGCATTTGGGCCCCGAGGAGCACCGCTAGGACCGCATGGGGCTAGGGGTCAACCACGGGGGCCCCACGGGGGCTCCTAGAACACTTGGGGATCCCGTTTGGGGCCCCCTAGTGGGCTGAATTGCCATTTGGGCCCCGAGGGGCACCGCTAGGAGCGCATGTCGCTATGGGTCAACCCTCGGGGCCCCACGGGGGCTCCTAGAACACTTGGGGGCCCTGTTTGGGGCCCTCAAGTGGACTGAATTAGCATTTGGGCCCCGAGGGACATCGCTAAGACCGCATGGGGCCTGGGGTCAAGCCCGGGGACACTCGGATTAAGAGTTCTCACCGTTTCAAACAAACAAAACATAACAAAACAATTGTACTTTATGTATAGATCGTAGTTAATAGCAGCGTTATCGATAAGCTATTATAAATGTTTGTTATACTGAGTACGGATTGCAAATGTGGTGAACAGAGATACGGATGACGATGGATTCGAGTGCCTTTGGAAGCCCTGTTGCTTTACAAAACGTTGTAGGAGGTGTGGACAGATCGGGACCTAGTGTAGGAGAGCGACCCACTGGGCGTCCCGTTCGCATGAGTTTGTTCCAAGAGGTACGAACACACTGTACTCAGATGGAGACACAACAGAGGAATGAGACGATACAACTACTATCGACTGGAGGAAGCGTTGTGGGATTCGGAGTGGTTGATAGTTCTTTCAAACGTAGGATGGAACTGAATCAGGTGAAATTGTTTCCATGTGAAGTTGCTATACGTGTCTCACGTGTTGTAGACGAAATGTTCTGGACTGGAGAGGTAGTCGGGGAACGTCTTGGACAATGTTTGGACGTAGTCATACATTGGCAGAGGTCACTGTTGCGGGTTGTCCAAAGCAATGAACAGCCTCCACCTTCATCTGGTAGGGGACAAAATTTCTCGTTCTCTACAGCGGCACTGGCCCAGTATGATTTCCATGAGGATGATGGAGACTCCAATCGTACGGATATGTATTCTGCCACGCCAGTTCAGTCGGGCATTCGAGAGGGGTCATCTCCAATGACGCAAGGATCACAATCTAGCGTAGGGAATCTTCCACATGTAGAAGGTTTAGCTCCAGAGGGACCGAGCAGGACGTACTCTATGGTGAATCGAAAGAGCAGAGTTCCTAAACCACGTGAGAAAGGCGAGCCACGAATGGAGAAAGTGACATTGGCAAGTGTTAGATCTGCAAAGCAGAGAGGGGGTGCAAACGTAATTGTTTGAGGGATGTGAATGAGAAGTACATTTTGGAACAACGGTACATGGCGTGGGCGCAGAAGTATGAAGTGAGAGCGACTTGGATTCTGCAGATGCTAAACGCTTTTTACACAATTACTGAGGGACAGAGGCGAAACAAATATGATACGAAGTTGGATGGCTTGCCGGTTTGTAATGGGTGTTATGCTGCAGCATTGGGTTACTCGTAGAGACGTTTCAAGGAATTGAAACAATCTCAACAAGTGTATGGGAGGATCGCAGCTGTCCATGGAAACGTTTGCAAAATTAGAGAAGGGACAAAATTGTCTGCGGCCCGTGAATGTTTTTCTACATTTGTAGATGAAGCGGGGTGCACACAACCGCATCGTCAAGTACGACGGAAGAGTGATAACTCGGTATTGACACTAGTGCTGCTGCCAATGAACACGACGAAAGTGGACGTGTTCAATTATGTGAACGAGGAGGTGAAGCGGATACATGATGGGGAACCGTTGTCGATAAGTTCGTTCCGAAAGCTATGGAGGGTGGAGTTCCCGCACATGCAAATTCCACCGTTTTCAAAGTTTTCGAAGTGCTTCCATTGTTGGGAGTATAGGTGTGGGATGGAAGCAACGAACAACACGGTGGCGAAGGTGCAGATTAAGAATTTGTTTCTCATCCACATCCGCCACCAAATGGAGGAACGACGTGATTACTGGTTATTCAAAAGGTCAGCTATAATAAACCCTGACCTCTATATGTGCCTAATAGTCGACGGCATGGACCAGAACACCACCATGATTCTAAAGATGAGGCAAACGGTGAAGAACATTGAGTCGCGGTTTGTGAAGACTCACTTGTGTGGAGTCCTTGTACATGGAATTGGATTGTACGCAGACGTGTGGATAGACTCGCACCACAAGCATGATAGCAACCAAGTCATTACAACAGTGATGCATGTGATAGATGACGTGAGACGAAGGAAGGGTGTGCTGCCTCCTACGTTGTGAATCCAAGCAGACAACACAACCCGAGAGAACAAGAACATCTACATGTTTGCCCTATGTGTTGCCCTTGTTGGAATGGGCTACTTCCAAGAAGTACAGCTATGTTTTCTTATAGTAGGACACACTCACGAGGACATCGATCAGCGGTTCAGCATTATATCTCATAGGTTGAAGAGATCAAACATCGATTCTCTGAAGCAACTGTTGCAGTTGGTGGAAAAAGGAACGTCATATACAGAGTCATTCGTGAGCGCTCGGCATTTGGAGAACATGAGGGATTGGAAGGCATTCATTACACCGCATTTGCTGACGGGAGGTGATACACTGACGGGCATAACATTTTCGCATCAAATGAGATTTTACACGGAGAATGGTGCGCCCCGAGTGCAGTTCAAGCATTACAGCAAGGATGTATGGGGTCCTACGGAGGGACACTTGTGTCTGCGGTCTCTACCTACAAGAGAGGAGAAGCCAAATCTTGCAGAGTTGTTTGATGCGGACGACAAGGAGTTGAAAGTCTTGGGGGAATTCATTGCATACAAGGAGAAGTGTGTGGAAAGAATACAACACGTGGAGGAGAACTTACAGGCAATAGAGGAAGCGCAGTGGCTGATCAAGTATTTGAAGAATTTTCCTCTGCAAGATAGAAGTGAGAATGCAAAGCTACCATTTTGGCCTTACGAAGCACATGTGAACGCAACAAGAGACGATGTCACGGTGGAAACAACAACAGATGACGTTGACTCCAATACGACAAGTAATACGAATACGGTTGTGGACTCGATCATGGCAACAATGCCAAACCCAGAGCCTCGAGGGTACTTCGGACCTCGAAAGGGCAGACCATCTACTGTAGCGGTAATGAGAACGCCTAGAAGAACAGGGACGGAAGTCGTGGGCCAAGCATCATCTACAGCTACCCTAGAGGCAACAGATGATCCGTTTCCAGTTTTCAATCCAGCGAGGGACTTGGAGATTGGACAGTTCGTGGCTTTAACAGTAGAGCGGAAAGTAGTAAGGGCTGGAGTACCATTCTATGTGGGGAAGGTGGTGGAATTTGGACAAGGCAAATGGGCAATGAAAGTGAAGGTGATATGGTATTGGCCTATTATGAGGCGAGGTGTGACGGATGAAGCAGGTTCTGAGCCACAACGATACAGAAACTGCATGGAAGCATCTTGGGAGCCATCTGGTGAGAGACATGGTTGGGTGGACAAAGAAGCTGCTATATTTTCATGGAGAGATGTACCAGCAAGAACGAGAAGTGGACATTTAAAGGTGAAGTTCATTTCTATACAAGGAGTTCGAACTGAGAACCAAGTAACTATTCCCAATGAAACAAAGCCACACATACTTGAATATATTGTATTACAGGTGGAAGGCATGGATGACGAGAGGATGCAGAACGAGCTAGATGCTTACTAGAATAGAATTGTATATGTTATACAGTATATGGTTTTCTGTATTAGATGTCAAGGTATTGAAGGGAAAAGTGTGTACTATTATTATAAAACATCAACGAGTACACGATTTTTATATAATACAAAGAATAATTAAATCTTATGTGTATGTTTGTAGCCCATATCTAAATGCATACAATGTGCTTGTATGATTATGTAAGATGCGTGCACAAATAAGGGATTCAGAATTCCCACTTTCGTACCTATCGCATAGTATGTGCAGAATGAATATCACAGGATAATTTTGTTGCGTATAGGACATAAATTTGGCATATAGAAAATGCAAATACAAATTCTTTAAAGGAAATCCCCCGTCAAAAATCTCCATGAATTTGCAATTTATCCTTATTAGAAAGGAATTGCTGGGAAAAAAAATTTGCCTAATTTATTTTGCAATTTTTTGGGATTTGAATTTTTAGTGCGCCCGGGGGCCAAGTGCATGATTATATGGCCAAGTGCGTAAATAGCGAATTGCGTGTTTTAACCCCTCAGGGCCGAAGGCGCCAGAAACTGGCTCCGGGAAAACTTCGGTTGCAAATTACAGTAGGTTGCCGACCTCGGATTTTGGTGCCACTCTCGATGAAAATGTTCAGAATTTTGTGTACGAGACAATGCTCATGTTGCATCTAAGTTTCCTAATTTCTTTCAGCACGTACAATCTACTTCGTGATCGGATGTCCAGTCGGGGAGCCATTTCTAGGGTTTCGGGTACCAGCAAAGTGCTGACGGGGAGGTACGTGAGTGCTGACTGTGCCCAGCTTTTCTCCGGGTTGTGGGTTTTGGCGGCAACGGGAAGACCGTTGCCATGAACGGTGTCCGTTGGGGAGGACATGCTATGGGGTTTGCCGCCTTTGACTCAGTAGTAAAGCGTGATCATTTTTGAGAGAGTTGGCATTGACATTTGGCACCAATTGTCCTGGGAGGCAAGAATATAGTATAGTTACGGGCGCACCAGACAGTAGAGAGCTGCTTAGATTTGGGAGTGGGAGTCGTTTTCGCTTGAAGCATCTTTGTGCACCGCAATGGAGGTCTCATTCTCATATGTGAAGGACGATTTCGACAAGATTGCAAGGGACGGTTCCATAGCCATGAATGGTGAAGGTGGGCTGCAAGGCGGGAATTGTCTTGCTTTGTTGGGAAGTGCAAATTCAAGTTTGAGAGCGGGGAAGAATTTGGCGCCAAACTTTGTCTTTGATCGATGGCGATGGAGACAACTGCCTACAACAACCGGCACATGGCACCGGCTGTGTTTCCCGATCATTTGGAGGATGAAGCAGAGTTGATAGATAATTGGATGTTGGAAGACAAGCGAAGTGAATTTGATCGAGTGAGTATTTTGAATTGTTTAGACGAGAGGCATTTAGCTCGCTTGCCCTTGCCATCAAGAAGCAGACCATTGAGTGCCAAACCAACTCCCAAAGAGTGGCGGTATCTTTTCTATAGGCATGCTGCTCAGATTTTGGGGTTTAGGCAGAGGACAGAATTGCCTCTAGAAATTCGGGAAGTTGCTAATAGAATCTGGCCAGAGGAAGATGTCGTCCCAGATATCGTTGAAGGAGATGGGAAGGGAAGCAGCAACAAAGAGGCTACTGGAGAGGAGTCCGGCCACCCAACGGAGAGTCAAGCGTCTTGCAAAGGCCCGGGAGAAGATGGTGGCGCTCAAGGAGAAGGGCAGGGAACCATTGGCAGAAATTTTCCAAGGCAGTCCGTCCCACCTGGTGCCGACATTATTCCAAGGGATACATCGCCCGCTAGAGTTGACGCCAACGTCGAAGGAATTCCCATCCAACGCAGTAGAAGCGGTCATCCAAGGCGAAGAGCTCGAGAATACCTCACCGCTCGGAGCCGACCTGGTAGTCCCAGTTGCCGTGAAAAAATCGGGGAGAAAAGGAAAGAGCCTTGGGAAGCTGAGAGTAGTTCGGGAAAGGAAGCCATCGAGGATGAGAACGAAGGGAGGGACGCTCGCAATTCCACTCGGCAGCGCCATGGATAGTGGTGAAGGAAGTGGTGGACAGGAACGACGGGTGGATGGGGTGCGGGAAGGGGGCGTGTTGACGAGGAACCATGCAATCGGGATTACGTTGTTCCCGTGGAATATGAGAAGACACCAGAAGGGTGGATGAGGCCGCACATTTTGTCACATGTGGATCGGTCGCCACCAATTTTGAAAAATCGGCCAGAAGTCAGCCGTCAAATTATGCGAAATATTTTGGAGGACGCCAATGGAGCGAGCCAAGTACCAATGTTGGAAGGCTCTCCTCAATGGGCAGTTAGCGCCAACGATTTCATCGCGCATGGAGTACACCGGCTTGCTCCCAATTTGGATGATGATGAGTCAACGAAGTATAGCAGTAAAGATGTTCCGCTCAGTCCAAAAGATTGTAAGGAGGCAGAAGAATGTGATTGCTATGACAATGCACTGACGCAGTCAAAGGGGAAGGGCAAGATGAAGGGGACGGGAAAAGAGCGACGTGATTCGTTGGACTGGTACACAAGCTGCAGTAGTCATTCTTCAGTAGACGAGTCAGCTATCGGGAAGAAGGTGCTTGTGTCCAAACACGTTTTTCAGTATAGCCCTGATGGCGAGCAAGATCCATTTTTTGTCGGAGAAGTCACACGACGTTTTGTACATGCCGTCACTGATGAGCCGATGTACATGGTTTTCTTTGAAGGTTTCCTTGGAAACCAAGCTGTTGCGGTTTCACATTGCCGACCATATTGTCGCAACGAGGACGGAGAGCAGCCTGATGCGACATCAGAAGAGGACTACCCCATACAGCTTGGACAGGGCTCTTTGCCAGCTACGTTGACACAATTCGTTGTGTTCGACAATGTCGTTGTGACTCCGTTATCTCCAAACGAAGACCAGGTAGTGCCGAAGGTTCACTGTGATTACCCAGGGTATCTGGGATTGAATGAGACGGCGGCAGAAGTGGAGGCGGGTGCGGCCAATGACGAAGATCCCGACTGGGAGGCCCGTTATGGAGCCTTCCTTGGTTCTTCTGATTCAGGTAATTCTGACTGGTTGTGTCCTGAATCCGGTTTGTCGGATGAGAACGAAGAAGACGATCTGAGTTTTGACAGCATGCCCTTTTGTCATCGATATGGAGATGATAGTTGGCAGGAGACGGCTACTGTATTAGAGGGAAGTTGTGATAACTTCATTGGTCCCAGTCTGGGTCCAACTCGGTTTAGGAATCTTAGGAATCCAATGGCGTTGCATGCACCATTTGCTGCTTTCTGGAGTGACGAGGTTCTTTCCCGGATTTGTAAGGAGACTAACATCTACGCTAAACAATTGGCTAGGAAGAAAGTAAAGGACGGGCTAAATGGGGGCGAAAAGTGGAACGACCTAGTTCCGGGCGAGCTGAAAGCATTCCTGGGGACCCTTGTTTACATGGGTCTAAAAAAACTCCCTCAAATCAGGTCGTATTGGGAAAAACGAACATTCTTTGGTTGCCCAATCATTAGGTCTATACTAGTCCGTGATAGATTCGAAGCTATTCTTAGGTGTATTCATCTAGTCAACAATGAGACCTTGATCCTAAACAAAAAAGACCCTGCCTATGACAAATTGGGCAAGGTCCGATGGTTACTCGAAGAATTCTGTAGAACCAGTCAAGCCTTGTATAATTGCCAGCGTCACCTAACTGTAGATGAAATAATGGTCAAATACTCAGGTCGATACTGTGAATTCCGTCAGTACATAAAGAGCAAGCCCGTGAAATACGGCATTAAAATCTGGTGTCTAGCCAACTCAAAGTCGAGGTATGTTTGGAACCTACATGTATATCTAGGGGCAAAGGGACAAGAAGCCGAGAAGGATCTGGGGGAGAAGGTAGTCTTGCGTCTTACAGAGGGTCTGTCACATCGTGGTCATGTCATCGTAACAGATAACTTCTTTACCTCTCCCCGTCTGCTTGATATCTTGATGTCAAGAGGGTTTTGGGGAACTGGCACTGTGAAGCCAAATTGCATTGGTATGCCAACTGAGTTCAAGCAATACACATCTGATGGTATGCTTAGCCGAGGCACTGTACTAACCAAAATGCACCGATCAAAGCAAATGGCAGCCATTGTCTGGCAAGATGCACATCCTGTGCATCTCATCAGTACCTCAGTAGACCCCGTCGCTTCGTCCTGGCTTACTTGTAAGCGTTGGGTTGGTATGGTACAGAAGGATTTCTACACCTCTCCCATTCTGTTGGAATACCAGGAGGTGATGAGAGGTGTCGACATAGTCGATCAGTGTAGAGCCGAGTACACTGCCCAACAGGGTACTCGAAAGTGGTGGCACCGACTGTTAATCTTCATCCTTGATACAGCTTTAGGAAACGCTTATGTTTTGTACAAGGCTCATATCGAGGCAGCGGGTCTAATCAAACCCATGACGCGGGAGAAGTATCACTACCACATTGCGGGGTGGTTGACTGATGGATACCGTGTACCAGGTCGGACATGCGGTGAATTCAATATACAGAATCGGGGGATCCATTGGCTAGCTGGAAAAGGTCAGTCGACCCGTGGTAAGTGTAAGCTATGCGGAAAAAGGCAAAACCGATATTGCCCTGGCTGTGCAGACGCCTTTTTGTGCGATGGCAAGTGCTACTACAAGGCTCATACAAGTGCATATTGGGCTGCAAAGGTTCTAAAGTAAAGCATGAACCCTTTGCTTGTACAGGTAGCCAGCCCTTCTCAACGTTTCTGCCGGGTGTACTTCTTCAGCACTTCGAGCCAGAGGAAGATTCGAGCTACGGTTGTCATCTTGAAGGGCATCACACTCCGACGTTGGTGGACTATCTAGCGTGGCTTGGTAGTGTCTAGATGTCAAAACTGACTAGTTTGCTTGCGTTGTATGCTACTTTACGTGGGATTTCATCTTACAGACATGTTGTCGTGCGTTACTGTGAACTCTTGGAAGTCTGTAGTTGGTGATGTCAAGTTTCAAAGCGCTGTCTATACAGTTAGAACATTTCCACATTTTGTTGCCAGAGACTTGTTTTGTAAAACACTTTTTGATCAACCTTCGGCCATTATATATCAAATGCGGTTTTAGGTTTTGTTGTATACACTCAATGTCACTGCAATTCATCCTTCTCTCCCTCAGACGGAGTCCCGACGAAAGCCCGCAAAGCTCTTTGCTTTCGCGGGAATAGGCGGGTAATGCATGGGCCGGGTGAATAGAACGCCGAGTAGTTTGCGGCAGTTGGTCGGGTGACAGCGCCACGTCATTGAATTACCCGGTGAACCCACGGCTAAGCACTCCTCACCCCGCGCCAGACTTGTGGACAGAATAACTACTATATTACGTTGATAAAAAATGCCATAATTTTTCTGTGTCTACGTATTGATATTTCGAAGTAATCCACCCGTTGGATTTTCCAGAAACAAAAAAAATAATTTTGTAAAAATTAATGCGTCTCAGGCCTTTTATTGTACCCAAAAAGACCTCCTTCTTTGCTTTATCGAGTTGCACAGATGGTGCCACTTTTTTCAAAAATTCCAATTGTATTACAATCCATGTATAATTAGAATCCATTGTCCTGATTTTCAATTTTTTTTTCTATGCCAGCCGTACACAACAAGCTTCGACAGCATCTTCACTGCTGAAAACCGGGGAGATGACTTGAATGGGACTCCTATTTCGGCCAATATTTCCCAAGTCATCAAGCCACTGATTTCCATTCAAAAATTTCTATAGCTGTCAAGCCAACAGTACCTTCGATAGGTACGGTTGGATTGTGTCGAGGCTCTTCCTAGCGGCCACTAGAAATTGCCAAAGTTCATGATTGGCCCAACCCATCAGAACCCTATAATAGGTGCCGGCCCTAAAGGGTTAATGCCCAATGTGGGCATTAAGCACATTAAGCACACAAAAAAATTAAAAAATTGCTCAATGTGCTCAATGACCTTAATGCCCAATGTAGGCATTAAGCATATTAAGCACAAAAAATATAAATAAATAGCTCAATGTGCTTAATGTGCTCCCGAGAATATGCTCAATGCCCAATGTGGGCATTAAGCACATTAAGCACAAAAGGAAAAATACGCTCAATGTGCTTAATGTGCTCAATGTGCTCAATGTGCTCAATGTGCTCAATGTGCTTAATGTGCTTAGCGCCCACATTGGACATTAAGCACATTAAGCACATTGACCATATTTTTTCTTTTGTGCTTAAATGTGCTAAAATAAATTTATAAGAGAGCCTAGTGGACGATGAACATTTTGATAAGGTTATTGATGGAGTTGTATAAACAAATGAAGCTATTTCAACCACACTAAAAGGAACCACTTTGTCTACTCTTCAACAACTAGCTTGATCATTTGATGCACATTCATATTAAAATAGGAAAAAATTAAAAATAATGTGAAAATGAAGAGTTATTTTTGAAAATCTTGCCAAAGTAAAATTGATTTTGCCCAAAAAAACTCAAATCCACGTTTTTGGCTCTCATAGAGGTTAACCTCTAAAGGAACAAGGCTCTATGGATTCCAGAATGACAAATTCAAGTGACCATATAATTGTAAAAAATACTCCGTCGAGTACTCCGTATAATTTAGATTGAACCAAATTTTATATTGTTGGAATTGATGATGAACATTGCATTACTTAGTCAGCGAATAAATAAATTTGAACCAAAAAAAAGTTTACATATGACTTACTCAAAACTATTTGAGACAACATGAACATTTTTAATGGAATTCAAATTACATCGATTCAATAATAGTTTTAGCCTTTGAGTCGCCACAAGTGGTCAATCAAGTCATTTTTCATTGCATAATGCCTACCCATGTACTCAATCTATGTGGTGCCTCGAACGAACTCCCAATTCAAATTCTCTCCTCTCTCTTCTCATGGGTAAATATTTGGGTCAAATATAACCTCTAACCCTAAAATCCCTCTCATCCTCAATGACCATGTTGTGCATAATGCAACTTGCAAGCATTATGTCACTCATAACTTGCATGTCCCATTGGCGACATGGATTTTTCACAATTTCAAAACGGGTTTTGAGAACTCTAAAACACCGTTTGACGTCCTTGCAAATTGCTTGTTGCACAGTTGCAAAATGTATGAGTCCTCTTGTCGTCATGCGGTTTTGAATGCATGGTTTGAACAAATCAGCTCTACTTGAGATAAATCTCATATGCAAGCAAATAATACCAGGGTGTCTAATAGCCACTAATAGTGAAAGATAATATCCCTCTCCCATCAATATATCTTGAATCACAATAGACCTATCTAATACGTTTATGTCATCATTGCCACCAGACAAACCAAAAAACGTGTGTCATATCCACAAGGATTGGTCGGCAATTGTCCGAAGGATAATGAAAACTGATAAATCTAAGCCCGAGGGGCTTAGTATGTCCTTTAACCTCTAAGGCTCAAGGGGTATTAAAGAACAAAAGTAAGATGTATTACAAAATGCCACTTCCATAACTTTGATGAAGTTTATCCCAAAATGAAAATGCAAAACATGATGTTTGAAAATTACTCAAACGGTCAAAAATAGATTTAGATCTTTATTTAATGAATTTAGCTCGGAATTTAGATGCAATTGACTTAAAAAAATCACCAAAATTACATTTAACATTGTTAGAATTCAAAATTTGGTGTTATTGGTTAGAATCGTATTTTTCATTCTAGAAGTAGAAAAAGAAAAAAAAATTGATGAAAAAAATTACAACATTACTTTTTACAAATAGTAAATTTTATAACATTGTACAATGCAGAGGTGTATGTTTTTGAAAAATTCCCTAGACCCTACTGTACAATATAAGTGTCATCTAAACGTAATTTAAGTGACCTAAAATCATCCGAACTAGCATTTGAACATGATTCCCTCTACAAAACATTATTAATCCTTAACTCCTAAATGACATAGGGGTATTGGACAAAACTTACATGTATTATAATATGCAACCACTTTATTATTGATAAATTTTGGTCCAACAAAGAAAATGAAAAGCATGATGTTTTAAAACATGAAGTTTTAGATCTTCATGTAATGAATTCAAAAGCATTTAATTTCAAATTTTTATCAAAATTGCAAATTTATTTTTAGAATTTGAAATTTGGTACGATTGATTAAGACTAGACATTATATTCTAAAATTTTAAAAAGAAATTTTTTTCAAAAGAGAGAATATCATTACTTTCCCAAATAGTAAATTTTATAACACTAGGACAACATTGAAGTCTTTGTCTTTGATAATTTCTTCTCGGTGGAGTTTAACTCAGATTGACATGATTCAAATTGGGTTGGAAAGTAGATTTGATTTCCTATTTGAAAACATTTTTTGTAGTTTAGAAAAATAAAATCCTCATCCCGGGCAGCCCATAAAAGAAGGGCAATGACCATAAAATGGTCGTTTGGATACTTAGGGGTTAACATCAAAGCGTGCAAGGAGCCCCATGGGGCCATGTTTGATCATTTTTCAATCAAACATTGATTTTCACCTAGTTCCTAATTTCAAATTAAGATGGTCGTAACCAAGAAAATGTGGGAGCTACCTTCTACTTTCTAGTCCAATTTCCCATTATTCAAAATTGTTGACATTGTGTCTTTTACATCACTTTAAAATTCTAAAATTCCAATATACAATGCAGAAAATGTTTTTTTTTATTGAGTTTCTTTTTTATGTAAATTCAAGAAGCATGCACCTAGACCTTGTTGTTCATCACTATTATTTACATTTTCCCTAAAAAATTCATACTATTCCAAGCATTTTTGTAATTACTATGACTTTTACAGGAAAAAAGCTTTGAAAAAATCTTATAAAATTTATGTTTATTTAAATAATTATGAAAAAATCAGGGTAAATTGGTTTAATGATACCTTATCTGAAAAAATACAACATAATTTAAAATGTGAGGAATTGATGAGGTTTGACTGGGTAATCGTAGTGTGAACTCTTAAGGGTTAACCTCTAAATGTTCTCACCCTTTTCAGATTTGGCAGTTTTCCAAAGATGCATTATAAAATGCAAGTAAGAGAGATATTTTCAAGTTGATGAATGAATAAAAGTTGTACATTATGCATTTTAGATTCTATCTATATGGTTAAATTTGCGATTGCTATTACCAATATTTGTGTATTAAATTTCAAACTTAAAATTTAGCACTCTTTTGTAACATGATTACAAATAAGATATTGACAATCTAATAATGAAATTTGTTGTGATGGGTTGAAATGTAATACTCTAAGTGTAGTGATTTTTGGAGATTTTTTGGTTGCTTAATTTTAGTACTTGACTTTTTCAAGAGCACTTTTAGACTAAAATCTTCGAAATTTTGGGTGGAACACTACAACATGAAACGAGGCATAAAAAATTCACAAATCATCCCCTTTCTAATCGGATCACACATGCACGGAGCTAACTTCCCATAAAAGTTTCAATAAAAAATCCACACTACAAAAAGTGCATGATGGATGAGAAAACGGACTTCAAATCCGTACATCATGCAAAATATGCATGGTTGGGCATTTAGGGGTTAAATGTCAAAAAAGTCCCACAAGTAAAAAATTATAATCTAATTTGAGAATCTACTTGGAATATATCTATAATATTCTAGAATATACCTTAATTACTCCAGTTGTGTGATAGCCCCATTTAAAGACCCTTTGCACGTACATGTACTCCAAATTACACAAAGAGTGACCCTTGAGAAAAAGGTTGCAATTTTCACAATTTGTGAACATTTCAAAATGGACTAAAAAGTAAATTATGCACATGTCATGTTAAATAATTCACATAATGAATTTAAAGTATTTTGTTCTTTAAAATTAGAAAATTAGAAAATAAACAAAAATGAGATTTGAGCATGGATTGGATTTTCATAGTCGTGGCAGGTGCATAATTATGGGGAATATTGACATCGCATTGTTCATGTGGCTTGTTCACTACCAAATTGTGAAGGACAAATCAAAATGATCAATGTCTACCGACGCTTGTTTTAAATTCCATTTCCGTTCTTTTAGGTTGAATTTCTAATCTTTGACAAATGAAGAACTTGTGTAAGGATTGTATGTAGAAAATAATAACAACCATTGGCCGTCAACGATGAATAGGGGTTAATGTTAACTTCATGGGCGCAAATTTAACATGTGCTATACTAATATACCATTATATAACAAAAGACAATAGAGGGTGCCAAAATTGGCCTGATTAAGGAAATGATTCCAAAACTATGATCCAAAACTCCATGAAAGGACTAATTAAAAAAACCATTGTTTTGCCCAATTTGATAATGAACCAATTGAAGAAACTCGTAAATATCAAATTCTTATACAAAACTTAGAAGTACGAGGATGGAAGTTGATCAAATATTTATTGTTTTAACAACCGGCATTGAAAGTACTACATACAAACAAGTTTGCACTGGTTTGAGATTATTATACCAATCTTATAGAAAGACACAATATCGCATCATGGACAATTTTATTGTAGTTTTTAGCATACTCCAACTAAGGACATTTTAACATATTATTTTAAGAGGATTTATCTTAATTTTATGTATTGAAAAACCATATATTTATAGTAAAATTTCACTATAAAATTTTCAATCTAAATGAACATGCTAAAAATCTTCTAAATTAGACTATGCTAAAAACTACACTTAAAACCACTCATATTGTGGCAATGAAAACAAACCAAGAAACAAACCTATGTTAACAAATGCCATACAATATTCTATAAATATCCTTGTTTACAAAAAGAATTAGGTAATTATCAATACCAAACACATAGAACCAACTATAAAAACTTCACATAAAAAATTCCATATCTTCACACATATCAAATAAACATATACAAAATTGCATATATAAATAATATAATTGTACTATCACATAAAATTACATAGGAAAATGCTTTAACTTGTAGAGATTACACTAATGAAGCAATGTCACATTGATGTGGAATAAACATGGAATAATATTTTGCCTCACCCACTAGCTAGGCCACACAAAGCAATATCAAACCCCAAACTAGTACAATCCTTCCTAGATAGATAGAAACTCCAGACCCAAAAAGGGGGACTGGCGTGAATAAAGTGTCTGTTCGTAATGACAATGACCTAGTACCCACCGGGTAAAAGGCCATTGGAACAAAACTACTCACCCCTATCGGGAATAGACACTCTAGTGACTGGTAGCCAAAATATAGTAGCCCAAATAGAATTTGTTTATTTGATAGGTATAATATGTTGTATTGGTGGTTGGTGTTTGCCAAGTAATGAGTCTTGTGGGTGGTTGGTGAGGGCGTTATATTACAACTTAATAATCCTTCCTACAACATATGTCAATTGAACTAGAGAGAGTAAGAGAGAGAGAAACTCTGACCTCGAGGGCCAATGTGAATGAAGAAAAGGTTATAGATGCACTTAAAGATGCACATATCTTACTCTCTTCCTTTGTCCGATACAATAAACGAAAATAACCGGTTAGGTGGTTCAAAGTGAACTAGTCCAATTATTCAACATACTACATCAAATTAGGATAATTTCCGGTCTATTTTTTTTTAAATCTAATTTTATAACCGAGGTAAAAACTAAAATAATCATGTGAAAAACCGTGTTGAATACTATCAAATGGAGGAAAGGTACCAACATCTTTCAAAAATCCTCCCAAACGCTACATTGATTACTGTATATAGTGTGGACCGGACTATTATGAATATATATACTAATTGAAAAAATTATATCCACTCTATCAGAGACACACACTAAGTGCTTGAAAATGGGCAACCACTTCAAAGTCAACACACACGTACTTGATATAAATTAGAATGGATTGATCCACATTAGTATTGAATCCACACTATACAAGGTGAATGGTGTAGTCTGGAAGTCTTAATTCTTAACCCTTTAGTGCCCAGGGTGGTTATGGAGAAACCACAGTTTTTGGGTGATATTTTTAAAAAACTTTCTCTGTTGAAAATTGGGATACTATTAATAGGATCCAACTGTATAAATGTAAGCATAGCTTAATGGAACAAATGTCAGTTAAATCTTGATAAATTTGGACCGTTGGATTGGAAAATCATAGTGTGTCTTTGAACTGTATAATATACACTCAAAAATGAGATTTTGGGGGGTGTGTGACTTCAAGGTTAATTAGAATTTGGGTTGAATTTTCTAACATGAAAGTGAAGATGTTCAACAATGACCTCTCTATTGCAATCTTTCATGTCAAGAACGGATTCATACATAATTATTGTGAATTTTATAAGTGAGAGTGACTTATCCATGTATGGTTTAGGACAAAAATTTATACGTTAAAATAAAAAAAGGAGTTGGTACATGGATCAAGATTGGAATACATACACTAATGGAACATGAACAAGAGAACACAATTTTAAAAAAAAAACGAGAAAACAAACTTCCAAACACTAGAAATACAACATAGTGCATATGCTATATTTGTAAGTATTTGCTATATTTTGAGATATTTGCAGTATTTTGGTGTTTTGTACATGGGTATTTGGATATCTAAGAAAGTTAGATTCCAAAATTTCTTTTTGCATCTTATGTAGAATCAAAAGTTACACATCTGAACTTCGGACACCGGACTGAGATGGTTCACTGATTTTACAGCATTTCATTTTCTGGTGATCTAGTGACCACTTAGCGGTTACCTGGGCACTAAAGGGTTAACAAACAAACAATTTTCTTATTTTTAAATTTAAATTTAATTTTTTTACGCCCCCAACCCAAAAAAGGCTTGGAGTTATTTGTACATAAACCAGCAAAGCCAAAGGGCTGAAACTCCTGATGAAATGCATTAAAGAAAAGATCAAATGGCCACATAGGAATGGAAGTTAGGGTTCCTATTCCATCAAGACCACTCACCATCTTCATCATTCTCTCATCATGCTTCTTCTTCTTCTTCTTCTTCGTCTCCTTCTACTATAACTTAAGTTAGGGTTTCGGTGCATTGCATTGCATCAATTCTACTCAGCCAATTCATGTACATAGTTGCGTCAATAGTTAAGTCAGGCTATATGCAAGCAGGGATAATTGCGGCGATCAAATTTGAAATCGGTGCGTTGTTTGCTGCTCCTTTTTACTCCCGTGGGTTTGGGGTTTTGTGTTCTCATTCCGGTTGTGAGCATGAGCAATAGCGTTTGAAAAACAGAGGATCGTGAACCCGTAGTTTCCGTTTTTCTTAAAGCTCAGTGGTTTTTTGTATAATTAGGTTGAATTATTACATGGAATAATAGATGTTACATTTTCTGTTTGCTATTCGCCACCTATTTTCAAGTGTCCAGCTGACGAGTATCTGGTGTAGCAATGCGAACGTTTCGTTTTCTGGTGTTGTTGTTCGCACGAGTAGACCTTTCTGTGCTCTTTCATCCAGTTATTACCGTACCGTAGTCACATAATTTAGCATGTTCGTCGCGAAATCATATGTATTTTGTTTGTTTGTTTTGTGTGTGTCCACATCACTTAATTAGAAGCTCTAACCAATCAGAGAATGACACGTGTCGTTTGTTTTTCAATCAATAATGATATTGTTGGGAGAATCTGCTATGTGGACACGGTATCTGTAAGTATGCCATTTTTGGAAACATTTGAATGCAATCTGCGAGTTTTGCTGTTTTTCAACCTGTAAGGTGTTTAGGTCAAGTGGTGTTAGACCTTTGTCCTCTGAGCACTCGGTTTGCTTTTTATTGTTTCTTCAGGTATACCTGCTGGAGTTTCTCAGTGGTTCTTAAAGAGGAGGCATAGCAATGTATTACTTCACCAGTTTCATTGAAGATGAAATTCTGAACCGGGTATTTAGAACTGGGCCATGTTTGTTTTAATATCAAGGAAACAGAATTTCAGCTCATGTAGCTATGGCGATACCAGCACCCGTGCCAACTCCAGTGACGCTACCAGAATCCCATTCAAGTATGATGGATATAGACGTTCGGGAGGAAGAAGAACAGCACGTGTTGGAAGAGCACGAACCAGCTATGAAGAAACTGAAGAGAGTGCATGGGGAAGTGGAGATGGTGTTAAGGCAAACTGCCGAGATAGTGATGGTCTTGGTGGGGGTGGCAGCTCTTCGAGGCGGGGCTCAGCCTAGTCCTTTGGAATGCCAATTAGCTGCTGAGGCATATGAGAAGCTGGCCACGCTTGTCGCCGCCTCGGCTCCACAAGATTTGGTGTCCAAGGATGTTCTGCAATCTCTCATTCAGCAGTTGACTGTGCCGCCGCCGCCGCCTCCTGCTCGGCTCACAGCTCCCAAGCCTGTTTCCATTGTAAGATCTCTCACATTTGTGCCCATTCGTGTTTTCTCACAAGGTAACCACTCCTAAGTGCTGAACATATTTGATATTATTCGAACGGTAATACTCTTGTTAGCAAATCAAAGAGGATTCCAATGCACCAAAGAATGCATCATTTGGATACCATGTGCCAAAGTTATATTGATTCAGTTGATGATCTATAACTGACATGAGTTTTGATGTTGAGGTCATGTACATTCTCAAATTCGTACTCATTGTGCAAGATTTGGAGTGTTGCATTTAGGTATGTGTTGCAATTAGGTGTGGTTACCTTAGAAGGGAGGTATGCTATCACTTTGACGTTGTCATTCAACATCAAGGTGTTTCTCGGTATGAGAATTGCTTGTTTTTTTAAACTGCTTTAGCGTTCATGTTTTGCAGCAATCTCAATTATCACGTATACCTGTTTCGATTGTAAGATCTCATTACTGGCTCATTTGTATCACAGAAGTTCATTTGTGTTTTCTAATAGAAGGGAGGCATGACATCAATTTGATGTTGACACTCAGCTTTTGAGCAACGTTTTTTCGGTCATCTTATTAGAATTGGTTTTTTGTATGGGTTTTTAACTGCTTTAGAGTTCATGTTTTTGCAGCAATCTCAAGCATCACGTGTATCAGCTCCAGCAGCATCAGGTCCCTCACCAGTGCCATCTCCAGTGTCTAAAGCACCAGCTCAAGCTCCTCCGGCACAAGCAACTACTACACCTTCACCATCACCTTCACCATCACTATCGCCATTGCCTTCTCCACCTCCAGTATCATTATCTAACGCGTCAGCACCACCGGTGTCTGTAACCTCATCTGCACCAACGTTTGAATCAGTAGCGCCAGCTCCAGCAGCACCCAAAGCAGGTGCTGCTGCACCTGCATCGAAAGCTGTAACAGCAGCACCTAAAACAGTGTCACCCACACCATCACCAGCCCTGGGAAAGACAAAAGCATTGGAGGATGTGCAAACGTCAGGTCCAGCTCTTGATAATAGTGCGGCACCCTCTGCCACACCATCATCAGTACCCGCAACAAACACAAACATTCCTGGTAAAAATACTTTGCTTCTTCGTTTCTTATTATCTCTTGTTTAAACCAAACCTTTTTGTGCAATTACTATGGGGGAGGGATTAGTGGCGTCCAATTATATTGTGGGCCGAATTATTTCTAAAAGCTGAAGATATCTTCACACTGAAGATTCTGAGCTTGTAAAAAGTAATCTCTTTAGAATTAGCATGTTCTACATGAATTGCACTGATAGAAAATCCCCCATTAGAGAACCGAGCCATGCTAAACTTTGCCAATTGGGACGTGGAATGCTATTTAACGTTAACCCTTTCCACTGTGAGTCAATCAGGTTGTTTTGTTATGAGCATTAACTCGTTTGGTTGTATCTACAGTGGCAACATCAGCCACGCCAAGTAATACTCCGAAGATAAAACCCGGAGGTTGGACAAGTCCAGTGAAACATCAGGGAACGCCAAGTGCAGAAGCTCAACCTACAACAACAACAACAACTACTACTACGACCGTTGTCATCAAAGATCAACGAGGGAATAATCAGGCTCCAAAAGCTCTGGCAAGACAACGGGGGTTGAAAAACTTGGTCAACAACGAACCACCACCTGTTACAGTTGTAGATCCACAGCAAACACACCGGCAGTTAGCCCTGGCTGTACATCTCCTCTTGAAGCCTCTGATCATAACTCCAGGGTTGGGGAAAGCAGCTGTGAATTACCTGAGCGTTCCGGTTCCGTGTGGCATCTGCAAAGTGGTGGTGAACACGACGAACAATTGTTTGGTTTGTGATGGATGTGAAGGTGGCTTCCACTTACAATGCCTTCAACTGAGCTCCTCTCAGAGTCTTCCCAAGAGTGACTGGTACTGCCCCAAATGCGTGACGACAAATGCCGGTCGTCCACAGCCTCCCAAGTATGGGCCTCTCCGCAAAGGACCTGCTGGACCGCCTGGACCTAAAAACTCATGGGCTATTATGCAGGTACTCACAACCAAAAAAAATTCACCCACATAAAGATCACCACTATGGAGTAATAATAACACCGTGCTCGTTTGTGCAGCTTCCTTCCAATGTACAGATTAGCCCCTTTAATTTGGGGTGTCCTACTGTAGTAATAAGGGAATCTGTGCTCTGTTTTCCAGCTATCCAACTTCCTGATAGACACATACAGTCGGTCAGGAGGTTATTTTTGTAATATTGCGAACCTCAGCTGTAGCTAACTAGGGGGGTTATGTATAATCAAAGTGGTTCTCTGAGATAGCTATGGTTCACCTTAGAAACGACAGGTAGGCTTTGAAGCTTAAAATACTATAAACGCTTTCGTTATAAGGAGCATGGATAGTGAGGCCTACTCAATTGGGATGGTCGTAGGTTTGAGGGAAATTCAAGGGACCGATCGAGGTGCCAAAACAACCGGAAAAGAACTCAATCAGAAGTTGGATAGGAAAATGCCTGACAACCAGTGTCTACCCCTATTGGAGGCTTCTCAATCAAGAGCTACTTTGCCAGCGAGGTCCTTTTTCTACCCTTCTCAAATTGTGAATGTAGGCTGGCTGTGGAAGCGACTCTTCCAAGAGTCATACCCCTGGAAAGCTTTTGTTGCAATCCAGAAAGAAGGAAGGTGATGCAGTTCAAGTTCCTGCACTGGAGACTTGTAGCACTCCAAATCCTGAAGAAGATGTGGCAATGGAGCCTGATATGGAAGAGCATCAATCTCCAATTGCCAGCACTCCAACAACATCTGTGACAACATCTGAACAGGAAATGGAACCTGAAAAGCAGCCTGCACAGGTTGTGGCTGTAGATGACAGCATTGTCACCGTGGAATGGGTTGGTCCAGTGCTCAGTACAAGCCAAGATAAGCTTTTCTATTCGGCATGCTCTGTGGGAGGGGAGACTCTATGTCTGCATGACACCGCCTTTTTCCGACCCGAGGCTCCGGATGTGCCACCGTATATTGCTAGGCTTCAGGTACTACTACCGGCATTGAGTGCTATTCTTTAAGCCTCTCAAGCATAAATATAACATGATAAGTACGGAACTAATAAAATGCTGTTGTAGTAGAAGACTGGTTTTTATAATCTGCTCAGCATTAGTTGCATTAGACCTGCATTAGTTGTAATCTGAGAATTATTGTGGATATAGGAGCAGGCTCAGTAGAGCCCTTGTGGAAACTCACTCTGTTATGCTCCGTCTGCACCAAGTACAAACAATTAGCTCACTGGAGTTACTAAATTCCCATACTACCCAAGTTGTGTCAGTTAGTAAATTGGTAGGTCTACCTTGCAATGAATTTAGAATTTACATTCATTGCAACTTACCTTAATTTCTTGATAAATCTTGCATCAAGCGAGCAGTAATTCACTAATTAGCTAATTTGAAAGTCTAAGCCGTAACTACACGTAATTTAGACACTTGAAGAATTGTATATAGTTTCTATTATTAGTCTGGCCAATTTTTGAAAATTATTGTTAACAATTACAAGGAGATTCTAATGCAAAGAATCCATTTTTTTGGCATGTTTTACCTTAATGTTTTCTTTGCCAAAAAAAATCGTCTCAATAACCAAAAAATGGTCTATCTTTAATAGTAGCGTGTAGTTTTTGTGTCACTCGCATTGTCCGCCCCGTTTGAAGTGGATAGTGCTCACGTTTGGAGTATAAAACATAAGACAAAAACTAGGAAGAAAAATATGCCAAAAAGTGGACTCTTACTTTGAAACGGAGTGAGTATCAGTAAAGATTCAAAGTTTTTGGTAAATGACCAAAATTGAACACAAATTCTAATGTTAATGTTGTACTCATTTTCAAAATTCAATATGTACTCATCATCAAAGGTTGTCTTGGAGTCCAAATGTGAATTATCTTGTCTGAATTATGTGTAGTTACTTACCTTAACCCCGTTAGGCCCCACCTGCACTAAACAAGCAAGAAGAAGTAGATAACAAATGTTAAGAGCTGTTAGTTTAAAGTGTGCCTACACCTATTGAGTTAGAGTAGTTTGCGAACTCATGCCCGCATTTACTAATTAAGAGCAATTAAATAGCTAATAGATCGAGTAGTGAGACTTAGCTAGAATGTCTTGTGCATGAAGATTTTGTAGCCAAGTAACTACTTTTCCAGAAACAGCTAGGAAGAGTTAAGGAAAGTATAAGAAAGAAACATGTGTTGAGCTACTTCTTCTTACTTGCTTGGTGTGGACAGGGCGTTAGTCATTTTGCAAGTGCAGGCTCACAAAAAGTTAGTTAGCTTCCAACTAACTAATGAACCTTAGTTTACATGCCAGTTAGCTAATTGGCGCTAATTGATGAATGCGGGGGAGGTACTGGAATCAAATTTAATATTGTTTGTTGCTGTAGGCTTTATGGGAGGATAAAAGCTCAGGGCAGAAGTGGGTGAAAGTAAATTGGTGCTACAATCCATCAGATCTTCCAGTTAATATGGGTCGACCAGTGATAAGTGATCCACGAGAGGTGGTGTTTTTTGGTCCTTCCTGAAATGAAATTGTGGATGCTTCTGAAAAATTTCTTAAGTGATTCTTTTTGGTGTAGTCATCCTTGTGGTAGCCGCGTCTTTCTTACTACAAATTTGAGCATTTTCACCCTGGCTTCAATGTGTATAAATTCGCTTATTACAGCAGGAATCAACTCAGTCAATTGTATGACGATTTGATCAAAGTGCTGGTTTTTCCTTTTCCTTTGCTTGAATTATTTTACCTCAATTTTGTAGACCTTTCCTACTCATGATAAAATTGCTGATGATGTTGCTGCAGGTGTATGAGTCAAATCATAGTGACAACAATCTAGTAGGTTCTATTCAGGGTCCATGTCTCGTTCTGTCACCTTTGCAATATCAGGAGGAAATGGAACGGCGTTCAAAGAACAATATGGAGGATCCCATGCCCCTATTTTTGTGCCAGTAAGTGAACATACCTGAAACCTGTTGATAACTGAAATTTTGCTGAACGTGATGTTGAGTAATTTGGAAGTAAATGGATCTCACACTGTTCGTAGATGGAAATGGGTTCATGCATAATTTGCGAGTTGAGTACTTACAATTTTTACCTCAAGGATGAGAGTTCTTTTCTGGTCTTTTAAGTCCAACTAAACTGAAAAAGTGAAATTCATCAAGTCCAGTGCGTCTTCTCTCATTGCAGATGGTTTTATGACGCCCCAAGAGGTCTATTTCGAGCTTCTTCAGATGCAGTTTCGTGATCATGTGGTACCTGAGTAGCAACAAAAGCCCATGTCTTGAATCAGACTTCTCTGGAAGTTTTTAGAAACTGAAAGAGATGGCAGGTGATTGTTGCTCTTCACCACCATCTTAATTTATTGCATGATGACCAATTTCTCTCATCACACTAGCTTCCTTTCCGAACCCCTAAAGGCTTCTTCTAGATACTGTTGTCTTATTTTAAAGAGGAATAATTTAGAGTTGTAATTTTTGAATTTTTGAATTCTTTTTAGTGAGGTTAAATTTACCATTTCTATCACCCAACGTTTATATATAATTTAAAACTTAAAATTCAACTTTCTTTCTATAATAGAAGATATTTGAGTGAAATTTGTTTGAAATGTGACTCAAATGTGCTTTTCTTTTGAATATTTTTTCTTCCTTAAATAGACTACAAACTCGTATTTTCAGGGAGCTAAAATTCAGCTCAATCAAATTTTCACACATTTCGATTTCCATATGTCACTAATGGAAAAATAAATTCCAATAACTGAAATAAGTGTATAACCTAGTCGAGTATCTTTGTCAATGAAACTCGTGATATGTTTTTGCATTGAACAGAACTCAATCGTGAGAGGTAGATGTTTGAAAACAGCAACTTACGGGTTGATTGAGCCACGAGTGCATTGGTTGACATAACAACTTGAAAATTTGAAGAATATGAGTTTTCATACTCACGGATCATGCCTCACTGCAGGTTGTGTTCTCTTGAATTGAATTGGTGGTCACGAGGAATTCAAAAGGGCGATCTGAACGGCAAGAGGAATTATGACTTCGTCTTTCAGTGCCTGCCTGGGCATGCAATGGATTATGAAGGAAGGGATTGGATGAAGGATGGTGGCACAGGTAGTAAACTGTTAGAAAGCCATTTTTTATATTTATATTCATGAAGATAATTTAGGAATACGTACATTTATTGTATGCCTTCATTATCGTACAGTATATAATTGAACTTGGGCAACCATTGATGAATGACTGACTGTCACTTATCCAGGGCAGCTGAAAATACCCTGTGCGTGTTTTCTTTGAATTCTAGAGACATTTTTAAGGTTAATTGCAGTTGACTCTGAAAAGTGAATGAAAAGTGCTTGTATTTAATGCTGAAAATTCAGAGTGGCAAGAGAGCTAGGAAATATGAGCTGGATATAGTGATAAATAATTACCTCATTACGTCCCTCTATAGCTAATTTAAGGGAATGGCTCGGTATCCTAGATTGATGAACAATAATAGAGTTAATTGAAAAGAGTGTCTCAAAGTGGAAACTCACTTCCTACTCACCTTGGAAGTTTTCGTTTTCAATTTGAAAAGACAGCAAAACTAGTTTATAGTGAGTTGGCAAATAATCTAAAGCAAGGCCTTGCACCGCCGGTGGGAGTGGAACTCGTGATGTCCTCAATGCTAAAGGAGAGTTCCCACAAGTTCCTCCTAGCTCAAGGGACTATTTATGGGGGGATCAAAGGACTATTCATGCACAATTTGTGTGAGATATTGATAATATTGGGTGATAGACTCTGCATAGAGTCAACAGAGTTGGCTGGTTGTTTTTGGTCAGCTCAAATGATTACCCCTATATCTCACCTTCTGTGGAAAAACTAAATTGGCTAAAAATAGAATTTGGGGTGGCTTTCCTAGATCGCTCAAAAATCGAGTTTTATTGTTTTACTGCATTCGATAATATAGGGTCCATAATGACTATTTTTAGCCAGTTTAGTTTTTCTACGGAGGTTGAGATATAGTGATTATGATTGATTCACGGACTATATAGAGGGTTTGGAGACGACAGTTTGAGACACCAAATTTTGACTGTGATGATAGTGGTCAAGGAGTGAAATGAAGGAGAAGAGTGTGGATGCTCTATTTAGGGGTGCACTCTTTTATGTGTGAGGAATCATGTGAGTGTAGAATAGGAGGATTATTTTGAACATTACTGTACTCTGTATACATACAAGAAGTATACTTAGGGTTGAAAATAGGCTTGCATATTCTCTCACACACACACACACACATATATATATATATATATATATATATACACACACACACACACACACACACATGAACGAATATAATAATATAATAATTGAACAAGGGGTATTTTAAAAGGGGTCATGAACACACATGATTCCAAGGTTTAACCCTTAACCCCTAAAGGACCGGGGGGTGTTGAACTTAGCTCTTGTTTTTTTGACTAGCTCTAGTAGCAAGCTCAATTCCTCATTGGTGTGGGGTAATTTTGACGATTAGCACTGTTGAAATTAACTCCTAAACGTCAGAGCGTCCATAAAGTGGACGACTAACAGATTCAAACCCTTCTCACGTTTTCATCAATGCTTGGATGAAAGTCATCCAATTTTTTGGAGATTCTTCATCAAGTTGTTGTCCTATCTAACAATTGGATTTAGTCATACTTGATTACATATTTTTCTAAAATTACAGATGTAGAAGTATGTCAAGTCGTTGACCAAGCCAAAATTGCATTGACTGTAGTTCAAAAGTGGCCTTGCAAAAATGAGGTCATAGATTTAAAAAACACAAAAATTTCAAAAATTCACCATGTTTAAGAGTATCTCATTTCAAATTCATTCCAACAAATTTTACTCAAAAAATATTAATATTTTGTTTGTAATCGAATTTAGAAGGAATTTCAAATTTTAACTTTCAAATTTTATAATTAAATATTGGTGATAGTGTTAGTGAATCGAACGGTACGGATGGAATCTAAAATTCAAAATCTAGAACTTTCATTTGTATATCTATTCCAAAATATTCTTCTAAATGGTACTTTATGATGATTTTTCTCAAATTGCCAATTCTAGGGACACCTTTGTACGTTTAGGGGTTAAAGAAGACTTACATAGCTTTTTTATGAAAAAAGGATCAACAAAATTGCACAATTTTTGAGAAAATGCCACCGTTGAGAAGATTGATGGAACTTGTTTGGGGTATTTTGTACACATGATGAAATCGGATTGTTCAAAAGTGCTCTAAAAATTCTGAAATTTTTACTGTGAGTAGAGATCATCATTCTAAACATGTGATAAAAATTTCAAGTAATTTGGAGATGTGAGGAGGAAGATATGAGGGTCTGAAGTGACACCTAAATACCCTCCTTGCAACTTAAAAAATCACCAAAAATCGCTCACTTGATGAAATTTTGATTAATAAGTACCTACAGATTCAGCTCTCAAAAAGAGCTAGGGTCTCCTTGTTGCTCATCCTATAATTCAAAGCCCAAGATCCCGAATTTTCTCACTTTCTAGTTCCAGAAGCCGCGTGGGGGCCTTACAGTCCTTTAGGGGTTAAACGTCTAGCCTATGACTATGGAATCATGCTTTACTTGTCACACTCGATTTTTCCACTATAAACAAGATAAGAATTCTTTTTTATATTTTTAGTAGATGAAGCCACATGGCTACTATACACCATGGATTTTTCATAAATTTTGGTGAAATTTGAAATTACTATGATTTTTTGAAGTGATCGTAAAGAAAATTCATATCAATTACAAAATCCAATTTTTTAACCAAAGGTATAAACTACAATGAAGAAAAGTACAATAAATGAAAATCATCTGTGTATCTAAATTTAGAAAATCATTACACCATAATAATATCCACGAAACTTGTAATTCCAATAAAACACTCAATTTTCAGAGTTTTCCCAAAATTTAAAGTGGAGTAAAAACTAGACTTGGTAAGCTTCATTTTGTTAGGTAGGCTCAAATGCAATAGAACTCATTTTCATGGTCTAAATTTAGTTGAAGTAGGAGAAAAAAAAATCCAAAATACACTACACGGTGAACCGTTTTTACAACTCTTTGTGTAGTTGGGACCTCATGTAAAATCCAAAATTAGTTTGAATGACCTTAATTTAATTCGAAGAGGTGGCATGACCAACAAAGAGTCTTCACAAATTGAATTGGATGAAAGTTCCTTCATCTACTCTGTGATAATTGAGTTCACTTTGGAAAAGTTACATCCATTTGCTAGTATATTGCTACAACGATGTTTAAGGATGCATCCTCCGGGATGCTGTAGGAGCAGTGTTGTACTGGTATTATACAGGTCTTAGTGAAATGAATGAATTAGAGTCATTATAAGTGGTAGTGGGCCTCACCTATTGCTTCGGCATTAAATATTTAAAAAAGAACATGTCAGTTTTTTAAAATTGCAAGAAGTATTTTTTGAATTTCATATAAATTATTTTTTGAAATTGACAAAATGTTGAAAATTTACAATTTTCATATTTTTTAATATTATTTGGATAATCAAGTGTAAATTGTAGAGGAGAAAGAGCTGACCTTGTGATCAAATTCATTCCAAGTCACTCTCAAATGATATGGGATAAGGAGAACTTGCAAGCCCATGAGTGAATTCTCACCGCACCATATTTTTTAGTAGATTTTGGTGCATAGATTATGCTACAATTGATCATAGCAAATGATCTTATTTTGAAATGTTTTCAACTAAGAGAAGTTAGAAGGTCAAGTTGTCTTTAACCTCTAAATCTAATTTTGTGATTTGAATTTTTTATGCATGAGATATGGACAAAATTCAGTGAGGTGAAGAATGTGCATGATTTAATGAGAAGAAAATGCGTTGTGATTAGACTTTCGAGGCTCAATTCTGTATACATGCAGTAGACTTACTTATTTTGAGTTTTTCTAAAACTAAAAATACTTTCAATTTCAAGTAAACTTTCACCTCTAAAAAGAATTTTGTGATTTGAAGTATTTATACTTAAGTTATTCACATTTTTGTAAAGGAGTTTAATTGGTGATTAAGAAAGAACAAGAAGTGAGAATTCTACATATCCTACAATTCATTGTTGGCACTAGTGCCTTGAATTTTGTATAAAGCACAAGACTTTACCACACTTGTGGTATTTAGTCAAGTACATGAAGTTATCCCTAAACCACAATTCTTGAATGAATAGTTCTCAAATCTCAATGAAACCACTTTGAATGAACATTACTTTGGATGACAGTCAAAAATACCATTATTCATTTTTCTTGTATATTAAATTTTATAAAGCTCCATTTTGGGTAGCCTAACATGACTTTTTCAAAAATATTAATTATTTGTCAAAGAATTGACGAAGCTGCTACGACGGTACAGTAAGGAATGGGCCAAATATTGCCAATGGTAGGTGAATCTAGACTACCCCAATATTTCAAAAACCTTACTTTTAGGTAAAGGTAGTTAAAATCTAGGAATATTTCTAGAATCAAACTACCTTTGCCGTTATCTAGCCCATCATTGGTATCTATATTAATTTACAGGTGGATGAATTTTTATCAGATTGATATAACTCCTAAATAATGCTTGGATTTGTTTAGAATTTTTTGAGATGCAAGTGAACTATTATTTGGTGACTCACCTATAGATTGTACTTGTGTACCTTGGCCTTCTTAACTGAATATGAGTACCTAGGGTTCCACAAAAATGGCTAACATAGATTTAATGTATAACAATTGTGCTTAATCTATAGATAGTGCGACAACTCTACATGATAATCTCAAGTGATGATTTAGAAGTCATACTAACTTTATTTAGACGCAATTGCCAATAATATGGTCAATAGATGATTTTCCCTTAATGCTAGATGCCTTCAATTTACTATTCTAAATGGTCATAGATTTATCCTTTCAAGGTTAAAGGGGTCCAAGTGTACTCACTTGCATGTAGATTTCACATATAATTAACCCATAGGTGTATCTTGATTTTTAGGTAAAACTATGATAAAAACTTAAGATCTGTGAGGATAGAAGAGCCTATAATTGTCACACAATCATTCTGGTTATGACACTTGGCAATATGGCAATGCACCACTTTCTACATTTTCTAAGCCTATTTTTCAAATTCAAAACTCCCATTTATCATGTTTTCTCTTACATCTTACATTCAACATTTAAAATGCTAGTTCTAGCTCAACATAAAGGGACATATGTCCAAAGATCAACTATCCATTATCATAAATGTTCATTGATGTTTGGAACTTCATTGATTGAAGAGTCAGAAAATGAGTTGTACAATTCTAATGGTTGTTTCTTAATTTGAGATATATGGTACAATCCCACTTTATAGTATAATCTATAGTGCACTCGAAATGCTATTTTAATATATTACAAAATATGATGCACTACCTTTTTGTTTCCACATAAAATATGCAAAAAAAATGATTGCTTTTCCATCTCTTGCAAAATTCAAAATGATAGAACTTTTCCAAAGTATCACATCAAACTCATTCTAAATCACTACCAAATGATATGGAATAAGAACTTGCAAGCCCATGTAAGTTTTCACTACATTATACTCTCAATAGATTTTGGTGCACAATTGAGCATAGCAAATGAACTTATTTTAAAAAGTGTTCAACTAAGAAAAGTTAAAAGGTCAAATCATCTTCCACCTCTTAAAAGAAATTTGTGATTTGAAGTTTTTACTCATGAGATTTGAAAAAAATTCAGTAAGGTTGTGAAGGATGTGCATGAGTTGAATAGCAAGAAAATGTGTTGTGATCAGAATTTCAAAGCTCATTATTTTGTGCATAGTAGACTTACTTATTTTGAGTTTTGTTTAACTAAGAAAAGTTGCACAATCAAGTAATCTTTCACTTCTAATTTTTATTTTTTTGTGATTTGAAGTAGTTGTGCTTGACTGATGCATGCCTGACCTATTAACTTACGATCTTCATATGTACCACCCTTGTTCTAGTGAGAAGTTTCTATGTAAGCATAAAAACCTGCATTCTTGTGGAACAGAAAAACGTGAACTCTCCAAAATTAGACTTGCCATTTGCTTTTGACAATCTATGCTTATGCTTTAGAAGGTAAGCCTCAATCTTTTAGAGTATATAAAGTAGGGTTAAATAATTAAGTATCAAAGTTTGACCAAGTCAAGCATTGAAAAAAAAAAACCCTCTTAAAATTCTTCTCATCAAAAATTCAGAACACCATTGTGACAAGAAGACCAGCATAAGCCCCTAAAGGCTTTTAAAGAAGTAAAATACAAAAGCAGAAAAGGAGCTTTCTATGACTCAATATGTTATGAGAAGAAGCGAAAGGAGCGCTCAACATGAGAAGAGGCAAATTCGAAAGGAGTTTGCAACTATGTTGTCGTGTTTGCCAATCATACATGCAGTATTTGGAAGAACTCTAATAGCTTGTTTCCTATAATCATTAGTCATGTACACTAATTCTAGATATAACTGAGAGCAGACGACCTTACTACCAAATATGCTAAGTTACGAACTTCATAAACGATCTATAATTCTCCATTCGTCATACATCAACAGCTTGATAGAGAATATGTAACATTAGATCAAAGCTCATTGAAGTTTACCTATCTTCCTCATCAGACATGAGCTCCCTCTGTACGCAGGCTCTAGCGGCCCCTGTAGTTGTCTTTCATGCGCCTTACTTCTGCCATCACTTCAAGAGGCGATTCTCGACCAGTGGCCAGCTGTGTTGTGCAATACACAAAATTTTAATCAATCTGAATAAGCAGAGGTGCAAACAGAAACTTTCACAGGTCTAGTTGATATTTGATCACTAAAGATGATACCTATCTCATACATTTGAGAACTACCAACAATATCCAAGGAAAGATATGCACTGAAATAATAACACAGATATTGGTCTGTTAGATTTATTTTATGTTTTTAAATCTTGATCAAGAGAAGCGAACCTGAAGAGGTTTCAGATCCACACGCATGAAAGGATTAAATTCAAGCTCATCGCCAATTGTTGACGGCACAGTAGCTAGCTTTTGTTTTCGTTGGTGCATCACCCATTCCATCTTCTTCAGTAGGGCCTCGTTCTTGGGTTCCAGTGTCAAAGCAAACTCTAAATTCTTCTGTGTATACTGTAATAAGTGGCAACCAAACAGCTTCCGCTTCTTAGGGAAAAAATAATAAAGCGGGGTTGTTCAATATCAAAAGAATGCCATCATCTTCCAGGAAAATATAAATTACGAATCATGGTAACCTTGGAAATGCAGCCTCGAAGTAGTCCAGCTATAGGACAAGGTCTTTACTAGATGAGATGTAAATTGGATCGTCATAAAATAAGTCAACGCAATTAATTCCCAGTCCACTCAACCGAATGAAGGCATACCTCGTGACCACAGTAAACTTGAGTTTCAGGAGGAAGTGACGCAAGGGTCTTGCATAATGACTCGTACATTTGATCAGGCGTCCCCTCGAAAAACCTTCCACAGCCCCCTATGAACTGGCCACAGGAACAGAAAAAAAACGAACAAGAGAAAGCCAATCAATTTCCATCACTTCGTCTTCTTTGAGCCATGACTGAGTACGAGTTTAAAAAACAAGTCAATGGGGTCTCCGATCCCATTGCATCTGGTTTAAAAAAACAACAAGAAAGACCTATATCTGACACATAGACTAGGGGTACTGGCACCTTCCAAAATTCAGACTTGACCTCAAAGTGTGCAAACAAAAAACAGGAAGTATACTTTGGAAGGTAATAGTTGATTATAGTAACTTCTAAAACATATATCTATTATTCAAAATGTGGGACACAATTTCTTCTTTTTATTGATGCATTTTGTTACCTTCTTTGAAGCTTCCTAAATGATTTATTTCAACTCCTAAAGATATGGAAGCGGTCACTCCTGGCTATTAGGACACTTAGGGGTTGATAAGTCCAGATTAAGGCAGGAGAATTATGCTCAGCACAATGGTGTACATGCAACAAGCAACTGAAACAGGATGGTGGAGAGAGCACACCAAAGTATCTCCAGTGAACACGGCAGGTTTATCTCCTGCCAGTGTGCTTGTAATGAAGTAGCTTATGTGGCCTTTCGTATGGCTGCACACCCGACAAATAAAAAAGGTATCAGGAACTAAGATCCACCAGAGCTACCTGACTCAAGGCTTGCAGGAACAGAAATGATACTAACCGTGAGTCAAAGTCACAGTCCAAAATATCTTTTCTCAGAATTTAAAATATATATATATATAAATAAAAATAAATTACAAGACAGAACCTACCATGGAGTCTCGAGGCATTTAACACGAATAGTAGGACTAATAGAAAACTCGTCACCATGTCGCACAGGGTGTGAGCATCCCTCCACTTTGTCCTTGAGGCCACCGTATATCGGCACATCCTTAAGAAGCTTCTTCATACCATTGTTCCCACCAGCGTGATCCCTATTCACCATCTCAATATGCATCAATAATTTCATTTTCACATTCTGCAACGTAGGCCATAAGAAGACATACTCAAGTGGTCAAACAATATGAAAGTATCTTTAAATTTTCTAAAGATAGAACTATATTCCCACCCTCGTGATAACAATAAGTGATCATAATGCCAATACAGGATTTTGAAGCTGATGTGGCAGAGTCTCAATGATTGAGAGGACTAAAACCCATAACCTTTTCTAGGCTCTCTATCAATGATGTGTCAAAATTTGCCATAACCTCTTGCCTTCCCACTAGACTTTCAATTTCCAGCAAGTGTTGTAGCACAAGACCACTTCCTATTTAAATTCATTGACATTATGTCTGCTAATGGCAATAAAGGCCACAGTTATCAAAAATTATTTGCAAGCATGTCCATAATTAATTGTCATTACCTAATCCGTAAACAGAAGTCAACAGGGAAGTTTTCTCTTTTCATTTTCTTTTTCTTATTCTTAACCCCTAAATGCCCAGGGCATTCATAAAAAAGTCAAACAACACTTTCATATGGAGTTTGCTCATCAATAGCTTTTGAGATATTTTTTGAAATATTTATAATAAATGTGAACACATGTTTCCTATTGGTCCTCAATTTTTCAAAAAAAATTAATGTATTATAAATTTAATATGATTTCTGAAGTAAAATACACAAAGAAATTCATATAAATTACAAAATTGTTCCAAATAACCAAAAAAAAATTATAAAAGGTTCAAGTTACAATGAAGAACCATACAAGAAAATTCAACTTAAAATATATTTTCTAAATTTGGAAATTTGATAATGACATATGCTTTGTAGTGTAGTTTGGATTATGACCTCTTGACATTGCAAGTGCAATAAAATACTTAATATTATGATTTTTTCTGATTTACAAAGTGAAGTAGAAACTAGACTTGAAAAGCTCCATTTTCTTAGTTGGACTTGAAAGTAAAAATAATCATCCTTAAGGTTGAAATTGAATTTGACCAACCACCATCCACTATTTGGATGCTTGGGCATTTAGGGGTTAAAGTTATAAGAAATTCAGAGTGAGAAGAGTACCAGTGATGGTGAGTGGTGAGAACCATCTTAATTTTTGCACCATACAGTTGAGCTGCCTGCAACACTTGGTCAGGCCACACTGGGTCAATCGCCGCTGCATCACCCGTTTCTTCATCAAATACCCTGCAAAGTAGTTCAAACCAACCAAAATGGTTAAAAATTGTAGAAAAAACCTCCACCTCAAACCAAGTCGTCCAAGCATAGATCCCCGAGTCAAATTTACAAGGGCTCACTTTCCAAGGAAAGATCTCGGACTTCAGATCATTTCCAAACAAGAGCATCGCCTAAAGTAACTACTCCCTCTGTCCGGAAATATTTGTCCTAGTTTTTGGCATTTTTTATTCTAGTTTTTGTCCTATGTTTTATACTTCAAACGTGAGCCCTGTCCACTTCAAACTGGACGGACAATGAGAGTGACACAAAAACTACATACTACTATTAAAGATAGACCATTTTTCGAGTACTGAGAATCTGAGACGGGCCAAAAAAATCGTTAAGCTAAAAAATGCCAAAAACTAGGACAGTTATTTCTGGACAGAGGGAGTATTACCCAACCGTGACAGTAGTCGTTTTGCAACAGCTAGTTTTAGCACTTAACTTGAACTCCATCGTCTCTAAACCAACATAAATTTTCAAAGTGTCAAATGGGAGTTGAAGAGTTCCCTATGAGTAACAATTAAAGATATTCGAGTGTAAATAGTAGGTTCCCTATGCCCTTCAAATTTGAAAATTCATACGTTATTCATTGAAGCTTCTGAAACTAACTTTCTCTCAGATTCACCACTGTGCTCGTAATTTTTGTTTTTCACTCCCAAGATCCAAGATCCAACAAATATATCGCATAATCTCGGTACATGCAACCCTAATACACATAAAGATAGTGCACTTCGTGATTTCTTGGTGAGGCAGTTATTTCAATGATGATTGATTCTTGCAAAAAGACGATCTCTCAGCGTAAACATGAAACCCTAAAAGCCAATTTCACGAATTGATTGTTCCACCATTTCCAAGATCATTCATGGCATCATGCAAAGAGTGAGAAGCGGATCGAGGAGAGGTAGGAAGAAAGGAGATCGACATACAAATAGGCGTAGTTGTCCTCCAAGCACGGCACAGGGAGCACCTTCATGGTTGTTACTCTCTCGTTTTTTTCTCTTCTACTGAACTCAGTAAGACTCCTTCTCAGTAAGACCTTCCTATGAAAGAAAGAGACAATTGCGTTGGAGTCCTCGGGGCTGTTGCAATGAAGGATTCACGAACAATAATTCGAATGTTGTATTGACAATCGGAAGTGAAGGGGCGATCGGAAGGAGCTGCAACAAGAACCACTTAACTTACTTGACTGTTGTGTGGAGTCTTCGGAGCAACAACTGAACAGAGAGAGACAGATGATGGATGATTGTCTGGGTGGATGAATTCATCCTTGGATGGATGAGATGAGGGTTTCTTGTTCCGTCATGTTCTACAAGTGGCATTTGCGGGAGCTTCTTTAGCTTCCATGACATTCAGTAGCCTCTATGACTGCTGCCTTCTTCCAACATAATGATCCCCAATGAAATGATGTGGGATATTCCACATCACATCAGTAGCTATGGAGGCAAGTGACATTAAGCCAGAACACTCACTCAGTCACAATTCAACAGTGTCTTGTAATTGTTTATTTGATTCAATAGCCCATTCAATTACAAATCATTAGTCACTCCATATATAAAGGTGGATGAAATCAACATGTAGCCCTTTTGAAGGCTACTAAATGAGCTAGAGAATAATCTAAAGCAAGGCCTTGCGCCACCAGAGAGTGTGGAACTCATGACCTCCCCAATGCTAGAGGAGAGTTTCCACACGCTCCTCCAAGCCAAGAGCCCTGACCATGAAAACTATTCATGAACAATGATTGTCTAAAAATATAATTATAGAGAGGAAACTCCTCTTCAGCTCCTCTTTTGTTTTTGGTTAACTTAATCGGTACATTGAAATCACCATATATTGTGGGCCACAGTATTTATGAGAGGCTTTATCAATAATTATTCTTTCAAAATACTATGGTAGAATTCATCCAAATTGGATGAAACATTGTTCAAATTGGATGGGAATTTGTCCAATTGGATGAATGTATCCACACCATTCACACACCTACAACATATGGTGATTTCACAATATATCGTGGGTGAATGATTGTCGTGGATACATTCATCCATTTTAAGATACTTTCATCCAATTTGAATGAATTTTACCACAATATTATGAAGAATTTTTTTTAGTAGTAAAGCCTCTTGTAAATACTGCGGGCCACAATATATGGTGATTTTGGTGTATTAACAACGTCAAAATGTCATTTGGTTCGTGTCAATCCATAAGTTCCTGATGATTTTTGCTACAAATTAAATGTGTTATAATATGTGTTTTATATGAATTTTTTGCAGTTTGTAAAATATGAAAGTTGTAATGTATAGTCCCTAAATTTCATCTATACAGTTGAATACCATTAAAACCATTTAGATTTTTTATAAATAAATTTAAAAAGAAAAAATTTGAATATTCATAAAAAATACATTATTCAATTATTATTTTGAATTAAATTATTAGTACTTAAAAGTATAAATGTTCATCAGATAGATAGAAGTTGCCAAGATTTAAACAAATTTAAACAACACTATGTAAGAACAGTATAGACTGGCATTTAAAAAGCCCCATTTAGTTCAACAGAGTAGAAGTTATGAGCAAGATTCTCCAAAAAAAAATTAAAAAATCCTATGGGAGCATAGTATGTTCTATTACCCCTAACTGCCCAAGCACTTAATTTATGGATGATGTACAAAATCAAACTCCATTTTCTCATCCGCCATGCACTTTCTGCGATGTGGATTTTCTACTATAGATTTTATGGGAAGTTAGCTTCATGCATGTTTAAACTAATTAGAAAGGGGATGATTTGTGAAAATTTTATTCCTCATTTCATGTTGCAATGATTCACTAAACAATTCTAAAGATCTTAGTTCAAAAGTGCTCTTGAAAAAATAAACTTATAAAATTAAGCAACCAAAAAATCTCCAAAAATCACTACACTTAGAGTATTACATTTCAACCCATCATGACAAATTTCATCCATGGATTGTCAATATCTTATTCGTAATCAAATTACAAAATAATTTCAAATATTAAGTTTCAAATTTTATATACAAATATTAGTGATTGCAATCATAGATCTAATCGTATGGATAGATCTAAATATCGTAATGTACAACTTTTATTCATACATCAAGTTCAAAATATCCCTCTTAGTTGCATTTTATAATGCATCTTTAAAATTCTCCAAATCTAGAGAAGGTTGTGGGCATTTAGGGATTGAAGGTTAATCATAATATAAATAATGTAATTTTTGCGTTATCTGTATTATTGACAACACAAATTAGATGACATTTTAACATTATTTCTAACATGGTTTTTGAGTTCCATTTGGGTTTTAATCCCTAATGCTCCGAGCGACCATTTTCTGGTCGCTGCCTATGTACAGTTTTCATCCACCAAATTGCTCTTGGTTCTTGTGCAAGTTGACTATGCTCTGTACAATTTGGATCTTCAAAATAATTTATTATGATTTTTAGAAAAATAAACAACTGGTTTATGTCAAGTTTCATTCTTAATTCAAAAAGTGAGACCTTAAACATAAAATATAAAAAACAAAAAATATGATAAAGCCAACCGTACAGATGTGATCTTCACATTGACATTTAGATACTAGTTTTCTTTGTACATCGACTCCATTTTTAGTTTTCATCAAGCATTCTATAACGCTTCTTTGAAAATAGTGATGAATCGGGATGTTAAAGGATTAACAATCCTTGTAATTTTATTTATTTTTAAATGACAATTAGGAAAATAATTATTTCTTGCTGAATTGGACCCATCTATAGTGTAGTTGATGTAAAAAGTGTGCTGAACATCTTCACCCAATGACACAAAAGTTAAGGAAGAGATTGATTGCAGGGTCTGATTCACTTCAACATCCTTTCCTTATTGGAAATCCAGATACCGTACGTACGTACATGAGGGTCACATTCAACAGCCTGTGTGGTGTTGGAGTTGAATCTCCATGTCAGATTTTTTGTGAGGTCCACAATCACCCTAAACCAATAACAAGATGCACTTTAAGAAAACTTGGTAAAAGAATCCGCGCAAGTTTGTCATGTGCAGTTTTTTAGACCACCCTAGATTGCACACATAAAACATGTGTAAAATTTTCATTTGCTTACTACAAGTGCAATTTTTTAATTTAGGAGGCACATAATATTCCGTTAAAAAGGTCTCAAAAATGTGCTTCCAATGATATATTAAATGTCTCTTAATTCCAAAAATTTCCCTCGTAGTGAGCAAATGAAGATTCAACACATGTTTCGCATGTGCAATCCATGGTGGTTTAAAAAACTGCATATGACAAACTTGTGCAGTTTTTTTTTTTTACCAAGTTTTCTTATAGTGACTACATGTGGCACTTTTTAATGAAAATGTAATCAATGTATGTCAAAATTGGCCATAACTACCGTAGTTCTATGGAATGATGAACATGGTTATTATGAAAAACAACTTTGATGATTTGATTACCAAGCAACTGACATTGAATACCTTCAAATTGACCTCCTTCTCCTTTTGTTATAGCATTCATTACACAGTAGCAAGAAGCTATGTATGATTCATTTAACCCTTAAAGGACATGAAGCTCAATTTGGGGCAGCCTGCATAGAATTTGGCTTGGATTTCCAACAGAAGGCAACATTTGAACTGCTAGGCTAGCATGCAAATTTACTGGCCATAAATGGATTTAGACATGTTCAGGGTGGCAGGCTCTTGAGTCAAAGCCCCTCAAGCTATCCAAGCTTGCCACTTGGTGCTCCTTGTCTCCATCAGACAAGCTTCCCACGCCTCCCTCATAGCAGCTCACAGTAACTACCTGAGTTTTCACTTCCCCTCCCTCTACAAATTTGGGATGATGACTATAATCTTGTGTTTGTAAATTTGATAGGGTTATTGAGGAATCTAAGTATCAATTTCTATTTCCTTTCCAACATGATTTACCAATCAAAAAATGGTGGATCATATCAAAAGTTTTCTCAAAGATTCTTACAAATTAAGCTTGTGGGGCTTAGTATATCCTTTAAGGGTTAAGTGAAATAATTGAATAACAATATGTTCAGATGATAAAATAAAAAATCACTCGCTCTTTTTACTATGGTTGACAATAACTACACTTGTCTATGATACTTGACTAAGTACCAACAATTTTATTCTTCAACTCAAAATGTGAAAGAATTTTTGCCAAAACAAAATATGTCTTAAAATTAGAACATCTTGCCTAGATACTCTCATTCTTCTTTGAACTAGCAGTTGGGCCTAACTCTTTCTCAATTCTTTCTTAGAACTTTGTATTGAGATAAAAAAATATCTTAGGCAAAGTGAGAAATAATTGTATTTTCTTTTGGAGACTAGCATACATTAAGAGTTTGTTTGTTTAAAGTCCAATGTCGTGGCCCACAACGAAGACATTGAGAGTGACACAATAAATCTTAAACATGTATTAATTCAAGTTGTCATTCAAGCAAATTTGTAGAGGGTTAGAACATCCTCAATGCAACACTCTAAAAAGGATGGCACAAATGAGAAATGTGTCCTACAAGCATTTAGAGAGTGTTTGCTAATAATTTTTTCAAGTTCGATGTTAACCTTTAAGTGTCCAAATGGTCAAAAGTGATTGCTCTCATATCTCTAGGGCTAGAAGTGTTTGCTTGGCCCACATGGTCAAAAGTGATCGCTTTCATATCTCTAGGACCAAAAGTATTTTCTTTTATATATAGAAAAGTGTTAAAAATATAACAAGAACAATAGAGATGTGCTTTTAAAGATACTAAAATCAACTATTAGTTTTGAGAGTGAATTTCAAATTTTTAACTTAGGAGTTTATTTTTCTAAAATTCAGAGGCTTTTGTTCACTCATGGGCTATAGGACCGAACTCGTGATTCCTACATCACAATTTGCACATTTGCTATCAAATTGAGTACAGCAGAAATTTAGAAGCAATTATGAAATTACCTTTTTCTGCAGGCGAGCTGTGCCACCCCTACTGTACTGTATTATTGTTGGCAATGAGAATGGCCTTCAATCTGGATAGGTGGAATATGACTATGCATGTGATGAGCCTAAAAGCTGAAAGAGGCATATCAGCTCTTGCATTTGACATATTGAAGTTCCCTAAAACGCTGAGAAGAAAGCGAGGCTTGATAATCTGCGCCTTCATGTGGATGTGGATGCATATGAGTGAAAGGAATGAGAAAAACGAGGCTCTAACTCATGTAAAACATGCACAACAATGTGACAAGACAAACGGACAAATGACAGCTTCAAGGGAAATCAATCGATCAGAAAAAAACCATATATATATAATATTACCTGAGTTCCACCCCACTTCTGTCAGTATTGTAAAGAACAGAATCGAGAAGTAGGTACAGTACACAGCCAAAAAGCCAATGTCATTACTGAACAAGTTGAGAAATCTGGTTCATGTTGAGAAAATTTCTGATGAACAAGAATCCTACCTAGAGAGAAAGCTAGCTAAGAATCTCACCAGATGCTGGTGCAGTTTTCCATACTCTACTCCCTACCACTAAACTTAGTATTTACAATGTTGGTGAAGACTCAAAATATGTAATTGCCTCTTATTATTATTGTTATTCTAAACCTCCTGTAAAGTAATATTTACTCACCCGCCGAAGCATGACTCAGCTAAGTCCATGAAAATAGAAAACCACCACTGCTTCTTCCAGAGAAGTTGATCCAAATGAAATGAAATCCCCGTGACAATCAATGAAATTCTTCTCATATTGCCATTTGATGACCAGCATGTGATGGTTGGCATTATGCAGCCTCACCGCGCTGATAATGCAGGTGCCAGACTGCATATACTGGCCGTGGAAGCTGTACTGGTGAGAGGCTGCACAGGGAACTTCTCACATGTGCAAATCTCTATCATGAATCCGTCCGGGTCGTGGAAGAACACCTGCTCAATCTGCACGCCCGCTTCGTCGAGCGTTGTTCGCGAGTATTTGATGCCGTGCTCATTCAATGCCTGCTCCACTCCTATTATGGAGTCACTCTGTACAACAACAGCATCACCAGAACAAACATCTTGAGGAAATTGTCTAAATAGCCGCAAACGGTTTACGTCAGTCATTATTGTTATAGCACTGAATCAGTGACCATGTTGTGTTGCTTTTGTGTCAGTGAAACACAAACCTATGGCCAACTGAAACAACATGTTGCAATCAAAAGGGTGGCAAATTCGCATATAATAAACATCAAAGCCATTTATTTGTTTGATCAATATCAAATTCATACCTGGAAAGAGAGATGGTCATCTCTGCTGTTGATCTCCTTGTCCACAGGAGGAAGTGTAGAAAGCTCCTGATTTTCAGCTTGCAGTAGATGGATGCTTATGCCGTAGTTGTGAAGCCTGTGTAATCAAGATCAACGTCAATGCCTACTGGTCGCAATCCAAAAACTATGCAGTTAGTTTCTCAATTCTCTAAGCAGAAGAGGTAGTCAAACACACACTTACCATGCTCCATCAAACTTCAAGGCTCCAGGGCGCACAATGGGGATGAAGCCAAGAACATGCTCGTAGAAATGCGTGGTGGCATGGACGTTTCGACAGACTCGAGAGACATGGTTGAGGGATTTGAGCGGCAACGAGTGCTTGTCCTTCTGGATCGCCATAGCCGCAAAAGTTGAGCAAAAAACAAAGTGTTGAGAGTAATAATAATCTCGAGCGCAATTACTGTACTACTGCTTCCTCCTCAGAGTCGTAATATACACAGGCCGAAATGATACATAGTATAAAGTCTTGATCTCAATTCAAAACTCTGGAAGGATTCAACAGGAATCAGTCAACCAGAAAAAGTCGAAAGCCAAAAACGGCTGGAGATCTCGTACTCTGAATCTGCACACTCAACAAGGAATACAAATTAGAATGGGAGAAAAGGCAGAGACGTCATCGAGCAGAGACGTCATCGAGCAGAGACGCAACAACAGAAACCCAACCCATTCCTCACTGCAAAGACAATTCATAGATTTAAACGAAGGCGTGATCGGAAGCACATGCAATTAGCGTGATGTGGCAGTAATAAATGATCTCCGCCGTTTTACTATCGACATGGAACTGACTGGGCGACACGTCATCGCTCTCATCTGCAACTTGTCGAAAGTGGACATGGCATAATTTACTAATAATAACTCGAGTCAGATTACAGTGATTAATATGCCCTTCAAAAATATCAGAAACAGAAAGCACCCTTGTTTGTTCAATTTCATGCAGCGGACCACTGTAACAGTACACAATCTTGAATCCGTGAACTCGACACAAAAAGCACGTAACTGACTCCCTTCCTTCTATTTATTCGTATTCTACACAACACGTGTCACCATTGCTCTAATTCAGAGGTAGATGGCTCAACAACCGCATCATCTCCGTTCTCACACTTTTGTAGAGCAAATGGCACCACGAGTAGTGACAGCATCCCGTGAAATCCACACCTCGGCTACATATACAAAATATACAGGGGGAGTACCCTGAGCATGCAGCAAACTTCTTCTTCTACTGCAGCTGCTTGTAAGAGATCGTGAAGCACAATCGTGCTAAACAGCATGAACTTGTACAGGTCTATTACTGCACGGCTTCACAACCAAGGTGACCAAAGGAGATCAAGAAGAGTAGTAACTATCACGACAAGCCTCACAAAATTAAGGACGCTCGCTTCAATCGATCATTCAGAGATCGAGTGAGTGTCTCAATTCCATGAAGTGACATACTGTAGCCGTTCAAATGTATGTATGTATGCTACAGTCTGGATCCGATCAAAAGTGCTTTGCAAAAGTCTACAACGTAGTACGTACACAGGGCTCTGTGAATATTCACATTCCCTCCCTGCAAAGCCGCGATTGCACCACAAGGGCTTTCTGAATATTCACATTCTTCGTCTCCAATAATTGTTGCCCAGCAAGATGCGAAAAAAGAAAGGTGACAAGAAACATGGAGACTGAGTGGAATCAATGAGACACGAAGCGAACACGAAAGTGGGCGAAAGTGTAACACAATGGAGATCAATGGAATTTATAAAAACAAACGGCAGGTAAGAAAGGAATGAGGAGTGAAGCTTACAGAGTAAGATGCAGCAGCGCCTGTGCGATGGAGAGTGATGGCGAGCCAGAGAGAGAGCAAGAGAGCAAGAGAGCAAGAGAGGGAAGACGAAAGAGATGGTGAAGAAGAATTCCGACTGCGGGTAGCTAGGCGTTGCGGTCATTTATGGAGAATGGGCCATGGCATGCAGTGAGGCATCTGGGTCGCCCGAATCGTGCGAGGCTACTGTTGCTTACAGCAAGCCAGACAAGTGCATCTGTTTCCCTCGCTTCTGCCATCTGGAGAATCATCTCTTTCTCTCCCATTTCTCGTCATTAGCCTAAGTAGGGTTTAGGGGCCTAATCAGGGTTTAAGGGCCTCAGTGGGGTTTAGAGGACTAATCAGGGTTTATCACTGGGCGTCATCGTGATCTTAAGGTTCTTTAGCCCTTGTCAGGGTTCATCTTTTTGCTCTCATTGCATGACAGATAAAATTTTTGAAACATGTGATTCTTGAGGCGGTTTTACTGTGGACTTCCAACCCTCCATCATCATTCTTTAGGTAAATAATGACGTGGCATGTTCAATATTCTAGAATCTCCTACAACGATTCTTGTGCAATGATTCTTATTCCAAGGTAAAGCTCACACGGGCTAAAGAACCTTATGATTACGTTGCCCCCCAACCCTTTTTTTTTCTTTTTTTGGGAGGCTCTTTAGTGCCAAATTGCACCAATAAAAAATAATTTGGCTACAAAACGACCAAAATAATTTAGGCTCAACAGAAGATGGAACCCAGTTTTCTGTACACGCAACGGGATGACGATAGAATGGAATTATGTGAGGCCTACGATGGACTCTTTCAATTCGTTTTTGATAATCTCTAAAAATTGTCGCCGACGGCTTGTTCTGCCCGGTTCTTGCGATGTTTAGTGTAACCATTCGCCTTCGAATAAAACGTCCAATGTTTCCAGCAAAACAAAACTCCCCCTCCAAATTTTTTTTATTTTTATAAGATCGCTAAAATATCTTCAACGTTTTGGATGAAATTGTCATGTTTGGATGAAAATATGGATGAAAATAATTTTCTATCCAAAATATGGATGAATGTAGAAATATATGGTTCCATCTTATTATTTTGTATCAGTTTAGCACAAAGTTATCACTAATCAATCAATTAATTAATTTTGAAAAAATTAAATTTTGAAAAAACTGCGCTGCACCCCCCACCCCTCTTTTATATCACCTGGCGTCACCTTGGTCCCATAGTCCCATCTGCAGGACAAAGAGAAGAAAAAACCAAAATTAAAGCTGAGTGCACATTCAGTTTCTGCATGTTGTCAAAGCCCTTCCTTTCACCTCTACTGGAAGGGCTTGCTTGCTTGTTTCCATCAACCACACCTGACCACTGTAGAAAATACCTCCAAATTTTAAATTAAGTGCATATATATATATATATATATATATATATATATATAGATGTTCATCCTACTCGGACCCATGTGCAAAGTTATTTAATTTTCTGAATTCGTGAATAGTCACTACAACTTTCTACAAGTGACATGTGTATGCAAAACAAATATCATGTCACCAAGCAAGACTTTCTTGAAAAGCTGCATTTAACTAATTCCAAAAAAATTGCAAATCGTACAAATGTGAAATTTCAAGCATGCAAATTGTAGTGCTTTGACTTTTACAATACAAGTGAGGATCTTTTGGGGTTAGTGTGATTTTCAATAATTGCACCAAAAAAAGCGCATCTATCTTCCCATTTTGCTCTGCTTCTAACCTCTCTATTGAACTATACTTGGGTTGAATAGTGTCGTGTCATCGATATATATACTTTTATAAACAAACAAAAATTATTTTCAAATAGGAAATCAAGTTTACTTTCCAACCCAATTTGAATCATGTCAATCCGAGTTAACCCCTAACTGCCTGAGCGTCCATTTTTTGGATGATGTACAGATTTCATCCATAATTTCTCATCCGTCATGCACTTTTTGCAGTGTGGACTTTTCACTGTAGATTCTATGGGAAATTAGTTTCATGCATATGTGATCCAATTAGAAAGGGGATGATTTGTGAAATTTTTATGCCTCATTTCATGTTGTAGTGATTCACCCAAAATTTTGAAGATTTCAGTGTAAAGGTGTTGTAAAAAAATTCAACTCATAAAATTAAGCAACCAAAAAATCTCCAAAAATCACTACACTTAGAGTATTACATTTCAACCAATCACAAAGAATTTCATCCGTAGATTGTCAATATCTTATTCGTAATTGAATTACAAAATAATTTTGAATTTCACGTTTCAAATTTTATACAAAATTATTGGTAATAGCAATCATAGATCTAACCATATGGATAGAATTTAAAATTCATAGTGTACAACTTTTATTTATATATCAAGTTCAAAATATCCATCTGGATTGCATTTTATAATGCATCTTTGCAAAACTGCCAAATCTGGAGAGGGCTCTAGGCATTTAGGGGTTAAGCTCAGAGGGCAAGCGATAACTGTGATGAGTATGCTTAGGCGATTCCTAATTTTTCTGGGATTTTTATTTTGACTTTTTTGAGGACTTTTACGGAAATTTCTTTTTTAGTGTGTTGACCAGGGTGCCATGTCAGCACAAAAGATCATCTCATTACTGATGGCATGCTCTTCATGCTGAAGTGGATATATTGTTGCTCGGCATGCTTTTTACCCAACTGGTCAGTTTGGATAAGTTTGGATCGGCAGATCAATATTCTGTCTGATCCAAGGTAATATGAATGGTTGAATCTTGCCTCACAGTGTGTTTTTTGTTTTTTTTTTGTTTTTTTTCCCAGTGAATTGATGAAGCTACTTACATCCATGATTTGGATGAAAAGCACATGTAAATTATGGATGAAATGTGATTTATTCATCCAAACATGTGCACATTCATCTCAAATGTAACATAGCACCTGATACAATGAATTTGGCATTCTTTCCAATAGTCCCTTTTTTTGGGTCAAATCGCGGATGCCATATGCGAGTTTAGCCAAAAGTTTTAAGATACCAACATTTTGGAGGGTGATAAGAGCAAATCCGCGCTGAGTGGACAAATTTTGATATTTGCGGAGGTGCAGGGAAGGAGTTATAATTCCATTATTAATAATTATGTGCATGCACATGGTGAAGCTGTTCCTCATGTGTCAATGCGGTCACTATAGGTGGCTTGGCATTTGGGTTGTCCATTATTGACTTGATATCATCCAGAGTCAGTCTCGCAGCCGCTTGATTTTCACATGTTGCAATAATAATTAATAATCATAACGTTTGTTGTCCCAAAGTGAGCATTGTGAATAGAGTCTATTGGGCTAGTTTGTCTTGCCATCACTAAAAGTAAGAGCATCTCCACTAGCACTTTGGATAGCTCTCTAAAATAGGGTGGTGACACAATTTATTTGGACTGTGACACTCAAAAATGTAACCAAGTCAAGGTCCTCAAAATCACTCAAGTAAGTGTATCTTCTCTTCTTATCTTTTAACCCTAAAGGACAAAGACGACATATTGTGTTCTTTCTAGTCAAACTTAGTTTTCACTTCGAAAAACAATATTTTTTTTACTCGAGTTGAACTAAAAAAGTAAAAGTAATCAAGTCTAGTTTTTATTTCACTTTACGATTCACCAAAATTTCAATTATTGAATCTTTTATAGAAATTACCAATTCAATGGGTGAAGAGCCAATTTGTTCTTCAACATAGTTTTTCTATCAACCAAAGTGTTTTTAATTGTGATTTACACTCAACATAAAAAATTCATAAGTTTTTGGATACTTATTGTAATTAACATGATTTTTTGAAGACATAAATATTAAGAAAATCATAATAAATTCAATGTCCAAGAGAAAATTATGAAAAAAAATTAGGATCTATAGTAAACATATAGGTTCATCTAAGAAAAATATTAAAAATATATTTTTGACAAATTCAAAACAAGAACTTGAGCTATAGATCAAAGTATGGCTACATTAACCCTTTAACGCGCCATTGTTTACTATGTGGACGATGCACAAATTGAAACTGCTAGATTCTCATCCAAATTGGAGAGTTTTCATTCACCAAAATTTCTCTTGGTTCTTGAGCAAGTTGACTATCCTTTGTACGGTTTGGATCTTAAAAATAGGTTATTATGATTTTTAGAAAAACAACAAAATTGGTTTTTGTCAAGTTTCATTCTTAGTTCAAAAAGTGGGACGTTAAATATGATTTTCCAAAATAAGTAGAATCAAATAATGGAAACTATACCATCTTGTAGTGCATGTTATTCCAATTTCATTACCATATTAAAAAAAAAATGGTGCTAATTTGGGATTTTAAATTGAATCTCAAGAGAAAACCTTGCATAATTAATTTAAAAATATTAAATAAAAATAGAATAAATCCAATTGTACAGATGTGATCTTCACATTGACATTTACAACTATTTCTTTGGCCATCAACCCCATTTTTGGTTTACATCAAACATTTTATAACGCTTCTTTGAAAACAATGTTGAATTGAGACTTAAAGGGTTAAGATGGGGATGGTTGTTTAGGGTTTAACTGCCTAAGCGTTCATTTTTTGGAAGATGTACAAATTTCATCCATGTTTTCTCATCCATCATGCACTTTTTGCAGTGTGAAAAAATTACTATAGATTTCATGGGAAGTTAGCTTCATGCATGTGACGATTAGAAAGGGAATGAATTGTGAAAATTTTATGCCTCATTAGATGTTGCAATGATTCACTCAAAATTTCTAAGATCTAAGTTCAAAAGTGCGCTTGAAAAAATCAACTCATAAAATTAAGCAACCAAAAAATCTCCAAAAATCACTACACTTATAGTATTACATTTCAACCCATCACAAGAAATTCCATTCACAAATTGTCAATATCTTACTCGTAATTGGATTACAAAAGAATTTTGAATTCTAAGTTTCAAATTTTATACAAAAATATCGGTGAGTGTAATCATAAATTTAACCGTATGGATAGAATCTAAAATTCATTATGTACAACTTTTATTCATAAATCAAATTAAAAATATCCCTCGTAATTGCATTTTATAATGCATCTTTGCAAAACTGCTCAATTTGAAGAAGGTTGTAGGCATTTAGGGGTTAATGGCACATCATAATTGTACAGTCCATGAGTGGTGACTTGTGAGTGCCTCACTCACTATTTTCAAGAGTCTAATTGAGTAATGTTAGTGGAAAACTACATGGTGATGTTTAACTTTTTAGATGTCCTTCAGAGTGCAATCCAGAGCGCTAGTTGAGATGCTCTAAGAATACCCAAAATTGTCTATGATATTAAATTGTCCCTAGGTCAACCTTCCAGAGTAAGTAGATTCTACCATCCTACTAATGATGAGGATGTGCACAATTTGAACATGACAGTCTAGGGACGATTTAAGGTCAATCTATAGTTAGAAATTTGAAAATTCATAATTTATTTATCTAGTGTTTAAATAATACATGCTAAAGTGCGTTGGAATCCTCATTCACTTGCCAATAAGACACACTAACCATAAATTGTGTTTAATGCTAGGAAATTGGCTCAGTTGGTTTGCTCAATGCTTTTAGGTATTCTTACTTTAGTAGAAACACCGCCAAAATAGACCAGCCCGCGACCCACTAGAAGACCCCGTATGACAAACTAGACTAATTGTTGGTCTTTTGGGCATGCTTCTCTAGTATATGCGGACGATGTTCCTACAACACTGGTTACTGTCATTGTTGTCACTTACAGAATCAGTGTGAGATGTTACACCAATCCTCACACTAGTTTCAATACATACATCTCAAATGTACATTACTGTAAGAATTCTCAAATACTCCCAAATATTGTCACTGACACTTTTGTTCTAATGTCTTAATTATTGTGAGAATATTGAATTATTGTGACTCACAGTAATGGCAATAACCGGTGCAGTGCATACCTCAAGGGTCTTAGATACCAAGGTTTATCCTTGGTGCCTCTACTCAAAGGTAGACTTTGTAAATCTAACTGTTACCAAACTAAGCTGTTCATGTCGGCCATTAACCAATTATTTAATTTTTTCCTAAATGATGTGAATATTTTTTTAAAGTATGTAGGTGTTTTGTAAGATTCTCTTTTTCACCATAGAAAATGTTTTTTTTTAAAAAGAAATTTCTTAAAAACTTGGACTTCTCTTTTTATAATTAATTTTTGCTGACCCTAACACTTGAGTGTGGTAACTAGTAATCAGTAATCAATAGTCAATAGTGGTGCAATATTTTAGCTTTGGTTTGTATATTGTTTATTCATATTTGGTATCTATTTTCTTTATATAAAGTGACTTCCTGTCTAAATCTATTGCGACATTATATTGAAGTTTAGTTGTGTGGGTGTTGGGGTATTATATGGATGGTTTAGTACTAGTAGAATGTTTAATTTTAATAATGTACATTTACATGATTTAGGTGGCCGTGTGCAATTGCATTTTAGTATAGGTATAAAATAATATAATTCTAATGGCATGTATATGGTAATGTATTATTTTGTTATAGGTCGTCTTTTCTTTCTACATTTATAAAGTTGTAGCATCTTGATTGTGTGATTGTGACTCATAAATAGTTTTTAGATTTTCTATACCGTTTTGTTATAGTATTTTACATGTAGGTTGTTAATACTTTATGTAGGGCATAACAAGAGGGGGTGTAGCCATGTATCTATCTTGTGGGTATTACAAAATGTACAATTTGTAATAGGCTCAAACAAATGTTTTTAAAAAAAAATTATTATTATTATTATTTTTAAATTTTCCATGTGTTGTATATTAACCCCTAACTGCCTGAGCGACCAAATATGGTCGCCCGAAAATTTCAGCTCAAATCTGTGAGGGCAGTTTAATTCTCCTGACTAGTTTAAATTTTTCTACGGGCAGTACCACGAGTTAAATTTTAGATTTTTTAATTTTCAACCAAAAAAGGTAAAATTTTTATTTTAGGGAGAGACTCAAATGCACTTATGTCTCAACCCCTAACTGCCTAGCCGACCATATTTGGTCCATCAAAATTTCAAGATTACCAAAATTCCAGCCAACTTTAAATGTCCATATCTTATGCAAAAATAACAATTTTTGAGCGTGATTTTTTTTCCCTTGTAGATATTCAAATTGATCAACTTTCCAAAATAAAAGACCTAAAAAAAATTTATTGATATTCTCTAAAGCCCTCAAAGTGATAGTATCTCAAACTATCACAAATTTGAAAATTTGCTCAGAATGAAATCTTTAGGTTTTTATCAAATGAGATTAGCTCCAACATGAACAAGGTAACCACCATGTAAAACCAATGTTTTTGACCTATCATACTTGATTCCAAGTCAAAATGACTAAACGTGCATTTTTTATGAATTTTCAAAGATAATTCTTATAAATTGATTATTAAATAATTCATAGCATTTTTCCAATATTAAATTGTATGGATGTTGTCTTATTGTTGTGCTCTACATATATTTAAGGTTTGTAAGTCATAAAAGTTGAGTACGACGGGCATTATAACACGTCTAGTTTCTTATGAAAACCCTTGGGCATTTAGGGGTTAATAGTTGGTCCTATACAAATTAATTCAAAATTTTTATTTTTATTTTTAATTTTTAATTTTTTCCAAACAATGTTATTTTAGTATGGTAACAAGGTAATATTTGTAGTGCCCAAATTAAAATATTATTATTATTATTTGGCACATTAGTGTCAAACCATCTATTAACTTATCATAATACCTATATTTAAATTTGAATATAAACGGAAATGAACAAGCAGACAGACTTACAAAAGTAGGCCGTAAAAGAGAATACAAATTTGCAAAAAAACCATATGAATGCACACACTCTACTCTATACTACTACCTAAAAGACTCATGGCCGAGACTGAGAAGAAGACCTGATAAAATTCTCGTCAGATTTATTGAAGAATACATCAAAAAATATGACCACAAAAATAATTTAGAAAGAATAGCACAACGTTTCCCTAACATAATTAGAAAATGGACATTGAACCCCGATAAAGACTATGAACTATCCAATGAATTTTGGTCCAACTGTGCAATATCAGACTCACAAACAACAAACTTATTAAAATTCTGCACTAGTCAACACATGGAAAATGCTAGAAAACAACTATTATTTGGTAGAAATAGATTCTCATTAATCACATGTCGTGTATGCATCTCATTAGATATTGATACATGGCCCCATGTACTCCTAAGATGTAAACCAATACCATATACATGACATTAGAATCAAAGACATAACAAAGCAATATAGGAATTAAGAAAACTAATCTTATCATCACAAAAATTCCCAGGGGTGCATTGTACTAAACACGTACAAGTATACGTGAGTGCACAGAAGGGGTATTAATTTGAACATTGTCGTATCATGTATACATACAATAAACATATTTAGAGCTAAAAATATTGACATATATTTATATTAAAAATATATTTAGGACAGAATAGGTCCTTATACAAAGATTTTCAGACATAGAACCCTTAGAATACATGGAGTTTTTAGAAGCGGGTCATGAATGCATGTGATTCTCAAACATAATTTAGAGTGCACCCCATGGGCAATAATTAAGATGCTACATTCTCATGAATGCAGGAACATTTAACGACAACTTACAAGAAAACACAGTAGTCCCATGGCTCTTTCCTTGTACATACAAACGACAAAGATGTCACTGCAACGTTAGATTTAAACGAGATATACTATGTATTAAAGGACTCCTATACCAAAATGCTCCACCACTAAACCCATAAGACAATCTCACCACACAATTGATTGAATTCACATATTGCCACGACAAATTCTCACAAGAAACAATAGATAAAAAATCCCAAAACATACCAACCACCACAGGGGTCCCAGACGTTTTTGCTGGGGTAAAAAGTGCACAGTTTTGTCTCATTTTTTACCCCATTTAGCAATGTGACGAAAAGTGCAGATTTGGGACTCGGGGTTCAAACTTTGATTCCCTTTTTGGAACCTTTACTCGGGTAAAATCATGGTGCTTTTGATGGGCGTGGGGGCAAAAAAACCGCTCCGGGGTAAAATCCCTCATTTTTACCCCTCCACCTGAGTTTGGCCCCGGAGTCAAACTGTGAAGGTTCCCATAGATGCACTAATTAATAGTATCACTATCAGAGGTTGGAAAGTAGATCCACTCATAGTCATCACCGCAAGCATGAGGACAACTGCACACACTCCCTCAATGAAATACTTTGAAACAAAGTTTAAAATACTCGAGACCTCTCGTATCCTTTAAAGGTCCCTTGGAGATAGGTCCCTACATTGATGTATATTTGGCATTTGTGGTAGGTAGAAAGTTCCAAATTGAGACCCCAATAGCTCATTAAAACCATATTGACATGAATCTGAACTTCACTTTTGATCTTAAACCCATAGGAGATGTAGAACCATTCCAAATTCAATGAAATATTGACGTATAATACTGGTTGGAATGGGCTCTCTAGACTTTTAAGGGTTAAGCATTTTTGGAATTTTCTAATGAAGCCTTTTAATGGTTTTGATGATTTTCTTGGTATGAAGCAATGAAGGATAAAACGTCCATTTTAAAATTAATTTATGTGATTTCTTGACCCCTCCATTTAATTCTCTTTTTGCTCCACCAAAATCACCATATAATGTGGCCCACAGTATTTACAAGTGACTTTACTAATAATTATTTTTTCGAAATAATGTTGTAAAATGCATCCAAATTGGATGAAAATTTGTTTTAAATGGATGAATGTACCCACACCATTCACGCACCCATTCACGTATATGGTGATTTCATGTTGCATTATTCGTTTCTTGACACAAGTAGAAATTTTATTCCACTACCAAATCTTCTTGGCGACAACTTGGTCGCCAAGTAAGTTAGAAAATAACTCTATTCGGGACAACTAAGTACAGATCACTAACCTCGTGTAGCAATAATTTTCTGGCATCTCAGTTGTTGCTACATTGTCATGGGTTCGATCATTTTTGTTTTTCCTCATATAAATGCTGGATGAAATACTCATTTGGCCATCATGGCAGACACCCACACTCCAAGAAGTAAACCAAAAAGAAAATTTAGAAATATATTATTCACTTTGATCATATTTTCTGACAATATATAGTGTGGAAATTACTCTTTATAATAATAAAATACTTATAAAAAATTCCTACATAATTATCATGTTTTATGAACATAAGTTAGAGATATGGGACGAACAAACTCATGATTCGTGAACACACATGTCCAAGTCCCTCTTCTTCTTTGGCCATCATTCCTTACAGACTGAAAAAAAATTGGGTTTACAATTTTTCTGCAGCAAAAAGAATAAATATAGTTTCAATGGTATTAACCCCTAAAGGACCAAGAAGCCTGAATTGGACCTCGTGTTTCTTTTTTAGCGGTCTAGAGTAGATCCGATGTGGACTTTACCCTATTCAACTTTATTTATTTTTTGACCTACACATGTTATGTTCTTCACTGATTATGGTGGTAAAAAAATTGGTCCAATCTTTTTTTCTTTTTTTCTTTTTTTTTACACAATATAATTAATTGAATTGGTCATTTAAAAAAACCATGAATCATTGGTCCATTAGGGGTTAAAGAAGTAAAATGGTACAGTCATTCAGAGTGTAACGTGCAGACTTACCTTGTTATTCAAGCAGCTTTAGCGGAATATTATTTTTAAAATACATGTTTAATATTTTTTTCAAAATTATTAGCTTTGACTGCCTATTAACTAAATTGTTTTTATATTAAAAAATCGTAAATTTTGAAGTAAAGTCATAAAGCAACCTTTGCAAGCAAGTTACGTTGGGAAAGTTGGCTTCTACACTAACGACATGAGCTTTGTAACGGAGCTTGTTGTGTGGTATTGGATTGGGGTGCGGGTTGTGGGTGGGGTCCCCGTTAGCACCCCGTGGAAGTTTAGGGGTTATGGTTTAGGATCTATCATGATGACGCTAACAAATATTTTGGGAAAATACCGCATCCGCGCTCCCACCACGTAGTAGTTGGTCCCCTTTGTAACTAGCCTCTTAGGACATGAGAGGTTGTGAATTTGACACTTGTAGCTATGAGATTTAAGATTGTAATCTTAAATACCGTAGTTTACTAGCAAGTTCGGCATGAAATATCTCTAAAATTTCAGAAAATTATTGGCAACTTTTGGCAAATATTATATATATAATAATTCAAAATTGCCAAAAAGTTAGAAATTGTTACTTTTCACAAGGTTTTAACTTAGTTGGGAGGCATGTGTGAATTTCAATGTAGAGATGGTGCCGCTCTTGTAATCAAGTTCATCTACAGTAATCCACAAAGGATATGGATTAACCCTTAAACGTCAAGGTAAACCCCATGGGCTTAGTAAAAAGAGAATAATGAAGAAAAAAGTGGATTTTCTCAACCAAATCAAGCGAGGATTGGTGCGTTAGAAAGCTACTGAAAAAGCGATCTAGATTCCAAATTTGCACCTCATTTGAAGGATTGTGGAATCGTTGGTAAGCAATCAAAGTTATCAAATTGAACAAGTTTTGAGGTTGGGGCAGTTGAGGTTCAGCAGTTCAGCAGTGCTACAGTGCTACAATGCTGGCCAGTAGTGCCCAGCAGAGCCATTTTTGCATATTTTTCATATTTTTTGTTTTTTTTTTCCTCCGAAAATTTAGATGCCTTGCGGGTTGCCCCGCCCAGGCCCTCTTGACGTTTAAGGGTTAAGAAGTAGCAAGACTCTAGGTGAGGCTTTTGAAATGTGTCTTACACAAATTTTTGGAGTCCAATTGAGCATAGAAGATGAAGTTTCATAGAATTGCGTTTAATTAATTAAAGTTGAGAAATCAAGCCTTCTTCCACCTCCAACAAGTTTTGTCTCAAAATATGTCTTTATATAGAAGATATGGACAAAACAACGCAGCGGTGTAAAGGTCAAAAAATCAAAATGCGTTCCTAACAGTTTTTCGGAGCTCATTTGTGCATAGAAGTTTTGGAATTTTGTTGAACTAAGAAAATTTTGAAAATCAAGTAATCTTTTACCTTCAGCAAATTTTATGTCATTTAAAGACTTTATGCAAAAACTATGCATGTTATAAAAATGAAGACTAACTAGGTGCTTCACCTCAAAGTTTACATATCCCACATGCATTGTTCGGATACAACTCCACTCCACTTGTATAAAGCACATAGCACTCTACTCACATCTTACTTGTCGACAACAAGCCGAATTTCTAAAAATTTAAGGAGAAAGCTGCCTAATTTATTAATATACTATTTTTAGGAGCCAAACCTACTTTTTGAACTTTAATTAATTATCAGGTAGCAAGGTGCCGAACCTGCTAGTAAACTACGGTATATTAAATAGCCAAAAGTGATTTTTAGTTGTGCTTAACATCTTTTTTCAGTTTAAATATTTAGTCACAAAAGGTGGTGATCTACAATCAACGTCCTTATTAATAAAAGGGCTTAAGAACCACGCTAGTTGAAAACAACTGGACTTACACTAAGGTAAATCCCATTATAAACACATTGATTAATGTGCATATACAAGATGATTGAAAAATAAATAAAATATTCACTTGTGGACAAAAGTTTAAAAAAAGGTTCAACAATTGAAATTATATATTTTTCAATATAGTATGAATTTGTTACAAATTTTTGAAGTGAGTTGTCCAGCCTAATTCCTTAAATGGTCTTTAAATTACTTCAAAATTTGACAAAGAGGTGCTTGGGCACCAATGAATAGTGTCAGAGCATGTTGCCCAAGGCCCACATTTGCACCAAGCTACTACCAATATGGACATTGGATACCATAATATGACACTATTCTTTAACCCCCAAAAGGACCAACTGTTCATTTTTTGAATGATGTACAAATGTCATCCACGTTATCTCATCCGTCATGCACTTTTTGCAAGGAAAAAAAATACAACAAAATTCTATGGAAAGATAGCCTCATGCATGTGTTATCCGATTAAAAAGGAAATGATTTGTGAAAATTTTATACCTCATTTCATGTTGCAATGATTCACCAAAAGTTTCAAATATTTTAGTCTAAATGTGTTTTTGAAAAAACAAACTCATAAAATTAAGCAACCCAAAAATCTCCAAAACTCATTAAACTTAGAGTATTACATTGCAACCCATCACAACAAATTATATTCACAAATTGCCAATATTTTATTTGTAATTGAATTACAAAATATTTTTGAATTTCAGGTTTCAAATTTTATACAAAAATATTGGTGATATTAATCGCAGATTTAACGGTATGGATAGAATCTAAAATTTATAATGTACTGTACAGCGGTAAATGGCAACTGTATGCATTGAAACTTTTTTAAAGTATTTTTCATATGTAAGATAAAAACAAAATGGCATGCAATCCAAGCCGGCCGAATGGAATAAATCTTCCAAACAATAAAAGTAAAAGTAAACGTATTCTAGGCATATGCAGCATAATCTCCATGATTTTTTAAGTTTACTTCTTAGTATTTTCAAAGGTTTTATTATTATTTTAATTGAAACTTTCTATACCAATAAATTCATGGCACCAATCAGAGCAGTTGGCATTTAGTAAATTAATTTTTAAGAGAATAAAATAAAACATAATAAGATTGAAGAGAAGACTATTCTCATAGCCCTAGTACACTCAAAACTCTTTTATATCACACATTTGGTACATGAGTTCAGAAATTGACATATACCGTAGTACCACTAGTGGGACCCGTGCCGTTGAGCACATTGACATTAGTTTAATGTTAAAACTTTTATGGACTTCAAATATGTTGATTCAAGAAATAAATAATATATATAAATATTATTTATTTAGAAAAATAAAATATACATTGAAGGCCTAAAACATTTCAAAACCATATAAAATGATTTCAACTAACTTCAAAGTCACTCCACTATCATGCAACTAATTTCAGAATACCTCAAATATCATTCACTAACTGTTTCAAACCCGCTTTCATCAATCCTTACTAACCTTCTGAAAGTAAAACTCTAAAAGAAATCATTGTCTTGCTCCAAACAAACTCCAATCCAAACCGTAATCCTCAAGTCAATTTGCACAGATCCCCCAAAACGCCGAGGTTACTCAAAAAACGCCCAATATGGCAATCTGCATCACTGAACTTTCCAAACAATGGCTTTTATATTGTTTTTTGATTGCTATACATCATTTTAAAGGTCTTATTCTATATTAAAAGATCAATTGCGTTGACCGTATTAAACTACCATGGAACTAAGTCATGCAACATACTATCATTCAACTAATTTCAAAGTCACTCACTTTGACTAACCTTTTGAAAGTAAAACCCTAAAACCGAGATGTATCGTCTTGCTCCAAACAAACTCCACTCCAAAACCGTAATCTTCAAGTCAATCTGCACACGTTCTCCACACCGCCAACCAGTTTTAGTCAAAACAAAATGCAAGATGACTTAAAAAACAACTATCTGCATCACTGCAAAATCAAGTTGAACCCTAAACCCTAAAACCCTAAATCAAGATCAAGTTGAAGTCATTTTCACACAAACAGATGATTTGCAGCATAGGGTCCAATTTTCCTACACTACAAAAAATTTAGGGTCTAAGATATGAGATTACATATGAGATTGCATTACATTTAATTAGTCTAAATTCCACCTTCTCAATTCCTACACCAACAATTCTATAAAACAATGAGTAACACAAAGAGTGATCCAAATGCTCAACTGTTATCCTCAACTGCAACAATTTTCAATTCAGCTTGATCTTTTTTCCTCAACAACAAAGAAACAGACTCAAACTAAGACAAATTGAGCTTCATCTTTTTCAACAGCAAAGAAACAGACTCAACAATGCAACTTGATCTTTTTTTCCTCAACAACAAAGAAACAAACTCATCCTCAACAATTCAACTTGATCTTTTTACTTCAACAGCAAAGAAATCGATTTGATTTTGTTTCTTCAACAGCAAACAAATTTGATTTTTTTTTCAACTTGATCTTTTTTCTTCAACAGCAAACAAACAAACTCATCCTCAACAATTCGACTTAACAACAACAAAGAAACTTGATTTTTTTTTTCAACTTGATCTTTTTCCTTCAACAGCAAACAAACAAACTCATCCTCAACAATTCGACTTAACAACAATAAAGAAACTTGATTTTTTTTTCCGCAACACTTTGCCCTCAGATAAAAGAAACACAACGACGATGCATTGCTCACCTTCCCTACACCAGCAAAGTAACAATAAACCTTTCAACCTTTTTTTCAAACCTTTTCTTTCCCCATCACTCCGCCCTGAGAAGATTTGCAGCAAGGAGTCCAACTACACAGTGGACGCTTAGGGTTCAGCCTGAAGTTTGGATCATTGCGGAGGAGAGTCATCAGGGAGAAGAGCACAACAAATACAGAAGTGTCGTGACCAAAGGCGCATCAACGCAGAAAGAAGGAACACCGTGAAAGAAGGAACGCAGATGAAGGACAACCACTTGTTTTTGAGCTTGGGTTGTCTCCTCGACGGATTCCAGCGCGGAACGGTCGAGTGAGACAAACCGAGCTGTATTGTATTATAAATGGTAGGGTCGCCACCCCGCGAGCAAATATTTATTATTTTTTGAAAATTAAGGTTTGCCCCTCGAAGAAACAAATTTATTGATTTTCATATTTGAGCAAAAAAATGATTATAAATAATCCGATATGGTTCAAAAATAGCAAAGTATAGTTTTAAAATAATTTATTCAATAATTTCGTTGTTTTGTCCTCATATTTCCGGTTTTTTACTTCTTCTTTTTTAATTAATTTTTTGACGACCTTGCTATGGTACTATATTATGTGGAAAGTGTCCAAATCACATGAATACACAATAGCAAATATTCGTATCGGAGTATTGGAGAGTGTGATAATATTAAATTCACAATATGTATTGTGAGAATTGCACTTTCTTATTATGATTTGTTTATTTGGTTTGAGATAGAAACCCAATTGTTCACATCAGTAAAAACAAAGGTCTTTGAACATTAACCCCTAAACATCCTCACCCCTCTCCAAATTCGACAATTTTGCAAATATGCATCATAAAATGCAACCAGGAGGGATATTATGAACTTGATGTATGAATAAAAAATGTCTTGTACAACTGCCAATTTTTTCTTTTTCTTTTTTCTTTTTTGCTTATAGAAAGACACATTTTATTTCCAATGCTAAATTGCTTGCCATTTTTTTATAATTAATAAATATCTTTCTCATTCTTAAGGAACCAAATTCTATACTAAGTTACTCCATATACCATACCTTCATAGCACCTTCGTCCAAGGAAGGACAAATAATGAATCATTTTTAAGACTACATTTATGTTTCCCGAATATTCTGGAAATTTTTGTGTCGTTTATTTTTAAAATTATTTAAAAGCAAAGATGCTATGAAAGTACGGTATTACATGTGAATGTGTAACTTCAGTCTTTTGCTACATATGCATTGTGACAAATGTCTAGCACCAACATTACTGCTTGCCAGAAGGCAAATTCATTGCATGACACCATGGCTCCCTATGAACCACCCCGTTCCAGGATTTTATTATTATTTATTATTTATTATTATTGTTATTATTTTAAGCAAGAGAATGAAACCCCATTGAACTAACCCCTTAACGTCCTCATCCCTCTCCAAATTCGGCAGTTTTGATATAAAAAAGTTTTGAGTGTATTAGGGCTAGGAAAATAATACTTTCTTAAATCTTACTAGTTTGGCCATGTGCCGTTATCCCAAATGTTCCCGTATTTCCCGTGCTTTTGCTTTTTCTTTTCATATTAATTTTTTCATAATTTAATTCAATTTACAGTGACAAAATTTGATTAAAGATCCATAACTTTCACACCGTTGGTTAAAAAGCTTCGAATCGACTTTGGTGCACTCCTACTTGCCGAAAGCTTTCTAACAATGCCAAAAATGACTTTTAAAACTCCTATATTCCATTTTCATAATGTGATTCAATTTATGACGACAAAAATCACTCAAATTTCCATAACTCTCACACTATACATCCAAAAACAACGAAATAACTTTGGTGTACCCCTCCTCGTCGAGAGCTTTACAATAGTACCAAGAACGGGACCAACGAGCGCACGGTCAAAGAAATCTCAATGTAACATACAACACAAAACAAAACAAAACAAAATAAACAACCTCTCTTAATGTATAGATTATGTGGTTTTCTAATCCTTTTGAAATTAATTTACTAAATACATTTATCCGTTCAAATTTCATCCAACCTCCTAGTAAATTCAAATAATTCATGGAATCCTGATGATTTGATTGACATGAGGTCACAAAGCCCTATAAGAATGTGACAGCTAGGTACAACTGCTCTGATTGGTGCCATGAATTTATTGGTATAGAAATTTTCACTTAAAATAATAATAAAACCTTTAAAAATACAAAAAAATAAACTTAAAAAATCATGGAGATTATGCTGCATAAGGCTAGATTTTACTTTTATTGTTTGACTCAAAAGGAAGATTTATTCCATTTGCCCGGCCTGGATTGCATGCCATTTTATTTTTCTCTTGAAAATTACTTTAAAAAAAGTTTCAATACACACAGTTGCCATTCACCGCTGTGTAACTACCACATTTTTATTTTTCTTTCCTTTTTAAAATTTTCTTTTTTCTTTTTTGCTTTTGCTTATAGAAAGGAATCATTTTATTTTATTTTTTGGCACAGAGAGGAATAAAAAATAATTTTGCTTATAGAAAGGAATCAGAAAGGAAACATTTTATTTCCAATGCCATTTTAAAAATAAAAATAAAAATCTTGTTCTCAAGATAGCCACCTTTTCAAGAATCCAAATTTTATACTAAGTTATATTGCATGTGACTGTGGTAACTTCAGTCTCTGCTACATATGCATTGTGACAAATGTCTACCGCCAACATTACTCTGTGGCTGTGGCAACTGCTTGCCAGAAGGCAAATTCGTCGCATGACACCATGGCTCCCTATGAAACCCCCCGGGGAGGCACATGGCTTCCAGCTTCTTCATGTCCTTTCTGCAACTAAAACTATACTAGCAAACACCCTGTTGCAATGCACCAACATTGCATTGGGAACGCGGGAATCAATTGGGAACATAAAAGGAACATGGGAACTTTGGGAACATAAAATCAAGGGAATGTGATGTGAACCTTCGGGAAACATCATGGGAATTGTGGAGAATAATTTGAGAACATGATGAAAGTTTGGATGAAAGGTATGGGTGTAAAATGTGGATGATTTTATGACATGGTATTGTGACAGATATCAATCAGGGTAGTGACATGGTATTGTGACATTGTGTACTTAATATTATAGATATAGTGGATGGCCCATAAACAAATACTTTAAGCTTTTCACGTAAATCTAATACTGGTATAGAATTCGAAGCTTTCAATGAACACCAGTTGGAGATATTGTTGGTTTATAGTACACATTGGTTATTGGGTCATCCACCTTAATGTCTTTTTACGAAGGTCGTTATCAGTACATGAATATACAAATAGGCAGATTATAATATCTACAACCTAGACCATAACATTAGACGGTGGTTTTGTACCCTTGGGTCCATGGAATCTAATGTCAATTACTTAATTTGTGCAAACTATTCCTTTGTCGACTCTGCCCCACTAGCGGAGAGACTACGAAAACGATTGCTTTTCAAGGAGTTACATCGTTGGACAGTGTTAACAAGCCATAAGAGTAAATGTAGGATAAATATTGAGGCAGACACTACACGACTAGGTGTCGGCTTGTTTCAAAGAGTAAAATCTTAGAAAAGAGAATGCAATGAAAAATAAAATAAAATATTATTCATTAAAAATGATTTATAGCATTGATACTTAATGTTAATGTTAAAATTTACCTTATTCATCATTGTGAATAATTACATACATCACTATGAAGTGTTGAGAAAATGACACCATGCAACCTAAAAAAATAACTTAAAAGGAGAATTCACTACAGTATTTGAAAAAAAATGCTCTGGTTTTCTACCAGAACATCGACTAATTCCAAGGTGAAGGATTTCATTTCCCATTTATCTAACCACTTTTGTTGTGCAACAATTCACAACTCACACTTCCCGGAACGGAATGAGTGGAGTGTCTCCATGTGAGCCCAGGTCAAGCGACACTACTTTTTGCTAATAGTGTGTGCGGTACTAATTCCAAAGACACGCCATATTTTGCAAAATCATGAAATTGGCGAGAGCTGAATTTAATATTGAGTGGCTGAAATCTTCCTTTTTGCATTGATTTACATTTTAGTATCACCTTCACTGATTACCCTCGTTTACTATAAACCCACGCTCACTACTAGCAAAAAGTAGTGTAGTGGCTTTCATAGCTACTAGTAGAAAAGGTGGCATCCATGACTCTAAATCCCCCCCTCGACGTTAATGCAAGCACTATTCACCCATAGGCCCCATTTGCTGAAATTCCCATTTTGGGCACCCTAGGGTGATTTTTTTGGCAATTCTTTTGCAAATCTGGGGCCTACGGCTTCAATTTAGTCTACGAGGACCCCCTCGGGAATTTTAAACCCTTGGAAGAGGGGGTTATTTTTAAGGTGGGCCCCCTACATGCACAAAATAGGGGGCAATTTTTGTCCTCTTGCATTAACGTTGGGGATTTAGAGTCGGGGAGGTGGCATTGCCGAGGGAGTTGCCCTGGCACGTGGTGCCCAATTTCATGCATGCACAGTGATTTTGCCTGGACATCTCTACGAAGTGCCACCTTTTCTACTGGAATCCGGAATTTAATGAGAATTGCCACCGCTATTTATTTGTGCAGAGTGTAGAACTGAAGCCACAGAAGTCACAAGCAGCTTTGATCAGGACATATGTACAATCTAGGAATGCTGATTTTAGGTGCAGGTTTCCGCATCCCTGCCACTCATCTTACATTTAGAAGCTGACAATTGGTGATGCTGTTGAATGACATGTCCAGCCCCAAGGTAGCTAGATTGCCTTTCAACTGCCCATTTCACCCTTAAAGGACATGCAATTTTTCTCATTTTTAGGGTCATTTTCACAACATAACATTTGCTAGATGCAATCAGTTGTCCCTACTTTGGCTCTACAGTAGATGGTGTGGAATATTCCTTATCGGAACTTCATCGGTAGCTAAATGGACATGTGGACACTCAAGGTGATGAGCAAAGTGCATGAAGGAAAGGTAGTGGACATGAAGGCTACAGAATGTTATGAACTTTCCTCTCATTCTTTTGAGAATTTTTATTTAGTACATTATCGTGTACACCAAAATATGTAATTTATTACCTTTACTGATCAAATTAGCAAAAACATTATCATTGCTACAAAGTAGGTCATCAAAAAGTGCACTTAACCCCAAACTGCATGAGCGTCCATATTTTGGACAATGTACAAATTTCATCTATAATTTCTCATCCGTCATGCACTTTTTGCAGTGTGGAATTTTTACTGTAGATTCTATGGGAAGTTAGCTTCATGCATATGTGATCCGATTAGAAAGGGGATGATTTGTGAAATTTTTATGCCTCATTTCATGTTGTAGTGATTCACCCAAAATTTTGAAGATTTCAGTGTAAAAGTGCTCTAAAAAAAGTCAACTCATAAACTTAAGCAACCAAAAAATCTCCAAAAATCACTAGACTTAGAGTATTACATTTCAACCAATCACAAAGAATTTCATCCGTAGATTGTCAATATCTTATTCGTAATTGAATTACAAAATAATTTTGAATTTCACGTTTCAAATTTTATACAAAATTATTGGTAATAGCAATCATAGATCTAACCGTATGGATAGAATTTAAAATTCATAGTGTACAACTTTTATTTATATATCAAGTTCAAAATATCCCTCTGGATTGCATTTTATAATGCATCTTTGCAAAACTGGCAAATCTGGAGAGGGCTCTAGGCATTTAGGGGTTAAGATTTTTTCCTTTATGGTTTTTCCTCAATTTGAATGATGGGATAAACCTAATATTAGAAATTAAAAAGACCAAACAAAGAAATATTGATTGACACACTTTGAAAAAATAATAACATGATTGAACAAAACCTTATGGAATTATGCATGGTCAAAGATTTGTTGTCTTTAGGATATGGATTTTTATAATGTGTATATTTCATTTAATATTCACTATTTTAAGAAATAAAAATTCCAATAGATGAGTTGAATTTCATAGCATAATAGAGCAATGTAAGCCAACACCCTTTTGCAATGAAGCCACAGTCTAGTTACAATTAGAAACGACGTTTACGTGGCAATGGTAGTCCCAAAATTCACGAAATCTAAATGGCAATCTTTCATTACTTAAAAAAATGAATCTAAATGAAGGTTCTCTTTTGATCGAGTTTTCAAAAGGGTGCTCCATAGCACTGCTCTATTATACTATGTTTTTGAAAGGGGATGTTTTTATTTTTTATTCTTTTGCCAAAAACATCATTTTGAAGCTCATTTTGGAACCCACTAGTCTGCTATGACCTTTAAGGATTAATACTGTAACCAAAGAGCAGGATGGGCACATCAGTGCCCAATAATTAATTAAAGTGTGGAAATTGAGTTGGACAATTCGGATATTCCCTGAAATCCTTATTTTTCCTTTGCAATTTTTCTTTGCTTTATTGAAGCAACAATTTCCAAAAAAAATTGAAATGCTATTTTAAGATATTTTTTGTCCAGCCTGCCCTTTGCCTACGGTACGAAGTTGACGAGTGTAAAAAATCACATAATATTAACAATTGAAGAGTACACTTGGTGACTCGTTAGTCACAGGCTCCTGGAATACTGCAGTCCATTTGGGCCCAACCATGTTAGTGACAAGTGGACCAAAATCCTTGATGCCATGCAACTCAAGTGGGACTGAGGACAGCATGAATCTCTAACCCCTAAATGACGGACATATTACCATGGAATTACCATCACATTCCACAATTAATTTTGGCACTCTAATTAACATCAAAATTCAATATTATATTTTCAGTAGATGAAGACATGTACACACTACGTGTCAAAAAAATATCCATGCATTTTGGTGAAAATTTGTAATTATTATTGATGTTTGAAGTGAATGCTATTTTTGAAGTAAATGTTTGAAGTGAATTATATATATATATATATATATATATATATATATATATATATATATATATGTTTATTTATTGCCAAAATTTACAATGAAGATCATCATGGTGGAATTTCTTTTATCGTGATCATAAAATTAGCAAAAAAAATCATTCCATGGTAATGGGTAATCAACTTGTGACTGTAATGAAAAAACTTTGAACTTTAAAAAAATTCATAAAAATTAAAGTGTAGTAGAAATTAGATTTGGTACACTTTATATTACTAGTTATGCTCAAATTCAAAACACATCATTTTAATGGTTTAAATTGAGTTTTCGTAAAAGATCCTCAAAACTTACAATACACTACACCACAATGCATTTTCACTACTCAGTTGGTAATTGAGACCCAATATTGATACCTCGTGCATGAAGCTATCAATATAGGCACCTTGTGTATGAAGAAGCTGTCAATAGAGACAACAACGACACGTTTCATCCACAAAATGAATGAAAATTTGATGAAAAACGATTTCCAAAGCACATTTTGCTCCTTTCTTTTCCATGGATCAGACACAAAGTGTTCCTGCCTGCGTTCCAGGGTTAACCCTTTAGTGCCTAGAGTGGTTCTGGAGAAACCACATTTTTTGGGTGATATATTTTTAAAACTTTCTCTGTTGAAATTAGGGATTCTATTAATAGTATTCAACCGTATAACTGTAAGCATAGCTTAATGAAACAAGTGTCGGTTAAATCTTGGTAAGATCGGACCATTGGATTGGAAGGTCATAGTATGTATTTGAACCGTATGATGCACACTCAAAAATGAGATTTTGGGGGGTGTGTGACTTCAAAGTTAATTAGAATTTGGGTTAAATTTTCAAATATGAAAGTGAAGATGTTTAGCAATGACCTGTGCCACCACCTCTCCATTGCAATCTTTCATGTCAAGAACGGACTCATACATAATTATTGTGAATTTTATAAGTGAGAGTGACTTCTCCATGTAACAATTTAGGACAATGATTTATACATTAAAATAAGAAAGGAGTTGGTACATGGATCAAGATCGGAATACATACACTAATGGAACATGAACAAGAGAACACAATCCAAAAAAGAAAAAAAACAAGATAAAAAACTTCCAATCACTAGAAATACAACATAGTACATATGTTGTATTTGTAAGTATTTGCTGTATTTTGAGGTATTTGCAGTATTTTGGTGTTTTGTACATAGGTATTTGGATATCTAAGAAAGTCAGATTCCAAATTTTCTTTTTGCATCATCTCCAGAATCAAAAGTTGCACATATGAACTTTAGACACCAGACTGAGATGGTTCACAAATTTTACACCATTTCATTTTTTGGTGATCTAGTGACCACTTAGCGGTTACCTGGGCACTAAAGGGTTAACCCTTTAGCGCGCCAGCGTCCATATATTGGACGACGAACAAATTAAAGTTGTTTGATTTCCATCCAAAGTGGACAGTTTTCATCCACCAATTTTTTTTTTGGGTTCTTGTGTAAGTTGACTATCCTTTGTACGGTGTGCATCTTCAAAATAGGTTATCATGATTTTTGGAAAAATAACACAATTGATTTATGTCAAGTTTCATTCTTAGTTCAAAAAGTGAGACCTTAGACATGATTTTTCAAAATAAGTAGAATCAAATAATGGAAACCATACCATCGCGTAGTGCATGTTATTCCAATTTCATTCCAATTTTTTTCAATTTTTTTGTGTCAATTCGGGATTTTAAATTGAATTTCAAGAAAAAACCTTGCAAAATGATTTTAAAATTATTAATAAAAAATATGATACATCTAACCGTACAGATGTGATCTTCACATTGGCATTTACAAGTTTTCTTTGTACATCAACTCCATTTTTGGTTTCCATCAAACATTTGATAACACTTCTTTGAAAACAGTGTTGAATTGGGACGTTAAAAGGTTAACCAATAAAATTGTGCATAACCAAGGACATGTGTATCTCGGAGACGAAATAGTGAGGGTTGTTTTCTAGATGGACGTGTGATATATAAATTAAATCAGCAAGTTTTACCTTGAAGAAAACATTCTCTTGAAAGCGGGCCACTCCAGGGCCCATAAGACTTGGAGGTGACTATATTAAGAATGTTGTCAAATCCATGTCAGTATGATTTCCTCGCATATCATAACATACCAAATCTGGTCCACAGAAACAACAACACTGACTCTTCAATGTTCATGGGCCCATTTCTCAAAAGGGCTCCTGGACCCGTGGAACCTGCTTTGCACTCTGTGCAATTCCTGTTTTGCAATGAACTAGTATGTGCTGCATAACATTCATGACCCATTCACACCAAGCCCCTGCCGCACTTGCATCTGCGTTCCCGAAATGGAGGAAGGTAAAGCCGAGAAACAAAAAAATATTAATTAAAAGCCTTGTCTTTTTCTTGTTGCAACTACTCTTCAAGCATTGTGCAACTACATTATATTACACTGCCGTAAGTAGAGCCATGCGTTGTGTTCCTTTCTGTCATGCGTTAGAGTAAATTTCTAATTGCATATTTTATATTTCTTGGTTGACAACTGATTCCCCCAAAGTTTACCTGATGCATGCATGCATGCAGCAACACTGGTGTATGTGAGTGGGCCATCAGTAGCATGTATTGTCCCTGCCTTGGCTCTACAATAGATGGCAGGTGTGGAATATCCCAAACCCAACAGTACTTCATCAGTAGCTAAGTGCACAGGTCGGGAGGCTCCAGGTGATGAGCAAAATGCATGAAGAAAAGGCAGTGGGCATGAAGGCTAAATAACATTCTTTCGAGGCCCATTGTTACACCTCCAAATCTAACGCATCTGTCAAGGGATCGGAAGAATCGTAGAGCATTTTCTCTAACTTCAGTTGGGCCAAGCAACGAGGGTTGAAGAGTTGAATTAATTTATTCACAATTTCTCTACAGTGTAAAGGATGTGGTCCAGCAAGGGATTAAGAACATTATGTGCCTTCACATTTGCACTGGAAATTAAATAAATATTCCCATTAACCCTTTAACGTCCCAATTCAACACTGTTTTCAAAGATGCGCTAAAAAATGTTTGATGAAACCCAAAATGGAGTAGATGTACAAAGAAAAGTTGTAAATGTCAATGTGAAGATCACATCTGTACGATTGGATGCATCATATTTTTTATTAATATTTTTATTTAATTTTGCAGGGTTTTTTCTTGAAATTCAATTAAAGATTCCAAATGAACACAATTTTTTTTCAAAAATTGTAATGAAATTGGAATAACATGCAATACAAGATGGTATGGTTTCCATTATTTGATTCTACCTATTTTGGAAAATCATGTTTGAAGTCTCACTTTTTGAACTAAGAATGAAACCTGATATAAACCGTTTGTGTTATTTTTCTAAAAATCATAATAACCTATTTTGAAGATCCAAATCGTTCAAAGTACAGTCAACTTGCACAAGAATGAAGAGTAATTTTGGTGGATGAAAACTATCCAATTTGGATGAGATCCGAACAACTTCAATCTGTTCGTCGTCCAATATATGGACGCTGACGCGCTAAAAGATTAATATGTCCATACACAATAGCATAGAATGCACTTAGATCAACAGTAGAAGGAAATGAATCCTTGGAGAACCAAGCTATAAAATAGAAATACGATAAACCGTGACACCCCCAGAAACCTTATCCTAGACATACATAAATTGTATTGGAGATTAGTGTCTTAAACCATTTTTTGGGAGATTAGTGTCAACCAACTAACTTCTTGCATTTGCTCTATTTTGGGTAGAGTGGTAGGGCAACCCATACATCAATTTAGGATCAACCTATTATCGGTTTAAGATAAGTCTAGGGCACGAGTAGGGGACATTAGGAGAAAGTGGGGTCTCCAAAAGGCCTTTGGTTTTCTCACGAGCAGTGAAATTTCAGTGGTGCCGCACGTTTTTCCCGCTGGCACCAATGGTGCCACGACGCTGCCAGCAGTGCAGTTCCGTGGGTCGAACCAATCGACGCTACCAGCACTGCCGACGCTACCAACACTGCCAGCACTGCGGCTTCCGACATTGTCAGTGGACATCGACGAGGACCAATGGTGCCACCATTGGAGGGGTGTTTGGGCAGACCAGTCACCTAACCCGGGCTGCCTTACAGGGCCTTTTGGGGACCCCACATTTCCCCTAAAGTTTGAACAAACTTTCCACTTTGGAAACTTGTAATTTTTTTCTATATGGCCAAAAAAGATGGATTCACTTTGTCTCTTTATGATTTCTTCTTCTCTATTAAGGAAAAATAAGTCTTTGATCAAACTCCCATTTCTAAAATGCAAAACACATGATTTTATCGGTTTATGGTATTTCTACTTTGGTGCGAGAGCTTGGTGTCTCAAGCTCAAGGTTGCTCTTTCACAAAGTTTAGTCCACTAAAACGCCAGTCCAACTTACTTCTAGGTTTTACAAATCTTCATGTTCAACACATGGTCGTTAATTAGACATGCATTTTAGTAGGTTGGACACGCATTTTAGTTGGTTGGACATGCATTTTAGTAGATTGGGCTTTGTAAAAGATCTTCAAGTACACCTTTCTATTAGTGCAAAGAACATGCAAGAAGGCACAATATGTAAAAAGCAAATGATAGAGACACACGAAAAAGATTGCTTTTCATCTTATTTCCTTCTCAATTATTTCTATGGTGGATCTATACCAAGGCTACAAACGTCAATGTTAACATAAGGAGATAAGAAAATGATCTCAATGTTACATGTGGTGATTGGCTAAACATAAGCTTTCTATTATCGTAGTACACGATTGGATTCAACAATTGGGTGCCGAGAACTTAATTAATTTTCTAAAAACAGGTTTGACAATTGTACTTTAAAAATTCTTTAAATATGAAAAAGTGAAAAAATATCCTAAAATTTTGGCCCTTATTAAAACAATATAATTGGTGTGGAAGCCAATCATGTACTACGGTAGTCAAGGAAGAAAATTTGTAGATGTTGGTTTGTCAACACCAAGAACCTCCAATTTTAAACGGAATCGTAGTTTAATTGTAAAAATTTAACATCACTAAACAAAACTATTAAAATTTGTCACTTGTCCTTTTTATCATTTCTACCATGTGTGGTTAATAATAGAGTTAACCAAAAAGAGTGTCTCAAAGTGAAAACTCACCTTGAACTCGTTTTGAGTTCAAAAAGACTACAAAACTAGTTTATGGTGAGTTGGAGAATAATCTAAAGCAAAGCCCTAAGCCACCGTGGGGCATGTGTCCTCTTCAATGCTAGAAGAGAGTTCCCACAAGTCCCCCCAAGCCTAAGAGAGCCGACTAAGTAACATTCATTAACAATATTTGTCAGAAATTGATTATATTGGCATGCAAACACACCATAAAAGTTAGATAACTCCTCTTTTGTTTTTGGATAACTCTAGTACCGGTATGTACTAGAAATAACATTCTCCATTTAGTGGCTGTCAAAATCTTTAGTCCATAACATTAGTCCTATGGCCATTTTGAATAGAGTGTGGACTATGCAAAAGGAAAAACAATGATATGCTCCAAATGCTTGGAAGTGATGGAATTTCAATGTTCACTAATATATTCTATCTAATCACAAAAAAAATCATATATATATATATATATATATATATATATATATGTATATATGTATGTATATATATATATATATATATATATATATATATATATATATATATATATATATATATATATAAGAGTTAGAAATAAGATCTTAGATTTAAATTTTAAATATTTAAAAAATATATTTTTGGTTGATTGCACTAGAATGATTAATTTTTAAGTGTTTTTGGTGAAAAGCGGCCTATGTTTTTTAGAGGTTAATCCTTTAGTGCCCAAGTGACCACTCAATGGTTAACAGGTCATTGGAAATGAAAGTAGTTCATGATCTGCAATTAATTGGCATTATGTTTCTGAAATTTAGATTTGCAACAAATTACACACCTTGTACAAAAAGTTGATTGTCATTTGGACAGTCACAAATCCTGCAATTGATGAATATAGATCCCCGAATTCTATATAAAAATGAATATATGATATACACCTGTAACTACTAAATTGTATTTGGAGACCACATAAGATTGTTTTCAAAAAGATAATTCCAATGTCCTTGTATCCCACATACACAATGATATTACTAAGGACCCCAAACGGCTCTCTTGCTTTTCTGCAACAATATTTGTTTACTGGCGGGGGGTTTTAGTCTGAAGTGGAGGTGCTCTTATGCAATGAAATTTTCTTCATTTTGTGTCCAATAAGGGAAAAAACGCATGATGTTTCATCTTAAGAGGAATGAAAGTGCCACGTCATATCTAAAATCTATACTTTGTACTCTATCGTGCTATGGTACTACAATATCCTATTTTAAGATGTGCTAAACTTGATGAATCTAGTTGATTCAATACAATAGTTTACTAGCAAGTTTGGCAGCCATTTCCTAATATTTATTTTTTCTAAAAATAGATTTATGTGAGGACGGATATTCTTTGGAAATCCATTTTTTCCCTTGCAAATTTTTTTTTAGCAAAAAAATCTTGAAATTTTAAACATCTATTTTTACAATTATTTTCTGCCAAACCTGCTAGTAAACTACGGTATTCATCAGTCAATAGTTCTTTGTGTTCTAGATTTTTCCATTTGTCGTATCTATTCCCTTTGTTCCAAATTGATTGTTTTACTTGAGCTAATGATTTTGTTTCAAAGTGATTGCTTGGTGAGGAATGTGGTACATTTACTTAAAAATGATACATCTACTAGTAAAATTTGGTCTTTCATAATTTCTATGTATAGTATGCAAACAATGATTTCTTTAGTGTGTTGGATTTTTTTTTATTGCCAATATGAACATAATATAAATTTATGATTATTTAATAGTAGTAACCACAAGAGATGATTGAGTAGAGAGTCGTTTGTGATCATTTTTTAGTGCTCTTTTTGCTAATATTTTGTAGCTTTTGACCACCTATACTTGCTATTTAGAGTTGTTACGATGCATGCAACACATGTCCTTTAAAGGGGGTACGTCATGGTAAGTTTTGGCATAAATTAATTCAATTTTTAATTCAAAAGTGCCACATGTTCTCTTATGATTAGTTCAGAGGTGAGGTGGGCTTTTTAAAATTTGGTGTGAAATTTCAATTTCAACACCAGGTTTTCAAATCTTACCCTCACATATGATAATACGAGAGTAAGGTACCACTAGTAGAAAGGGTGATCTTGTGGCACTATTCCTTGGTGCCCAAAGACCACCTTTCTACTAGTGCACACCAACCTACTACTACCATGTTTTAATTCTACCCTCATATTTTGAAGGTGCACATTCCAAACAAAAAATGTCCATCATTGGTACATGAGGGTGGAATTGGAAACATGGTGATAATACGTTGGTGTACCTTATTGCAACAACATTGTTTATCAGACAATAAACCTTATATAAGGCCCTGCCAGTACAACGCCTTCACGTTTTGCGGGCTCTTCACAACGTGGGAGGCCCACAAAATATATGGAATTTGAAACTGCCATATGAGATTTCTTACCAAAAAAAAAAAAAAAAAAAAAAAAAAAAAAAAAAAAAAAAAAACCCTGGGCATGTTCAAAAATAATTAGCCGTGCCTTATGTAAGGTGGTTACCCCATTACCAACTGGCTCCTTTCACCAACAGCTAGTGGCATTATCCACAATCAATGCTGCAATGATGTTGGTTGTAGCTTGAGTTACAGTTGGTAATGGGTTCTCTCTTGTTGGTTTTAGTATATGTAAGTGTGGTTATGGATTCGTTGTTGTTGGTTTAAGCATCTTTAGTGTGTGCAATACAAATCTTCTCTAGATAGAAAGAGGTGTACCTATATGACGTGAATGGGATGCGTCATACTTCAACTTTGAAAATTTATAACTAATTCATTCTTCATCCAAAAATTATGTTTCAACTTGTGTTGGAATCTATTTCTTCTTGCCTACCTCTAAAAAATAATAATACTAAATAATATCAATGCCTCATATCCGTATTTCTTATTCAGTTGGGAATGGGGTAACTACCTCAGTGGGAGTCCTGCAAAGGCTGGACCTTCTGTGACGAGCGGAGCTTGGGCCCAACGGCCTACTGCCTTCAAGGCCCTGGGCTCCTCCCATCGCAGGAGGCCCAAACATGCATCCCACTATACAAGTACTCCCTCCAATTCATAATAAGAGTCCAAAACTACATATTTTCTTGCGTCAATTTAACCCTTTAGTGCCCACGTAACCGCTAAGTGGTCACTAGATCACTAGAAAATGAAATGCTGTAAAATCTGTGAACCATCTCAGTCCGATGTCTGAAGTTCATATGTAACTTTTGATTCTACAGATGATACAAAAAGAAAATTTGGAATCTGACTTTCTTAGATATCCAAATACCTATGTACAAAACACCAAAATACTGCAAATACCTCAAAATACAGCAAATACTTACAAATACAACATATGTACTATGTTGTATTTCTGGTGATTGGAAGTTTTTTATCTTGTTTATTTTTTTGGATTGTGTTCTCTTGTTCATGTTCCATTAGTGTATGTATTCCGATCTTGATCCATGTACCAACTCCTTTCATATTTTAACGTATAAACTATTATCCTAAATTGTACATGGAGAAGTCACTCTCACTTATAAAATTCACAATAATTATGTGTGAGTCCGTTCTTGACATGAAAGATTGCAATGGAGAGGTGGTGGCAGAGCTCATTGCTAAACATCTTCACTTTCATATTTGAAAATTTAACCCAAATTCTAATTAACCTTGAATCTTAGTCACACACCCCCCAAAATCTCACTTTTGAGTGTGCATCATACGGTTCAAAGATACACTATGATCTTCCAATCCAATGGTTCGATCTTATCAAGATTTGACTGACACTTGTTTCATTAAGCTATGCTTTACATTTATACAGTTAGATACTATTAATAGTATCTTGAATTTCAACAGAGAAAGTTTTTAAAAAATATCACCCAAAAATTGTGGTTCTTCCAGAACCACCCTGGGCACTGAAGGGTTAAGAGTTCACATTCATTGTGTTGCTTTCCTACATTGACTTCCTACTTTATTCATCCCTTTCTATCGAGATACAAAATTCCAAAAGTTGCCATTGCGTTTCATCCCTTTCAACATGGGCTCTATTTTCATCTTAAATCTCAATTTCTTTTGCAAAGTGGACTCTTATTATGAAACAGAGGGAGTATGACTCAAGGGAAGAAAAAAGAAATTGCAACTGACCTATTTCAGTCCTCACTGGCCAAATGACGGACCTTTTCAAGGGAACTCTCCGTGAGGCTTTTGATTTTGCCAACCCATAATTTAATTGAGGAAAACCGAGGAACTCAAATGTGTGGAATGCCGCAGGCAGCCTTGAGTGCTTCCCTTTCTCAAATTTCCACAAAATTCATCAAGATTTGCGCAATTATTGAGCTTGTTTTTTAAAAGTTCACTTGCCCATAGACATCATATAGTGGATGGCCCATAAACTAACACTTTAAGCTTTTCACGCAAATCTAGTACTGGTGTAGAATTAGAAGCTTTCAATGAACACCGGTTGGAGATAGTGTTGGTTATAGAACACGTCAGTTATTGGGTCATCCACCTTAGTAGCTCTTTTGCAGTGAAGTAAAGTCGTATCACTTGCGTAAAAAAAATTAATAAACAAAATAGTAAGATACCGTAGGTTGATATCAGTTTTGGCCCCTTCTAGTGAATAATTATAATTTTACTTAAAATAAATTTTGGTAAACAAATATTCCTTGAAATCCGTTTTTCCTTTACAATTTTTCTTAAAAAAAAACTCCTTGAAATTCCATCACCTAGTTATAGAATTAACATTTGCCGGGATTGCTATCAGCCTACTGTAGAACCTCATGACACACTCTGGAAAAATCACGTCGTTGCGGTTGTCCCAAGTACCCTATTTTACTAATGTTGTCATTCAAAAATTTCTCTTAACCCTTCAACATCTCGATTCAGCATTGATTTCGAAGATGTGTCATAAAATGTCTGATGAATAACAAAAATGAAGTTGATGTACAAAGCTAAGTTGTAAATGTCAATGTGAAGATCACATCTGCACAGTTGGATTTATCATTTTATTATTATCATTAATACATTGTAATTAAATTTTCATGCTTTTCTTTTGAAATACAATTAAAAATCCCAAATTAAAAAAATTAAATTAAAAAATAAAAATTGTTGTAATGAAGTTGGAATAACATGCACTATAAGATGGGTATGATGTCCATCATTTGATTCTACTTATTTTGGAAAATCATATCTAAAGTCTCACTTTTTGAACTAAAAATGAAATTTGACATGAACCAATTTTGTTATTTAAAAAAAAAAATATATATTTTATTTTGAAGATCCATACTGTACAAATGATAGTCAACTAGCACAAGAACCAAAAGAAATTTGGATGGATGAAAAACTGTACACAATGTAGTCAAGAGAAAGGTTACAATCTGTTTGTCGTTCATTATATAGATGATGTAACTACAATGGAGAATGATTGCAAACCTCCACTTTATTTTAGCAACTAAGTGATTCTCTTAAAAAAAAATTATATTTTAAGAAAATAAGATATAAGAATAGACAACACCATCCTCTTAATAATATGATATAAATCATTATTATTATTATTATTATTATTATTATTATTATTATTATCATCATCATTATTATTATACTATTATTATTTCTCTCATGATTCATTATTGATTTTGAAGTAAAAAATAAAAATAAAAATTTACACGGTTTATTACATAGTTGAATACGGCTTGTTTTGTTGCATACCATGGCCACAACCAATGTATGATCAAGATTCTCTTTGCAGCTTGTTACAAAAACACAAGCACAAGGGAGCCAAGAAAAGAAGACGTTCACAATACAAAATGCAATAATCCACACAAGCCGTGTAAACATGTATAAGTGTGTATTTTCATGTATTTGCACGTATTTTTCTATATTTGCTTATATTCTCCAATATTAGTGTCACTTAGCATGGTCAAAATATTTATTTATTTTTGTTTTCTTTTATCAAATGCTTCATTAAGTGCTCTAAATCCATCTTCAACCTAGCCAAGTACCGATTCAAAACAAATTGAGAGTAATTGATTAAAATCATTACAAAAATACCCCAAAAAGGAACTTTGGAACTAAAAAGATAAGGTAATTGCCATTAGTTTCCACCATTCAAAATTTTGTGTAATCAAAATTTGTGCACATGATTTTCTTTTAGAGAGATTGTGTATCTAAAATCTCAAGAGAGTTATTTTTATAAAAGAAAAAAAAATATTCAAAATTTATTATATAACGCATGGTGGTGCGTGTAGACATGCACACTCCTTGTGATAGTTCCTCTGTCAGGATGGTTGTGCCGGGTGTTGAAACGGACCAACTTAGTTTATATGATAAGACAATAATTTCTTTTTATAAAATATATTATAAATTATGCAAAAATCTTACACCCTTCAATATGGTTTGGCATAAACATTGAAATAATCATTTTTATTGAAATCCTTGTTATACAAATATATTTTGATCTATGGAACTCATCAACTTTTAAACGCCTAATTAATTATTTCTTGTTAATAATCACATAAAACTCTACTAAATCAATGTACTGAATGGATGTCTTTTCTTATATCAAAGTTTAAAAATGACTTTTAGATAAATTATTCATAAGGCAAACATAATAGACTTTTTACTTTTATCTTTAATAATTTCTCTTCAAACGTGCATTGTGATGTTACTAGAAAACTATGCAAAATCAAGTATAGTGTACTATTTAATGGTTGGGAGGGGATAATTATAAAAACTTAAAAATAAAATAGGCCCCAAAAGTCATATGAAAGCATTTTCCAATTATGTGCTTAAATATTCCTATTTCAAATGTATCATTTACAGTCCTTTTTAGAATACTCTTTCAAACACATAACTAAAAAAATAGAAAGAATACCCACAAGCAATTTCATGTAGACAATTTTTCTGAAAAAATCAATATCAAGCATAAAATGTAAAATAAAACTTAAAATTAGTTTATGTAATGAATTTCCTTGATAAAGTTTGAAACTGTAGTTTTCACTCAGTTTTATATGATGGCAAAAGTACTATAAAAATTGATAAATTTTGGAGTTGATGTGGACATAATTCCGTTCGGGGGTTCACTCTACATTATGTCTTAGAATCACGTGCGTTCATGACTCCTTCTAAAAAGACCCCATGTATATGAGGGGTTATATGTCTAAAAACCTTTGTATACAAATCTGTTTCTGTTCTTTATATATGTTTAATGTAAATATACGTCAATATTTTCAACTCTAAATAATGTTAATTGTATGTAAATGTCATACAACAATGTGCAAGTTAATACCCCTTTTGTGCACTCACGTATACTTGTATTTGTTTTTTTTTTTTTTTTTTTTTTTTTTTTTTGAAACAACCAGACGCTTTTATTCTGTTGAAAGAAGAGAAACATCACAAAGGACCAAGAGCACAAGGCCCTGACGAGAGATATTTAGATATTCATTTTATTTAGAACACAAATAAAACTACAAGCCAAGAAGCTTAAGCAAACTGGCCAACTTTGGGCCGGCGCAACGACCACGCCAACTGACTGCCATTGCGAATGGCGAAGAAGCTAAACTGCAGCCACACTCTATCGAATTTGGATAGGTAGCAGCCGGCCTGCAAGAGATAGAGTTCCACCAAACTTTGAATCCTCAGCCAAGCAACCCGGATGTGGTCGATGAAATACTCCGAGAGGACCACTTCCAGCTTTGGAAAGTTCCAATCATCCTGAGCGAAGAAAATGGCGTTACGGTCCAGCCAGCTGACCCAAATCACTGATCCCCTGAATAAGGACCACATGGTGGATCCAGCTTTCAACCGTCTAGGAAGTTTAGACCCGGCATGCATTGTTGCCATGTCAAGCTTGGCCACTTGCCTGCCTCTAATTACTATAACAAAACATGGTAAAAAAAATCGCACTCAAAATTGACTGCGGTTCTTTTTGCCACGTTTTTGTGCAGGCCCACTACGCGCGTAGCCACTATTTTTTGCAATTTCCGACTGCAATTTTTGGAGCTTTGGGGTGTGTAATACACCATTGGAAAGGTGATTTCAATACATTTCCAACGGTATATTACACGCCCCAAAATTCTAAAAATTGCAGTCGAAAATTGCAAAAGAAGCTAATAGCCCACTACGTGCGCATGCACAAAAACGTGACAAAAAGAACCGCAATCAATTTTGAGTGCGGTTTTTTTTACCATGTTTTGTTATAGTGAATGGAATATCTAACGCCGTGTACATGATTGTCAGTGCGAATTTCCATGCGTGGCGAGTTTCTCACACTGGAAAACGATGAAGGATCGATTCTTCCAGGCCGGCAGTGCAGTTGGTGCAGAGGGTGGAAATCCCGGGCGCCGCCTGTGTGCGCCAAGAGTGGACCGCCACCGCACATTGATAAACCGACCAGAGAAAAGCCAGCTTCCTTCTGAGGTCTATTTTTGTGCCACAGTTCACACCAACACGGGACGTAAGTAGTAGACAAAGCTCCGTGCCACTTATCCGGGATTGGCCGTGAGAGTTGCGTGCGCTTGGTCAACATGGCTCGCCCTTTCTTAACCGTGTACGAGTGCAAGGAGCCAGCAGTGCTAAACGAAAATCTACTTGGGTCGAAATGTAGTTCCCTAACAACACCAACATACATTTTGTATTTGGGTGTGGAGAGAACGCGGACACGTTCCAACCAACCATCAACCAGTTCATCCTCAAGCGCGTCCACGGGCTGCCGACGACGTAGTACGTGGGATTGGTGCCCAACCATGAAACTGGGCATGGTGGCAGGGACACCAATTCGAGTCCGGCTACCTCAAAGTTGCGGCCGGTACTCAGCCGACGTTTCAAATACCATCATGGGCAGCTCGTCGTGTGCATCGTGAAAGATCCCCAAGTATTCATGTTGGGAGGTGAAGATTCTGTCTCGCGTGAGGAAGTGGATCTATTGTTGCAGGATCCGGGCCAACAACGTCTCATACTACGGTTGCTCGTGTGGCATGAGGCCGAATTTGTCTTGAGCCTCTAGCCACGTCAAGAATGTTCGGGTATGGGCTGACCAAATGTCATGGTTCTGACACATGTCGCGATGCATGGGAGAAGCCGAAATTCCCCCCAATATAGAATTTCGACCACCATAAGTTGATAGCACTATAACAAAACATGGTAAAAAAAAACCGCACTCAAAATTGACTACGGTTCTTTTTGCCACGTTTTTGTGCATGCGCGTGTAGTGGGCTGTTAGCTTCTTTTGCAATTTCTGACTACAAATTTTAGAATTTTGAGGCGTGTAGTATACCGTTGGAAAGGTATTGAAAATATCTTTCCAATGGTATATTCACTATAACAAAACATGGTTAAAAAAAAACCGCACTCAAAATTGACTACGGTTCTTTTTGCCACGCTTTTGTGCAGGCCCACTACGCGCGCAGCCACTGTTTTTTGCAATTTTTGACTGCACTTTTTGGAATTTTGGGACGTGTAATATACCATTGGAAAGATATTTTTAATACCTTTCCAACGGTATATTACACGCCTCAAAATTCTAAAATTTGTAGTCAGAAATTGCAAAAGAAGCTAACAGCCTACTACGTGCGCATGCACAAAAATGTGGCAAAAAGAACCGTAGTCAATTTTGACTGCGGTTTTTTTTTACCATGTTTTGTTATAGTGAAAGGAGGAACGCCAAGAGCCTCCATAACCCGAAAGAGGAATGGCAAGTGTACCGTATCATACGGTTTTTTGAAGTCGAGGTTCAAGAGGATCATGTCTTGATCAAACTCCTTGGCCCACTGTATGATTTCGTGTTGAATCAAGACGTTGTCCAAAATGTAGCGGGATGGCAAAAACGCAGTCTGCTCCGTGCTGATGACGTCAGAGAGGAAAGGTTGGAGACATTTCTGAAGTGCCTTTGCCATGATTTTATAAGCCACATTTAAGAGGCTAATCGGTCTCCAGTTGGGTAATTCCTCACGATCCCCGCCTTTATGCAGTAAGGCAATTAGTCCCGGTTGACGCCAGCAGGTAGAGCACCCTGTTGGATGGATTTCTGGATCATTTGCGTGAAATCAGTTCCGATCAAATACCAGTACATCGTGTAGAATTCCAGTAAGAATCCGTCCGGGCCAGGGCACTTTCCTTTTGCCATTGATGTGGCGGCGTCTTTCAGTTTGGTTTCCAGCAAAGGCTGGTCCAACAACTCTTGAGCTTCCAGGGAGAATCGATGCACAGATATCGCCAAACCCTGTTGGATCGGTGACAAGCACGCCATTGGAATCGCACAAGCTCGTGACCGCTGTGACAGAGGCTTTCTCACGCACAGCCTTTCTCACTGGAAAATTATAATGTAAAGATGCTTTCATCTTTTTTTACGAATTGGTTTAGAATCTGACGTGGAAAATTTATGAATCTGACCCTCATGCATGTACGGTGGCATTCAAATTAATATCCTCATAGCAGTGAAGAGGATAAGACTTGTGCTCAATAGTCAGAATATGCAAGCAACTTGCATACTTGCATGCAGAAAATAATTATCTGCATAGAATATAAGGTACCATTTAGTTCTTAAAGAATTATTAGCTCTGAAATGTTTAAAAAAACATGAATTCTCATTTATGAAAGTAGTTTTACCACTTTACAACTACTTTCATACATTAAAATTGATACCAACATGAATCTAACAATTTAATGTTTGATTTTGATTTTGATTTTTTTTGCATTGTCACAAAGTAAGTCATCAAATATTTAATATTAAATTTTACAACAAGATGATTTTAAAACTAAACTTTTACATATTAGATGTGTTATAACATTTGTTAGACTAGGATCGTAACACCTTGGAATCATTAGTATGATTAAAAATTAGAATCACCATTATAAATGAGAAAGACTCATCACTAGTAGAAAAGGTGGCGCTCCCCAAGCAAAATCATTGTGCATATGTGGAATTGGGCACTACTTGCTTGGGCATCTTCTTCGGCAGTGCCACCTTTTTCTATTAGTGTTATGCATGTAAAAAACCAACATCATGAAATTGATAATAGTTAATGAGAGAACCTTCTAAGAAACCAATAATCCTTACTTATAATCTAATTCTCTTTGTACACACTTGCTAAGTGCAGCTGTGGTAATGTAACCAAAATCAAATGAAGATTATCTTTAGTAAGGTTAATACTTGGGTTAACCCCTAAATGCCTGCAGTCCTCTCCAAATTTGGAGAATTGCAAAGATGCATTATAAAATGCAACTATGAGGGATATTTTGAACTTGATGTATGAATAAAAGTTGTACAGTCATAATGAATTTTAGATTCTATCCATATGGTTGGATCTAAGATTGCAATCACCGATATTTATCTATAAAATTTGAAACTTAAAACTCAAAATTCTTTTGTAATTTGATTACGAATAAGATATTGTCAATCTGTGGATGATGATGGGTTGAAATGTAATACATTAAGTCTAGAGGTTTTTGGAGATTTTTTAGTTGCTTAATTTTATGAGTTGACTTTTTCAAGAGCACTTTTAGACTAAAATCTTTGAAATTTTGGTGAAATGCTACAACATGAAATGAGCCATAAAAGTTTCACAAATCATCCCCTTTCTAATCAGATCACACATGCATGAAGCGAACTTTCCATGAAAAATTCGTACTGCAAAAAGTGAGAAAAAGAAGTTTGCTTCTGTACATTATGCAAAATATACATGGTTGGGCAGTTAGGGGTTAAGAAAATACGTCTTAACACTAAGGTGTGTATATCAGAAACGTAACGAATTTTATATACCATTGTAGTCATACATACATTTAGGGGTAGTAAATAATCATGCACAGTGACACGCCATTGTGTTGGTTTTGGGTACACATTGAGGTGGCAGCCATAAACCGGGTCTTCTCATAAAGAAAAGAGCTGCAAGGAGAACATTCTGTCCATGAGCTCCAAAAACAAAGATGCAGAGATTCAAAGACATCTGTTTCCGACGTAGCCGACCGACCTAATGCAAATCCTCCAGGTTGCAAAAATCTTGGGATTTGTAGTTCAACTTATCGTCATTTCCACAACTGGCAATTGCAGGCATTGGGACATGAGATCACAAAAAGCTCAAGCCGTCTGTCTGCCTGTCCATCTGGGTCAATGATTTCATGTACAGGAAATTGGCCAAGTTATCATGTACGGAGTTCAGAACCAATGGCCGCTAGCAGTTTGGTTTGTCAGTGTGTTTCCATGCATGCCACCACTTGTTCAGCGTATTGCAGAAGCTGCAATGGGTTTCTAATTAACCCTTAAAGGACCAAGGATTCATCGTCTTAAAATGTGAAATTCAATTGATCATATAGTGAAAAATATAATTTAGATGAGACCCAATTTTATATCACCAGTATCATTGAAGAACATTGTATGTGTTGGTCAAAAATTAAATAAATTTGAACAAAAAGAAATCCACATAGGACCTACTCAAAACTGCTAAAAAAAAACATGAGGTTCAATTTAAGCTTCTTGGTCCTTTAGGGGTTAACTCCTAAAAGATCAAGGATTCATGGTTTTAACATGACACATTCAATCGATCCAATTCTGAAAAAATACAATTGAGATGGGACTAAATTTTACATCACTAGAATGAGTGAAGAACAACATTGCATGCGTTGCTAAAAAAACAAATAAATTTGAACAAAAGGAGGTTTGCATCGGACCTACTCAAAATTTCAATAAAAAAACACGAGGCCCAATTTGGGCTTCTTGGCCCTTTAGGGATTAAGGTTTTGCTGTGATAGAGGAAGTGAGGTTGCATTGAGAATTAAAGAAGGAGCACCCAATTCCCACAGTGTACCCAATGCCGTTAACTTCTAGACGTGGCATTCATTTTAGAACGCAAATCTAAGCACATCATAGAGCCTTTATCGACATTTTGATAAACTATCTAATATGGTCTACCTAGATTTACGTTTTAAAATGAATGCCGTGTTTAGAAATTAATGGCATTGAGTACACTGTCGGAATTGGGTGCTCCTACCTTATGTAACTTTTTCATTTACTCAAAGACATTTTGATGATTGTTGGTGTTAGGCAAAGCTCTATGGACTAAGGTAGGAGCACCCAAAACCAACAGTTGTACCCAATTCCGATAATTTCTAGACATGGTAGTCATTCTAGAATGAAAATCTAGGTTGACCATATATAGCTTATCATTTTGGTCAACAATCAATAAAGGCTCTATGATGTGCTTCATTACATTCTATAACAATAGGGTACTACACCGCCTATTGCTTGGTTGATATTTTTACTCATACAATCATTTTTTTTGAAACTAGAGTGAGAGATGCCACACTAGCTATTATAAAAGGGAGTTTAGTAGGAGTCAAGCAAGTAAGACAAACTTACAATGTGAAAACAAAGAGCATCCAAGAGCATCGGAGAGAATCTTGGAAACTTTAGTAGGGATACAAAGTCTAGGGCTTAACAAAGTTTGGTAATTTTTGTTCTAGAATGACTACCGTGTCTAAAAGTTATCGAAATTGGGTACACTGTTGGTTTTGGGTGCTCCTACCTTACATAACCGGCGGGAGATGACGATCCCAAATCAGTTATGGGATATAACTTACTATGCAATCATTTAATCAAGATGGTCCAATTTTAGTTTCTAGTTTATTTAGTGGTCCAAAAGAACAATTTTGATTATCAGTTTTAACCTATGAGTATCACCAATAGAAAGTTGTAGTCACTATTCATGATTGAGGAAATTATGTATGGGTAGGGCGAAATTATGTATCGATATGGTTGCACTCAATTTAATTTTTGGAAGTATTTTCTACAATGATCACATCTGGTTAATGATGGATTGGGTGGCACATGGAAACAAGCCCTAACCAAAGATGGTTGACAATTCAAGCACATGACAACAAAAGATATTGTAGTAAAACTAGTGGGACCCGTACTGTTGAACACGTTGCCGCAAAAGGAGCGTCATGGCTGCATAAGAAAGCGTACAGTAATCATGACGTCCATGAGCATAGGTTGTCTCCTCAACTAGTTCCGGGCTGGAATAGTCGAGTGAGACAACCATGCTCAAACGTGTACCGTAATACTTGTACAGATTCGGCAAAAAAAATACAAAAAACAAATTGCCAAAATTTCAATAAAATAAATGCATTTGCTCAGCCAAAAATTGATAAAATTGCCTTGGAGTTTCAAACCCCGCACCTCCCACAATGTAAAATAGCCCCTAAACGTCCTCACCCCTCTCCAAATTCGGCAGTTTTGCAAAGATGCATCATAAAATGCAACCTATTGGATATTTTCAATTTGATGTATGAATAAAAGTCGTACATTATAAATTTTAGATCCTATCTATACGGCTAGATCTGCGATGCTATCACACTACTAGAAGATGCTATGACCGTATCAATTAGAAAACGTTGATCACGGTAGTTGATTACGGTAGTTGATTAGGACGCGTTGTCCTGGTAATTTTCCAACTAAAATCTATTGTTCCGGAATTGTTGATTTGGTCAAAATTATTTTATTTCAAATAAATAAAAATAAAAATTTCACAATGAAATAAATGAAACTTGCCTAATTTTTTTCTGCCCTGCTTGAACATTATTTCTGGTTGCCCGGTCGAACGACTAGAGCTGCCCAAACTATGGTGGGTCCCACCACGGGCTGAATTCAAATACCGGACCTCCTAGCTCCAAACCTTGGTCTTTACCACCACACCACATACAAGTTTTGATGCAAGTCAATAATTTTTTTTGATAATTATAAATGAATGTAATCATTGACGATTTTTTGCCAAGTAAAAAAAAAAAATTCCAAATTTCTTTCTGCACTACATCATGCAGGAGGTTTCTATATTTATATATTTTTTTAAATTGATTTTGTTTTGCCAAAATCACGAAGGCTGTGAGCTGTTTTTTTTATTTTTCAGCGGACTTTTGATGTTTTTAGCGATGTAAAAAAAACTTTTTTTTCAATTTTTTTTGCAGTATGTCATGCATGAGTTATTCTGTGTTTAGAAAAAATTTCAAAAAAAATTGGATTTTTTTTTGGGCCAAAATTGCGAAGGCTGTAAGCTGCTTTTTGTTTTTCAGTGGACTTTTGATGTTTTGTAGTACATCATGCATGCAATTTTCTACATCTAGAAAACATTTCAAAAAAATTTGAATTTTTCTTTTTGGTGCTCAAAGCTGGAAGATCGAATTGAGTTCGAAGAAAGTGTGATTTTAAACTCAATTTAACTTGTAATGTTTTGAGAGATCATTTTTTGGTCGATGTGCCTTTTTATGAGCTACCCAAGACTAAAATATTAAAAGTTTGTTTAAATTATAATTATTTTCTAATAGGAAATCAAGTATACTTTTGAATCCAATTTGAATCATGCCAATCCAAGTTAACCTCCACCTAGGGGAACTTTTAAAAAAACAACACATCTACATTGTCTTGTGTTACAAATTTTACTATTTCGGAAAAGTAATGTTGTTCTTTTTAGTACATCTATTTTGTTTTGCTTCTATGATGAAAAGTACAATTATAACCAATAATACCAAATTTTGAATTCTAAAAATATAAAATGTAATATTATTGAATTTTTAATGTTAAATGCTTCTAAATTCTATAAATGAGGATCTAAAAATATTTTGGGAACTTAGACCGTAAGGATATTTTAAAGAAGATTCTAAAATATTCCCGAAGATTCCAAAATAACATAAACTATTTTGAAAAGATTCCAAAAGATTCCGTTTTACAATATTAAAATATTTTTGATATTTTCCCTATTTATTATATTACGTCATTAAATCGATTGTTTTACAACATTAGAATTTTTCTTTTCCAAAACTATGACACTCGTAGTACAAAAACACCCTTGAAAATGAGTAGTATGATATTATAATATTATGTAATATTTTTATGTTCTTTATATATATATATATATATATATATATATATATATATATATATATGTATATATATAATATTAACTACATTATTATATACTATGAACTTGTTGACTCTATTTTCAAAGAATTAATCTAAAATTTATATTTTTAAATTTATTTTTCAATGCTTTTGTAAAATTGGCGCTTCATAATGCACTTTTTAACATTTTTAAAATTGGTAAGTTATGAATTTTTTTGAATTTCTGTTGATTCAGTCACGATTTTTCTTACATTGCCTAAATCAACAGAAATCAGACGAATTTTTTTGCTGCCTAACAGAAAGTTCGAAAACCAGTGAAAACGGTCATTACAGTGCACAACACCACAAAATGTTGTTGATTTTTTGTTGATTTGGTCGCCAATTTTAGTAGTGTTACCAATATTTTTGTATAAAATTTGAAACTTGAAATTGAAAATTCTTTTGTAATTCGATTACGAATAAGATATTGATAGTACATTAAATTTGTTGTGATTGGTTGAAATGTAATACTCTAAGTCTAGTGATTTTTGGAGATTTTTTGGTTGCTTAATTTTATGAGTTAACTTTTTTTAAGAGCACTTTTATATTGAAATCTTTGAAATTTTGGGTGAATCACTACAACAAGAAATGAGACATAAAAATTTCACAAATCATCCCCTTTCTAATCAGATCACACATGCATAAAGCTAACTTCCCATAAAATATATAGTGAAAAAACCACATTGAAAAAAGTCAATGACGGATGAAAAAATTATGTTTGATTCTGTACATCGTCCAAAATATGGATGCTTTGTCCTTTAGGGGTAACCTTTTGTAATGATTGAATGACCTTGTGCATGTGCAAATGCATGCAGTCTGATTTTCTTCCGAAGAAGCTCTTTATCAATTACATCACCAATAACTCCACGATTACAACGGTGCCTCCCTATAAAAGGAGGTGGGTCTGAGGTCCAATTTGAGAACATTATCCATGATACTCAACAACTCGTTGTTGAACTGCAGTCTTCTGAGTCTTAACGTTACCATGCAAACTACTTTGTATGAAATGAGCCTCGACTATTACTTTAGGGAATCAATAATTCTAAATAAAGTAAAAGTAGAACGCCAAAGTCCTAGACTAAACTGATATTCATCTCTACTTTAAGATTGAGCTTGGGGTGATGAGAGACTCTCTTTGATTGGACTATGGTTGAGTGATTGAGCTATTGTTATGTTCTTAGAGTTCGTATATGTAAGTGATAGTAGAGTACCCTTGGGACCTGTAGTTTATTTTTGTTTTAATAATAAAGTTCCAATAAAGGTTTTACTTTGATATTTCATCTCAACTTTAGTCTTGCTGTTTGTGGCATTTGTTCTTGGGTTTTTCTGGTGCATGCTAAACAGAAGCATGTACAGGTACCCAGAAGAAATGTTACGTAATTTTCAATAATTTTCCAAAAACATGTACTAAAGAGCTACTTTAGTAAGCTCATACGAACTCAAAAATTCATGGAATTTTATGCAAAAAATTGCAATTGAAAGCTTTTTCCAATAATAAAATTTGCTTGCATAGAAAAAAATCCAAAATCAACACATAATTTGCTTTCTCCTATATAGTGTTCAAAATCTAGTACTACCACCTTTTGCACTAATTATTTCCTTCATACGTGTAGGCATGGTAGCAATGAGGGTTTGCAAAATGTCTAAAGGTATATCTTCCCATACTCTATGAAGAGATTCTACCAATTCTTCTTTATTGTGTGGCCGGGATGTACTCTGAACTTTGTCTTTCACTATCTTCCATAAATTCTCTATTGGGTTTAGATCTAGAGAGTTGGCTGGCCAATTCAACTTCTTTATGCCATGGGCTTCTCTCCACAACTTTGGCAACTTGCTGCGGTGAACCGGAGCGCCATCCTCCATAAGTATAATGTCTTCTGGATGATCATGGAGAAAATAAAACCTACTTAAAGTGCCTTCGTAAATAAGATCAACAAAATCACTTGCACTTCTACTTTTTGGAGGTATGATTACTAAAGGAGACTTATCAAAGCCACTAAAAGCACCCCAAACCATCACTGAAGTACGTCCAGACTTAAAAGTAGGTGCTGGACATTTATAATCATATCTCTCATGTGCCTTTCGCCACACTCTAATTTGTCTAGAATTCCTTCCAATTTCAAAAGATGATTCATCGGTCTAAACAACCTTCTTCCAATCCTCTTGAATCCAGTTTTTATACTTTCTAGCAAATTCTAGCCTGTCTGCTTTGTGCTTCTTATTGAAAATGGTTATTTTTGCTGCTACACGGTTTCTGTAACCAAGGGTTTGCAAAGCGTTCTTTACTATACGAGTACTAACATGTGCAATACTTGCCATCTGATTTGTAATCTCTGTGAGTGATGCACGGCGATCCTTATCAAGGAGGCGTTCTAAGTAACTCATATTGCGCCGTGTCAACTTTCGAGGCCTACCCGGTGACTTTGGTGATACTACAGTTCCTCGTTTCTTAAAACTTCCTAAAACACCATAAACAGTGGAAGCTGGCATCCCTAACTCTCTTGCTATCTGCGCACCTCTCATTCCACCTTTATGCATTCCAACCACTTCTCCTTTCTCAGCATCTGTTAACGCTCTAGTCTTCATCTTTCTCAATAGATTATGCCACTCAACCTACCCCCAACACCAAACAGACTTGTCCCAACAAAAATAATAAACCTCGCGCTAAACCAAGTCACAAATTCACATACAATCACGTCAAAAGCTACCCCCACAACTTACAATGCAATCACAACACAATATCACATACATATCTTCTTAAAAAACAGTGGCTCAAAACATTGTCATGCTGCAATGAGGCCTAATGCAAGCCGGTGCATGAAAAACGTGTGGACACAGTTTGGATAGGGCAATGGAGAACTATAACTTTACATGGTTTTTTTAGATAATTATCCACATACCAGTTACTTTTCACAACATTACTCTTAGTCCTACAAATAGGTGAAAATCCCAAGGCAATTGCTCTAAAATTGAACTCCTAGTGGTCACTTGAAGTTCACTATCTGTAATCTAGTGTAACTGGAGTTAAGTGAAAATTACGTAACATTTCTTCCGGGTACCTGTACATGAGGTATGCTTGCGCACAACTGGCTATGATAGTACTTTGATATGCATATAGATTGTGTGTTGTGAGTTTCATTGCATGTTGCATTTTTTTACTTTTTATTTTTTTGAGTCCACACGAATATAATTCAAACCCTAAACCTTCATTTAGAAAGATTGTCATGACTGATTTGTGTCTGAAAGACGGTTAGAATGGTGATCAACGAGTTTGATTTGCCCTCGTCTTGCATTTGTTTCGTTTTGCAGCTGAGAGATGACATATTGCCAAGCAAAGGAGAAGAGATAGCCCCACGATGTCGAGTAAATTGAGGAAGTCATGGAAGGATTTACCTCCAGAAGTACTTGAGATTATGTTTTCATTTCTTCCTGAGCATGTGGTTTGCCGCTTTCGTGTGGTTTGCAACGCATGGAATCATCTCATCTTGCAACCTGGATTTGCCTCTTTTCGTGCTCTTACCCCTCGGCAAACATCATCCATCCTCATCTCGCCTAAATTTATCAAGAAGGCGCCAAATACAGCTTGGCATCTACTAGATGTAGAAGAGAACCGGTCCTACAAGTTGCCTGATGACATCTTTGTTTGGATGTCAAAACAATTCAAATACACGTTAGCTACTGACGGAGGGTTCATCTACACAATGTATTCAGATGTATTGTGTTCGGCTTTTTCAAGGCGAGGATCTCGAGTTCACATTGTTTGCAACCCAGTGAGCAAGATCTTCCATGAAATCCCAGAACCTAGATTCTATTGCTCATACAACCGTGACATTGTGCTCATGTCAGTGGACAATGTCACCAAAGCCTACAAGATTATAACCATAACCAACACGTTGGTTTTGCAAATATTAGAAAGATTGCATGTTTATCTCTATGATTCCACAACTTCTTTGTGGAAGAAGCTTTGTGAAGCACCTACATGGAGATGTGGATATCGTGCCTGCTCAAGCATATTTGTAAATGGCAGTTTGTACACTTTGTTTTATGCCGTCTTAGTTATCAACCTCCATCTTCCATTATCCCATTGTTGTATTCATGTGATTTAGTGACGGGTGCATGGAGCAAAATCAATGTGGAATTGCCTACATCATTTAATCCGCCTAAGCCACAGTTTAAATTACAGCTAGTGGTGAGCTTGAATCGGTTGTTCGTGGTAGGGTATACTAGACTTGTAAGAAGATTCAGGATGGAGTGGATTTAGTTGAGTATTTGGGAGATTGTGCTAACGAAGAGGGAAGTGGTGAAGGTGGCTAACATGCGGGAGTTTTGCATGCTTGAGGAATTAGAAGAGGTGAAGGGTGAGGCTGTTGAGACGGTGGTTGCAGTTGGATGTGCAAACTCGATCGTCATTTTGACTTTGAAGGGTCACCGTGTGAAGTTCGATTTGTCCAAGAAACGTTGGAAAGAGCTAAGAACTTATACAAAGGACAATGAGTATGGTAGTCATTGCAAAAGCATTTGCACTGGCCTTGTAGATGTTTGAAAGTCTAGCTATCATTGTAGCTTGACTATTGTTGTGAATAAACATTTGTTCAGAAAATTTTGATTAGAATAAGAATTAAAGTTTTTGAATGGTGACTAGAGGGTTGGGTTGCTTGCAAACTCATTGAATGCATCTTATAGTGAATTTTACACATGATAAAATTAGAAACATATTCATGTGGAGATGTTGTTAATCTGCCAACACCTCAATAGAATTTACAAAGTGAACACTTGGATCAAAACGATAGAGCTGCGCAATGGATTTCTTGATTGCAATAACTTACTTAGCTTTCTTTGGCATTCAGTTGTACTTCAAGAACATGCTTTAGTTGTCTGCCCTAATGGACAAAAAGGAATCAATTGTTGTGTAGTGTGAATGCGTGCTTGTTGAGCATACTCAACCTTAGTGTTTGGGAAGAGCTGGATATATACCGGATCTTCACCTTACATGGCGAAGGTAAACGAGGGTGTTTCATGGGGGTTGTAAACAAGGGTGTTTCATGGGGTGTAAACGAGGGTGTTTCATGGGGGTTGTAAACAAGGGTGTTTCATGGGGGTGTAAACGAGGGTGTTTCATGGGGGTGTACTCTACATTATGTTTGAGAATCATCTGCGTTCACGACTCCCTTTAAAAACCCTTTATATATATGAGGGGTTATATGTCTAAATTTTTTTGTATACAAATCTATTTTTTCCTAAATATATGTTTGATGTAAGTATACATCAATATTTTTTGCTCTAAATATGTTTATTGTATGTATACGTAATACAACAATGTTCAAATTAATACCCCTTTTGTGCACTCACGTATACTTGTAAGTATTTAGTACAGTGCATTCCTCAGGGGGTGTCTTCAAAAAGCTAAGAAAATGAATACGAATGAAAAAATGTTGGTGATATTTGTTCCCCTTCGTTGCAACAGTGACAAGCAAGCCTTAAACCCCTAAATGTCCAACCATCCATTTTTTGAATGATGTACAAAACCAAACTTCGTTTTCTCATCCGTCGTGCACTTTTTGCAATGTGGATTTTTTACTGTAAATTTTATGGGAAGTTAAGTTCATGCATGTGTGATCCGATTAGAAAGGGGATAATTTGTGAAATTTTTATGCCTCATTTCATGTTGTAGTGATTCACCAAATTTTCAAAGATCTTAGTTCAATAGTGCTCTTGAAAAAATCAACTCATAACTAAGCAACCAAAAATCTCCAAAAATCACTACACTTAGAGTATTACATTTCAACCCATCACAACAAATTTCATTCACAGATTGTCAATATCGTATTCGTAATCAAATTACAAAATAGCTTTGAATTTTAAGTTTCAAATTTTATACAAAAATATTGGTGATTACAATCATAAATCTAACTATATAGATAAAATCTAAAATTCATAATGTACAAGTTTAATTTGTTCATCAAGTTCAAAATATCCCTCTTAGTTGCATTTTATAATGCATCTTTGTAATCCTCCAAATCTGAAGAGGGGTGAGGACCTTTTTTTAAACGTGCAAGGAGCCCCGTGGGGCCATGTATGATCATTTTTCAATCAAATGTTGATTTTCACCTAGTTCCTAATTTCAAATGAAATTGGTCACAACTAAGAATGTGTGGGACTTTTCTTCTACTTTCTAGTTCAATTTACGGTTCTTCAAAATTGTTAAAATTGCATCTTTCCCAACACTTTAAAGCTCACAGCCCTAAAATTCCAATATACACTACAAAAAAAGTTTTCAATTGAATTTCTTTTTATGTAAGCTCAAGAAGCATGCAGCCTACACCTTGTTGTTCATCACTATTATTTACATTTTTTCTAAAAAATCATACTATTTTAGGCATTTTTGTAATTACTATGGCTATCACAAGAGAAAAACTTTGAAAAATCTTATAAAATTCATTTTCATTAAAATAATTATGAAAAAATCAGAGTAAATCGGTTTAAGGATATATTATATTAGAAAATTACACAAAAAATAAAATAAAATAAAATAAAAAATAAAAAATAAAATAAAATAAAATAAAATAAATTAAATGTGAGAAAATTGATGAGGTTTGACCAGATAAATGTAGTGTGGACGCTTAAGGGTTAAGGTCTAGTTCACACAACATAAATACACAGCTGTTACGGTGCCAAGTGAATTGATCTTCATTAGAACCAAACCCTAAAATCCTCCCCCGAAATGCAGACAAAAAACATGAACTGTAAGACCATTCTGATCACTTTGGAACTTCAAAAATGTTTGGCGACAATTTCCAATGTGAAAAACGATTTACAGAAAAGTTGCAATCAGCTGAAGATCCGCATCGCATGCACACAGAAACTCACTTCAAAGCAGCTCACTTAAACCCCAACACCATAACCTCGATATCAGATTCTATAACTTACATCATTCATGTTACAAGAAAACACTGTAGACTGCAATTTGGCAAAGACCTACATGTGATAAATGAATCACTGCTCTCACCTGTTCCTATGTTCTCCATAAGCAGCACTATGTTGAGAGATCAATATCTGAGAAGGCTCGTGATATGGTTCTGAATGTTGTACTACGTAGTCATAGTACTTTAGCCCTTCTTGATACCGCTCCGCTTTAGCAAAGGCCTTCACCAATACACCATATGTTACAATGTCAGCAATGAAGCCTGCGGCCTCCATGTGCTTCAATAACCTTTCTGCTTCGTCACACAGCCCTGCTTTCCCATACGCCTCCATTAGTGTTGTGTAACTTCGAGTGTCCGGTTCCACCCCACTACTTTGCATCTCTTCAAATGTCTTCAGTGCCGCCTGGACACCAGAAACGAAAGCAATTCTTAATAAGAGGCCTGATACCAAGTTGGAATATGCTAAAGTGTATCTCCACCCATTGAGCTAGTCATAGACTACATAGGTGTCTTTCTACATACCATAGAATATGTACACTAAATAGTGCAATTAGGTTGCCTGAAAATTTACACATGGAGATTCATGAGTCCCAATTACAACAGTATCTAATTCAAAAGTAGTACATTCTTGTACAATAACAATAAATATTTATATAGTGTCAAATGCCGAGAAGTTAGTGAGGGGCAAAGTAATTGCACTATTTGGTTTAGGGACTTATTAAGCTTTTTTTTTGTGACTATTAGTGATTTAAGCCTTTGATCTTTTGGCTGCCTTAGTTCTATAGCGCTAGCTACCTTGAGCACCTATTAATGGTATAGCCCTTTGGTCTTATGGTGTCCGATCTTCCGACTACCTTAGAGTTCTTAGACTTTTGGTTAATTTCCAAGGAGTAACTTAATTCCAATACTCCTACTTAGCTAAGCCCCAAAAATACATACAGTACCCCTATAGTACATGGTGCTAACCTACGGATAAGCTATGTTTCATTACAACAGTACTTAGATACATTCGTAGCCGTTGATAACTAAACATGTAACAATTTAACTACATCACTGAAAATGTTAAGTGAGCCTGTTGAATGACGAGGATTACATTAGTGAGGACGGTCTGAAATTTTCAACAATGCCTTTATTTGAATATCATTTCTAATCACACCAGCCCAATATCGAAATCAATACCTTATACATGCCGTGGTGGCTGTAGCTGTTCATCAATCCACAATAGGCAGTTGCATTTGGGACGCATCCCGCTGCCCGCATCTCAACCCAGACGCTTTCTGCTTCTTCGAAGAGCCCCAGTCGCCCGTACATGTTGATTAAGGCACTGAAGCTTACCAGATTAGGCGAGTGTCCAGCGGTTTTCAGCTCGTGGAAAATCTGCATAGCTTCACTTCCACTGCAAGCTTTGCCGGCAGCATCAAGTAATATGTTGTAAGTCCAAAGATCAGGAGTGCAACCTGCCTGCTTCATGCTTTTCAAGAGCTCTCTTGCTTTTCCTCTCCTACCCCACTTGCTGTAGGCATCCAGCATTGTATTGTAAGTTACCTGCACAAACAATCATCTCCATTCAATGCTGAAATATGCTTCTCAAATCAATGTTCACGTATAGGTTCAACGATGCTGGCTTTCCAGTTCCTTTCAGTTGAGGCCAAGTTCCATGGGTGAAGTATCTCACGGGACTTCGGGGACCAAGTTCCACATTTCAAGTGAGCTTTTGAGGAAAAAATGGTGGAGAAGTTGTCATGAAGTATAGAGGTTCTCAAGCCCAAGACTTCATGGCAACTTCTCCCTAACCAATCGAATTTGCTCATGTTTCACCATGTGCAAGTCCATGGAACATGCACAACTTCATGGCCGGATATGAGACAAACCCAAGTTCCACTTTTCCCCTCCTCTTGCCTACTTCCACGGGCAACTTCTCAAACCCATGGAACTTGGCTCTTACCCTCCTAAACATTCACTTCGAGAGTAGGGAATAGATGATACCCTATCTGGAGTGCAACCCTTGCGTTGCATTTCAAAAAAGACACCTTCGGCCTCCGCAAAAAGCCCGCCCCGAGCGCACATATCAATGACGGTGTTATATGTGTAGAGGTCAGGCATGCACCCTTCATCTTCCATTCCTACAAACAAACACATAGCCTTTTCATAGCGCCCCTCTCTAGCATACGCCTTCAGCAACGAGTTGTATGTCCACGAATTCGGTGAAGGTCCGAGCTCCTTCATTTCCTCAAAAAGCTCCACCGCTTCATCTAGCCTTCCAGACCTTCCAAGTGAATTGATCATAGCAGTGTAGGATATTACATTGGGTAAGCAGTTGACAGCCTTCATCTCCTTTAATATTTGACTCGCAGTGTCAAAGAGTCTTTGGCAAACACATGCATTCACCATGCAGTTGTAGGTAATGTCATTCGGTTGAACCCCGCCCCGTTTCATCTCTTCAAAGAGCCCTACTAAGTCTGGTAGTCTGTATCTTCTCTTGTTACAAGCATTTATGAGCGCGTTGTACGTTAAAACGTTTGGGGCGCAACCCTTCTGCTTCATTACCTCAAATAAAGTCCATGCCTCTTTGAGGAGACCTTGCTTTGCGTACCTGCCAAAAATGTAGAGCCCAGATTACTGAGTGCATTTGTCAGTGACTAACTTGGTGATCGCTACTACAACATGAACAACACTAAAACTGCCTTCAACCAATAATTGATCGTATCAAACTACAATACCAACATTGATGGCACAAGGGAGATCCCTGATTCCACAAGGTGAATGCAAACCTACCCACTCAGCAAGGCCGTGTAAGAGTGGACAGAGGGTGCCACATCAGCTTTTCTCATTCCATCAAATATCTGCCTGGCAAGTCCCAACTTTCCTTCACGCCCTAAAATGGATATAATAGTGACGCAGTTATGTTCTTTCAACTCAAACTCAGGTTTCTTTTGTAAGAACCGGAAAACTTGAAGAGCTTGCCTTCGCGCTCCTCGAATTTCTAGCTCCTTCATCATCTGCCAAAAGATTGACAAAGTTCTTAATGTTAAGTTAACCTCTAAAGGACCAAGAATTCACGGTTTGAAAACGACAAATTCAATTGATTATATTCTGAAAATTTTATAATTCAATTGGGGTCAAATTTCATATCACTGGAATCAATGAAGAACATTACATCTATCAGTGAAAAAACAAATAAAATTGAATTAAAGGAAATCCACATAAGACCTACTCAAAAATGCCAAAAAAACATGAGGCCCAGTTTGGGTTTCTTAGTCTTTAACCCCTAAATGCCTAAAGCCCTCTTCAAATTCGGCAGTTTTGCAAAGATGGATTATAAAATGCAACCTAGAGGGATATTTTGAACTTGATATATGAATAAAAGTTGTACGTTATGAATTTTAGATTCTATCCATACGGTTAGATCTATGATTGCTATTACCAATAATTTTGTATAAAATTTGAAACGTGAAATTCAAAATTATTTTGTAATTCAATTACGAATAAGATATTGACAATCTACAGATGAAATTCATTGTGATTGGTTGAAATGTAATACTCTAAGTGTAGTGATTTTTGGAGATTTTTTGGTTGCTTAATTTTATGAGTTGACTTTTTTTTGACCATTTTTACACTGAAATCTTCAAAATTTTGGGTGAATCACTACAACATGAAATGAGGCATAAAAACTTCACAAATCATCTCCTTTCTAATCGGATCACATATGCATGAAGCTAACTTCCCATAGAATCTACAGTAAAAATTCCACACTGCAAAAAGTGCATGACGGATGAGAAATTTTGGATGAAATCTGTACATCGTCCAAAAAATGGACGCTTAGGCAGTTAGGGGTTAAAGGGTTAACCCTTAACTGACCAGGCCTCCATTTTTTGGATGATGTACAAATTTCATCCAATTCACGGTAACTTATTAAAACACAAGATGACTTTAAGGATAACTCTAATATCTTATTCGTAATCGAATTACAAAAGAATTTTGAACTTTAAGTTTTGAATTTTATACAAAAATATTGGTGACTGCAATCATAGTTTTAACCGTATGAATAGAATCTAAAATTTAGAATGTACAATTTTTATTCATACATCAAGTTCAAAATATCCCTCTTAGTTGCATTTTATAATGCATCTTTGCAATTCTCCAAATCTAGACAAGGTTGTGGGCATTTAGGGGTTAATAGGTATTAAATTCATATAGTCCTCATGTTGAGTTAATGAAAATGATGTTAATTTCACGTGTGATGTTATTGTCATTGGCATTAACTCGATATTACATAGGAAATATTAAGTCAACATTAACTTGACATTCATCTTAATATTGATCTAATGTTGCATTGACTTACCATTAATAACCTTGTGAATCTACTAGGCGGATCCTTTCAGATGAATATTTCTTGCTTGAGCTCCGGGTTTACAAATTCGATGGATTCGTATAGGAGCACAAATTGATCAATTTACCTGATCCCAGTAGGTACTCCGATCCCCAAACGACTGTAAGGCTCTCTGGAGCGCCTCCTCCATGTTATCAGTGTGAGCAAGAACATCAATCACAGCCTTCCGAACGATCTCCGAGGTTGATTTCGTCTTTCGCACATTGCTCGTTGCCTTGGCAGGGCTTGGTTTAATCACTAAACGAGAGTTTCCCAATTCAAAAGCCTCACTGTCAGGCAGAGCCCTAGCAGCAGCATTATCTTGGAGAATGGCAGCTTGCCTTGACGGTTTACGCTGCAAACTTGACGACAAATGTTGCCTGCGGCCAACATCACTCGATGAAACAGCGCCACCGTCTTCTCGGAATGCAGCACCATTTGATGATAGACCTCTTCCGATGAAATCAGCATCTTTGTCGATACCGTCACGAGCCTTGAAACCCTAAATCCAAAGCTAACCTTTAATGGCGAATTGACAATTTTTCTGTCGAATCAGTTCTATCAAGTACAACCTCACACAAAAAAATCCTACTTCAAATTCATCACACATCACCAATCACATATGATATCTGATATACGAAGAAATTAGCCTTACAACAGTAAATTCAAAGCTCACCTTTAACCCCTAAACGTCCAGGCATCCAGTTTCTGGATGTTTGTTGGTCAAACCCAATTTTGATCTTGAAGATGACTTTTGTTGCTAATACACCCAACTAAGAAAATGAAGTTTATTAAGTCTAGTTTGTACTCCACTTTTCAAATCTTAAAAATTCCAATTACTGAGTATTTTATTGCTTGTTCAAGCTTCGTAGCTCAAGGTTTGAATTACACTACATAGGATGTTCACCGTTCGAATTTCAAAATTTAAATAAAAAATTTCTATGGAAAACATATCATGTGATTCTCCATTGTAATTTGTACCTGCTCCCTAAAATATATTAATTTTTTAAAGCTTTTTTGTAATAAAAATTATTTTTTGAAGTATTTGACTTAAAAATTTGTTAAAAAGGCCGTATTAAATCAGAAAAATCTGAAAATTTCAAGACTGATAGGAAACATTCAATTCCATGCATGAAAAATATTACAAAATATATTTTGATAAATCTTGAAGGCTAAATTGTGTAGTTTGACTTTCCTACAAAGGAGTGGTACGTTTAAGGGTTAATGACGAATTCACCACGGCGAGAATTTTTCTGCCGAATCAGTTCTATCAAGTATAAACTCGCACAAAAAAATTCCTTCTAAAATTCATCACATCACCAATCACATATGGTTTATGATAGACTAGGAAATGAGGAAAGATTTCAAAATGCGGAAAAGATGCTCAATCCACGAAATGCAAGTGCTAACCTGCTCAAGTCTAGGGAAGTCTCCTGTCGTCTCCACCGCCGTGACCACGCCCTCTCCGGCAGAGCACTTGAGCGTCGTCACGGGCGGGAATTCTGTGCAAAATCGTGCGAGGCCGGGCTGCACAGCTCCGTTTTCAATTGTTGCAGCCCGGCCTGGACGTAAAGGAAGCCAGGTTGTGTGGTGAAACCCTAATTGAGTGGACGACGCCATAGCCACTCGCATTATTGCAACCACCGAGCTGCCCCGCTCTGTGGCTGGCAAACACAAGCTCGAGCTTGTGCCCAGCACAGTCCCAGTTCATGCGTGAAATCTAGGACCGGTGTAGATCTGGAATGGATAGAATGGATTCTTCGGAATCCTCCGAAGTCCTATATTTAGTCCATCTCTCCAATTCGTAGATTCAGGGCTACAGTACTACTGGGTGAGTTCAATCAAGGTATTGGTAGATACAAACTTACAAAGGGCCTTGGTAGTATTTTTTTGGTTTTTTCCTCACAATTTTTTTTCCTCCAAACTCAGAAAAAAGAATATTTCAAAATTATTTTTAAAATAAGACATCAAAATTATATTAAAACCATTCCAAAAATATTTTTAAACTATTCAAAAATTATTCAAAAACTATTCCAAAATATCCCAAACCAGAACCTAATAGTATAAAAAGGGTTATATTAGCAAACGGTGTCATTTTTTGAGCATGATGGATAATCCCTGGGCCCAACAAAGTGTTGTTTTTGACACTCATTTTGACATTGTTTTGGACACTTTAGTTTTCAACCATGTTAAAACGAGTGTCGCAACATCAAATTTTGGTTATCAAATATTGAAGTTTTCATTGAAAGGAGGGAATTTCAGCGAGAACAAAAACCACCAAACAGAATTACTTGATTTGAGTACCATATGCAAAAGTTGTAAGAGTTCAAAGCTCAATTGGTAATTCCATGCACTAATTACGATGTCTTAAAATTGTACTTTCTACAATAAGAATCTATCCATCTCCCAAATTCTTCTTTAGGACACATATTTGGATAAGCGCTTGGTTTGAGCTCATCCTCAAGACAAAGTTATATTGTTTATTGCTAGGTCATCAAATATTGAATACATAACACTTGTTATGTTAAAAGTGCACATAGCCATGTGCACTATTTTTTAGTGCCATGTGCACTGCATTTCTGTTTGCATACCAATTAGGCATAACATCACAAGGGCCTGCTTCAACATTAGGACAAGTTGTTGCTGCAGTGGCAATAAAAGGCTATTGCTGCAACAAAGGCAAAAGGTTTTTTCAGTTAATTTTGGACGAACTACCTAGGTGATAAATTGTTGTTGTCTGTCCATGCTAGAATTATCATAACATTCTTCACCTTTGTTAGGGAGTCCCTTCATGCCTAGGAATATAGAGCGTCGGAGAGAAATTCAAACCAATCACTTGACTCAATTTTAACTTCACTCTTCTACCAAGAAACATGGAGAGGAATATTCTCAAATGGCAAGAGGGAACATTCTCAGAGGTTATATAATGCTGTGACATGCTTGATATGAAATAGCAAGCCACCAAGCACAGTTTACAGCCTCTGAATTGGATGAGCTGAAATCTCATCAGATCAGTTAATGTTTGTAATCTCATAGTGTAGTACAGTACAGGTGGTCACCACTTCTGCCATTGCTCTACATCAGCTCCCTCATCAAAACCACTTGTTGAAACCATAACCTGCATGTCAATCTGCTTGGTGTACTTATCTTTCCTTCGTTTATCAAATTCAGACCAGCCGTCCAGCTGCAAACACAACGCGCACAATGAGTACTGGATATGATGCACTAGACCTGCTATGCCTCAAAATTAACAAACAGTTGTTTAGAACTACATACTTTGACCATTGCAAGCAAACAACGTCATTGAAATTTTCAGAGTGTTACCTCACGAAGATCATCCATTGTAAGTTCATTTGAATGTAAGGAAAGGGTTTGCAGATGAGCACATTTCCGTAAGATCTCTGGGGGAAAGTCCTTCAACTGATTGCTATCCAAAAACAGTCTCTGCACATAAATCAAATTCATGAAACATTAGAAAGGCAGACATTGAAAGAAACCCAAACGTGGAACTACCAAAAATTAGGAATAAGTGACCATGTCAAAACTAAAGAGGATGTAAGTTACCATCAGCCTAAAGAACTATAAATAAGGCACACCAAGCCCATGCAGGGTGCAACTTCAAAACCGCATGCAGGATATTATCATCCTGTACCAGGTCGCTTTCATATTCAACAGTTTTTGTACGGTGGCCCTTCAAGTTGATATGAACTAACCAACAGGACAAGGTAAAGAGACGTGCCTTCAAATATATCATCTGACTCCAAGATGCAGGAATGGACATCAACCGATTTCCAGTCAGGTTTATCTGCATCAGAAACAAAGTTGAAAAATCAATTTCATAATGGTCCACATCATACAATCTCCGTGGAGACTGGAACACAACACGTACGATAAGGGAAGAAAAGCCAATTTCTTCACCTCTGAAAGCTGTATACATTTGCCGAGGCTTGGAGGTACATCCTGAATGCTGCACAAATAACCAAAACTAGTCAGCAGCAACGAAGGGCCTGGATGCATAGCAATGGCAATTTCATCTGTGTCAATTGGTACACGGTGCATTCTCTTATGTGCGCCTAAGCTGCCGAACTATAAAAGTCAAGATCAATCACACTCACCAGTTATAACTCAGATCAAGCTTCTCAAGTAACATCAAGTTGCCAATTTCATTGGGAACAGATGTCAGTTGATTGTTTGCAGCACTGAAGCATCTCAGAGAAGTGAGTAGTCCAATCTCTGGAGGGATGGTACTCAATCTGGCATGCAGATTTAACAAACTAGGATTAGTGATCCGCATTCTGATCGTGTTGGCCCTCAGATATCGCATATGCAAAAAGATAATCAACAGTCGATTGAAAAACCAACAACCTGTCTCAGTGGCAACGGTACGATATTGAGCTCAAATATAAGAGAAGACCAAATATGAACAAAGAATACACTTAATATGCTTGACAACCTCTTGTGATATGCAACCGCTTCAGCCCTCAAAAAAATAAAATAATAAAGAAAGTAATAAAACGAAAAAATATAGAGAAAAGAAGGTACTGACAAGTTGTGATCAAGGGCAAGCACCGATAGCTGGCTCAGTGAGAACAAGCTTTGCCAACTGACAGTGTCACTTCTCAGTTGGTTGCTAGACAAACGCAATCTCTACAATTCCACCATATCAGGTAACAGAGAATTCAGAAGCTTAGCGAATGACGATAATAGATACATTAAATATGTACTAAAGCGAGAAACGTATATACCACTTAATCAAGAACACAAAAGATTCAGAAATAAGACCTACAATCATTAAAGTCTCGACACAAACAGAGGTCTTTGTTAGCATACTTGCAAATTCGTCAAACCCTTGATATCAGAAGGAAAGGCCGATAAGCGATTCCCACCAATATCCAATACCCGCACACCCGACTGTAGAGTCCAAACCGCAGCTGGAACATTCTATACATTCCTTGCAGCCATGCACACTTGAGGATCAGTTAGGGTCATCTGACTTGGCGTGTTGTTCAAAAGGAAGGGAATGATTCATGGCTACATGTATGGACACTTTGCAATTTACAAGTTATCATGATTAATTTCACAAATTAACATTGTGTAAATGCGAAGGTCCTAGCTTCTGTCGTCACAGACTAAAAGGTAGTTTCCCCATTCCCGTGGCTTTCAGCTGATGAGTGTGTTTGCACTAAAATACGTTTTATTTGGATACCGTATGAATAAGTTCCGAATTTTTGGAAGTTTTGTTTATAGATTTCCCAAAAGTGTCTGATTTTGTGACTCTTCAGCTGTTGTGCACTTACTCAAGTACAGATCTAATTTTAGCCTGCCCACGGGAACGAGGAAACTACCTTATAGAGCCTTAAAAAAAGGCTTCCGAAAGTAATAGCAAAAAACTCGTCAAGAGTCTAGTTCGCCTTACCACTAAAGAGAGAGTCGCGCAATCTCAAAATCAATAAAAAGGGGAACTCGTTGACTGTGACTTGGTTCACAGAAACTAGAATGTAATCAAAAGGAGGGTGGGATCAGTTCTTCACACCTGCAACTCACTATCTCGAAGAGAAACTACACCAGTCAGTTTCCAAGCCTTTAATCTGCTCTCCTCGACTTGCGTAGGCTTCAGAGAAATCTGCTTGAATGGTGAAGAGCTGCTCTTGGGAGGCGAAGTCTTCCTCTTGGTTGGTGAGGCACTTCTAACAGGAAACTGCAGCCACGCAGCACGGGGGCTTGAATACAGAAACCACGCATAAATCATGGACTTAAATCTGTTCACACATGTTCATAGGCTTAAAATTGTTCAGGTCCATATGCTACTATGTAAGCGGCATCCATTCACAGGAGATGAATTATGAACTCAGAACGTACCCTACTCTGAAAGCCTTGCGCAGCCATCAACATGATCTTGGAGCCATTTGTTAAGCGAGCGTTCTTCAGCGTCAATTCCGGTGTCAACACTTTCCCTGCAGAGAATTCAGAGTCCGATCATCCTATCTAGATAAATTGGCCCCTTGAATGTCAGAGATGACCTGTGAGGTCGCCTGAGGGGTTGATTTCGGAGCCAAACTAAAACCCTCCTTCAATTTTCTCTAAAGTCAATATCACTTTAAATGTTCTAAAAATGACAATATCCAGCGCCATATGACCGTTTCGTTTTTGGAGTTTCAAAATTTGTGAAAATGACCTATATCCAGTAGATATTACTGTTTCAAATCTCAATGTTTTCGGAAATCAACGACCATCTAGAAGTCCTTAAATATTTTTGTTCAAATATGATGGTTTTTATTTTAAGTTCTTCAAATGCATCTCTCCATGTTTGCGATTCAAAAAATTCTAATTCAAATTCATCAAGACAATCAAAATCAAGAAAAACTAAAAAGAAGTCTGAACGTTAGTTTTAGGTGACTCACGGACATAATTCAATAATCAAGTCGATTGACATAAATTTTAGGTTTTTTGACATCATCTTGGCACAACGAGGAAAAGAGATGAAAATAACACATAAAAATGAGAAAAAATATGCATGACGTTCAAGGGTTAATCCCAGACATTGACAGAGACGGACTCTCATCAACTAATAAAATGCCTCTTCAACTGACGATCTAGCGATAGATAATCCGGTTTTAAGAAAATAACCAAATAAATGTCCAATTCCGAAATGCAACCAAAATTGTGACAATTCAAATGCATAGTCACTAGAGGATTTTGATAAGAAGATGAAAGCTTGGATTCTACAATTTAAATTATTTTAAAAAATCACAAGAAACATACAAGAAATTACAAAAAACTCAAACTTAATCACCTTTAAAAATCAGCTTCTGAACACGAGGCAACACATCAGTAGCTGTCTGCAGCTGCTGCATCAGATCGCTCACTTTGGACGACGCCGGCAACGACATCGCAATGTTCTTCACTCCGAATTTGATGGTAAGATTCATCGTTTCGCTCGCCTTCTCCATCTCGCGATTCTTCCAACCAGCCAAAGCTCCCAAAAAAATTACAAGCGAACAGATTGCAAGAGGGAGAAACGACCTTAAAATGTGCTATTGCAATTGTGAAACAACACGGATGGCTCACAAATTCATGATGGGAAAGCATCAGTGATCTGAAACCCTAAAACCCTGAGCTCTTCAGAAGGGCCGAAGGTGCGTGACTAATGCAGAAGACCAGTCTCAACACGCAGTGTGAAAGGGCTTTGAGATCACAATAATAATTTGGGACCCAAATTACTTGGCACTTCATTAATAATTTATAATACTCCCTCCGTCCCATAATAGATGATGCTTTCTAGTAAAAATTAAATTCCCAAATTACTTAATGCAAATCATTAATTTAATTTTGAAGTTGTTGTTTTCCAAATTCCAAACAATGCAAAATCAGCCAAGATAAATGCGCAAGAAGATTTTTTTGTCTGTGAAGCTTATCTTTGCTCATATGTAGATCCCAAACAACATATAAGTTGGTTAAAATCAATGTTAGCATATGCTCTTTGCATCAGTGAACACACTGCAACGAACATCACCATGTTGCCACATGCCACACATACCATACATGTGCAATATAATATTGCTTCAATAAACAACTGCTCTGAAATAGAAACTTATTATATTTAGAGATTTGATGAAATCACTTTATTTTTTTATTTTTTTCAAAAGTATCATCTATTATGAGATGGAGGGAGTATTACATAAATAAAGCTTCACAATAGAAGGTTCAACTATAAAGAAAGAGAAGGTTCAATTATGAAGTTTTGACTTTGAAAATTCATAACTAATTCACAAAAAATATATAAAAACTTGAATTGAAACCCACTTGTTGTTTACAATACCAAATTCTTTTTTAAAAATAAAATAATAAAAATAATTCATAAGTTTCAACAATGTAGATTTCTTACTAATAATTGCTGGATTTGAGAAAATATACTCTAAGGGTAGTGATTTTTGAAGATTTTTTTGTTGCTTGATTTTATGAGTTGACATTTTCAAGAACACTTTTACACTGACATCTTCAAAAAAAATTGGTGGAACAATGTGGCATGAAAGGCGGCATAAAATTTTCACAAATCATCCCCTTTCTAACCGGATCACGCATGCATGACGCTAACTTCTCATAAAAAATTCAGTAAAAAATCCACAATGCAAAACGTGCATGATGGATGAAAAAACAGAGTTTCAATCTGTTCATCATCCAAAAACAAGACAGTTGGACGTTTAACCCCTAAACGTCCTCACTTCTGTCCAGTTTAGGCAGTTTTGCAAAGATGCATTATAAAATGCAATTAATATTAATATTTAGAACTTGATGTATGAATAAAAGTTATACATTTTTAATTTTAGATTCTATCTATACGGTTAGATCTATGACTGCTATCACTAATCTTTTTTTATAAATTTTGAAACATAAAATAAAAAATTATTTTGTAATTAAATTACGAATAAGATATTGACAACATGTGGATGAAATTTGTTGTGATGGGTTATAATGTAGTACTTTAGGTGTAGTGATTTTTGGAGATTTTTTGGATGCTTGATTTTAATAGTTTTTTTTTCAAGAACACTTTTAGACCAAAATCTTCAAGATTTTCGGTGAAACACTACAACACAAAATGAGGCATAATTTTTCAAAAATTATTTCCTTTTCGATCGAATCACACATACATGAAGCTAACTTCCCATAAAAAAATTAGTAAAAAAATCACACCACAAAAAATGCATGACGGATGAGAAACTGCGGATGAAATCTGTACATCAGGCCAAAACGGCCTGCTTGAGCAGTTAGGGGTTAAGGGTTAAACACATGGAGCCCAAGGTACCTTTAGGAGGTAAATGTAGAGAGATGATGTATGTATGTAAGTACGGGCTTGTATAGCTTCTTAAATGAAAAAAATGATAAAAAAAAAGACAGTGAACACTCCTCATCATACAATAACCACCTTGATATGATTAGAAATTGACAACAAGCGAGTTTAGGGTTTCAAATCGTGCAATGTTCATGTTTCTGGCTTCTTTGAATGGAAGTCAGTGTTCAAGTCTGAATACTGAGCGGCCAGCTTAGAAAGAACCAAGTTTGAGATTTGTTTTGTCCTCGGCGGATATGGCAAATGACATACAACAAAAGCTCATGAACGATGACGATCATGTGTACTCGTGACATCATAAATCAAACAATGTACTGAACATAACCTGAGGTACCAAAAGCTTCAGAACATTTCAAGTGCACCCACGACCAGACGACCACCCTGACAACCAAAAGTACAGGGTCGGCAAATCAAAATTAAAATTATTTGGGAAATTATTTTTTCAATTGTTTTTGAATGGTGGAAAAGAGTCTTGTTGACTATATATGACATAATATATGACATCTAACGAAATAGAATCTTTCGAAAAAATTAAATTATTTGATGAAAATGGGTTGAATGCAGTGATCCCAAAACTAGCTAAAATTAGCTGGATTTCTACCCAAAAAATGGGGCTACTAAATATACAAAGAAAAAAAATGAAAAAAAAATGAAATGTAGCGAGAATTTTCATCAAAATATAAATATGTAGCAACTTCATGAGGTGATATCCGCGGATATCATCATGGTATCACCTTAATATATCAAGGGTATTGCCAGATATTATAGAGGTATTGTGAGTATTGTATGCATTGGGTAGCAAAAGTAGATACCATTTATGTGGGAGGTCGCATATTGTTCTAAATGTCACAAAGTGGTTATGGGATCACTGGTTGAATGTGATACTCTCACTTCTCTCACTAGTAGAAAAGGTGGTGTTCCCCAAGTAAGGTAGACGTACCTTAAACCACCACGACACCTAAAACCACCAACTTCTACACCCCTCTTTCATTTTAGGAAGGAAATGTAGGCTTTCATTACATGACTTATGCATCAATTACTCAAAAGTTAAGTCATGTACCGACAACTTACATTTCCTCCCTAAAATGAAGAAAGGGTGTAGAAGTTGGTGGTTTTCGGTGTTGTGGTGGTTTAAGGTACGCCTACCTTAGATACCAAGGCAAATTCATTGTGCATACATGGAATTGGGCACCACATGCCTGGGCAACTCCCTCGGCAATGCTACCTTTTCTATCAGTGTTTTCTCCATACATGGAATAGGCTCTCTTTTAGTAACCCCTAAAGGAGGTTGTCCCCGTTCATACAATGCGCACACAAGTGGTGTTGACTGTAGCATAACGTGTCCTATGGGCCCAATTTTTTTATCAGGTTTATAAGAACTACAAGACTTGTTGTTGTAAAAAAATTAGAATTTTTTATTTGTACAAAAGATCGAGAAAGAATTTCATATACAAATGTGGTAGTAAGAAACAATAGAGCACATTGAAGTCGTTGCATGCATTAGGGGTTAATCCTTAAACGACCCGAAATTCCTTTGTGGCTGTATAGTGTATTATGTATTTGGTGGTATTTGATCAAAATAGCAATGACGAAATACTTTCCAGTACAAAGTAAATTAATAATCATGATAATATGTATATAACCATATATCACAATTCATATACTAAACCAAAATTGAACAATTATAAAGCTAAATACGGGTTGTAGAGAGGGACCCCAAGGACCTTTTAAGGGTTAAACAATTTCTCAACGCATGGGCAACTTTGACTACTAAAAAACACTCCACCATGTGAGTGGCATGTCACCTTGGTTTCTCAATGCTATTTCTTTGTTGTTTTGCAATGAAGGACTCTCATTTTTTGTCTCTGCCCACCAAGGGAGAGACTACGGAAACGCTTCGTTTTTGAGGAGTTACCAGGAGTTACTCGTCTGAACAGTAAAATAAAGCGGTAATAGTAAATTTGAGATAAATACTAAGGCAGAGACTCCGCGACTAGCCGCTTGTTTCAGTACATATTTTTGGTAGTGGCCTCAGCAACATTCATAACATTATCAAGTATCAACCCATGTTGTCGTTGGTGTCTTTACTCATCTCTTATATTAAGTACACAGTGTCACAATACCATGTCACTACCCTGCTTGGTATCCGTCACGATGTACCATGTCACAAAATCATCCACATTTCACATCCATACCTTTCATCCAATTATTCATCATGTTCTCAAATTGTTCTCCATAGTTCCCATGTTGTTCCCCAAAGCTTTGCATCACATTCTCCAACATTCCCGTCATGTTCCCTAATGTTCCCAGGTTCTCTTTACGTTTATGAAGTCCCCATGTTCCTTTTGTGTTCCCAATTGATTCCCACATTCCCAATGCAATGTTGGTGCATTGCAACAGGGTGTTTGCTAGTAGTGTATAGTTTGCATAGCTTTTACTCCCTCTGTCGGAAATAATTGCCCTAGTTTACGTTCTTTTTGTCAAAAAAAGTTGTCTCAATACTCGAAAAATGGTTTATCTTTGATAGTGGTGTGTAGTTTTTGTGTCACTCTCATGATCCACCCCGCTTGAAGTGGACACAACTTATGTTTGAAGTATAAAACATAGGACAAAAACTACGGGGGAATAAATGTCAAAACTAGGACAATTATTTCTAGATAGAGGGAATATAGTTTAAGATAAAGACTCTAACAAATGCAGAATATTTTGTCCACTATCAGGGATTCTTTTGACTCTTTTGTCCCTAACTGCTTGAGAGGACATGTATGGCATATTCATTCCTTTGAATCGTATTTTCATTCATTTGGAAAGTTTTATAAAATTATATATGGTATTTTTAAAACTAAAATTAAGTTGGCTTTGCATTTGTACAATTAAAAACCACATTACATATTTTTTTCAAATGATTAAAAATCAAATTGCTCATGTATGTCTACAACTATAAAAGGCTTGAAATTTCTGTAAGACCATATTACGATGCATGTTGGAGGTATTCTACATTGCACAAGGGCGTATGGTAGGAATATGATATAGATAGCATCTAAACATTTGGATGTGAATAGGCCTTTCACGTATTCTACATTGCTGATGATCTGCAATCATGTTCCAAAATTAAAGGATCTTACCAAGGGACTTGATCTCGAACTACATTCAAACATAGAGAGGGACTTTTGGTAATGCTTTTCAACAAAGTGGAGCACTCAATTCATGGCAACGAGAGAATCTTGGCATCTTTCCACTAGTAACAAAGGAATTTTAGCGGGTGTTTTTGCACTACAGGTGTCATAGTTTTGAACAAAAATAGTTTCTAATGTTGTAAAGCATTTGATTTGATAACTTAATATAATAAATAGGGAAAATACCAAAAACATTTAATATAGTAAAATGGAATCTTTTCATAATCGTTTGTATTATTTTAGAATCTTTAGGAATATTCTTAGAATATTTGGAAATATTCTTGTTGATGTCATTTTATCCACTTGTAAACCAAGTTGAATGCATATTACAGCCAGGCCACAGGTTCCGTTTTAATTAGCCAATCAAGCTTGAAAGAAAATTTCTCGGAACTTGCTATTTTTAGGGGCGTTTAATGTTAAGGAAAAAAACTCACCACCATAAACCTCTAATGTCCACCTTGCTCACATAATTTTTTTATAATATTTTTGAATATAATACCTTTATGTTATAAGAATTGAGGAAAAATATTGCCATCACTATATCTTCAATGAAACGTATCAATTAAGGCAATAAAATATTTATTCTGCAGCACCATCCAACGCAATGTATTACATTTTGGTCCAAATATTATTTTATATTATTTTTGAAATTTTTAATATACATACAATCCCATAATACCTTTTCACTATAGTTAGCTTTTGCCGAAAAACCAATTTCAGTGACCAGTAGAAAATGTCTACCACCAAATTTTGCTTGATATGCAATGTCACACTACACATTTTGGACGCCCTACTATGAAAACACCAAAGCATCTTTCCATTGTTATTCAAAATCTTTCTTGTGGTTCTCCAATCTTCTTACTGGTCAGGGGTTACGAGAAAGCATGGCCTTTTTAGCACTTCATAGATGGAATAGAGCCATAGTTCTAGTGCAAGTGTATTATGTCTTTCATATATAGCTTTCTCTCTCTCGAATGCTATGTGCTTTACTGTGCAAAATTTCATTCGAAATGGATTATGAAGGAGCAGGAGGCGGTAGCTACTCTCCCTAAGCCTTCACTATGATAAAAATATATAACACACAATTCGCTATTTATGCACTTGGCCATATAATCATGCACTTGGTCCGCAAGTGCATAATTTTTTTTGTCTAATTTAAAAATAAAAATAAAAATAAAATAAAATAACCGATGATTATTGTCTTTAATTCTTCAATCCCTTACATTGTAAACAAACAGTTATTTTAATTATTTTTTATTCTTATCTTTATCTTTTTTTTATCTTTTTTTTGTTATCTTGATTTCTTTCTTGTCTTCCTTTTTGTCTTTCTTCTTGTCTATTTTTTTCTACATTTTCTTCAGCTGTGACTCCTGAACCTAAACAATGGGACCAAAAAAAAACAAAATAATAATAATAATAATTTTTTACTTTATTTGGCTGTGGGGTGCTGCTGAACCCTAAATGGCGGCCGCCCAAAAAAAAAAAAAAAAAAACCTTTATTTGGCCGTGGCGTGCTACTAAATCCTACTATGGCTGCGCAAAAAAAAAAAAAAAAAAAAAAAAAAAAAAAAAAAAAAAAAAAAAAAACACACTTTTTTTTTGAAAATTTCTATTTTTAGCGGCTAGGTGTGCGGCCGCGCACCTCATCTCCATCTCCCTCTCCACTCATTCATTCTCCCACTCCCTCTCCCTCCTTTCTCCTCTCCTCTTTTTTTTTTTTTTTTTTTTTTTTTTTTTTTTTTTTTTTTTTTTTTGCGGCCGCCATTTAGGGTTCAGCAGCACCCCACGGCCAAATAAAGTACAAAAAATGGTTTTATCGATACTTCTTTAATAGCAATCAAAATAGATTTTAAATCCCTCTCAATATCCATCTCATGAATAACAAAGAGAAAAAACAACTTAGAGTTGGCTATCTTTCAAGAACTTGTTCAGAGAACAGAATTGAAAGCAAAGCTAACAGTAGTAGCAAAAAACCCCAAGAAGAATCAAGATTAGATAGACAAGGTAGATTGAGTCTACCAAACATCCAAATTTAAGAGAGCCAAAACCAAGGATTGCAATGGCTGTAAGTTCAAGGTACAATAGTAAGGAATCATATCCAAGGAAATAAAAACCAACATTGTGTAAAGGCAGAATGGTAGAACCAAAAGTCATGTTAACTTAAGAGAGTCAACAAAAGAAAAATTGATACACTACCAACCCTTATCAAGGAGACGAAGGGTGACCAACATAGAAGGAACTAATAAAGCTTAAGGCAAATAATCACGAAAAGACAATAGTTCCAAGAACTAAGAAAATTTGTACAAGACAGACGGTACTCCTGATATCAATAGCATAAGGTGAATTTATGAAGAAATCCTCGGGAGGTGGTACTCCTCACCTGTACCCATGCCAACCAACAAACCGTTAGTGTGCTAGGAGACATATACAAGGTGTCTACAAAGTACCACTACTTGTTATCATAAAATCACCAGAGAAGTAGTTCAACAAACGCAAATTAGAAAGCAAATTAGACATCAAGCAAATGGAGTGACACAAAACTTGTGCAGAACTTGTTGGCCGCTGTTCTGGGACCTGAGAACCATCTTGGCGCAGTGTGATCACCCAAAATCCTGACAACGAGAAAGAGCTCTTGCAGCTTACGGCCAAGCAATTCAAAAACATACTTAGGGTTTGCCAGAGTGATGAATTTGTAAGCGCACCGCTTGGAGAAGCAATTGCAAGGAAGTTCCACCCTAAGACTCTATAAATGAACCATTACTCTTCGTCGCCAACTACGCGGCCAACCGACCATGCATTAAGGCACGAGTAATGAGGTAGTGATGAAGAGCCGCTTGAAACTCATGAATACACAAGTGTAGCGATGAGTGTCAGTGTGGAACCTACTTTGTCAGGAGTGGTAATGAAAACCCTAGCCATCCTAGTTTGGTACCAAAACTGATCCTTTTGGAAGAATTCAGGTACACCAGGCGTCCTAGAATAAGAAGCAGCGGTAGACTAAAAGGAATCTAGGTATGAACCTTGATTTAAAAGTCTAAAAAAATCTAATTTAATTTAATTATTTTAATTATTTTCTTTGCTCCCATTGTTTATGGTTTAGCAGCCATAGCTGAAGAAAAAGTAGAAGAAAAAATAAGACAAGAAGAAAGACAAGAGGAAGACAAGATAGAAGACAAGAAAGAAATCAAGATAAAAAAGAAAAGATAAAAGAAAAGATAAAGATAATAATAAAAAATAATTAAAATAATTATTTATTTACAATGTAAGTGATTGTAGAAAGACAACGTTGATGTTTTTTAGAGAACTTTTTAACCAATTTTTTTTAAAGTCGAATATGCTTATGAAATGAGCGCACTTGGCCAAGTGCATAAATAGCAAATTGCATGTTATGTATAATTGTGTTTCTTTTTCAAAGAAATGTTTGTTTGTCTTTCAAAATTATGATAATTCTTTATGGTTTATAATGAATATTGAATTCTTATGTAATTTCAATCAATCATGCCAAATTTCACTTTTCGAAAACAAAAATGGTGAGCTTTTTCGTTTATTTTTTATTTTTAACACAATAGCTGATTAAAGAGTATTGGAAAGGAATTTTTAAATTTTGATTTTATATACATATAGATAATATCAATGCATCAAGAGATCTCAAAAAAGTTATGGAATTCATTCTATAATCAATTAAATTTATGATGTTGCCACTTCTCTCTATTACTAATTTTTTTACTTTTGAACATGATGGTGCAGTTATTTTTAAAAATCGAATTACAATTCAAAAATATCCAAATTTCAAAATTTGTGTGCTTGACCACACTATAAGATTGAGTTGTGTATAAGGTGGACTCCACAATCTTCTTTTCAAAGGATAAATAAATGTGCATATTGATGTTTTTTATATGTATGTGGAATCAAATTCTCTAATTCTCTAAATGTAAGTGAAGGTGTGGCTTAGTTCTCACCTCAGGTCTCCATTTTAGTTGAAAATGGAGTAAAGTGCACTGCACTACACTCATTTGGAAAAGTTACATGTATAACTACTTAGTGTCCTCTTTGAAGGCTTGGTTCTTTTCACATCCAAGTCATCTTGGCCTATGTTGATTGTAATTGGGGTAGAGGTGTGAATGTAAAAGATGAGTCTATTTCTGTCCACTTTGGAGATGCATATAGTGGGCATCTATGTGTCTCTCTCTCAAATCATCTTCACATTCGAATTACTAGTAGAAAAGGTGGCGCTCTCCATCAAGATGCCCATGTAAAATCATGCGTGGAATTGGGCACCACTTGCTTGTGCATCTCCCTCGGCAATGCCACCTTTTCTACTAGTGAATGTACATGTGGAGACTTGAGATCTTTAGAGTAAATTCTAAATTTTCAAGGCCGCATTCCACTAAACATTCTTCAAACTTGATCGTTTGAGTGAAATCAACCAAAAAATTAAAAAAATTTACATTTTAAATATATCTGAAGGATATTATTTCTATTTTATATTAGTAAGTGCTCAAAAAATTCATAAATAAGTGAGACATCAATAGATTGAATCATTTAAAATGGAAATTTTTAAAAACATAAATTGGTGTGTTGAAATAATATATAAGGGCTGCAACCTTGCAATGTATGCAACCTTGCAATGTATATAATAGTGAAGGTAATTGAGTTAAAAATTCAAACCCAAAAGTTGAGAAGAAGTGCAAAATGATACATAATTTATTTTAAAACACATATCAAGAAAAAGAGATTACAATATTGATAAAAATAGAATTGCTAATTACTTTCTAATAGAATTAGAAATGTCATTTCTAATAGTGAGAATATTGTAACAAGCATCTTACACTTTATAGCTTTATTATAATTTTGAAACATTATGAGATTTTAGCGGAAAAAACCCTTCATATATTATTTATTTCTTATGGCAAGCAATATAAAAATCCTTATATTTTTCACCCCTCAAACAAGAATGAGATGAATGAAAAATTTCCTTGTAAACAAATATTCTTATTTTAAGTTTGTTGTAAATGTCTTAAGTTTTATGACTTGAATTTTTGAACAAAAATACTTGTAATCTTTTAATCAAAAAGTTGAAAGTCCAAAAATTTGGATGTTCAATAGATATGAATTCTATACATTTCTAAATACATTGTGATGAAAAAATACGACAAATTGAAATCATACAAAGCTGCCCAAAATAGTATTAAGCCAATGGAAGGACAATTTGAATTGGTCAACGTCCACTTTCTCGATGTTGTGACGTTTTGGGATTATCGCTTTACCACCTAGCCCTGTTCTAAAGACTAAACAAGTTTTTGGTGGTTTTAAAAAAAGAAATCTCTATGTCAACACTCTTCATTGCAATATTTCATGTCAATAATAGACTCACACATGATTATTGAGAATTTTATAAGTGGAAGTGGCTCATCTATACAATTTAAGACAAAAATTTATACGTTAAAATATGAAAGGAGTTGGTACATTGATCAAGATCGGAATACATACACTAATGGAATATGAATAAGAGAACACAATCTAAAAACAAAAAGCAAGATAACAAACTTCTAAACACAAGAAATACCGCATAGCACAAGTGATGCTTTGTAAGTATTTGCTATATTTTGAAGTATTTGCAATATTTTGGTGTTTTTTACGTAATTATTTTGATAGCTTCCCAACTCCAAATCAATTTTTTTTTTGCATAAGATGCACATCGCAAACCCCCTCTTCCGTTCTTCAAAAAACCAAGTCCCACTCACGATAAATGTGGAGCTATATTGAGAAAACACCAAGTAGTGACCAATTATTAGCACTAGAGGATTAACCCTTAAACGTCAAGAGGGCCTGAATGGGGCAGCCCGGAAGGAATCTAAAATTTTTTGGGGAATTTTTTTTTTTTTTTTTTTTTTTTTTTTTTTTTTGGCAAAAACAGCTCTGCAGTGCAATGCTGGCTAGCACTGTAGCATTGTAGCACTGCGGCACTGCTGAACTTCAGCTGCCCCAACCTCAAAACTTGTTCAATTTGATAACTTTGATTGCTTACCAACGATTCCACAATCTCTCAAATGAGGCGAAAATTTGGAATCTAGATCGCTTTTTCAGTAGCTTTCCAACGCAATAAGTCTCGCTTGATTTGGTTGAGAAATGAAACTTTTTTCTCCAATTATTTCTTTATACCAAGCCCATGGGGCTTGCTTTGACGTTTAAGGGTTAAATGAAAAAGTTAAACTTTGAACCTTACAAAATTTTCAATTCAATACCATGAGGGATCAAATCTGTTTGCTTTGAGTTCTACACTTATTTAAGTCATTCATACGTAGTGGTTTATGACCACAACATTAGTACATCCAACCAAATAGATACAATTAAAACAATAATAATAAAATATCAAAATAACACAATATCACATACAAAAGGCCCTAACCACACCCCCTATTACACCAATAAATAAAAACATCAAATGGAACAAACTACTATATCCACTCCATTTCAACCCGACAATTACAAACACACCACTACTACCAAATTATAAAATAAACACTGCACTAAATTCCCACCACAATATAGCTAGTATACCGATGGATCCTTTGTACCACCTGAACAAGATGACGATGGCCAGTGGGAAAAAGGAAAAGTTGGCTATAGAATATACAAACCAATACAAGCAGAAGTACAAATATCAAAATGATTACTTGGCCTACAAACCAACTTTAGAGCCAAATTAATGACCATACATAAAATACTCAGACTAATTACTTCCAAATACTCAAACAAAAACACACACATATTTATGATTGCTTCAATTGTTTGTATGTATTCAACACACAACTAAAACATCCAACCCTACATAACAACCACAATGGTAAAATCACATTTACATCTATGGTAGAAATGCTAAAAAGCCGAACACAGCCCACCGCATTAAACAAAGTCAAAGCACATGCTAACATTGACGGAGATGAACAAACATACCAACCGTTGCAAAAGATGGCTCCAAAAAAGAATATAGATTTGCTGCCAAACCATATGAATTTGCATATATTACACCATATTGCTTTCAAAAAGACTCGTGAGCTCGACCAAGAAAACTACCTGATAAAGGCCGGGTTGTCAAATGTATTGAAACACACATCACCAAAGACAACCGTGAAAACAATTTAGAAATAATGGCACAACAATTTCCCAAAATTAGCAAATAGACAATGGCCCCCTTATAAACAACGAAATATCCAACTAATTTTGGAACAACCCTACAATAACAAACTCACAAAAACCAAGCTATTAAAATTATGCACTGGCTAATACATGGGAATCATTCAACAAGATTGGAAAGTAGACCCACTTATAATCATCACGGCTAGAGCTAGAGGAACAACCCATATAAAACACCTCGAAACAAAATTTAAACTATTAAAAACCTCCATTAAACACACATTCAATACAATAAACAACATCGCTATACATCATGCTCGATTAATCTTACTACATAAAAGACAAATAGAAGATAACCAACCACTACCAATAGAATAAACAAAACAAAATAACAAAAAGGGGGAATAGTAGTGAAGACCACAACTTATTTATTTTTTATCGTTTTTTTTATAGCTCAACGTACACACTTGTTTTATGGAGGTAGGACGGGGCTAGTTGGTTGTTACAACTTTCCTACCTATGATAACTCACTAACAACACCAAATCATGTATACTACATTTATGTACAAACAGACCCAACGGAAATTGAACATGTACCAAATAATTGCAATACATAGCTTTTCACAAAAACCCGCTTCGGGTTAAAAAGAGAAAGAAAACAACAACGGGAAAACCCGCGAGATCCACAAGTCAAAGAAGGGCACAAGGCCCAAGAAGCCAAGTTAAAGATTCCCGGAAAAAACAAAGGGGAGGAACCCCAAAAAGAATAGAAGGCCCAGATGCCGTGGAGGTCCAAAGGCCGTGGAGGTCCAAAGGCCGTGATAGGAACCATGAGGTTCCATGATTGGGTCAGAGAGACTCTAGGAAGCCCACAGAAGGCAAGAGGCATTCGATAAAGCACCTCAAACCTGCTGGATAGAAAAAAACATAGTGGGAGTAAGAAACACTTGAGAGCCTACAGAACGAGCATGGAGGCTCAACACATGTCTCTAATCCAATTTCTAACTAGATCGCGAAGAGCCTGAGGACTCTGAAGGTCTTAATCGTCAGGGAGAACTAAGTCGTAATCGCCTTGGTCTATGTTGTTTGGAGATGAGGGTTGACGAAGTGAGAGCTCTTCATCAAGTAACTGGAAGATGGGCCGCGGAGAATGAAAGGCGGCGCCTTGAGGCTCACAGAAAGTGTGTGAAGGAGTGCGATGGACGCCTTCAGTAACGTCTTGAGGATCGCCTTCCAGGGTAAGTTCTTCATCGACTTCCAATTCAATATCTGTCATAACCTGGTTGACAATATCCTTCGTCATAGCTTCCGCCCTCCTTATTGTTATCGTTAGGCTATTTTTGGAGTTGGATTGGGAGGAGGACGTGTTGGCTGATGAAGCGCTGCTATTTGTACTTAATGTAGAATACAGAGAGGAAAACAAGTCTTGTGAGTCCTCACCTAAGATACATAGCCCTTCATCAACCAACCGCAGAACTCATGATTTGGCGATCTTACACCTCACCAAATCATACCCGCCATCTACTCAATCATTAATTTGTGATTACTTTTTACTAGTTACTAGTCACTAAAGTGTCTATTCTTGCAAGGGGAGAGTAGTTTTGCCCTTTGTCCGGTGAGCAACGGGTCATTGTCATTACGAACAGACACTTTATTCAAGCCAGCCTTGAAAGAGGACCGGAGTTTCTATCTATCTATCTAGTGGTTTATGTTATCTAATATTATATTAAAATCTATGAAACAAATGAAATGATATTTTATTCCATCCAGGTTTAACCACTTCATCCAAAGTATTCATGATGTATCAGGGGCAGCAGAGGAGATGCTCTTACTTCTAGTTTATTATATGTCTAGGAAGATTAACGGTTACAAATCAGTGGCCCTGAAGCTCTTGCAGATGCATGCATAATAGGTGCCATAATGTGCGCACAATTGACTTGCAACATGACATCCTGTTCACATTACTAAGCTTAAATCAATGAGACATTCAGTTTACGTCAAAGCAGCCTCACTCATCATCAATCATACTTGATTACAATGATTGGTCTTACAACAGGAAGTTAATACAAGTGTTTATGACTTGTTTAGGCCTGCGCAGCGTTTTTTATTTCGTTTTTTGGTACTGCAGAAAGCAATCTTCCAAGTAGTGATGATGCTATTTCCATCCACAAATGTAGATGAAGTGTGTATAGTATGGATGAAGATTAGTATTCATCCAAATAGCAACATCATTACAAACTTTCATAGCACTTGTGAGATTTCATCCACCCAATAGATAAATAGAAACTCTAGTCCTCTTTTGAGGTTGGCTTGAAACAAATGTTTGTTCGACCCACCCATGGAATAGTGCCCACCAGACAAAGAACCATTGGTGTAAGTTTAATCCCCCTTTCTTCATCCACCACAAACAAGGGGATCTCTTGAGAAGTATGTCTTTGAAAAAAAATCTAACTTTTGAGCTAATCATTGCCCAAAATAAAACACTTAATTTTGTACATTGTGTAATTTAATCCATAAAGAACTAACGATGGTTTTAATCTTTCATTTTGTATGGATTATTTGGTTACTATAGTTGACATATAATATCAATTTCATATGTTTTTTTAGATGAATATGTATATACCATCTATTTATTTAAAATTATCGGTGTATTTTTGAAATTATTATGATTTTTTGGAAACAAAACAAGCATAAATAAAATAAAAATCTTATTAATTACAAGTTACATCCAAAAAAAGAAGTTGATTTTTTATTAGAATTATAAACTACAATGAAAATCATTAGAGTGCTAATCATGTTCAAAAAAACCATAACAACTTTGTAGAAATTTTGAAAAAAGCCCAATATCGTGAAAATTCATGTTGAAACCTTGACAGTACACCCTTTACTTTTAACTGTTGTAAATCATTCAATTTTATAAATTTTTCAAAGTTTAAACATAAACTAAAAATTAGAGTTGATAAGTTGTATAATTTTTAGAATTAAGTTCAAATGTAAAATAAATCACCTTGATAGCCACATTTGTGTTTCAAATATATACAATCAAACATTTCTCAATACATTGAACGATATTGATGATTTTGGCTTTAATGAGCCACCAAAATTCACGAACTCATTATTTTGACAAGTCTTTTGAACATTCTATTGAATGATTCTTCATAAATGTAATTAATGTACCCAAAGAAATTAGATGAAAAAGAAAAAAAATTATAAGAGTTATCGATGGAGAAAGAATGAATCAACCACATGTATGTTGGTCATTTAGAGGTTAAGCACAACCTATGCAAAACTTTATCTTCAATTGCTAGTTCATCAAATATGGTAAAAGTTGTTATGGAAGTTTTGAACTCATTTATATATTTTGTAGTAAATGACCTGTATTTTTCATGACATGATTCAATTCAATTGCACTGACTTGATTACATCAGCTACAACCATTTAACATGTGGAGGGCTTAGTTGAGAAGAGGAAGAGTCCATGGGACTATGCATTCTGCTCGTGCATGGTGCCCCCCTCCCACTCCATTTGCACCACATAGTACCCCTTCCACATACAATGAATTGGAAACTTCAAAAGGACACTCGAAGGGCCTTGGCCATTTTGCGATGGGCCTTGCTAAACCATTTTCCTCATGCAATGATTGTTGAACACTGAAAATGCCTCCTCCTCTTCTCCCCCCCCCCTCCCTTCAACTCCAACCTTGGATAGTGCCGGCAATCACCACTCTACTGTGGCTACATGAGATGCCCTTCGCATTTTTAAGCATTTGTAAGAAGTCACCTCACAGTTTGCTACGTTCTCCATTGTCTGTGGTAGTCAAATAAGAAATACAATAATGTAGGCACTTCCTTCTAAAAATCTAGTCTACACTTAGAACACTTATGTATAACCCTTATAGTAATCAACATAGAGATGTGCTCAAAAAGATCCATTCCAAATAAAAAAAGCATTATCTAATAAGCAATTTATCTTCAAATTTGATTAAAATTACACTTTTAGAATGATAACAAGTATGGGAGATTTAACCCCTAAATGCTCGAGGGAGGTCCCCCACCCAAAACTACCTCATTTTGGTTATTTTCATTGATGATCTTTGAATGCATTTCAAAGCTTTTTTCACATTCCAATTGTAGGATCTTGTACTCCTAGGCGTTATAAACCATGCCTCAAATTTTCAAAATATTTGACCGAATGGATGTCAAGATTATAGCAAATGAAGTTGAAAATTTGAAATTTCAGGCCTTGAAAAATTTGGGTAGCATTGCTTTGATGGGCTCCCAAACCAAAAAAAAGTTGAAATGATGTGCTAGTTTTGACCATACTCAAGAGGATGTACTTAACAAGATGTATGATTCAATTTGATAAAATGTTCGATATGTTCATTGTCTTAGAGTTTTTGATAAGCCTACCTAAAGTGTTGAAGCTGATTTCAACGTTGAGATGTTTCACTTTGAAAAATTCCCCTAAGTGGAGTTTGACGGACATAATTCCAATTGCATTGAAAAAAAGACTCGTTTACTTATGACATTGTATTTTTATTTTGAACTAAGTTATTTTTTTGGGCTTGGGCACCAACCAAGAAATGGTCTCTTGGGAGCTTAAGGATTAAGCTACATTTTTTTTACTTAAAAAAATGCTTCCAACATGGAGATATCCACATCTAAAAATAAGAAGTAGCTCAATTTTTTTCCATTTTTGGTCGTCTTTTACACACCTTACCACATTTTGTTCATTTTTATTCATTCTAAGGTAGGATGCCCTAAAACCACCACCTCCCCCAATTATGACATGTAGAGCTTTCTTGGGGCCACCACAGTTGAGACTCAAAACCACCAATTTCATTATTCAAGTAGACCAATGGCATGCCAAGCATCGCGAAGAAATAGTTGGTGGTTTTGGGTTAGCTCATGAGCGGAATCTAGGAACAACAAAGTGTGAATTTAGGAAATTGGTATGTGATGTATGGGTTAAAGGTTACTTTCCACTTTGGAATTTTGTATAAAATTGACAAATGCAAATTAGATGTTGCAAATTTTTGTAATCCTCATCAAAACCTATTTCGAATGTGTTCATATTTTTTTCAAATTTAGCACTACCAAAAATAGGCCAAATTACTTAAGTTGGTGGTTTTAGGACAATCAACCTTAACTACCATTTTTTTTGGTTCAATTGAGGAAGAGAATTCCTAATCTAAATATCCTTCAATCCAACTATTGATTTGAAAATAATTTATTTTTTAATAAAATTTTATTAGGAAAATTGTAAAATTGGTTTGAATGTTTGAAATGTGAATGTTTTCTTAGTAGAAGCTTATTTTCCTTCAAACAATTAGTAGCTTTATCTTCATTTTGTGAGCTTTACAAGCATATAAAAAGATAATAGAATTTGGAACAAAATGAGCGTAATATGAGTCAGTTCTTTCGCGAGTGGATCTTTTTGAGCTGAACTATACATGAATTCACACTTTGGCATGTGGAAAGTGTTCAATCACATGTGTACACAATAGTAAATATTTTCTACATACACTGGAATTATGCAATAATAACAAGTTGAGAGCGTAATTTATAACCTTGGAATTTGTATAAGATGGACAAAAACAAGAACAAATAAGGCTCTCGTAGGATAGTTCGAACTCTTGACATTGTCAAACATGATGAGTCAGAAGAATGTTGTAGTCAGAATGTTATGAATTCTTCAGCTACTCCTGTCAGTCCTGTGGGTAGCATATATTTTTTGTTCTAATCAGAAGAGGTGAATAACATATTACAAACAGCAACATGTGCAGAGTGCATGTGACATCACACATGATCGCATCTATGACGGAAGAGCTTTGAAGCATAATGCAACATGCATTGATAAAGGCATGTGAGTTTTAACATGTACCAGGCACAGCTCTACTGTATGTTGCCTTTCATTTGGACATGCAGTGTTTGTTTTGGGAAATGAGAGTGGTGGCAAGTGCCATGTCAGATAATAATACTCTATTCTGAATTGCAGTCCACGACTTTCCGTCCCTGAGTTACCAGTACTACTGCACCCATCAAGAAAAAACCGAATCAAGTTACCATGTGTCCGTATTATTCCACGTTGTTGTGTTATTTTAGGGAGACATAACCAAAGAGACAAATCAAATCTTGATCAATTTGTACACTGGTGTCCCAGCGCACCCAGTGCCGTGTACCCTATGACTACGTTGTACATTCCTATGAATATCAAAAGTCTAATTTTGATAGGAGGCGACACTCTCTACGTGGTATAGTATAGTTAGTAGAGCTACCCTAATGCATTTTCCCATTCACAGATTACTCTATTCTTCTTCTTCTGAGCATCAAATGACCACACAGTAGGAGGAAAATACATTACCAGTAGTAGAACATGGTGTCGTTTTTCACCACATAAAGCAATGGAAGGACATCACAATTGGCTAAAACGTGACTGTCAGTGGCTTCATCTAGGTCTGCTCAATGGTGTTGGTCACAACAGGACAAAAGTTCCCCATTTGAGGGGATGAAATGCAACGAGGTTTCTACTAGTTGGAGGAAAATAAATTGCAAAAGCCGACACTCACTCCCTGCCTGTGCATTTTGACCTGCAAAGTTGGCAATAGTGTATTTGACAGAGCTCCCTACCAACCTTACAGAGTTGAACGATGAAATTTAATATTTGACTTTCCTTCACATGCTGTGACTGCTGTCCAAATTTGAAGCAAATCCAAAATCTTATCAATGACTTCTTGTGCACTAATGAGAACAATAGACGAGAACCAGCGTCCAGGGGAACAGACGAAGGGAACATCGGTAACCGCGCCTCCTGTGTCGCCGGATTGCTGGACTCAGGCTACCTGACCGTTGAGAAGGAATAATTGTCCACCGACGATTCACTTTTCGTCGACTGGGCTCACGTCTCGTCGATTCTTCCACTTTATCGTTGACTCGTCCGCCTTATCGTCGACGGGGCTTCCTCCGTCGGACGAGGAAGGATTTGAATCTTGGTGAGGAGCTAGCGAGCCGTTGTACACACTCCTGCTGTTCGTGTGGTGGTGTGCTTTGTTGCCAGGTTTTGCTTACGTAATCTAAGCTTGTTTGCTGCGCTACCTCTAGCTCAAGGCCCTTCGTGGCTCGATAGGCATTACTCCGCTCATTCTGAGTTATTACTCGGCGTTATTGCGCTTCATTTGCATCGGTTTCCGCGACTACAATTCCTTGATCGGATAAGTTATATAGGTATTATTTATCGAGCTCTGTTGCGCGCAGTCTGGCGCGAGAGCTGTGCAGCGAGTGTTGACCTTACGGCATTGAAGGTGCTCCACTGAATCGGTGCGTTTCTTATTATCGTTTTGGCGGTTCATCGCTATGCGTTCTTAGCCGGGTGCGGTTGTCTATGCATCGTCGCCGGTTTTAGACTTTCGCTATCGGCGGTAACCAATTCGTTGCTCGAGAAGGTGAGACTATCCGACTCCACACAACTCATTCTGTAGAGTGCCCTGTTTGTCTCTGCGTTTTTCTTTTGGTTTGTTGGCCTCCTTTTATTTCGCTCTAGACGAGTTCTCATTGGTTTCATTACCGTCTCATTGGTTTCATTAGTGAAGTGTCCTAAATGTGGTTTAATTTTCGAGAAAGGATAATCACGAAATCGTTCGTTTCGAGGCTGTGCTTCTTGAGCTTCTTGGACTATCCTCCTAATATTTATGTTCGCTGGTAACTAATCTCCTGGTCCTCAGAGCTATTTGTAAGAAATACGACGTCCAGTTATTCGTGCAACCTGGTAGATTACGTCTTATAATATTTGTGTGTTCTTAGTTGGGAGGGACGGTTTTCAATAGCGTGTTCCGTCTCAATGCGGTTGTCCGTGCCCGTTTTTGTATCCTTCGGTAAGGACTTCCCACTGAATGAGGGGAGAGAATGGGAAGGCTGACGTCGTATTTCTTACAAATAACTGTTGGTAGTCAGCTCTACCTAATTTTGACAACAAGTTATTCAAGCCTGTTTGTTTTTGTTATGCTGTCAGGAAAAATGTTGTTGTCATTATCGGATGAGGAGAAGGCGGTAGATCCGCAGCTCGGATATCCTGTCGCCTATGCAAAACTCTGTCGCCATGCGGTAACTCAGCCACAAGGGATTCTGACACCTTTTGCGGAGGGTCCTCCTCAACGTTTTGTGCCTTACGCCCCTCCATCAGAAGAAGTATGTCTTTAGTTCCTGTGACTCACCTTCCTTGAGACACATGTAGTTTCCTCTTTTAAGCTCTGTTTAATCTATTTTGATATTGTTCGTTCTAATGAGTCATTGATTCTTATCAAAATCGGTGTAGGTATCATTGATGTTTGACTTCCATGACGAAAAGTAGAGACATAAAACTTCGTCCCTTGACTTGCTTTCAGACTTTCCCTAGGTTGTTGACGTCCTCTTTAAAGAGGCGTTAAATATGGAATAAGTCCGTCATCTGAAGAGTTCCGTAAAATAGGAAGTGTTAATATTCATGTACAGCAGCGCCCGATTTAACACTGGGTCTTAGGAAGACGTTTGGTTTGATGGAAGACACAAACTTAAGGATATTGGTGATTTGAAAGATTTCATAATCATCTGCGTTTCTAAGAAATGCATAGGTCAAGTATTATTGAACAGTACGTGAGAACGTCAGTTCAGCTTGAATTTCACCCGCTACCGATTAATTCACAATCCACATGACATTTTGAGCAGACCCTTTACATTCAACTAATTGTTCAATAAATTGCCTCTGATACTTTTTCCCGTTCATATCAACAGCTACAACTGCTGAAAGAGTGGGATGCCATTTTCCCTATCGTACCGGATATTGACAAAGAGGCTCCAAATGCCCACGAACATGCCGAAGAGCTCTGGGAGCAGCTTGATCACCTCGGGTTAGTAATCAGCTCGAACACTGTTGACACGCCCGCATTGCTATCTAGAGTTTTGTTTGCATGCTTACAGAATATCAGTATAAAATATCATGTCAGAGAACATGCACGAGTCTGTTATTTCGGAACCAGATCGAGACCTGACCAGTAGAGGATTGCAGGAATGCGGGGTTTGATCCAGCGAAGTTCCGGGTGGACGCATATGGTAACGTATTATATTGGAGTGCCGATCCGTCGTCACCTCTATCCTGGGAGGTGGATCATTGGTTCCCTCATTCACGTACGCAAAATGAACCGCACTCTCTTCTTTACGTCAATTTATTCCTGCATAACCTAACCACTATGTCAGAGCAATGTAAGAGAGAAAATTGTATCCGCTTACTAGTGGAAGCATTACGAATCTTAATTCCAAGTTATCAACCTTCTGTCCACTGGATTGCAGGAGGTGGTCGCACTGTACCCAGCAATTTGCAGATAGTACAGTGGCAAGCCCGTCAACGTAAAAAAAACCGGCTCGAGTTCCTGGTGCCCTGGTGGGACCTTCAGCATGGAGTGTCCATCAGCCAATTCTTGTCCACATTCGCATCAAAAAACGCCGAATTTAGGTGAGGTGGAAAGGGTTGTGTTGCTCTTGAGTTATCACTTCCTTGTGATCTCGCTCGTTAAGGATTTTCTCATAGCCAGTGTTCGCCTGGATTGCCACATCAAAACATCTGGACATGTGTCATTTACATAGTGACAAATGATCTACTGCTAACGAGGGTGTACTTGAAACTTATGATGGGCACGGAGTTCACAAGGATTATTTCTTCTTGTTAATAAAATTCAATCCACGAAAACAATGAATCGAATGTTATATTTTAATATTTTACTCGCCCCCTCATGTCATGAATAATTTCGTGCAGGCGGCGGTCCTTCGCTCTGTTTTTTGCAGGCGGGGAGGATGAGAACGTTGTTAGACACCATGTGGGTGACTGTCGACCATGGCCGCCCCAATATCGTGGAAAGAAAGCCACTTGTGGCTTGGCTGGAGCTGCCATTGTCTCCCTGGGCAAGGATAAACAGGAAGATTCTAAGATCTCAAGTTCTACCCGTTCTGGAATATTGGCTAATCTCGACGCATCACTGACTGGTGAGCACCAACTTGGAACAGCTGAAGAGAATCCTCTGGTCTTACCTAGTCGTTATGCGTTTCCCGATGTTGACATCAGCTGGCGGCATCTGCAAGTTGTTCTCTGTTGATTTTGTTTAGTAATATGATTTTAAGTAGTAATGACGTTTTCAATCCTAAATAACAATCTACTGCCAACTCAAATATCATCTTGGGCCCGCTCACCACCTATGATAAACCCAGAAGACTGCGTCGGATTTCATAATTATTTGGCTTTGGTTACATATAGATTGTAATCATCAATTTACTATTTGGACTGAACATTGTAATCTGTTTTAAAACACCAGAATCTTCCAACCGACAGCGGTGGAGCCTTGAAGAAGAGGATGGTTTAAGAAGAGGTTTGCAAAAGTACGGACCAGGCAGCTGGAAGGAGATCAAGGAACAAGAACCAGTGCTCGTCAACCGCACTGCAGCTCAAATTAAAGAGAAGGTATTGCAAGCATACGCCCTGTAGCTTACGTAATCAATACATGAGATGAGGAACTGTTCGGAAAGTGCAGTAATGAAAACTCTCTGATGACAAGAGCCAGTGAACAGTAATATTCCGTGCAACTGGATGCCATTATCTCAATGCAAGCAAGTTTTGCCGATGTGGCAAGATGTGATTGGCAAAGAGCACGCATGTTAAGACTGATGATGCTAGAAGTCTGACAGCCTGCAATAACTGTGTGCAAAAGAGCATTAAGTATGCACACAGTAGCAAAGAAGAATTTGATTGGTCCATCACTTCTTGTACTCCTAGAATTTCGACCCTTAATTTCTTGCTGCTTGTTCACAATTCACCAACTAAAATGAATGTGTTCGCCAAAGTTAATAGAGCTTTAACCTATAAACGTACCAAGGTGTCCGTGGAATTGATGATTTCAGAAAAATCATCATAATGTACTATTTAGAAGAATATTTTGGAATTGATATACAAATGAAAGTTCTAGATTTTGAATTTTAAATTCCATCCGTACGGTTCAATTCACCAATACTATCATCAGTATTTTATTATTAAATTTGAAAGTTAAAATTAAAAATTCCTTCTTTGAGTAAAATTTGTTGGAATGAATTTGAAATGGCTTGGTCAACAACTTGACATACTTCTACATTTATAATTTTAGAAAAATATGTACTTCAGTATCACTAAATCCAACCATTAGATAGGACAACAACTTGGTGAAGTATCTCTAAAATATTGGATGACTTTCATCCAAGCATTGATGAGAACGTAGGGTGAGCTTGAATATGTTAGTTGTCCAAAAATCGGACGGTGTGACATTTAGGGGGTAATGACAAAGCTGCAACTTCTTGTTTGTTGTGTCAGTAATTTGTGATCTCAAAACAATCGACAGGCTCAACCTTGCCTACATTGAGATCATGTCCGGTAATTGTGAACCAGGGCAACTCATAAAGATGACAAGCAGGTCAGTACCTTCCTCGCCACGCCGCGGCTCGGTAGGTACTAGCCTGCGGATATCTCTGATAACTTGCCCTGCTTCACAATTACCTAGTCCATGATGCGAATTAAACGTTAGGTCTACACTTGACTGAATTAATCCTGCAGTGAGGATGCCCCCGATTAAGATAGTCTGTTGTCGTAGATGCTGAATCATGTGACCATAGTAGGATCATTTTCACATTGTTGTGCCCGAGTCTTTTTCGGTTTCATCGAGTCGTACTAATTGCTGCTTGTGTCATGTGCGAATAGTATCGAGTCATGAGAGAAATTGGGAAGGAGAACAACGCGGGTGCTTCTGCTACCGGGGGTCTTCGTGACTACGACAAGCATTCAGTCGTCTCAAATACCATGCAGAAGGTATCATTCGTCTCATGTTTTTGCACGAGTCTTGGCTGTGGCGTATCGGGATGGGTATACTTTGGGGGACCCTGTAAAAGGACCCCGCTGGTTTACGGGGTGGCTAGTGGATTGAGTTTTGTGAATCTGTATGCGAGATGATGTCCACATGGACATAGTGCACTGACTGATCCAATCTGATTGGTCATAGGAATTGCGATTGAAGAAGATGAGGGAAGAAGGCAAGAGAGAGAAAGAGCAAGAAGTTTCTCAACTTGAAGAAACTGTTCGAACGTTGAAAGCACAGAATGAGAAGGAGAGAGTGGCTATCTTAGAGCTTGAGAGTAACTTATCGAAACACAAACAGAAAGTGGAAAAGCAGAGGCGATGGGCCGAAACTCAATCTTCATATCGATTGTGCCTGGAGCGTATGATCCGAGATACTATGCATCAGTAAGAACTCTGACCCTCGTAATTTCCCTGAGACTCATTCATTTAGAGATTTTTTTAAAACCAAGGTTACGTATTCTTCATATGCTGCACTGCCGCAGTGAGTGAATGTGCGACTGCCTATTAATTGATTATATTATGATACAGGCCTTCTGCAGGATACAGTACTTCATTTGCTTGGGAGATGGTTTGAATGGGTTTAGTACTGAAATAGCTTCATTTTCATACAGCTCATCGGTTCTGTGTTGATTGCAGGAGTATTTCCTACAAGGAGCAAGCTCGTCTCAATCAAGCTGCATGCAATGCCCTTATGGCCCGCCTTGATTGCCAAAAGATGACATGTGAAGCGGCTGAGAAAGACCTCCTTCAGCGGTATTCTCAGAGAGAGGCCCTAGCCGCCCTGGTCAAGCCAGATTTTGGTGGGACCACTCAGAAGAAACCTCTGAGGGGACGGGATATTGTTGATGTAAGCAGTTGCTTGTCGCTGGTTACCACAAATGATGGGCAAATCGTGACACCCGAAAAGGGGTTTCCTCACGGGGATATGTCCATGCAAAACACTGATGACGAGATAGAAGATGATGGTTCCCTGAGTTTCCGGTCACAGTCACAGAGCGGTATATCTCTTGGGTTTTCATTTTCAGAGATGGATACTCGGCAGCAGGATAATAAATCCCGAGACAAAGGAAAAGGTGAGCATCAAGCTGTCACACCTGTACGCTGCCATTTCTGAGCAGTCATGTATCTTGTAGGGTTTGGTTTCATGTCTGAAGCACAATGGCAGCGACTCCAGGATATTCGGCAGGGTTCCCTGTGTTCATTTGAACCTACCTCGAGAGGTTGTAAGCAGTGCATGACTATAAAAACCTATCAGTTGGAACTAGGTAGGAGCATGAACTAAGGGCTTATTTCCTAGTAAACGTGAGTTGCAGTAACACTAGGTGTGTTTGTTTGTGCTAGCTGTTAAGTTCTACTTTTAAGACGATTCGTCAGCATCCTTGCCACCTGAAGAATCTCAGGAGCAGGTAAACTACCGAAATCATACACGGGCTTTAGTTCAACGAACTGCTCCAGGATCTACGAGTTCAGAAAAACAGAACTTGAACCCAAGATGAGCAGAGGCTGACTGAGAAAGCCTGATTTTTTTTCCAGAGAAATTGTCCAGAGAAGGAGCGAAGAGGAAAGCCACCTCGATAGGAGTTACCCATGGACAGCCTACTAAACAAGCAGTACATCGTCGACATTTCGGAAAGGAGCTTGAGGCTAATTGTGAGATTCAAAGCAATATTGAGAATAATAACCAAGGTTGTGCCCTGAATTTGATATACCCAATATAACAGCTATAAATTTGAAATTTCCTGTGTCTTGTCATAGTTCAAGCATAGCAGGGGTCGACACTCAATTCTTAGCAATTCCCTTAACGTAGACTTCTAATTCAATAGAATCACATGATTTGTGCAACCTAATCTGATTACTCTAATTTTTTGACACTTTGGACTCTATAAACTGACCCTATTGCATTGGGTTTGGCTGCAGATGAGCCTATGCAACTTACTGCACTTGATGAATCCACGAATGCTGAAAAGCCTGCTGTTCCTTTAGATGCTAGCGTGACACATAATGGGGAAGATAAAGATCGCGTCAAGGACAACAGTGAGGAAAGTAACACAAGAGTGCCAGGTTGTCACACTGACCCTCCCCCCGAGATCCCCACGCCTTCTCTGATCGTTGCAGTAGATAGCAAGCCTCTCGACTCTCTGCAAGAGATTACCGAAGTAGAAGCGTCTGGTTCTCGAGAGGAAAGCAAAAAAGGCATCGACGAATTGATGCAAGAGGTATAATTTCATTCCCCCGTCATATCTACAGGTGTTACTAATTCAGTATCAGATGTCGTAGTCGTCATTGAAAATTTTAGTTTACATTAATTTTAATTTAACTATTTCAGTTTAATTAGTCTTGGTATCCTTCTGCAGCGATGCAATGTTAAATTTTGATGCAATGTATGAATTATATTCGGGTTAGTCAGCATAGTGACTGCTCTCTTCTCTATCAGGTCATCAGTACTCATGAAGACAAGATCAAGAGTGCTGAGGCTGCAGCTCTTGACCAAATAAATCCAGATGATGAAAGGATGAGGGAAATCGGTAAGTCTAACATCGACAAGTGGTTGCACGTCTTGCTTGACGACGATTGCCCGCGATTAAGCACAGACTTGACGACGGCACAATCATCTGGTAGCGCTGAAAATGACCAACCGCCCCTGTCACCAGCCCTATCAGCTCTAAGCATGGCTGCTTTGCGAGGGAGCGTAGAAATGGAAGAAGCCAGGGATGATGTAAGTTTTCACTCTTGTTTGTCCCTTAGTGTCAAACATCATAATCCTTTCTTCCACGTCCATGCTTGGATGCGCTTGATCACCGAGTGTCGAGGATGGAGTTTTAATGCCTAAGTTGAAAGCAATCAACATGAAAAGAGCCACTACTGAAATCAGTCGCTTATTTTTTGCAGGAATTTCTCAAGAAGGACTGTCCAGAAGGATTCAAAGGGCGGCTCAGTGGAATAATGCGGAAATTGAGTGTCAAACACACGGACGAGGAAAGTGGCACAGAACTCTCTGCACGAAGTGATCACAGGCACAACCTGAGAAATGCCCTGAAGTCCTTGGAAGATTTCAAGATGAAAGATGGAAGTCTGGATGAGCAGCCAGGGTCAGCGAGTGGGTCAACCTCTGGCATGGTCATTCCCGAGTCTGTCAGAAACTGGCCTGAAGGTGGAATAAGGCCCAAGGGTGGAGCAGACTGGTACAGAGATTCTGCTTCTATAACAGTGAAGTCTCCGCATAGCAGGTCCGTGAAGGAAGAGCCTATTTCAATGCAGATACACGCATTTCACAAAAAGTCAGCATCCGAGGATACTGGTATTGAATGTGGAGAATGGGAGAAATTTAGCAGCGGGAATCCAGAGGGATTTGCTCTGTCATTAGACAACAAGGATGGCTTTCATCATAAACATGGTTTACGAGCGACTTTGAAAGCCTGCACTCTCAAGTGGAGGAAAGCTGCCAAAAAGTTAGACAAGCCATTACAAGAAGGTTCCATACCTCTGCCGGAGTAAAGAACGCCCATCTTTGGATTCACCGATTTACAACTAGACCTCAGGTATGTTTTGACTTGGTCCGATTACCACATCCGAAGGCTGAATAACAGTGCCGAACTCTTGGCATACTCGAGGCGCTGCCATGAGGCTTGTCTTTACGATCCGAAGACAATCGCATCTTCTGCATGCTGAGCAAACCCAGTAAAATGACATGGCTCCCACCGCTGGATAAGCAAGGTGATGCTTCTTTTCTTCTTTCAAACTCTGTCAAAGACTTGTACCAAAGTCCGACCCAACCTCTTAAAATTTATTAGGTTGGTTGTAATTTATGACATAAAGGTTTCACCTTCCAGTGAACCTCGCCCTCAGCGTTCTTGGACCTTGAATTATTATTAACTCATTGTAGTAAGTGGTGATGGAAATTGCCCAACTTCTGAATTAGAGACCTTCCGGAGCAACCTGAGGGTCTTTGTTTCTTGTGCGTAGAATAGTGAGATTCGTGTAAGTTCTGCGATCCCGTTGCAACTCATTGTAAAAAATTTACGAGCTCATCAATGTCAATTGGTATTGACTCTGTATCTTCACTTTGTGCAATGAGTAATCATTGTTGGCTTTCCCTTGATTCTTGTTTCTTTCATGCCGGTTTTTGTTCAAGACGCTTCCTAAAATAAATTTCTGCCCCATCCTTGGGACGATTCTAGGTCCCGAAGATTCGTACTGATATTCAATATAACTAAGGTAGAAGTCCGGAAGGAAGAGATGATGGTGACAAACAGGTTGAAGTGCCTAGATTTGGGAGTTGAAGGGTGCATTCGTGCCAGGGTGCTGATCTATTACCGGGTGTGTAAGTAAGATCAAGATCTACCCGAAATTTTACTTGTTTTAATGGGGACAATTGTATTTCAGGGATTAGTGGGCCTTGACAAAGATGTGTGAACCACCGTGATTAGAAATCTCTATTCCCTTCTTGTTGGATGTACATCTCCTAATCAAGAACACGGCTAGAAGAAAATAGAGTTGCGCTTTTTCAACAAAGTCGGGTCAAAAATTGTCAATTTTTTTGTTTGTAATACACTTTTGAAGGAACTCTAAATTTTTGTTTCAAATTTTACACAATAACATTGATGATAAAAGTCATAAGTATAGTTGTACACATGTGATATAGAATTCAAAATCTATAACTTTAGTTTACATATCAACTACAAGTTATTTGTCTTTGCAAATCTTGAAGTTTTTCAAAAAGGTGATGGTTGAAAGTCAAAATGCATCAAATGAAAGGTGAAATGACCCATAATTGCTCACCACTCTATTCTAGTCTTGATTGTGCCTCCAACAATCACCATGAAAGGATTCTAAATCCAACCGACCACTTGCAATTTCCAAGGGTTTTAAAATTGACCATTTGCGATTCAATCGAAGGTTTCCAAGGGTATTCCCGCACACACAGGAGCTGAGTAACCAAAACGGTTAACAACTAGATTGCAGAAAAATAGGGCAATGAACAGTGAAGAGATTGAAGCAATGGCATTGGCACCATTGAGTATGAAAACCGTTGGCCGTATTGCAAGTGTTGGATGTATTTGTGTTCATTATCTACGTCTTCAAAATGTGGGAATGCTCGTGAACATCGTGGGAAACCTTGTTCTTGAACATGCAACTATTGCGTAGACATTTGCGGCATTGTCAACGCTTGGCAATTGAATATTGCGGTGGAAGTTCGCCTGAACGCAAAAGCAACCCTCTCGACCATAGGAATTCAAAGCACACGTTGAGAATTCATACGGTACTTCTATTCATGTTCATGTTCAACAATCATGAGTATTAGCATTAGTTACAAGGTGTGACTCATACTTTAGCAAGAAGTTGACATGGACGAGTTGCTACGAACCAAGTTCAGGTAAGATATGATGACAAGTGCTTTCTTGAATCTAGAATTATATTCATGTAGTTGTGGCACTCTACATGACGCTAGATTGTCACTGCTTTCATTGTGCATTCATTGTGCAAGGCTCAGGATTACTGGGAAGGATATTCGTATTTATGCTACAGTTACTTTTCTATGAACAATGAATATAAGGAGATATTCTCACACACCAAGCTTGGTAAGCATGTATATTTCTCATTACGAGCACTTTACATTACAATTTTAAATCAGGTTTAGAGTTTTGAAAAATGAAAGACTCACGTTACTATATTTTGTATGTGGTTTGTGTTTCGGATTATGAGACTTTTGGATAAACGTGTAGAGTGGAACATTCTGTATTAGATAACCGACGAGCCGCAATAGCAGCGAGTAGGTTATCGTATATGACTGGTTGTTCAACTATCAATCACAACCCTTGATTTTCACGATCCAAGGACGTCGAATGCAAGTTGAAAGAAGAGAAGGTTATGAGTTGTAACTTGTGACGGTGATGGTGACGGGTTGCCAATGGGATGAAGCCACGTTAGCCTTGAAAAGTCAACAACGGATTATAGAGCATGTTCTTGTAGATAGCTATGAATTGAGGGACGAAGTTTTTTCCCGCTTTCTTGTACTCATGTTAGGAGTCTGCTACATGATTTTACTTGCAACTCGGCTTCACATAACATTCAGTAGCCTTCAAGAGGGCTGCCTTTTAGTTTCATCCACCTTTATATATGGAGTGACCAGTGATCTGTAATTGAATGGGCTATCGAATCAAGTAAACAATTATAGGACACTATTGAATTGTGATTGAGTGAGTGCTTTCGATTACTGTTCACCATGGTTAGCTGCTCTTGCTTAATGTCACTTGCCCCCATAGCTACTGATGTGATGTGGAATAGCCCACATCATTTCATTGGGAGAAGGCAGTAGTCACAAAGGCTACTGAATGTTATGCAAGTACCCAGTTGCCAAACCGTGAAATTCCCAGGCCCATTATTGCAACTATACAACTATCATTTGTCAACGTGACATCCCGTGCTAATGTTGTTCATGGGTACGAGCCAATTTCTACACTGTCGAAATTTGAAAAAACAACGCTTAAACAGTCTTTGCAATTGGTCGACAAGAGAGTTAACCGAAAAGAGTGTCTCAAAGTGGAAAGAAACCTTAAACTCACCTTAGACTCGTTTTGAGTTCAAAAAGACTGCAAAACTAGTCTATGGTGAGTTAAAGAATAATTTAAAGCAAGGCCCTTCGCCACCACGGGGTGTGAACTTGTGACCTCTCCAATGTTAAAGGAGAGTTCCCACACATTCTCCCAAGCCAAGAGCCTCGACCATGGAAACTATTCATGAACAATAATTGTTAGAAAATATAATTATAGAGAGGAAACTCCTCTTCAACTCCTCTTCTGTTTTTGGTTAACTCCAAGAGCCCAAATAGATCGTAACTTGTAACTTCAATGCGGTCCCTGGTTTAGGGTTTTCAGTAGCAGTTCCAAGGCCAAATCGGCTTATTCACCACCCCAGCCAGTGCGGCCGTCCTACAAAAGTGGGCACAATGGGAATGTCTAGAATGCTTTTCATAATTGGGATCTTTGGAATGTAATTTGTAATATTTTGTTGTAATGAAAAAATCACCACCTGTATGTCACAAGTCATAAAATTCTTAAGCAGTAAGGTACTGCACCATTGCCTACTGATACATTAATTTTCCTTGGAACATGGAGTGAAAGATGACACATGCCATTATATGAGGGAATTTAGTAGGAGTCAAGCAAGTACGACAAACTCAAGATGTGAAAACAAAGAGCATCCAAGAGCATTGGAGAAAGTCTTGGAAACTTTAGTAGAGGTACAAAATCTAGGGCTTCAAAATGTTATGTGGGGTATTGTATGACTATCTTTTCACTTCCCTAAATTACATTTAATATGAACTATTTTCATTTTTATTCATAGATCTTACCTGTCTACTAAGCAAAAAGAATTCTAACTTGATTTTCAAAAAATTCCACGCACTCAGGTTAAATGGACGCTTTAACCCCTAAGCTCCCAAGAGACCATTTTGTGGTCGCTGCCCATTTTTTTGGACTGCCCAAATCCAAAAAAAATAACTTTTTTGCAAAAATAAAATAAAAAATAATGTTATAGATAAACAAGTCTTCTTTCCAATTCATCTGGAATTATGTCCATTTGATCAAAACTCAACTTGGAGGAATTCTTCAAAGTGAAACACTTCAAAGTTGAAAGGCAGTTTCAACACTTTGGGTTGGCTTGCCAAAAAATCTAAGCCAATAAAATTCATTGGGCACCTCAAAGGAAATTTTCTTCAGCTCACATGGGTTGCATGCCATGGGCTGTGAGCTCTTCCAATTGCAAGAGAGTTGAAGGGATTTTCTAATTTAGCCAAAATCTCTTGCTTTCCTTCATACCCCCACCTATTACAAAGTCTGGTACATCATTTCAACTATTTTTTTGGGTTTGAGAGCCCATAAAAGCAAGGCTGCCCAGATTTTTTAGGGCTTGAAATTTCAAAATCTCAACTTCATTTGCTATTATCTTTGCATCCGTACAGGCAAATGCTTTGAAATTTAGAAGGATGGTTTATAAGGCCTAGGAGTACAGGATCCTATGATTGGAATGTGAAAAAAATGTGTTGAAAAACATTCAGAGATCATCAACGAAAATGTCCAAAATGAGGTAGTTTTAGGTGGGGGACCCCCTCGGGCGTATAGAGGTTAAGAGTAGTAGACCTCAAAACCAAATATTTAGTACAAAGATACTACTGTAGAAGTTTTCCCTAGGGCGGTTGAATGTTGGTGACGATGCATCCTAAGAAATTAAGGTGAACGGGCTATAAACCAATACTTTAAGTACTATGCCAATTATAATATTATAAGGTGCAATGTGGTAGTTTGAATGGATTAGCAAATTGATTCTAAAACTGCCCCAAGTTGAATCATAATGAGAAATCAGGTAGACTTGTGCTGAAATTGATAGTGAATCTCTTGATGGATCATAATGAGACTTAGGATAAACAAAGTTCCCACGTGAGTCCAAATAGCGAACTTTGACTCACGAGGTGGTGATCCTAAGGTGAGTCCAAATAGCGCTTCAAAGTCATAGATGTTTAAGTGATTGTTGGACTTCGGCACAATGTAGTGTCATTGATGAAGTAATCATAGGAGTGTTTATGGTTGGTGTCGGTTTATGGCCCACTCGCCTTAGGATGTTAGATTTTCAGACGGTGCACACTCACTTGCTTGCATGCCAGGATGATGTGGCAACATTCTTTGTTGACACAAATGGATTTCTTTTATTAAGGTAGAATGACTCATAATTTTTCATTTCTCATTCTTGTCTTGCATGATCCCTCAACAACCACCACGCAACACAATTAGCCTAAAACCAACCACTTGTGAGCCAACGAGGGACTCATACAAGTGGGCAGAATTGAATCTTCTAAGATGCATATCCTGATATTTGTTGTGTTAAAACACCACTTATAGGTCACAAGTGAGTGGACAAAATTGGAACTTCTAAGATACTTTTTGACCACCTCCAGGTCACAAGTGGGACATTATTATCTTTTTCACATTCGGAATCCACAAAAATTACATTTTATTTTTTGTCAGTACGAAACCCAGCTAATCAATTGATGACAAAAGAAGCAGTTCCTGGACTTCATCGTGAATAAGGAACTGCCTGTAGTGGCAAGCCGTTCATGGACCACATCATGACTGAGGATGTGGCCAAAACAGAGCAGTACGTCTGATGTATGATGCGTTAAACACTAGAATCACTAAGGACAATCATGCTGAGATAAGCATTTTCCAAGACGTAAGTTCCAATAACTACAGTAATACTCACGTCGTTTTTCCATTCAGCAAACCAATTTCTCGACCTGAAGTAAATTCTAAGAAAAAAAACAGGAAAAAATTTAAAAACAATTCGCATTCTAAAAACCTGAAATTTCTACACAATGGTAAGAGGCCCTGCCCTATCCCCAACATGTGTACCCATGTACAATAATTCATGGATAGCCTGCCACTGAGGATTGGAATCCATCAAGACCAACGTCCTCCAACAGGTCATTGATACCAATACTCTAATACTTACAGAAATAATGGACAAACACAAGGACAAGTGAGGGTTGAGGAAGAAACCAAACCGCATGTGAAAGAAAGCCCTTATAAATTGAAATGACGAAATTAACAATCAGTATAGAAAGGTGTACAACTGAGCTGAGTATCATCACCACACAGCACAACATAATATTCTAACACAACTCTTCGAGGTGTCACTCCTACTCTATCCGGGTCATTCTAATTTATTTTCCCGATAGCAAATCACTTACATATGTTGCTCAGAACCGGGCGGGAGGCTTGTCTCCGGCCATGTTGACTCTCAATTGCCTGCCTTCGAAATCAGCGCCATCCAGGTTCTGGATGGCGGCGTTCACCTCGGACGTATTCTCCAAGGTCACAAATCCAAAGCCGCGTGACCTGCCGCTGTCTCTGTCATACACAATGGTGGCGTCCACAACCTTTCCGAAATCAGAGAACAATTGGTGAAGAGCGCCTTCGTCGCAGCCCCAGGAGAGGTTTCCCACGAACAGCTTGTTCGGGTCGTCAGCTCTGCGGGAGTTTCCGCCAGCAGGAGCTCTCCTCTCCGACCTCTCGGGCCTCTCGCCCCGCTCGAAACGCGGCCTGTCTCCCTTCGGCTGCGGGTAGTTCACCGTCAACGCCCGTCCGCCCATGTCCGTGCCGTTCAACGCGTCAATCACCATCTGCGCGTCCGCCTGGCTGGCCATCGTCACAAACGCAAACCCTCGGCTCCGCCCGCTTAACTGGTCGTAAATCACCTGCACTTCCTCCACCGTGCCGCCGGTGTCCTGGCAAATCTCAGCCAGTTTCGCGCTGTCGCACGACCACGGCAAGTTGCCGACGTACAGCTTGGAGCCTTGCTGCACAGCAGGGGTTTCTTCCTTCGTCTCCGCTTCTCCGAAGGTGTACTCAGAGACCTCCGCGGCGCGGGCAATGATGGCGGCGTTCGCAGAGCTCTGATTCGAAATTGAAAAGTTCGTGAAGGCGCACGACATGGAAGAAGAGCTGGCGGCCAGGTTTGGCGCGGCCATGCTCAATGCTCCGCCATTGCGGCTCAAATTGGTGGAGCAATTTGACACGGCGGCGAACCGCGTGCTGGCCACGGCCATGGACATGCTTGCGGCCGCCATTGCGAAGGACAATTCAAGCGAGCGAGCTTGACAAAATGCAATGCGGAGGAGCAACGAAAACCCAAAACCCTCACTGCAAAGGAAGAAGGCTGAGTGTGGCTGGGGGTTTGTAGAGAAGAAGAGCGCAAGGAATGTGGATAAGGGGAGGGACGGTCAGGGCTTCTGCCTGCCCGTCCGCCTGGCTCCGCCCTTTCAACAGCCTGCCTGCCCGCTCTGGTCTATCCTGTGAAATTCTTACTTGACGGTTTTAGCAAGGACTTTTCTGCAATTTTTCATTTTTCAAACAGGTGGCACTAGGAAAACGAACATTGTTAGTAGCACTTTCAATGTATTAACCCCTAAACGTACCAGGGTGTCCCTAGAATTGACGATTTGAGAAAAATCATCATAAAGTACTATTTAGAAGAATATTTTGGACTTGATATACAAATGAAAGTTTTAGATTCTGAATTTTAGATTCCATCTGTATGGTTCGATTCACCAATACTATTGCCAATATTTAATTCTAAAATTTGAAGGTTTAAATTGAAAATTCCTTCTAAATTTGATTAAAATATTTTATTTTATTTTTTGAGTAAAATTTGTTGGAATGGATTTGAAACGAGATACTCTTAAATGTGGTGATTCTTTGAAATTTTTGTTTTCCTTAAATCTATGACCTCATTTTTGCAAGGCCACTTTTGAACTACAGTCAATGCAATTTTGGCTTGGTCAACAACTTGACATACTTCTACATTTGTAATTTTAGAAAATATGTACTCAAGTATTACTAAATTCAACCATTAGATAGGACAACAACTTGGTGAAGTATCTCCAAAAATTGGAATGACTTTCATCCAAGAATTGATGAGAACGAAGGGTGAGTTTGAATCTGTTAGTCGTTCAGAAACTAAACACTGTGACGTTTAGGGGTTAAATATCTACGACACATTATGTACATACCAAAAGACGTATAGAAAACAAACAACCACTACAACGGTTATTCCTATCACTGTGAGTCACATAATTAGTGTGAGACCGCTTTACATCAATCCTCATACTAATTTCAGTACATTATTGTAAAAATTCTCAAATACTCTCGATTATTGTGACTCACACTTTTGTTCTAATACCAAAATTACCGTGAAGATATTGAATTACTCAGACTCATAGTAATGGCAATAACCAGTGTACCAATAATCCAATAAAACGAAAAAACCAAAAAGAAATATAACTCACTTAGTTCATAATAGACAACGCTAAACGGCTTAAATCACAGGTCATACAAGAATTGAACTCGAACCTCCTATTACAGACTCGTCAATCATACTCCAATTTAAAAGAGTGGCCACCCGATACACCACTCCCCTTAGTAACTAAAAACACTGGAATACTTACCCTAACCCTAAACCCAAAGAAAAACTTATTTGAGTTACCTATTACATTGGTTACTCGCATTGTGATTATAGAGTCTATCCTTGAAAGGGACATTAAGGGTAGCGCACACGAACTTGGTCTTGGTAGCCCAGTTGGCAACATCCCTCCAACATATGCTTCATTTATGGTGGCCCTTCGGGCCAAAGTTACTCTTGCTTTGTCACACTTTCATCCAAGTTTCATATGAAGTAATCATAATTGAATGAAAATTTATTCAAATGGATAAAAATATGTAAATATGGATGAATATTTGGAAATAAATGAATGAGTTTTGGGTGCAAATTTGCTCTTTCTAAAAATAAATTTTCTTCCTTGCTATATTTTGCCAGATAAAGAAAGTTTGGGTTTCAGCCTTGTGCCCTGTCTCTTCATTTTGCAAATATTTATTCTAACATGTCCCATGGAGGAACATTTTGGAGTTAATGTACTAAAACAAAGATTGTAGGTATTTAATTCTAACTGAATATGTTCAATTAAATCTACCATTGCTATCATCAATATTTTAATATAAATTTAGTATTTAAATATAAAATTGGAATTTTATACTTCAATTATATTCTTCTAAATTTGATTCCAAACAACACATTAATAACTTTCATTGTTGAAATGAACTTGAAATCTGATACAATGCTCCCATTGTAATATTTTTTGACATTTTCCCATTGCTCAAATAAATGAATTCGTCTTTTCAATACCACTTTTGAAGTCAACGGAAGCAAATTTTGGCTTAGTTCTATTTCCATAACTTTTTAAATGTATACATTCATATACATTTTATACATTAAAGTATATAATAATGTCAAATTCAACCATTGCACAATAAAACAACCTCGTTGAGCTACTCTCTAAAAACAATCACATAAAAATAAATTAAATTGATCATAAGTAATTGAACTTTGAAAACATTCATCAACCTAAAAGGAGTTGGTTAGTTTTTTAATCGCTAATGAACCAAAAAAACTCAAAGTGGGTCTCATAAATTTTTAGCATTTTTGAGTAGATTGTGCGTGGATGTCCTTTACTTTAAATTTGTTTGTGATTTATAAACACATGATTGTAATGTTTTTCATTGATTCCAGTGATATAAACTTTGTTTGCATCTAAATTATATTTTTCACAATATCATTGACTAAACTTATCATTTGTAAACCATGGTCCTTGAGAGGTTAATGTAGAGGTTAAAAGCATCTGCACCGTTGTATGTTATTTGAGTCAACGATAGCGTTTGGCGCGTCCACCCATTGTGGGACTCCCCGCCGTGCACTCGCCAAATGCCATTTTTCACGAGCATGCTCGTCAAAATATCAGGTCAAATTTGCCATCTTCAAAGGTTTTGGAATGTTCCCAATGCACCCTTCTTTCAGGTTTTTTTTTTATGTCATGAGAAGATACTGCATTTTGTAGTAAAAGGATGCTCTACAACTACCGTAGTATTTGATCCACTTCAGCACTAATTATATTATTTCAATAAAGGCCAAAATTATAGGAATTTTTTTCACTTTTTTTTCAAACTTAAAGAAGAAAATGTTCAAAAAGTACAAGTGCCAATTATTTAAATAAAAAAAAACTAAATATTCAGCAGCCTATGGTCAAATCCAATCATGTGCTACAGTAGTTCGACCTCCCAACCAAACGCCACCTCACTGCCAGCTCGGCTTTCCAACAAGACAATCTTCAACATCTCTCCACCGTTTCTTTGCCAATAGTCTTATTGGTCACAACCTTGTCAATAACATTGAATGACTCGCCATTTCCTAGTCTCCATTGTTGTTCCTAGCATGCCCAAAGTTCCATGCTAATTTTAGTTGGCATTATTCCAGTTTTGCTCGCAGCTCCTAGTTTTTGCTCACAATCCAGCCTCTTGCAATGGGTGCCAATTCACCGGACCACCTCACTCATTTACATGAACAATGGTCACCTTGGCAACACTACGTGGACTACCAACTCACCTGATTCCGCATTATCAGCCCAATCTTTGGGTCTAGCAGTAACGCGGTTGTGGGGCACAAGTAATGGTAGGAACCCCGTAAACCCGCATCCTTGTAATCAGTAAGAGACCTCCAACCAAAATTTAGTAAGTCAAATTTCACGAGTCAGATTTGGCTCTAAAGATAGGGAGCCCCGTAGACGTGTACCACTTGACTCAGTAGGAGCCCTCCAACCATCCTTTGGCAACCCCCTATAAAAAGCCCATGTTCCCTCTCAGAAGTTGAGCTCCACAAGGAATAAACTTATTTTAGTTCTTGCTTTGGATTGGAAAACGTGTGCTTGAAGGGTTGGACAGGCTTTAGTTTCCTCAAACCAATGTTGATATCTTTTAGGTACCTGCTTTTACTTTTATTAAAGGAGATTGAATAGTGAACGTGACATTCATTTTTAGTGACGACGAGGTCTGGTACTTCATGGGGAGGGGTTTTAACAATGCGGATCAGCCTTTTTATAATTGGCAAATATAGAAAGAAAGCGAAAATATTTTTAAGAAGAACTAAATTTGGACCAAAAGTTCATTCCTTTATTGCCTACAAAATTTTCATTCATGTTGACATATTTTCATCCATTTGGGCAAATTGTCATTTCATTATGATGACTTCATTTGAAATCTAGATGAAAATGCTATAACGTATTAGAGAATGGACCTTGGGAGGGGATTCTAGAGAAGAATGAGCTCCCCATGGAGAGCAGCACTAGCCACGACCCATGTGGAGCACATTCTTTTTTGGGACCTCTGACCAGTGTCCATTCTCGAATGTTATCATGTAGTTGCAAAGATTTAAATGAAATATCTTTATTTTGTGAAGATTTGAAAGAGATATTATTGGAAGTAATCCCTATAATTATGAGCAACGACAAATAACATTTGATTCATTGATGCCATCTCTTTGAAAAATGAAAAATTGTAGAAAAATCCTTGGTGCTGGTGCTCTACGCATAATATAGTAATGAACTATATAGTGTTTAACCCCTAAATTCCCACAAACCTCTTTAGATTTAGAGAATTGCAAAGATGCATTATAAAATGCAACTAAGAGGAATATTTTGAATTTGATGAATGAATAAAAGTTGTACATTATGAATTTTAGATTCTATCCATACGGTTAGATCTATGATATTCTATCACCAATACTTTGTATAAAATTTGAAACTCAAATTTCAAAATACTCTTGTAATTTGATTACGAGTAAGATATTGACAATCTGTGGATGAAATTTGTTGTGATTGGTTGAAATGTAATACTGATTGGTTGAAGTGTAGTGATTTTGGGAGATTTTTTGGTTGCTTAATTTTATGAGTTGACTATTTAAAGAACACTTTTGAACTAAGATTTGAGAATTTTTTGGTGAATCACTTCAACATGAAATGAGGCATAAAATTTCACAAATCATCCCCTTTCTAATCAGTTCACACATGCATGAAGCTAACTTCCTATTAAATCTATAGTAGAAAATCCACACTGCATAAAGGGCATGACAGATGAGAAAACATGGACGAAATCTATACATTGTTAAAAGAATGGATGCCTAGGCAGTTAACCCTTAAATGTCGGGCCTATGATCATGGAATCTTGCTTTACCTGTCACACTCAATTTTGGCACTATAAATAAGATAAGAATTCAATTATATAATTTTAGTAGATGAAGCCATATGGTCAAAATTCCAAAAATAAGTGTAGATCTTTTTTTAATGAATTTAAAAGCATTAACCTTTGAAAATTTGTATAAATTCTAACTTTCACTTTTAGAATTTAATATTTCGCATGATTGGTTAAAGTTGGTTTATCTATTGTAAACTTCAAAAAAGCAAAAGAAATGAAGGAGGGAACATCATTACTTTCCCCAAAGAGCAAATTTTATAACACTAAGACAATGTTGAGGTGATTCACTTTGAAAAATTCTCTTGGGTGGAGTTTAACTCGAATTGACATAATTCAAATTGGGTTGGAAAGTAGACTTGATGTAGTATTTTTAAATATTTTTTATTTTTTAAAAAGATACTTTTTAAAATTCCGGGCAGCCTTTTAGATTCGGGCAGCAACCATAAAATGGTCGTTTGGGCGTTTAGGGGTTAAAGGACCATAATTTGACTTGAAGAGGTGGCATGACCAACAAAGAGCCATCAAGAAAAGAATTGGATGAAAATATCTTCATCTACTCTGTGATACTTCAGTTCACTTTGGATAAGTTACATCCATTTGCTAATATATGGTTGCAATGATATTTAACCCCTAAACATACCAATCCTTTGAACAAAAGTAAATGCTAGCCTCAAAAATACATATTAGCATGGCTTAGATGTACATGAGAGGACCATTGCAAGCATAAAATCTATCCAACAAATTTGACATACTTGTAGTTGGAGGCCTCTCCAATATTATCAACAAGTCCCCATCACAAGAGATTTATTGTAATTGGTAGAGAATTTAATAGGCTTACAAAGGTGACTTGGATGAAAGTCATCCGAGGTTGTATGAGAAAGTTGCAAGGTTTTGAATCTGTTCGTGATTCAGTTTTTGAACGTTGGGACGTTTAGGGGTTAACCCTTAAAGGCATGATGGGGATAGTAGATACGTTGGCGTATATTTGACATTTGCTGTACATAGAAAGTTCCAAATTGAGACCCCAATAGCTCATTAAAATCATGTTGACATGAATTTAACTTCACCTTTGATCTTAAACCCATTAGAGGTGTGGAACCATGCCAAATACAATGGAATATTGTTGTATAATAATGGTCGGAAAGGGCTCTTTGGACCTTTAAGGGTTAAGGGTTAACTTCGAGAGGAATGAGTAATCCTAACCACTGATCCTTTGTTTTGTGGACATTGATTCAAGGGTGGGTGGAACAGACACTCTATTCAGGCCAGCCTAAACTGAGGTCCGGAGTTCTTCTTGTTCTTCAGTTTTGAGTGATGATGCAGTAGGAACGCAGGGAGAGAAATGACCAGCCAGGTGTTCACACGCCTTGCCTTATCCGAACCAGTTGTTTGAGGAGTCTGCCTGCTGGCCTGGCCTGGCCTGGCCTGCCTTCGTCTCTCCCTCCGCAACATCTCCCGCCAGGGGCACCCCGTCGTCTCCTCTCTCAGGGTTTGGGGTTCGATCTACTGCCCGTGAGCTGCTTCGATTTCCTCAGCGATGGCGGCCGTTTCCATGACCATGGCCGTGGCCAGCACGCGCCTCACCACCTTGTCGGCCCGCGCCGACACACCTTTCTGCCGAAATGCTGCCGCATTGACCATGGCCGCCCCCATGGCTGGCTCGTCAGCGCTCTCCTGCACCTTCTCCAAGAGGACTGGCATGAACGCCGCTCTCATTGCTAGGGCTTCCGACTTGGAGCAGGGCGAGGTGTTCGCGGAGGACGCTGCTGCCCCTGCCCCTGCCACTGAGCAGGGCTCCAAGCTGTACGTTGGGAACTTGCCGTGGTCCTGCGACAGCACGCAATTGGCGGAGATCTGCCAGGACGTCGGTGAAGTGGAAATGGCGGAAGTGATCTACGACCGAGAATCCGGGCGGAGCCGGGGGTTTGCGTTCGTGACGATGGCCAGCAATGCGGACGCGCAGGCCGTGATTACTGCGTTGGACGGAACTGACTTGGGAGGACGGGCTTTGAAGGTGAACTACCCGCTGTCGAGCACGGACAAGCCTCGTTTCGAGCGGGGCGAGAGGCCGACGGAGAGGAGACAGTCTCCCCGCAGACTCGACGACCCGAACAAGCTATTCGTGGGCAACTTGTCATGGGGCTGCGACGAAGCTGCTTTGCACATGCTGTTTTCGGACTTCGGAAAGGTCGTGGAAGCCAAGGTTGTGTACGACAGGGAATCGGGGAAGTCGCGCGGGTTCGGGTTTGTCACGTATGAGAATGCAGATGATGTAAGCCGAGCCATTCAGAATCTTGATGGTGCAGAATTCGAAGGAAGGCAATTGAGAGTGAACCTGGCCGGAGACAAGCCTCCAACCAGAGAGTTCTGAGAACACGATCTCCATGCCAACAGTGAGTATGTAAGTGAACTGGATTTTTGCTATTGGGAAATAAATTAGAATGACCCACCCGGATAGAGTAGGAGTGATAAGAGTAGTTTGCAAGCTGCCTCGGCAGTCGTGAGGAATTTCTGGAGGCTGGGTAGTTGTACATCCTTCTATACTTATTGACAATTTAGTCAATGCACATGCTCTTTGGTCTGTCAATCATGACTGCGATTATCTGCATGTCAAGTGGTCTTGCTATGAATCAACGGTTAAGAGTATTTTGGTTTGAATTTAAGGGTGCAGCACCTTGTTCTTCTGGAATACAGATGGATTCCAATTCTGTTCAAAGACTATGCATGGAGTAGTGAGCCTGTAAGTTTCTGTAGGGAATTTTAGAATTGGTATTATATGTAAAGTACAGTACTCCTGCTCCATCGGGTAGTTCCTTCAGCAGGAGAAATTAGTGTGCTGAATTTGAAGATGAGACGAGTAGTCAATGAACTTAGACCCTGAATTGACCCTGGCAATTGGTTATACAGAGGGAATTACTCCTAACACTTGCTTCTTGCCATAAGAGTTCCATATTTCATGGTAAGTTCAGGATCTGCTTTTTTTATACCTCTGAGCACGAAGTCGCTCACTCTGTGGGGGTTGCAAATTTGTAAGTGCTCAATTGCTCAACTTCCAAAAGACAAAGCTAGCACTTGCGAGATTTAGAACTAAAGGAAGTTTCGTCATGATGTCCCCTAACCCCCTTTGAATTTACATGTTTCTTTAAATGTTAATCGAATCCCATGAACTGATAGTGAAAACTTTTGGTGAATTTGCTCATGGTCAGTGAATTTGAGTGCCGTAACGATTTGATTTATCAATTCCCAAGTTTCACCAAAGTGATGGTAGGGAAAAGGTTAGGGTTGCGACTGAACTGGTGTGGGGAGAACTTGTTTGCTAAACGGGCCTCTTTTCTACCCCATTGGTATCCTGCTGGAAGGCTGCTATTGCTTTCAACATTCTGATCACCACTCCCTCTTCTCAAGTTCCTTTCCACTCAGTTCCTTTCTCTTCTCCAATCTGGTCTAGCTTCCCAAGCTTTTTCTTCACCACTGTGCTCCGTCCACCACTCCCTGCAGCTAGATCTGACAGGGTTTAGTTTTGCCACGTTCATTGTTTACTTTCGTGTTGGTTGTGGTGTTGATTGTGCTTGTTGTGTCGCCTCCTCTTTTGCATGTGCTTGTTGCTTGAATCGGGTGGTTTTTGTGCATACTCTTCAAGTTGTTGATGTTTGCGTGCTATCGATCCTCTGCAGATTGTTTCTGGTTGCTTTTTCTCACTACATAGAAACCTCTCAAGTGTTGTCAATACCAGGCCCTTTTGTTGTGCAATATTTTGTTTTTAAGAACACAAAGCACATATAACCCCCGACACACTACCTTGTTGTGGAAATTTGTTGACAAAACAAATGAAAAATGTGCAAAAGCATACTGCAACTGATGATAAAACATCTTGTGGAAAGGCAGCATAATGAACGTCCCACAATCCACTGTCAATTGATAAAAAAAAATGAGGCGTCGACCTTCATATGTCATTTATAGCCACCAGCTAGGAGCAAGTTCTTTCCTAACGCCGGGCCACAAAGGGTTAAACCAAAGTTTAGCGAAAGAAGGTCGTCTATTACAATCGATACATTTTAGTTGTTTTGCTTAAAAAACGTGATATCAGATATTTACAATTAATCTTTTGTTCCATTTCAAAAATTGATTAGCATCCACCGTTTACGCTCCCTCACGCTTCCACCATGAGAAAAATAGTAAATACCTACATGTTTAGAAAGTAAATTACTTCTATGTTTTGAGATTTTTAGGTGAAAAGGGATAATCAAAGGATGTGGAAGATTTATGTATGAATGCGTGTCGAGATTGAAGCCTTCTCTCCATGAGGGTAACGATGGCAAATGAAATGAAAATGACCACATCATTGAGTAACACTACAAATTGAAATGGCAAAAGAAAATAACAGGAGACTAGAAGCTGACACAGAAATTGAAATGCTTGTGGCGACGACAAAATTGTCGAATTGTATAGGAAGTTCTACAATGAAGCTCCAGGGTATTCACCGGAAATGCTAATAACTGCTGCCTCCAGCTGAATTAGCAGCCGCTGACTAGCTAGTCTCCTTGAATAATAAATTCTACTCTATCCCTTACAACCCGGTCTGGGGAATTCTGACACACAACAAAATAAAATAAAATTCACCTAATCTAAGCAACGAAGCCAAGAGGGCGTCCTCAATACAATCGGTGCTGCTCAAAACTGCCTTCGCTCCGGCTTCTCGCCGGCCAGGTTTACTCTCAATTGTCGTCCTTCAAAATCAGCTCCATCGAGGTTCTCGATTGCTGTGCCAACATCATTTGCGCTGTCCAGAGTCACGAATCCAAAACCGCGCGACTTACCAGTGTCTCTGTCATACACAACCTTGGCTTCCACCACCTTTCCGAAGTCGGAAAAGAGTTGGTGAAGAGCGGCTTCGTCGCAGCCCCATGACAAGTTGCCCACGAACAGCTTGTTCGGGTCATCAGGCCTGCGGGAACCCCCGGCAGGTCTCCTCTCCGACCTATCAAACGACCTCTCCGGCCTCGCGCCCCTCTCGAAACGAGGCTTGTCCTGCGGGTAGTTCACTCTCAACGCCCTTCCTCCCATATCAGTTCCGTCCAAAGCGTTAATGACCGCCTGCGCGTCCTCGTTGCTCTCCATCGTCACAAACGCAAACCCCCGGCTCCTCCCGGACTCCTGGTCGTAAATCACCTCCACTTCCTCCACGGTTCCAAAATCCTGGCAAATCTCAGCCAGTTGCGCGCTGTCGCACGACCACGGCAAGTTGCCGACGTACAGCTTCGAGCCTACTTGCACAGCCGGAGCGGGAGCGTCTTCCTTCGTCTCCGCTTCACCGAACGTGAACTCAGAGACCTCCGCAGCTCTGGCAACAATCGAAGCGTTCATGGAATTCCTCTTCGACAACGAGAGCTCCGAGAACAAGGTACAAGACAACGACCCGGCTACGGGCGCGGCCATGCTCAATGCACCACCATTTCGGCTCAGATTGCTCTCGGCGCGGGCCGACACGGCCCCGGCGAACCGGGTGCTGGCCACGGCCATGGTCATGCTTGCGGCCGCCATTGCTTCGACTAATTCTGCAACAACAAAAACAAGCTGCAAGCAAAATGGAGCAAGAAAAAAAAAACCCAAAACCCTGCAAATGCAAACAATACTACTGCCTTCTCCGTTCTCTTGTTATGTAGCTCCTCACGGGTCTGGATAAGGTGCGGCCATGGTTTTCATTCCCTCCGCTGCCCGTCATCCTGGCTCCCCCCTGCCCACAGCTTCTTGTCTGCCCGCACGCACCCTATCTCGACGAAATCAGTTGATATCCCTTTTAGGGTTCGGGCGGCCAACTGAAATTCTGTATCGCAAAGAATCCCACATACCTCGGTTGCGATTCATACCCGGATCTCGATTCATACCCGGTGAGGACGATCGGAACTCTCGTCATTTCGTTTGTTTTCGTTCGTCTGCTTCTTCCTTCCTTGTGCGTTCTGCGAGCTTCTTTGATTTCGTGCTGCTCATCAGTCGATTGCTTAATTTCGAGTCAGCTGCGGAAGGTACGAGCATTTCATGCTTTCGATTTTTTTAAAGGAACGAGGATGTGTGTGCTTTTTTTGTTTTTTTTGTTTTTTATTGGTCCTTTCTTTCGATGGCGGATTTGGTGACGAATGAATTTGAAGGAAACTTAGTTGCGATGTAGCGTAGATATCACAAGGTTGTTGTCGTAGTCGTTTATGATGGAAGCGTAGAGGAGGATAATTGCGTTGCTGATGTGAATGTGGTGTATCCTTCCGGGGACGAGAATTGTGTGTTTCTTCGAGAGAAAATATGAGCGTATATAATTATCGTATAAGTGTGTTTTGGTTGAAGGGTGTCTCGGTTATGGTGCTTGAGTACCGAAGAATCGTGTGATAACAGAGCGTTTGTTTTATCTTTTGGTCAGTGCATTGGAGATTAGTTGATCGTGATCGCTGTTTTGAAAACCTCGTTCCTGGAGGATTTGATTTGCTTCTTTTCAAGTTTGAGCTTCTGTGTCTTTCAAATGTTTGAGTACGCAGATCAGAAGAAGTTCAATTTTTTATCTCTTTGTTTTATGCACCGTTTTTTGGATGTATCTTGGCATTGCTGGTACTGATGCGAGCTTAATATTCCATTTCTTAATTGATCAGCATGTTTTCATATCAATAATAAGTACGCTCAACGTTGTATGAGTTTACTCTCTTATTACTGATGAGTTTTAAATATGGCTCAATTTAGTTACGTAAGGAAGTGGCTTCTAATTTTAAGGTGTAATTAACGAATTGAGGTTTCTGTTATCGGGACGAGAAAAGTTCATAGGAAGAATGCAATTCTTTTGAGTCGAGGACAAGCTTTTAATGAGTTGTACTCCCTTTTTCATAGTTCCTGGTGTGACAGAACAATTACTGTTAGAATCAAGGTTTTAGGGTTTTCTGGTTTTTTGTTTTGTCCGCTTCAGGAAGTTTTGCTTAACTTGTTAGAATGTTTTGTGTACACCTGCATGTAGCTATGGCTGGACTAGAGGATGAAGCGGCCGCCGATGATGCCAACGACTTGAAGCTCCTTCACTCTTTGCTGGGAGGCTTGCTTAGCGCTGTCGTTACTGCTATTGCCGATGCTGTTGATGTATCAACCGTGCTGAGATCCTTGTACCCGCTTGCGTCGCTTTTCTTCTCTGTCCCTGTGAATTCTATTTCGGGTAATCTGCGCTCAGCTTTTTTGCTTACAATTATCTTGAAAGTATACGGAGGTTTCATGTACCTAAATGTTGATGGCTTCTCAATTTTGCATTTGTCTGGCTTTCGTACCATATCTTCTCGTCAATTCCTAGTGGCTTATGCTGTATATTGCTAGATTATTTTTCCAAGCCTCCTATGTCGATTCCTTCCAGGCTCAGCCGGTTGTGTACTTCAAATGAGGTTCTTTGTTTGTTATTTGGAGTTTAAGCTTCACTTAGTAATCCTACGCATTAATCGCAATGCAGCTGTTACTAAGGAGGATGATAAAGCACAGTCCGAGTTGATCGCTATTGAGAAGGTGATGATTACGACCCGTTCCGTTAAACCATTTTTCATAGGTCACCTGTAGTTCACATAGGAAACTTTGTCCAAATAGATGTATGGTTTGTGTAACGGTATGTACTTAAATTCTGATACACATACTCGGATGTTGATGACAGCTAGCGGAAGCTTGCAGGGGCAAAGTACAAGAGGAGAATGGTGGAAAAGATGTCTATCAAACATTAAGACATGCCCTCTATGACAGCTCGCATTTTCCTACATTGACGACACTACTCTTACATCGTGCGTGATTTATCCCACCCTCTCAAATTGTCTTACTAGTATTGCCATACCCTGTCTTCGTCGTGGCAGAGGGAAAGCAATATTTGGGGAATTAAAAATATTTAAGAGTTTTCTTAGAAACTTCTGTGTCCATTGTATTCTTCATTTTGAAGGCTGAACTGTCAAAATATGGTGTTTGATTTAAGCGCATTCGTGTTTTCTTTTTGTAGTGTCTTGACTGTAATCATAGCGAAGCGTAAACCTTGAATCTGGACTTCATGTGTGCTTCACATGTGTCTGATAACCTTTTACTTCACTATTCTGAGTTCTGAGACTTGGACCATGGAATCATGTTTCGTTGTGCTTGTAGAGGTTGCTGCTGACTGGCTCGCATGCTTCCCATCCTGGGGGGCAAGATGGCTTTTTGACGAGTTCTTCAGACAAGCCCCTCCAATGGAAACACTGCTCAATTTAGTCCCCTTTCTTGGCCCAGACCATAGAATGGAGGAAAAGTCTGATGTTGGTTTAGACAGCAGGACTGCAGTGAGTGCTCAAGCTAAAAGGTCTTCTATTTCCAAGTCATTCCTCATCGGTTTATGTATGCTTTTGGCTGTTCCTCTGTAAGATGTTATGTTTTAAATCAAGAAAGTTAAGAGTAATTATGCGGCGGTAGCACAGCATTCTCAGGGTTGTACAGACTCTCTTGTCTTTTTCTTGTAGGTAGTACCTCAAGCTTTCGAGACAATTTGGTTGGTGAAGGATGGCTAAGAAACACAATCACCGCACCTATCGACCTGACTATCTGGCTGTCAGATTTCACAGGTTGCAAATGTTCTAATCAGTTCAAGCTTGTGTGAGGCAGGCTGTTGCAAATCTGCCTCGTGCAGCAGGATGGTGTTAAAGAGATTGGTGTATCCTTCGGTCATCGATCTGAACTGAAGCTTCAAGAAGGTGGTTTTGGCAGCATTGGACGGGCGAGTTGGTTGAAAGATATCTTTCAGGTTGCACAGCTCATTGCTTCAATCCCTGACAGGGCTGGACTTGATGCTCCAAAAACACTCCAATCACCGTATCTACCTACCATGAATCCCTTATTATAAATCCCGTCCCTTCAGTTGCTGTTTGAGTCTCGATTCATCTTTCTCTGAAATATTTCTATTGTTTCGCTACATTAGAATGGAATGTACTTATAGGGTAATTATCTCTCCTTGTTTTTGTCAATGTTTGTTATTGTCTATATTCTTTGCCTAGACTTCTATACTATAGTCCGTCTCTATAAACTATTCAGGCTTCTTGGGAATATCAAATTTGCAGTTATTCACCATCTTGTGACTCAAGTCCGCCTTGACCTGCATTTTTTGACCTACGGATTGATGACTAAATATTTCTTGTTGTATGTTATTAGTTATATCCGAAATTTGTGTTCGACATGTTCTTGGAAGTTGGTCTTAACTGACAGCAGAGTTTATTACGAGTTAGTGTCAAGGCAGCTGTTGTCTGCGGGTGAAAGACGTTGGGAACAATTACGGCAGATGTTTTCTGATAATGCGGAAGTTGGTGGCGATGGAACATTTGTATTTATTGGTGAAGTTATTAGCAGACTCTGCCGCCGAGGGCAAGCAGGTATGTTGCACTGTACTTTCCTAATCCTCACAAATCAGTATAGGAGCATTTTCAAATGATCATCAAGACCGATTAACAGCAAGATACTTAAATAGGTTACTTTCGTGTAGTGCATTAAAAATTGCAAGACCGTCTCCTTTTATTACTTAGAATCATAAGAAGTATACCACGTGGTTTTACTCTGGGCATTGTTCTGATACACGGACTTATGCAGATGTGATAGCCACTGTTTCTCTACCTGTACTGATGCAGCACGTGAAACAAGCCATGACCATGCTGGAAGTTCAATCAGATTTAGAGATGACAGAATCAGCACTACAAGCTTTGAAGATGTCTTCGGAGAAGAATCTCTGGACGGGAATATCAGTATCCATCAAGGACTCGCATGCTATGGAAAAATGGGTGGAGGCGCTTTTAAGAGAGATGGCAGTCAAACTCGAAACGGATATGCAGGCGTACTGCATATTGTGGGTGACTTTTGGTTCTCTCCTCAGCAGGCATAGTTTGACAAGGTATGTGGTTGTGACGATGAAGTACACCATTATGAAAGATGCGTTGACTGATTGAGTTAATGTCAAGGTGCAGTGTTTCTTGCAGTCCACTTGTGTAGTTTGCATAGGCTACAGATTTTACTGAATAGCATCACTGTACATTCATGCACGCTTGTATCGATTACTTACTGCTTTACTAATTTTCTTACGGATGCCAGGATGGTTCTTTTGGATAAGTGTTTGTTTGTCAAGATCTTGCCCATCCGGTGCTTGAGGTGGATTTTACAGTTTGGTGTATTGCACAAGCCAACCGCATCAGTGGCGCTTGAACGATTGCCGGAAAAGAGAGAGTTGCAGATGGACACAGAAGTTGTGTGTCGACTAGCACAAGTTTGGTCATCCAATGATTTCATTCGTTCAGCTTCATTGCCAAAGCAAGCATGTATCCTTTCTGAAGTGGCCAACTCTTTCATTGTGTGAATCAAACGAAAATCAAATTAGTGATGTATGGCCCAGCAAGGAAGTGATAAATACAAAATTCAATACAGGCCAGAAATTATGTTATGATTTTGACGCTTTCCATCCACTAGATTTCTCTCTGGGGTATGTACGGTTTCTGCCTCATGTATTCTGAAGTTCAGGTTCAGATGATGTCAAATTTTTATTTGCTAAACAATAACAATCAGAGTGGATTAAGGTAGCCTTCAAGAAAGCTTCACCAAAAAATATTTGATGCTAATGAAGAACGGTATCTAGCACATTCGTAAATGACTATGGTGTCATGTCTGTAAGCAAGTCAATAAGATTTCCTCTATTGTTTTCTTAATCTGATTTAAGGAGTCTCTGTTGAATAGAGCATTCTAATAGAGCTATTTCCACGGAGAATTTTTTGTGTCCTTGACAAGAGAGCCAGATCTGACAGCAGCAGTTGGAATTTGCGTGAGAAGTATGGACAAAGAGGACATGGATGGATGTGGTGATCTAATGCGCTCCATATTACAAGGAGTTACAAGTATGCTCTAAAACTTTGTGTTTTTGAGTTTCTGATCTCCATTGCGCATTAGACTTATGTAGATGAATAAAATCTTCCGGAAATTATTGGATGTCACTTATCGTTTAAATCTGAACTCTGATGGTGACATTGCACCTCAATTCAGATCGACTAGACAGCCCACTTCCCTTAATTCGAGAAATGTCCAAGCGCTTGGCGTTGGCTTTTTCTTTGGCAATAAATCCTGCAAAACCATTGCTTCTTGATGACGAAGATCAAGTCAAAGATCTGGACAACTGGGATGATCTTAGTCTCAAGGCAGTAGTTGGTCCTAAAGAAGACCACCAAACTGCCACTGCACAAAGTAATCAAGTTGTGCTTGGTTCAAATAAGGGAGCCGTGGACAGCAGTAAGCTTCTAGCAGATCCTGCTCCAACTGGTAAGTTTATTTTCACTTCCCGGCTGGAAAAGTGGTAGGTCTCTTTAGTTACCGGAGTATGAATTTGCAGGTTTGCGTGCATCATACACCTTGTTCTCTTGTACAAATGCAGGTTTTTACAGATAGTGTATGTTCAGATGCAGATCATCGTGAGAGGCGGAGGCAGAGGAAGGAGCGACGTGAGAAGATGGCTCTTGAAGAGGATGATCCAGATGCTGTAATTAATCTGGGTCAAGATGATGCTGCGTGGTTGGGAGATGCGGAAGGTAGTGCTGCTGACTCGAGCAGTGACATCGACAGCGACACCGAGGGCTCTTTACAGCCGTATGACATGTCCGACGATGAATCTGAGTTGGAAAGACGCAAGCTCCCATCGCAGTTGAGGGAGTGTGCAGCAAACTTGCGGAAGTCAGATGATTCTGATGCAGTACGTGCTCTTGAATCTACGATAGATTTGTGTAATAAGTGGGGAGCTAGGAACGTCTATGTTTCTGCCATTAGATCTGCTAGTAAATTGTTGATACCTGAAGATATTTCACAAACATCTGTTTCCTTCCTGGTTGTGTGGTTCTTGTGCAGGTTGAGAAATCCTTACAAGTTGCAGAACAATTGATCAGAGCGATGCCTATAGAGCTTGACAATACGGCAGAAGAGCTTGCACAGGCGCTTGTGCATGTCAGACCTGGGGCTAGTGCAGTTGAAGGGGAAGAGGACAAACTTGAGAATCAAAGACATGGTGCTCTAGTGGCTTTGCTTGCATGTGCTCCGTTGAGCTCCATTGTCATTGTTACTCAAGAAGTATTTTCTCCACATCTGGACATCAGTCAACGTCTTCTACTTCTTGATGCAATGTCAGGTACATGTTCTCACTGCTATTGTTTGCAACAAGCATAGAAGGTGTTCTTTAAGCGAAATGATGTATACTGATTTCGAATACTACATATTGCCAAGGTATAAAGAGTCTATGTACCTTCTGTTCTAGCTTCTGGTTCGCTACATACTTGATGTTAATGTACGAATTCCTGTCAATATCTTTCAGACGCTGCTCAGGAATTGGCTGGAAAACGCACTGTTCAATCAAGTGGTCAACGACCACAGCAAGGGCTTATCACAGAGCTAACAGGAGCTTCACACCGAAGTCCATGGTATGGATCAAGCCGTAATCAAGGTCCAGCAGGGGCCGGCCCATGGTCTGAGGTACCCGCTCTCATGCCAGGCAATTCTCTGGTGGGCTGGGCGCAGCGCTATGAACGTGAGCTTCCTTTACAGAAAAGTGATCGAAGACTAGGAACATCCCGAAAATGGGCACCTCGTTCTATGCAATTGCGAGAGGAAAGACAAAGCAATAAAGGATTGTCTTCGCATGAATCATCGGGAGAAAACCTCTTTGCTCCTCTTGCTGCTGCGTTTATGCTACCGATTATGCGTGACTATGATAAGAAGGCCCATGGTGTAGACTTTCTGGAATCGGGGTTCATTGTTCTTGGAAAGATATTGTATACTCTTGGGGTATGCATGGAATGCATCATAGCTCAGCCAGAGGTTGTTGTCTTGGGAGCAAACCTGCTGGAATTGCTCCGGTCGAGGTACAATCATTTATCGCTTTACTTGTTTGTTGAGTGTTTCTTTGCTCTTTTAGTTAAGACTTTGGATTGTTGGTGCTCGTGCACCAGATGAAGTGGGTGTTTGCTTTATGCAGAGGTTGATTGCTGAAGTGAGTTCTTGTTACGTGTTGAAGAATTCTGTCATTCACCATATCACGGTGGCTTAGAATTCAATGGTTCACTTGATTTGCAGGGCGGTTGCAAACCATCCAGAAGCTTATGTCAGGAGGGCAGCCCTGTTTGCAGCATCACGGGTCATTGTTGCCCTTCACCCTTCTCAAGTAGTCATGGCCATCACTAGCACAGATTCAAATATCACATCGGGGCTTGAGTGGGTTCGTGAATGGGCTCTTGGCATTGCTAATAATGATCCTGATTCCGACTGTGCAACAGTAAGTTTCCTCTATGTAAATTTTTCATTAGATTTTCGTGCTTTGAATAGCCTGGGAGCACAAGTAGGATGATCGCTTGTGGAGACTAACGTATAGTTGACTTGTATAGATTTTATTGGTTCTTCAGCTAGAGGGTTCTGGACCAAAATGAGGTTTAAATTCCAGATTTACTAGAAACAATAGTAGATTCTTGCTCTGTTTTCTAGGCGGTGTTTCATTATGCTAGATTGTTGACAATGGCGTGGTGCAGTTGGCAATGGCATGCGTTCAGCTGCATTCAGAGATGGCTCTTCAGGCAATGCGTGCTATTCAAAACACTCCCTCCGACAGTGGGTCACGAATCATACAAACGAGTGGTGAGAGATCCATCATTATGCCTTTCTAAGTGGAACTTCAAGTGGTGAATTGCACTTGCAAACACAGAAATTTCTATTATCATCATTTTTTATCTAGAAAATAGTAGAAAATTTTAGATTCCGAAGATGTCAATAGATTCCGAAGATGCCGGCTAGCAGATATTTTCAGGTGGAATATCCACCTTTGGATCCACTTATTTCAGTGGTGTGACCCAAAGGTGTTGTGAGTACAGGAGGAATGTTTGAGCTGCAGATTTTAAACGATTAGCTTTCCTTGTGTATTTTTGATATCATGTCCCATTTGTAAGAAACAATGCGTGGAAACCAACCATACCGGTATTTGGGCACCAGGATTTTGCCAAACTTTTGATGTATGGTTTTGGTTCACTTGTGAAGCCAGCGAAGGGCTCTCAGTTGCTCTTACAGTAAGTCATGTACTTAGATTTTCTCCATGAGAGAATCCCTGAAGTCTGATGCAGCTGCCAACTCAAGCGTGTCCTTGTAGGTTTCTTACTATCCACAAGTTATTCTCTCTATGCAAATCTCTTTGTAGATTATTCTTTTCTAGATCACAACATGACAAGTTTAATAATAAGAGTTGTGTTCAATGCTAAAAGTGGCGATTATAGGTGTCTGTACCTTATGATAGATTCTATCCAGAGACTTACTTTGAACGGAACAAAACCTTAACCCCTAAACGTACCGACCCTTTGAACAGACTAGTAGATGCTAGCCTCAAAAATAGATATTAGCATGGCTCAGATGTACATGAGGTGTACATGAGAGGTCCATTGCAAGCATAAAATCTACCCAACAAATTTGACATACTTGCATTTGGAGACCTCTCCAATATTATCAACATCTCCCCATCACAAGAGATTTACTTTAATTGGTAGAGAACCTAATAGGCTTGCAAAACTGACTTGGATGAAAGTCATCTGAGATTGTATGAGAAAGTTACAAGGCTTTGAATCTGTTCATGATCCAATTTTTAAATGCTGGGACGTTTAGGGGTTAAGCATGTCTAAGGTCAATCATTGTCCCTTTGGTACATGAAGACTAAAATGGCATGCCAAATGGTCCCAATTCAATAAAACACCATTTTTTGTATTTGTTGTCATTCTTAGCAAAACTAACTTTTAATATATGCCAAAAGAATACTTTCAACTAATCTAAGATTTAGAATTCAAACTTGGAATTTAAATTTCTAAAAGTATGACAAGTTAATTTCTCAAAATTGAACAACTAAGAAATGAAATTTTGGCCTTGTTACGTTGGGCCCTACCATTGGCATGACATCTAACCTTGGGTGGCCTTGAGTGTCATAATATTGGAGACTGTGTTAGTTTTATTGTTTCAATTGTATCATCTTTTCTAATAGATAGTGCAAATTTTAATATTGATCAACATTCTAGGATGTTTAGTCCAAACTCAAATGTGTAATGAGTTTGTATGATTTCTTGAGATTGCATTCAAAAGACGTTTTTTGTGAATTGACAATTGAGATCCCACTAAGTTAACCCTTTAGTGCCCAGGGTATTGTAGCTTGGAGCACTGGATTTCAGTGGATTTTTCCACTGTGATTGAGACTACCAAAAATAGAATGGATTAAATTAGAAAGTAGCCGTACAATTCTATTCTCAAATGGAGCACACATTTTATTAAAATTTGAGAATCATCCAATGGTGGGATTGGAAGATTATAGTATGTATTTGAACTGTATAATGCACGCTCAAAAATGAGATTTTGGGGGGTGTGTGACTTCAAAGTTTTCAAAAATGAAACTAAAGAAGTTCAGTTTGCCCTATGTCAACACCTCTCCGTTGCAATCTTTCATATCAAGAATAGACTCATACATAATTATTGTGAATTTTATAAGTGAAAGTGACTTATCCATATACGGTTTAGGACAAAATTTTATACGTTAAAAATTGACAGGAGTGGGTACATTAGTCAAGATCGGATTACACACACTAATGGAAGATGAAGAAGAGAACACAATCCAAAAAAATAAAACAAGATAACAAACTTCCAAACACAAGAAATCATTAGGAGAAAACTGTGGTCGCAAAGGGGCCTTGGGGACTGTCACGTGGGAGCAAAATTTGGGGGTGCCCGTGCACTTTTGACGAGGGCACCAATGGTGCCACCGTGGTGCCAGCGCTGCGGGTTCCAGGGAGTCGAGCCAATCGCTGGGAACAAGTGCGTGTGTTTAGGCGGGGAGACGGTGTTGGGGCTGACATGAAGCGCCCCTGCAGCGCACAAATCCCGAGCCGATCGAGTGCTGTCAGTAGGGGTTCAGGGTTCAATTTCTGAAGAGAGTCATGAATCGGGCCACCTACCTTTTCCAAAAACGTCAGTGTTGCTCCACCTTGAAACGGAGTTGTGAAGAGGGCGACATGCTGCCAACGGTTACCTCGACCAGCCGCTACGTTGGAATGGTTTGTGGTACTCAGAGTGTTGATTCGTGGGACGATGGTGGTGGCGTAGGCGATGGCGATGGCGTTGGCGTTTAGGGTCGATTCATGGAAGCATTGGTTTGGGTCGCTTTAATTGGTCAGAGCTGCAAGGTGCCCATGTGATTGGGAGTTAGGATGGGGTTTGGGCAGCAAATTTGCATGAATCTGGTATATATCAGGATTATGGGTGGAAATGTGGCGTTCTCCGATCGCTGGCAACATAATCTGCCGTTCGCTGTCAGCGGGCTGCAAAACTTGTAGTTTTCTGGTTTTTTCCAATATTCTGCCATGACATAATCTGGAGTAGCCCTGCCTTCAAAGGGTCGACCTGTTCGTATGCGGGTTTATCCAATATTAGAACTTTCGTTACATACTCTGGCGTTTGCTGCCATCGAGGGCATAACTTGTACTCCTGTGGTTTTCTTGGATGTGTTGACATCACATTACCTGGCGTCTGCTGGCATCAAAGGCAGAACTTGTAGTTTTAGGGTGTCTTCCACTATTATGTCATCGCACTAGTATGGCTAGACGGCCAAATTCCCAAGTGCAGAGCATTATGCTGCATAACAATCAAAACGGAGAGGCAAGTGGATCCCAATGAGGTTGGACCGTGATTCATGGATTATGCTGCAACCAACGTCGGAGGGGCCTTGGGGTAGAGAGGCAAGGCGGCATGGTGGAGATAATTTTCGAGGCGCCTTCAAAGCGCATAACATAGATTTCTCGTGGACACACGGTGTACGTGGAGCAATCAACCTGGATAAAGTGCTTGTGCGACATTCGTACCAGCCTCGCCATCTACGTTTGGATCCAGCGTTGGCAGCAAATGGGCCATGCATGGCAAACTACTTGTACGCGTCGCATTCTGAGGATTGGGTGCACCTCGCATCTATCATTGGTCCCATTCTTGTGCTCCATGCAGAGATTGGGGAGGCAACCCGGAATGGTCGAAGTCACGTGGACTTGTTGAACACAGGTACATTCTTCCTCAAGGGTGTGTATTTCCCTCCAGTGGGTCCTACGTTGTACAGGAAGGTAGAAGCCCTCTTGCTCCCTGGTTTCAACGATGTCAAATGGCCTTTGCCAGACATGCACACATCCGAGGCCTTCAAGACCAGGCTTACCGCAGATTTTGCAAATGCAATGAAAGCGTCGACTGGTAGTAGTTTTGCCCACCAGCAATGGTTTATGCCTATCCATGTTATGGTTGATTTGTTTGCTGTAGCATGTGACAACATTCGGCGGACACCTACGCTCTTTGTTCTCCACACTCTATCCGAGGCTCTCCTAAGCAGTTTGATGAATCCGGGGTGGAGCAAGAAGTTTCACATTGGCCAGGATGTTATCAAATGTGTTGTGAATAGGTCCACCATTCTCTTCCGCTATCATGTGGGTAGGCAGACACTGTACACCAGGTTCCAGTATACAAGGTTCACGGGTGCTGCCAACAACAAGTGGGATGCGATTGACCACCTACCGGACGTGGAGATGGTGAAAGTGTGTTGTCTATTCAGAGGAAGCGCGATGCCAATATTTCAAGTGGGCAAGGCATGGCCAGTATCCCAGTTACGCCACGAAATTGCAATGACGCTCGGAGATGGCGTTCCCGAAGAGTACAACATGGTTGTGCTGGAGGCAACTGGTAATCGCGAAAAAAGGTACCTGTTGGTCGCACCATTCTCTCGGATTTTGGGACCCAATGCTGGAGCTACTTGTTGGAAGCAAACAAAGCTAACGTACAAAGTTTAATGCCTTGATGCAGATCAACAAACGCCATGAGAGACATCTACTTGTTGCTGAGGTCGCGGTTCCCAAAACCATCAAGATTGTAGAAGTGTAGGATGAGAGATTTTTTTTTGGGGTAATTCACCTACACTGACCACCAAGTCTACCTACGATATAAGTCATTCAGGTTTAGGGTTCTCCACACTAACCATTTGGTCCATACACTTTGACCGGGACGTCGCCCTAAACCGATGCACTTGTGAATTTTTACAAGCACCGGAAATTATCTACCATACACGGATTAAATGTTCTTCTTGTATGTATGTTGTCCTCCCCTGGGCCTCATGGCTGCATTTTCCCTAATCAATGCAAATCCTAGTCAAAAATGATGATGCCAACAACCTTCACCTGCCCAGGACATGGGCAACTTCCACGAAACATTAGAACAAAGTTCCAGGCACATGTTCACGATACAATTACAACGATGCATTTCTTTACCATGAGTTCGCAAAAAAAGGGGGTTAGCGTTTTACAACGTCTCAGCTGTCACTCATAGAAACGAACTACTTACACATTGTTGACAGCAACTAGTGTCCTCGACCGCAGTTGACAACAAAGAGTACGATAGCACTCTGCCGATGAAAATTAAACAACGAACCTCGTCGATGCCGCTAATGTTAGTCCATTATAGCACTATTTACAACAACACCTCAAACCTACTCCACATCTGCTATTCCAATCGCGTCAACAAGGGCGTCGAGATTTGCAGAGTTCTCTGCATCGCCACCATCTCCTTCGGGCTCCTCGAGCCACACACAGTCCACATCACCTCCATCTCCATCTGTGCCTTCGACCTTCTCCGGTGCAACTTCTTGTGTTTCCTGTACAATGTCGCGCTCGTCCTTCACGTCAGTGGTAGCAACGTCCTTTACCTCCCTTGCGGCTGTTGGAAACAAAGCTTCGAGACTCACCTTCCTGCGTGCAGCGACTGGAGGCTTTGACGTCCCCTCGGGGCCCTCGATGCGGGCCTTCTTCTTGGTCCAACCTTCATCCTCAGAAGGCAAAATTATAAGCTCAGCGGGCCTCTTGCTGCCACTAGAAGTTCGCTAGAGACGTGGTGAAACCCGCACGAGGGACTTAAAAATCTCTTGAAGTAGGTGCAGTTTTGCCTGAGCCGTCTCATTGAGTGGAAATCCCCACTGTCCAAGCCACCCTCCGGTCACAGCGCGCTCGCATAGTCTACACTTCGCATCAAGCGAGAAAACAAGCTGAAACATGCAATGTGGGTGTGCTAAGCAACCGCACGTTAAGGGTATGTAAGCTTTGTCAACAAAGTATCGGTCGCAAAAGGGGCATGGGCATGAATCTGACGATGTGGGGAGGCAGAACCACCGGCGTCCTCTTGCTGGCCGGACCTCCTAAGCCGTTGGTGCCAGCGGACGCTTCTGGCACGAAAATGAAAATTCGTGCTCCTACCCTCAACTTGGGGCGCCCGTGTGTTTCATGAATTTGGCAAGAATTCACCGTAATTTGGGCCAGCCGTTGTGGAGAGCTCAAATTGTACACACCAAAATTCATGGCTGCGTTTCCTAGGTAGAGAATGGCGTAGGCGCTGGCCGCACTCCACCGTGAAGCCGTTGTGCCAACAAACTTCCATCGGCCGACTTGGAAAACCGTTGGCAACGATCCCTCTTTTATGTCAAGGTTGTGTAGAGTAGTAAATGCTCTTCTCCGGTCGTTGGCCAAACACCCCGCCCACGTCGGCGCCAGCAAGCCGGCCCCCACGCCACGCTACTCCGTTCCGACATCGTCAGGGAATTGCAATAACTCTGTGGGCAGCGTTTTGGACCGCCGCTGGCACCAGCAGAGGGGAATTTGGGCAGCCGGTTCACCTAACATGGGCTGCCTTACGGGGCCCCTTTAGGACCCCATTTTTCTCCTAATGACTGCATAATACATGTGTTGTATTTGTAAGTATTTACTGTATTTTCAAGTATTTGCAGTATTTTCGCATTCTGTTGATAGGTGTTTTGATAGTTGTACAATTCCAAATTGAAAATTTCTTTTTCTGGAAGGTGTGTAATGTATATGGGCAAATCTGAACTTCAAAATTGAAGTTCCAATTCTTCACGGATTCTCTGCTATTTGCATTTCGGATGTTGTAGTGACCATAATGTGGTCAGCTGGGCACTAAAGGGTTAAAGCCTTGGTTAGCCAAGGCCTTACTAGCAACAAGAATCATTTCTTTTTCACTTTCCACAAGTTGGTATCAAAAAAAAAGTTGGTCAAAATAGGGAAGTACCAGCCATGCACCAAAGGCTAAAAGATTCAACAATTTTCATTGCCACTAAAATTACTTTATGTACCACAAAGATTTTCCAAATCTAATGCCAAACTTCAAAAGTATGGGCCAATTCACTATTGCACCAAAATTTGTCTTCTACTATGGTAGTTACAAATTTATAACAACCAATGGGTATTCTTTCTTTGTTTTAATTTGAGAATTGTTCCTTTCGCCACTCTACAAATGCGGTGAGGTCCTTGAATAAATTAGTCTTGATGGTGAATAGACTCTCTTTGTCTTACAATCTTCAAATGTACAGTGACTCCAAAACTGAGTACGAAATAGCTTAGTCTACCTTTAGCCATTCATATTTTATAATTTACTGCATTTAATGCCAAATCGGTTGATGGCTCAAGTATACATTCAAGTAAATGATGTGGCTACCAAATTACAAGTCCAGCAATGCAAAATAATTTGAGAAATATATAGATCAAAGTAAATTAGCTCTAAAACTCAGTTATGCTCACACTTGGATTACGCAATGAATGCTACAAATCTGACATGCACCAGTGGTTTTCTGGGTCTGATTTTTTGAATGGGCATGTTTTTGGCCTTCACATTTATAATTGTGTCCCTATTCAATGCACATTAAGTATGCAAATTGAGCAAAATAGTTTCATTAAGGTCTCTTTGTTGCTGATAGAAAGCAGATAGAAGAAGCTACTTTAGAGAAGTTGAGGAGGGGTGAAAGTACTATAAACGTTGCTAGAGACTTACAAGTATCCCAAAATTGGGTTGCACAATTTTGTAAGCAACATTTGAGTGAGTTCAGTGATGTGAATCGCAGTTTTGGTAGCAGGCCATATGTATACAATGCAGCTGATCACACGACTTGTGTGAGAGAAATCACTATAGGTGGCTTAGAAACTACACACAAAGTTGGAAATTACTTAAGAGAATAGCTTCATGTTGGTATGAGTGATAGTACTGTGAGGAGAGTGTTACGAAAAGCAGGTTTGAAATGTAAAGTGAAGCAGAAGAAACCAAAACTCACACTTCTTTAGATTAAGGGACGATTAGAATTTGCTCGACGTTATTGCCATTGGACTGATGATGATTGGGATTGTGTAATATATTTTGATGAAACAAAAATCAACCGATTTTGCTCTGATGGTCGCAGTTGGTGTTGTTTCGTGATGGGTAGAGTACAAGTGTTGAAATGGTGCAACAAACTGTCAAGTTTGGAGGTGGGAGAATGATGTGGGGATGCATGACTCCGAGTGGCCCTGGTATGATGTATAGAATTGAAAGAAGAATGGATCAATACATGTATAGAGAAATTTTAGAGCGAGAACTGATTCCTACACTACATGCATACAATTTAGATCCTACCAATTTGATTTTTCAACAAGATAATGACCCAAAGCATACATCCAAGAGTGTGCGTTGTTGGCTGAATTCGCAAGAATTCACTCTTTTGAAGTGGCCGGCACAATCTCCAAACTTGAATCCGATCGGACACTTGTGGGCAACTTTAAAACGTCGACTGAACCAATATGAGAGACCTCCCAAAGGAATGTTAGAATTGTGGGAGCGTGTTGAAGATTGTTGGGCTTCAATTACTCCCAATGAGTGTAAGAACTTGTATAGAAGCATGCGTAAGCGCATTGCAGTTGTTATAGCTGCTAGGGGTAGGTGGACAAATTTTAACTTTATTCCAGCAAAACTGAGTTTTGGACTGAACTTCACTTTACTTTTTTTTTACATGCATACTTGTGTGTAATAGACCTCAATCCCCATGGAAGTATGACTAATTGCAATGGTAATCCAGTGCAATTTATGGTTCATTTTTGGTGCATCCAATTTCCCTACATTGTTTGTTGAATTTCAGTATGCTGTGTTTGTACTCAGTTTTGGCAGTCACTGTATATAGTGCACAACTGCTTACAAGATAGGAGATGAATTTAACCTCTTCAAAATTCTCACATTGGTGAAAAAATGTGCAAAATATTGAAGATCAAAACCTCATTCTACAGGGGCATTCTCAAAGAGATTTCAACTCTCAGTAGCTTGCACAGTATTTACCAAATGAATTAAACAAAATTTCTATCTTGTGATACATCGTTTACGATCCAAATCAGCAGATGCGTTTTGACAACAAAATTCAACTGCAAAATGTGAACGTTACTACGAAACTTAGCTTCAATAGACACGAGTGTACCTGCATCCTCGGGCTGAATATTCTAGTAGCATCGGAGAATCCATTGATCATCACCGGGAGCAATTTGTTTTCCTTCTCTGGGAGAGATGATCGAATCTCTGCAGCAGCTGATATTTTCACAATTTGCCGGTTGGAGACGAGGTCGTAGTCGACATCGATAAGCTCACTCGTGCTTCGTCCATGGCAGTCTAGCTTGTGAACTCTTGAGCTGCAATTCAGAATGCAGATTTATTTATGCAAAATTCATGAAGTTAACGTGGAAGAATTACAACTTTGCACATACATCAACCTCGACCAAAATCTGCAGATTCCAATTTACAATTCATATCAAGACCATTGCAACTAGGCTCACAGTCAAATCCCAACTTGCCAAAGAGCTGAAAGCTGCACTTACCAGCTGAGCTTTATGCGAAGTCCAGCGAATTGCGACTCAGATGACACTCGTCATCGATGTCTCTTACTAGAGCATAACAGAGAAGCCTGATTCCGCAACAAACGCTCTGCCAAGTGCGTGACCAAAGCTCGGCGCCACGATTGAGAAGACTTAATTGTCTATGCTTATCAGATAATTGCTTCAATGAACACGTGTAGGCAACGCGTAAAATTCCGCCAAAACTGAAACCGTACAGTACCCAGTGAAAGACAGAGTACAGACAATCAAGAAAATTTGGCAATGGAAAAGGTCTAGCTGTTTTCACATAATGGTCTAGAGTCAATATAGTGTCGTAGATCCCTACAGAAGTCAGTTTCGATATTCAAGGCTCCAATTGCACGGCCTTCTTAACCTGGTGTGATCTTTTACCTCGGTTCTGGCTAAACCAGTCAGTGATTTTCCCTACACCCTCTCAGCGTTCGACGCATTCTGTTTGACAGGTCATACGTTGTACGCCATGCTTCAGAATACATGCCTCCAAATTGGTTGATGCAGTCATCCACAGTCTGTTTGTCTCCATTCTGAATGAATTCACATCTCAGCTTTGAAATAGTATGAAGTACCGTGTCAGCTTATCAACTTTCCACAGTATGTAACAGCAGTCCCGATGCAATGATTGGAGTCACCGGCGATACAGCCAGACATATAAGGACAACCCTGTGGCATACTACGAACACTCACAAAAGAGAACGATCGTAACGAAAAGAAGTTGAATCTTGGATCACTAATTCGAAATACAAGAATACATAAAATTGGATGCCTGAAAAGTCTGTCTATCACGACAGAACATTGTCCACGTCCAGCCCACATCCAACAGCACCAACCTCTGTCCTTAAACGAATCTAGATAGTTGGCCTGGGTAGCTTTACTATAACATGATTAGGTATGTAACAGAAAGACCTCCAAGTTTGGGAATAACTTCCGCAGCTCCTCCTTCGAACGCCGCTGCATAAAAACAAGATCCGACACATTTAGAAAAGTCTTCCCTTGTGAATAAACAGAACCTGACGCTTTTAATTCGCTTCACAAATGTATTTGGGCGTATCCAAATATTAGATGTATAAACCTTATAGACACCTCGAGGCGTCGGTCCCATTGAAAAAAAGTCATCGAAACCCACTAATCGGAGCACAGCAATTAGCAACCTTGGTAACTCACCTTGACATTTGTGCAACCACTCACGTCAAGAGCTCTCAAAGAATTTCCACAGCACTTTGCGAGACTCTCCAAGCCTGCATCAGATACTCCCAGAAGTCCATGCAAACTGCCGGCATGAAACAAAAGAGTTCGTTGCACAGAAACGAATTTCAGTCAGACAAAGCTCGTCTTTCAAATGACATGAAATGTACGAGACCAACTAAATATCAACATCTAAGATGAATTCTATGAAGCCTTACAGAGTGTGATATGTGACCAGAGCCGACACTAAAAGGACATGTGACCTCATCGAGTAATTCAAGTATTACAATTCATAAAGCCTAGGTAAAAGAAACTTATATATGACCTCAAACTCTGGAGACGAGAGCAGTTCTCGGCAAGCGCCTGAAGTCCATCATCCGTAATATTGATGCACCTATTTCAGGAACCAATATATCAGCTTTAAACTTTGACTATACCCCTCAGGCACGTGGACAAGTTCATTAGAGCACCCACTGAAAATGCTAGAAAAAAAGAGAACAAACGACAAAAAAATAACAAAACTCCTCAAAGTCATATCCTATTTTGAAGAACTGTGAACGATAGAAGAACACACCATGTCAAATTCAAGGTCTCCAGTTTTGAGCATTGAGAAATTGCTGATAATCCTTCATCAAATAACAGCTGCGCACACAAAGCCACATGCTCATCAATGAGATCCATTTGAGCTGGTAGAGTTTACTCTCCAATCACAATTAAGAAATGAAATGAAATGAATTTTGAGCACTAGAAGAGGGGGAAAGAAGTGCAAATTTGTCTAAAAAATGGTCGAGTAATCAAACTACAGTTAAAGAACAGTAATTTCTCTGCTTACGTGGGCACCACAGAGATCAAGTAAGCGAAGCTTGCTCAATTTGTTTAATGTAATAAAAGATGTGTCCGTGAAACTGCACATCTCACAACGGATAAGTTAGACTGTCAAATATTTGATACATCAATGAAAATCAAGGATTTGCTCAAATTAATTGGATGCATCGTTGCTCAAACCAAGTTCCAGATCTACAACCTAGTGATAATAGGGGTCTGGCTTGTACTTGGGACTCGCATAAAGATATAGTTCTTCAATTTCCCGACAAGCATCCAAAACCTCCACCAGCCCCTCGTCAAAAAGCTTCACACCTCTGATGCACCCACAATGGCGTCAGTTTCCGAAGTCCTAGGCACATTTCTATGACCAGTGCACCAAATCCAAAGACAACTGAACACTTCATTTCAAGCACTGTTAAAATATATAATTGGATCTTCGAAATTAAGTAACATACAGTAAATCGAATACAAGAGAATTTGGACTAGCAACAAGGCTAAGCACCCACCTAGTGAGATTGAGAATTTGAATCTTCTGAGCATACTTCGCTATAGTTCGCAAGCTTTTGTCTGTAACACTCTGCAGAACCAGATTCATACTCAGTCACAGTCACAGAACATAATGTGCAAGGATCAGAACTTCAATGCTCAACGAGTAAAGTTTTTTAAGTGAATTACTATCGAAACCTACACTCAGAAGAGGGTCCATTTGAACACTACAAGGTCGAGTCATAAAGTCGGGATGCAGCTTGTCTTTGGCACCACTCACCAGCATTTGAAGCAAAGAGGAAACGGCTCTAATAATTTCAGGAATAAGTCAAACAGGTGATACAAAAACCTTACACCCACTGATGTTCAGACTTCTCAAATTCTTGCAAGATCTCACGACTGCTTCAATCCCAATGTCAGTCACCCTGGAACATAGCCGTCCAAAACTTGAGCAATTTGACAGGTACCATATGTTGCTGTTGATTTTGTTAAAATAAAACGCCAGAAAAGAGTTTTCATATACACATAAAACATCAAAAGAAAAACTCATCAGATGCGTATGACAGCAAAAGGGAGAGAGCAACTTGATAAAATCATACTTCAGATTCCAGTATATCGAGAATGACTTCAAATTTGGATTTGCTGAAGCTATGAAGATGACGCCCGAATTAGTGACCTTCTGGCAAGCATTGAGATTTATTCGCTGAAGACTCTGTTAGCAATCCAAGAATCAAAGAGCAATGTCTAGTTACCATCAGATTGAAGCATCGGCAAGAAGAGACAAGGACAACCACAAATAATCCGACAGAACCGAAGTTCCATAAGAACCCTCAGCAGAATAATATCAATGCTCGGATCCGGAATCGAAGAACGCTTCTCTGGTGATGCACTAGGTATGCCCTGTTCTTGAATCCTTGCTTCAAAATTACAGAACTTTATAAGAAACGAATCTTACTTGCTCCATCTTTCAAAACGACAGGTCTGTAACTTCTTACAAGCGACGATACCTTAGGTGATTAGGCACCTTAGGCAGGCAAATTTTCCTGAGCTGGTACCTTAAAGGCTACAGCTGTCAAATGCTTGTCTTCCACATCCTGTGCAAACTCAAGGTTGATCTCTTCCACATTCCGGAAACGTTTCTGCACGTCACACATTGCGACATTTAACCGGTTTAACAAAAAAAAAAGGAAAAAAAGTAAAGTAAATACACTCCTGTTTTTTATATCATTTGCAACTTGTTCCCAGCTAGCTTCATACCAACCATGCAGAATAACTATACAATCCAGGCAGGTCTGTCTTTGGCAATTACGCTTCAAGTTTAAATTGCAAGAACCATTGATAAATACGATAAACAGACAGATAATTGTGATAGCATTCTGTCTCTTGCAAGATCCAACAGACATGCAGAAAATCAAGAAGAGCGGCATACCTGAGCCAATGCAACCATTAGGGTTTCACCTGCATTCTTCTTATTATGTAAATCCAACACCTAGAAAAATGGAAAAAGAATAAAGTTAGAACAATTACCAACTCCCAAAGGCCTCTGGCGAATCACTCCGATAAAATTTGAACTACTAAAAGAGTAGAGGCTAAGTTTGTAAGCAGTTGCAGATTTTTCGTGGCATATGATTGAATGATTCTACAAGATCAAAATTTACTCAATAAAAATGCCAAAAAAATAGATGATTCTCAAAAAAATTAACACCAAATTAGCAGGTGACTTCTTGACGAGACCGAATAGATTTAGCGAAAGGAGAATATACCTTCCACAAAGGAGCATGCGAGGTGAGCTGATGGCAGATTGAGGTACTCACGCACAGCAACGCACAAACATCGCGCTGTCCCAAGTGAACACTGACGAGTTGCATAACATGAGGTACCACCTCCGTGCCCCAGTGGTCATGGTCATTCTCCTCAGCAACATCCACTCCCATGGCTACAACTCGAATTCAAACACACACAGAAATAAAATACTCGTACATCATTTCCAGACTTGTATCTCTTTCCCGATCCAACATTCGCACCTCCTCCAATCTCTAAATAATTCGACCGCTACATCAAATTAATCAAATGGCAGGTTCCAGATATATATTTTCTCTAGAATTTGATCTGAAATACCTCACGTCTCCTACCCGGAGTGGTCTGCGAACTCGCTCGCTTGAAAATAGAAACTCAGTCCACTTAAATTCGACTGAAAAAACAAAATCACCTCATTCTCAGCAACAACGACCGACGGGAAAGCATAGCTCTCAACACAGAATGAGAAATGAAGAAGAAAGAATGGAAATTCACAGAAAAAATCATGCGAACCTCGCCGATGTACTGCGTCGAAGCAGAGGTTGGTGAATCTGGTGAAGGAAACGTACAAGGGCTTGAGAATTCTTACAGTATTGGCTCTTGCAAATCGCTTGCCAAGTAGCCCTAATTCTCAGTACTGTAACGCTCTCGGTCTCGGCCCTCACGGTACCCTGATCCACGTGTAGCTATTGCATTGGTTGTAGTCCTTGGAATCCTATGTGGAAATTTCATTTTTCAGTGAGAAGCACGGTTCACAAAGGCATTCTTGTCCATGTTCAGAGGAGAGAGATTTCTACATTTGAAGTTATTGAAGCCATTTAATTTTCTCTTACAAGGAAACAAGGAAATCTGATAAAAGTGGGGCGGGGGAATAAAGTGTAAATTTGCCTCAGAAATGATGAATTTTAAAATGTTCCAAGTAATTTATTTACTTTTTCAATTCCATTGGCAAATACTTCTAAAAAAATTTGGAAGCTATCTTTAATTATCCCCTAAACGTCAGAGCGTCCAGAAAGTGGACGACTAACAGATTCAAACCCTTCTCACGTTCTCATCAATGCTTGGATGAAATTCGTCCAATTTTTTGGAGATTCCTCACCAAGTTGTTGTCTTATCTAACGGTTGGATTTAATCATACTTGATTACATATTTTTCTAAAATTACAAATGTAGAAGTATGTCAAGTCGTTGACCAAGCCAAAATTGCATTGACTGTAGTTCAAAAGTGGCCTTGCAAAAATGAGGTCATAGATTGAAGAAACACAAAAATTTCAAAGAATCACCACGTTTAAGAGTATCTCATTTCAAATTCATTCCAACAAATTTTACTCAAAAAATATTAAAATTTTGTTTGTAATCGAATTTAGAAGGAATTTTTAATTTTAACTTTCAAATTTTATAATGAAATATTGGTGATAGTATTAGTGAATCGAACTGTACGGATGGAATCTAAAATTCAAAATCTAAAACTTTCATTTGTATACCAATTCCAAAATATTCTTCCAAATAGTAGTTTATGATGATTTTTCTCAAATTGTCAATTCCAGGGACACCCTGGTACGTTTAGGGGTTAATTTCAATTGAACCCTAAGAAAAACTAAATTGAGCCCCTAAATTATGATCATGACACCTTCTCTTTGCATTCTTTAACCCCTAAATGCCCACAACCCTCTCCAGATTGAGCAGTTTTCAAAAGATGCATTACAAAATGCAACTAAGAGGGATATTTTGAATTTGATGAAGGAATACAAGTTGTACATAATGTATTTTAGATTCTATCCATGCAGTTAGATCTATGATTGCTATCACCAATATTTTTGTATAATTTTTGAAACTTAAAATTCAAAATTCTTTTGTAATTCAATTACGAATAAGATATTGACAATTTGTAAATGAAATTTGTCATGATGGGTTGAAATGGCAATCACCACCAAAACTAACTTTAATTTATACACTACCTAGATCTAACCACCATTCAAGGTTACTGTTTATTACTAGTATTTGTTACTACATCAGGAATTTAGGACCCCAAGGATTTTAAACGATTTCCGTGAGACATCCAATATTTCATGGGTTCGTACATTTTTCGCACTAATTTTGCACGAGTTTCGCGCTAATTTTACACGGATTTTGTGCTAATTCCGCACACATTCTACACTTTGTTAGATAACGAGAAGAGTGAATGTAGAAGCTGTGCGAATTCAATGCAGAATTAGCACGAAATCCGTGCGAAAAATGCACAAACCCATGAAGAATCGGACTTCGCACGGAAATCGTTAAAAATTAGTGAGGTCCTATATTCTTGATGTAGCTACTAAAGTGTCTATTCTCGGCAGGGGAGGGTAGTTATGTTCCAATATCCCTTTGTCTGGTGGGCACTAGGTCATTGACATTACGAACAGAGACTTTATTCACGTTGGCCTTGAAAGAAGACCGGAGTTTCTACCTATCTATCTTTACTTTTTCAAGAGTTCTTTTGAACACTTTTGAACTAAGATTTTAGAAATTTTTAGTGAATCATTGGAACATGAAATGAGGCATAAAAATTCACAAATCGTCTCCTTTCTAATCGGATCACACACGCATGAAGCTAACTTCCCATAAAATCTATAGTAAAAAATCCACGCTCCAAAAAGTGCATAATGGATGAGAAAAATTGGATGAAATATGTACATCGTTCAGAAAATGGACGCCTAGGTAGTTAGGGGTTAATCCTTAACCCTTAAAGCCCAAAGGGTATTGAACAAAACATAGATCTGTTATAATATGTGCCTTCCATATGTTTGATGAAGTTTGGTTCAATAGACAAAATGTAGGGCATCATCTCTACAAATTATTCGTAGAGTCAAACTTCCAAAAATAACTCTAGATATTTTTTTAATGAATTTAAAAGCATTAATCTTTGAAAATTTGTATAAATTATAACTTTCACTTTTAGAATTTAATATTTTGCATGATTGATTAAAGTTGGTTTATCTATTGTAAACTTCAAAAAAGCAAAATGAATAATGAAGGGAACATCATTACTTTCTCCAAATAGCAAATTTTATAACAGTAAGACAATGTTGAGGTGATTTACTTTGAAAATTTCTCCCGGGTGGAGTTTAACTCAGATTGACATAATTCAAATTGCGTTAGAAAGCAGACTTGATGTAGTATTTTAAAATACTTTTTATTTTTCAAAAAAATAGTTTTTTTTTTCCGGGCAGCCTGTTAGATTTGGACAACGACCAAAAAATGGTCGTTTGGGTGTTTAGGGGTTAAGCATGTAAGGAGTCCCATGGGGCCATCTTTGGTCATTTTCAATCAAACGTTAAATTTTTAATTAGATTCTAATTTCAAATGAAAATAGTCCCAACTAAGAAAGTGTGGAGATTGTCTTCTACTTTCTAGTCCAATTTACCATTCTTCAAAGTTGTTAAAATTGCATTTTTTTACAACACTTTAAAGCTCAAAACCCTAAAATTCCAATGTACACTGCAAAAAACGTCTCTCTATCAAATTTCTTTTTATGTAAGCTCAAGAAGCATGCCCCCTACACCTTGTTGTTCATCACTATCATTACAATTTTCCTTAAAGAATCATACTATTTAAAGCATTTGTAATAACTATGAGTTTTACAAGAAATAAATTTAGAAAAATCTTATAGAATTCATCTTTATTTACATAATTATGAAAATATCAGGGTAAATAGGTTTAACAATAAATTATAAAAAATGCCAAAAAATATAACATATTTTAAATATGAGGAACTGATGAGGTTTGACTGGGTAACTATAGTGTGGACACTTAACCTTTTAACGCGCCTACGTCTAGTATTTGGACGACACGCTGATTTAATAGTTCGAATTCCATTCAAATTGAACAATTTTCATCCACCAAAATCTCTCTTGGTTCTTGAACTAGTTGACTATCCTTTGTACAATTTGGATCTTCAAAATGGCTTATTATGATTTTCAGAAAAATAAAACAATTGGTTTATGTCAAGTTTAATTCCTAGTTCAATAAGTGAGACTTTAAAGATGATTTTCCAAAATAAGTAAAATGAAATAATGGAAACCATGCCATCTCATTGTGCATGTTATTCCAATTTCATTACAAATTTTTTAAATTTTTTTGTGCTAATTTGAGATTTTAAATTGAATTTCAAAAGAAAACCTTGCTTAATTAAGATTAATTAAAATGGATTAAATAAAAATATAATAAATCCAACCATACAGATGTGATCTTCACATTAACATAATTTACAACTTTGCTTTGACCATCAACCCCATTTTTGGTTTTCATCATACATTTTATAGCACTTCATTTATAATAGTGTTGAATGGAGACGTTAACCCCTAACCGCCCAACCATGCATATTTTGCATGATGTACGGATTTGAAGTCCATTTTCTCATCCATCATGCACTTTTTGCAGTGTGGATTTTTTATTGAAACTTTTATGGGAAGTTAGCTCCGTGCATGTGTGATCCGATTAGAAAGGGGATGATTTGTGAATTTTTTATGCCTCATTTCATGTTGTAGTGTTCCACCCAAAATTTCGAAGATTTTAGTCTAAAAGTGCTCTTGAAAAAGTCAACTACTAAAATTAAGCAACCAAAAAATCTCCAAAAATCACTACACTTAGAGTATCACATTTCAACCCATCACAACAAATTTCATTATTAGATTGTCAATATCTTATTCGTAATCATATTACCAAAGAGTGTTAAATTTTAAGTTTGAAATTTAATACACAAATATTGGTGATAGCAATCGCAAATCTAACCGTATGGATAGAATCTAAAATTCATAATGTACAACTTTTATTCATTCATCAAGTTGAAAATATCCCTCTTAGTTGCATTTTATAATGCATCTTTGGAAAACTGCCAAATCTGAAAAGGGTGAGAACGTTTAGGGGTTAAAGGGTTAAGGGTTAACTTGATCATGCAAGAAGCTTGCCATAGAATATTTCTCCTACTGAATATGGTAATGTAGTAACTGTACCCATCCACCACAGGTGGGTCATATCGTGACTTTGATTGAAACACTATTTAGTATAAAAACATCCTTCTTGACCAAACCCAGATCTTTGTCGTAACAAAAGGCAGGTTAGTATCGTTTACACTAACACCTTATACCCATGCGTCAAAGAATTTTGCAGGATGATGACAAAGAGCCTGGGCACATTGATTGCACCTGAGATCACATCAGATTTTGAAATAGGCAGAGATCTACAAAATTGAACTAGGAAGGACAGTCTAGATTCATACTACCCTCGTGAAGTTGACTACTCTGGATCATACTGGAAAAGGATGCTAAATGACAAAAGGACTGCAATATCATGAAACTCGAAAAGCTACTGCTGCTATGCAATTAGCACTAAGAATTGTACACTTTTGTGATGACTGAGATGGCCCATACCGGAAGATCAGAACGGAGAGGCATCCCTTCTAGATTCCATGCTGCAAATTGTCATTTCTCTTTCCAGTAGAAGGAATTCTTGCAGTTGTCTTTGGCTGAATAGATGATGAAGAGCTGTCTCCTTCGAAGCAACTAACCCAATAAAATCCGTAGATTCAGCTTCATCGTCTTCTATCCCTTGAGAAGCGGCAAGGAAAACCTTCAGCTCCATGCATCGCAGAATAAGCTCTGGTAAACAACACCGCCGGGACAGGCCTTGTAAAATGTAAGTTGCTGGTGTCCGATGAACCATGTTTTCATCCCAACGCCATGCGTCCATTGTGATAACTTCCAGAGCAAGACCAGACTGGAAATGAGGCATCTCCCCTTTTGCTGCTAGAGCTAAAATAGAGCCAAGGAGACCCCCATCATGACCAGTTGCCAAACCCAGTCCATCTCCAGATACAGGCAAGCACCGTAGTCGGACATCCACACAATTCGAGTCTCTTCTATTTGTATCTACCTCAACAGTCAGCTGTCTTAGCAGACCGGTATCTCCACCACAATGATGTAATGCACTACTCAAAGTAGTACAGACAGTGGGCTCAGGAGCCAAATATTCTCCAGCGGCTGACATCAGCACAGCTGTGGCCTGAAGCTCTAGCCATCCAACTTCCGTGTCAGCACCCACTGTAGTATCCATGCCCGCAAGCCACATGCCTCTGTCGCTTGTCAGCAAGGCAAATGCTTGTTCAAGAGCTACCCGTGCAGCCGAAACGGCTCTCTCCTTCTCTTCGACTGAGAGATATTCTGCCGGCACTTCAGCATTCATTTGCTCAACATTGAGCCAACTTCGGTAAAGACCATCACACTCATAATAGTGCCTCCAATCTTCGAACTCTTGCATGCTCTCTTGCATACGATCAGGATGGTCCAGAGAAGCAAGAATCTCTGGTGCCTGCTTTAAGGGTTCTGCCAAAAGGCTCAGAAGTCTATGCGGCCCTGCTGGGACCACTATTGTACGCAATAAGGATGTCAAGGCGAATTCACGGAACAAAAGGTTGCTATGTTCAAGAGCTCGTGCCAGTAACTCTGCTCGTATACGCTCAACGTCTGGCACAGTTACAGGAGGAGTAAAACACAGCCATTGTACAGCTTGTGCCTTTTGGGCGCCTTGCAGTTGTCGCAGTTCTCCAGTACCTTGCCCTGATCCCTCCTCCTTCACTACGGCTTGCATGCCAGGCTTGATCTCTCGAGATTTGCTTAATACCCTGCATACCATCCGAGTACCACAACAAAGATCAATATTTTACAGCTGATATGAGGCAAATGGTTGCTTCTAGGCTTCCGAGCATGCTGTCATACACCACAAACGCTTTGTCATGTGCATTGCCGAAACGACTTGACGATTTCTGCCTACAACTATCTCTTCACCCTTCTCATTCAAAAATATCAGTCCTAAAATTGCCCTCCAAGATATGCCTCCAGAAAACATCAACCAGAATCTGATTCAAGCGAAGGATCAGATGCAAAAAGCTGTTATTGTGGCTTCACGAACACCTCCATCATTACCAGTAGGGATCAGGCACAAATGTAACAATACTGAAACTGTTCATCAATTTAAGCAGATTTTGTGTAAGAATTAAGACATTACTCACAGAAATGACAAGATGAAAAGCAGGAATTCGTGAGGAAGAAGTTGGTCAAGAAACTCAGGACAATTTCAACAAACTGCAACTAGGTTTTTGTTTTTTCAAAACCTGTAGGACAGAAGTATTGACGTGTGGTACAGAAGAGTTCACGTACTTGTCAAGAATGTCTGATACGCAGCCCTTGCTTTCATCACTGTCTGAAAAAAAGGGTAGAAACTCAATCGCCGTACGGAATATCTTGTATTTGACGGGCACGGGATCATTTTGCCGGAGATCCATGAAATTCACATAGAGCTCTACACATAAATGAGGAGCCAATTGGGATGCATAGACTCCCACAAGGTCTTCTTGATGCTCAGTGAAGAGAAAAATCACATAACCGTTCAGAATGAGGTCTCCTACAATCCGCAGCTTCTCGGCAACTATGTCATCTGTGGTATCTGCCAAAATACGTCGCAGTACAAGGACCAAGTGAGCCCCAAAGCGAACGATCTGTGGATGACCATGAAACTTGATCGTGCTGTCCTTGGGAATGGTCCAATCTTTGAGCAAATCAAGAAGGTGGGAGAAGTCCCCAATAATAAGGTCCATCTGTACCAGCCTCTGTTGCTCCTTACAGCTCCGTTTCACATTTTCATGCACTAGATCTCCAGAGTGAAGCTTCTGAAACATTCCTACAAGGTCACGGGGTTGCTGATCCAGCACCGGCTGTGGCCAGCTGTGAGGTCCTTCCGAAACTTCCATACCTGCATCGCTTCCTCTGTTACTTCTAGGAACCGCCATTCTGCCCTTAGGAACCGCCATTCTGCCCTTAGAAACTTTAGGAGGATGCTGCTGTACAAGCTCAGCATCCACTTGCGAATCCAGCCACGAACGTGCCAATGCCCAGCATGCTGATTCCCAGTCAAAACAAACAGGGAGCATTCGCCTCACATTGCCACATTGCGATGCATACACAGCAGCTTCGTGCTTTGCCTCGTCGCCCCGTTCGCCTATCTTCTCGGATGCGATGAAACAAGCCCATTTCCATAACCTCCGCTGATGTGCAATGCCACTCTCGAGCTCGAGCGCTTGCAGCGCGCGGTCCTTGCCAGTACTACGAAAAGCCTCGACAGATGGAGACGGCCCGAGCTCCCCACAACCACCAAGACTAGCGGCCCGCCAGGGCTGGCCTGCACTGCGACAAAGCTCCCGCGCTTCTCCCAATCGGCCAGCCCGCAGCAACTTCCACACATCCTCCAGCAAATCCTCTTCCAGTTTCTGATCCTCGGGATGCAAGCGAGCATGCTCCCTTGTAGGAGCATCAGGATCCACATTCTGAACAATAGTACCATGCCCGGCATGCTTCCGAATGGCTCGTTGCGTCTGATGCCACACGCCGAGCTTCTGCATATACGATCCAGCATACCAACCCTTGTGCTTCTTCTGATAATCAAGATCCTTCGAAGCCATAGTCTCCAACCACTGCACAATGCGCATGCACTGTTGAGCAAAAGGCTCCGACATGACGAATTGCACAGCCTCCTGCGTTGAAGTAGCCGGATACACTAAAGGATCATCGGAGTACATCTCCTGCGCTTCCTTCCCGAACAAATACCACAGCAGCGACCACGTCCCGGACTCCGAGTGAAGCATTTGCGCAGTCTGCCTCATCAACCGCTCCTCCGTCACCCGATGCCCTTCGGAGGCCTCCTCCTTCACCACTTGCGCTAGGTCATGGCAGGTCACTTCACATTGCTCCATAAATTCGGGCAACGACAGCTCGTCTTGCAATGCCGCATTCGTCATGGCCGCAAACCTACCATAGCTCTGTTCGGCGCTGTCCGGCATCTCATCGCCAATACCAGGCTCCTGCTTCACTTTGCGTAAAACCACGGGGGTTTTACTCACCACGGGAGGCTTCACATCCTCCTCGTCTTCTTCTTCTTCCTCTTCTCGCATCCACGGTGGCTGCTGCTGGTCGTCCTCCTCATCAAAGCTCATAGGGCTACTCATCAAAAACCCACCGCGCAAAGGCCGTGCGGCCACGGGCGTCCGATACTCCGACGAAGGCATCATGCCCCGCGACACCGACGGCGGCGACATAGCCGCAAAGGGGTCGCGCATGTCACGAAACGACATCGATGGAGTCTCAGCAGTCTCCATCGCCTCACCCTTGGATTTTCGACGTCGGTAGCGACGGAATTGCTCCCGAGGAGCAGCGGGATCGAAATCAGCAGGCCGCGTCGTGGTGGTGCCTGGACTGCCTGCGACCTCGTCCGCTTCTCTGCCCATGGCCCTCGCAAGCTTCAGCTGAGCCCTAGAGTACACACTACAAGAAACGCTCACTACTGGACTCTGCACTGCGAGGCATAGGGTTCGCTACGAAATGTGCATTGGACATTGTTGTAGGAGTAGCTCGATCGAAAGCGGGAAGCGTGACGAGAGAGAGATTCAATTCGAAAACCAGCGAGAGTCGTGACATTTTGTCACGGCGCCAGGACGGAGTGGCAACGCAAGCGATTGAGACGAAGACTCTTGGCCCGGGCCAACCCGCGACGGGTGGCGGCTTCGTGACTACCCGGCCCGCGGAACGTTTTGTTTGTTTTCTACATGACTCCCAAATGTAATGGGACATCATATGAATTGCTCTCATAAATTGAGAAATTGGAATCATGAAGTAAAATTTGAACATGTTGTTGTTCAAAAGGATTCTATGCTCATGTTTGGTTTCATTTAGAACAGAGTAAATTTAAACCTAATATTATTTGAATGAAATTTCTATGTAAAAATATACTTTTTGTCAACAGTCAAGATGTCTCATTTTTTTTTAATAGATCTTGACTAGAATCCCATGTTGCAAGTTTCATGAATTTTGGATTTTTATCGATTAAAATATTATTGATTGAAATTTGACCTCAATATTTTGACTTTTTTATTTGTCAATCCATAAATTGCAAAAAAATATGTTTTGAATATATATATAAGACAACCATACATGTTATTGACAACATGGGGTAGAACTTTCACAAATGTTCAAGCATACAATAATAGCACTACTCTCTACCGGCACAAATTGCCCCTAGTTGATGCTTAATTCTCCACTAGGCCCTTAGTAATATCATCGCAGGACTCACAATGCGGAACTCACTACATTAAATGGGTTATTTAGTGTTTAGGACACTAAATCTCAACACGGACACTATTTGGTTTTAGGGAGATATAATGTCCTTGAAAGAAAAAAAATGCATGTAGTGTTCTAATGACATATCGCAACTTTATAATAAACATGTCACCTTCATCACCTTGAAAGAACATGATATTCTCTATGAAAATGGAAATGACAAGCGTCAAACTCCTATATAGTGTAGGACACTATTTCTCCTCACCTTTGAACGAATTGTGGTAAAAGACATTGAGACATTCTCACTAAACACCAAATAGCCCATTTAGTGTACTCGGAACATTACGGCAGTGGCCTAATGTGGAGCGGGACATCTTCTATCTGGTGTCAAGAGGTACAAACTATTCAAACCTCAGGTTCAAACCTGAAGTTAGGTACCGTTCAAACCCCAGGTTCAAACTGACAATGTAAATTTTCAATTGAGGGAGGCAAAACCACAGTTGAAAATTTGTTTCAAGAGTGGGATCACGATTAAGTATTTTTCTCAAAACTTGAAATTACTCTCTCTATGCGGGCTAAGGTTGAAACCATTTTCAACCCAAAAACACTTAAAATTTTCAATTCAACCTCGTGTGCAACTCTCCCCTACATTCAATGGTGCCTCCCCTCACTATTCCACACCCTCACCTAAAATTTTGTTGAACTCAATTCCAACCAAGATCCAACCCCTTGGTTGGGTTGAGTAGTTGGGTTTATTTGAAAACGTTCAAAAACTTTCAACCCAACCCACCGACGTAGTCCTGCAAACAAGCAAAGCAAGAAGAAAAGTAAAAGTTAGGGTTAGAAGAAGACTCGAAAAGCTTCGTGGGGGAAGAACACTGTATTTGCCTTGTTCCATACTCATTTGTGTTCGTCGACATTTTTTGTGTGGAGGGCTTTGTTTCTGTGTTCTCGTTGCTGAGGATTCGTCGTTGTGAGAGGGAGGGTTGTGCGTGAATGTGCGCATCGCCAGGGTTTCCTCTACACCTTGGTTGCTCACAGGAAGCGACGGAGAGAGGGCTGGCGTGCGCGTGGGGGTTGTAAGAGGCGACTTGCCGGCCTCTGACGATCGCGGTGGAGCAGGAGGCACCGGCGTCATCATGACGGTCGTTAGCACGGCGAGCGGCCTGCTGGCCATGCTGCAGGAGGATCATGCCACTTTGAAATTGCATGCTCTAAAGAATTTGAATGTGCTTGTGGACAATTTCTGGCCGGAGATATCGACCAACATCTCGGCGATCGAGTCCTTGTACGAGGACGACACCTTCCACGAGCGTCATTTGGCCGCCTTGGTGGCGTCCAAGGTTTTCTACTACTTGGGAGAGCTGAATGACTCCCTGACGTATGCGTTAGGGGCCGGGCCGTTGTTCGATGTCTCGGAGGACTCGGAGTATGTGCAGACGCTTGTTGCCAAATGCGTGGATGAGTATATATTGCTCAGCGTGAAGGCGGCCGAAGCCAATGAGTCGGAGAAGACGGTTCTGGATCCCCGGTTGGTGGCGATTGTGGAGCGGATGCTGGACAAGTGTATGCAAGATGGAAAATTCCAGCAGGCTGTCGGGATCGCGTTGGAGTGCAGGAGGCTTGATAAGCTAGAAGAAGCGATTAGTAGGAGTGAGAATGCTCCTGCTATGCTCTCGTATTGCCTTCGCCTGTCGCAGACTTTTGTAAATAGGCGTGAGTTCCGACATGAAGTTTTGCGACTTTTGGTTAAAAACTATCAAGCTCTTCAGCAGCCTGACTATTTAAGTATATGTCAGTGTCTCATGTTCTTGGATGAGCCGGCTGGAGTGGCGATCATTTTGGACAAGCTTTTGAAGGGGGATAAGAATGAAGCGTTATTGGCTTACCAAGTAGCTTTTGACTTATTTGACAATGAATATCAAAAGTTTCTTCTGAATGTTAGGGATCAATTACCGGAACCATCGAGCGCTCTAATCACCACTGCTTTGAGCGTCACAAATGGAGGGTTGACCCAGGTAAATCGTAACGAGAATGGTATCAGTGCCATGACTGATGGTGGTCCTTCGGCTATGGATTCTGATTTGACTGAACCATTGTTAGCAAGGCATGCAGCAGAGGAAGCTGATGATGCTGCTGCTGCAGCAGCGTCGGCAGCGCAAGTGGAAGAGAGAACGCCGTATGGTGAGAGGTTAGCGAAGTTGAAGGGTATTTTATCTGGAGAGACGCCCATCAGTTTGACTTTGCAGTTTCTATACAGTCACAATAGGTCAGACCTTCTGATACTGAAGACTATCAAACAATCTGTGGAGATGCGGAATAGTGTTTGCCACAGTGCAACCATTTACTCTAATGCTCTTATGCATGCGGGTACCACAGTAGATACTTTCTTGCGAGAGAACTTGGACTGGCTAAAGAGAGCCACCAACTGGGCAAAGTTCAGTGCCACAGCAGGACTAGGTGTTATCCATCGGGGACATCATCAACAAGGAAGATCTTTGATGGCCCCATACTTGCCACAGAATGGAGGAACTGGCGGTGGTAGTCCATATTCTGAGGGAGGAGCCTTATATGCTCTAGGGTTGATTCATGCTAACCATGGCGAGGGTATCAAGCAGTTTCTCTTGGAGAGTTTGCGAAACACAAGCAACGAGGTAATTCAACACGGAGCTTGCTTAGGGTTAGGACTGGCAGCTCTGGGTACAGCAGACGAGGAGATTTATGAAGAAGTGAAAAGTGTATTATATACCGATAGTGCTGTAGCAGGGGAGGCAGCTGGTATAGCCATGGGTTTGCTGATGGTTGGTACAGCCAGTGAAAAGGCAACAGAAATGTTGGCATATGCTCATGATACACAGCATGAGAAGATTATACGTGGTTTGGCCCTTGGTATTGCACTGGTTGTGTACGGTCGTGAGGAGGAAGCGGACACTCTGATTGAGCAAATGACGAGGGACCAGGATCCTATTTTGCGATATGGAGGTATGTATGCTCTGGCCATGGCGTATCGTGGCACCGCAAATAGCAGCGCAATCCGGAGGTTGCTGCATTTTGCAGTCTCGGATGTCAGTGACGACGTAAGGAGGACGGCAGTGTTGGCATTAGGGTTTGTTCTCTGTTCTGAGCCAGAACAGACACCTCGAATTGTGTCATTACTCTCAGAGTCCTACAATGCACATGTGAGATATGGGGCAGCAATGGCTGTGGGTATCTCATGTGCAGGTTCAGGATCCAGTGAGGCAATCTCCTTGCTGGAGCCTCTAACATCTGACGCAGTAGACTTTGTTCGTCAGGGAGCTCTTATAGCCATGGCTATGGTTCTTCTACAAACGACTGAGGCCCGGGAGCCTCGTGTGGCCACTTTCAGACGACAGCTCGAGAAGATTATCAATGACAAACATGAGGAGACAATGAGCAAGATGGGAGCCATTCTTGCACAAGGAATTTTAGACGCAGGTGGCCGGAATGTGGCCATCATGCTGCAGTCTAGGACTGGGCATGACCGTGTGACAGCTGTTGTGGGAATGGCCGTCTTCAGCCAGTTTTGGTACTGGTACCCACTCATTTACTTCATCAGTTTGTCGTTTGCCCCTACAGCTTTCATAGGTCTGAATGAAGAACTTAGGATGCCTAAGTTTGACTTCGTTTCAGAAACGAAGCCTTCCTTATTTGGGTACCCTCCATCGGTGGCCCCTCCTGCCGCTACTTCTGCTGTGAAGCTTCCAACTGCAGTCCTGTCCACTTCCAATCGGGCGAAATTGAGAGGTGTAAAGAGGGATGCAGAATCAAAAGCAGGGAAGGCAACTGTCCAGGAAGCTGGTGCAACTGCCTCTTCTGTCAACACCGACCTTTCTAGTGCAAGTGCTGAAGGGCCATTGGATGGTGACAAGGAATCCACGTCCGCAGTAAAAGATGAAAATGCAATGGACGTAGAGGGTGGAGTGGAGAAAAAGGCAGTCCTTGTAGAGCCCTCATCCGAAGTTCTTAGTAACCCAGCACGCGTGGTGCCTGCACAAGAGAAATTCATCAAGTTCAGGGAAGACTCAAGATATGCACCTCTAAAGTTGAAGAGATCTCCTTCGGGCTTTGTGATGTTGAGAGATATGACACCCTCAGAGCCAGTGGAGCTGGTATCAACAGACACACCTGTGTCTGCAGGTGCTGCAGGAGCAGCAGCTCCAGCAAACAACCCTGCAGCCATGGCTGTTGAGGATAATGAACCTCCTCCTCCCGAGGCTTTTGAGTATGTTCCTTGAAAGCATGAGGCTTTTTTAGACATAAAAAAATCTTTAGTTTATGGATGACTGTGCTTGAACACACATGCATATAATGAATGCCAGCCTCGAATGTTTATACACCATCATATTCTTTTCTGCTGAATCAACCAGAGATTATTCTCTCAGAGATTGTTTTGTTAACTTTCCTTGTAATCATAAGATGGTATTTCAACACCTACCAAGAGTGTTATTGTTTCGTTCTAGTGTCTTCTGAATGTTGCGATGAGGATAGAGGGCTGCAGCATTCTGGATTCTTCCTTGGTGGTTCTGCGAGATGAATATTATACGGAGTAGTTGGGTTTTCTCGAAGGCCTGTGTATGAGAAATCACGAAGTTTTTCCCAAAAACAGCAATTGGATGAGCTTCATCCTACTCTTTCACAATTTTGATCCTACAATCCGTGCTTCACCTCAAATTGGAGGGTTTTTTAACCCTTAAAAGGTCCAAAGAGCCCTTTCCAACCAATATTATACATCAATATTCCATTGTATTTGGCGTGGTTCCAAACCTCCTATGAGTTTAATCCTATGAGTTTAAGATCAAAAGTGAAGTTAAAGTTCACGTCGACATGATTTGAATGAGCTATTTATTAGGGTCTCAATTTAGAAATTTCTATTTACAACAAATGTCAAATATACGCCATCGTATCTACTATCCCCATCAGCCCTTTAAAGGTTAAAAAACCTCGTATGAAGTCTAAACATACCTAGAAGTTCAAAAATTCGTTCTCCATGTGATAGTGTTTTTTTTTTTATATAAATAAGTTGATTTTTTGGATTTTTACTCAATTTCAAGTTGCAATAAAATTGAGATAAAAGAGATATCCGTAAAGTAGTCAAAACTCTGGATTGTAGTATTGTATCAAACAAAAGATCGGGATGAATCCCAAAAACAATAAAGTGTGTCGGGTGCCAAATAAATACTTAGTATGAATTATATTTATGGAAATTTAACCCCTAAATGCCTACAACCCTCTCTTGATTTGGAGAATTGTAAAGATGCATTATAAAATGCAACTAAGAGGGATATTTTGAACTTGATGTATGAATAAAAGTTGTACATTATGAATTTTAGATTCTATCCATATGGTTAGATCTATGATTGCTATGACCAATATTTTTGTATAAAATTTGAAACGTAAAATTCAATTTTTTTTTGTAATCCGATTATAGATAAGATATTGACAATTTGTGAATGAAATTTGTTGCAATGGGTTGAAATGTAATACTCTAAGTGTAGTAATTTTTGGAGATTTTTTGGTTACTTAATTTTATGAGTTGATTTTTTCATAAACACTTTTGATTCGTTTTGAACTAAGATCTTTGAATTTTTTGGTGGAAAACAATGGCATGAAATGGAGCATAAATTTTTCGCAAATCATCCCATTTCTAATGAGATCACACATTCATGAAGCTATCTTGCCATAGAGTTTTGTAGTATTTTTTACTTACAAAAAGTGCATGACAGATGAAGAAACGAAATTCAATTTTGTACATCAGTCAAACAAGGCAGTTAGGAGTTAAGTTGGATGACTAAGCTTCATAAGGGATTGAGTGCGCGCTACAAAAATAATGTTGGAGCTTCTCACTCAACTTTGGATTTAGCTACCTACTAACAACACTATTCATTACTCCGGATTGAGCTTATTTCTTATTTTATTTTATTTTTCTTCTTCTTCTTCTTCTTCTTCTTCTGTTTGTTTGTTTGTTTTGACTTTAGTCACCCTCAAACAACACTATTCAAGCTCTAGAATATTACAGACTATTCCCTCTTACAACGCTATTCATAGCGTCCAAATCTTGTACCACCTAAAACCTTACAACACTCTTATACTTCTCTTTTCTTTGTTAAAGTAAGGATAGGAAAGAGAATTTAGGGTGACTCACTGGTAGAGTTTACAAACATTTCTAAAATTTAAATTTTTATGCAAACTTTGAAGTGAAGTGTTGAGAGTTTGTTTTAATATTGAGTGTTTATTCATAATTTTGTGAATCGTTCCAAAATTTTAAATATGTATATCACAAAATTGAATCATTCTAAATATGTATGTTACAAAATTGAAAAATCAAATTACGTTTCATCTTACATGGAGTTTTTGTAATACATTGAAAAATTTGAACTTAAGTATAATAAACACTATTGTGATATACATGTTTAGAATGATTAATAAGAATGATATATTTTTAAATGGTCATTTTTCAAAAGCTTAAAATATATGTATACATGAATGAAACTATGAACAGGGTCAAGGTTTACCTTAAACCGAATTCCTAAATTTGAACCCAAATGTATCAAGTAATTTTGGAATTGAAATTACACTTGGATGCAACTCCTAACACTTCAAGAGTCACTTAATACAAATAAATAAATGTGAAATTAGTCCTTACAATGGGTTCAAGAACTTACACTTGAAGAGTCACTTAACTACAATAAATAAATGTAAAATTGAACTGTCACTAGAGTACATGGGCTTTATACTTCAAGGTCCAAATGTTGACCCACTTACATAAACTACCTCTTGAGTTCCAAGAACAAATATTTACCATAATTAGGGTTTCGAAGGCGATTATATAAGAATTTCCACATAATCAGACATTATGCTTTTTTCATCTAATCTCCCAACTTTGGTTTAATCCGGGTAATGTCCTCCTTATCGGGCATTTTCCGAAAAAGAAAAGCTTCCTCGTCGGGCTTCGTCCTTCTTGTCAAACCTTGTATTTATTTATTTTCGTGAAATGCCCTCCGTGTCAAGCATTGCCATATACGGAGTACGAAATAGTGGAGGCTTATTTGATCTTGGGAATGTAATGCCGGCCTAGGTTGGGCCCCTATTCTGCTATTCTGTTTGTGTATGCTTTTGCGGGCAAACCCTTGGCCTCCCTCCCTTCATCCCTTGCTTTCCATGCTTGCAAGGAATGTCGGCACGGCACGGCACGTCATTGAATGTGTGGCACACGAAATATCATACCACGCATTCCTAGGATTTTTTTTCCTTCGCATTGTTCTCATTGTACGAAATTGCAGGACAAGCGATCCAGTGTAAGCTCAGGCAGGGACGGACAAAAGCATCAGGAGTCAGGACGGCAGGGACGGAGCCAGACGAACTCGTCAGGACTACAACGTGGAAGAGAACGAGTTGAAGAATTTTGCGACAGTCCAAGGAAGGGATCTTGCCTGCTCTTGAAGCAAGAGCTGCGGAGTGATGGAAGAGAACGTCTCCTTTCGCTTCAACTTTGGCGGAGCCGCAACCACGCCGCAGCCGCAGGTGTGCTTGCTGCTTCGTCAAGATTTGATTCGTAAATCAGCCCGGCTGTTGCGTTGAACGTCGTCTTTTTTTCTTTTAAAAGAATCCGCTCATAAGTGGTTTCTGCGATTTTCTTGCATTTCCTGGGGGAGCATCGTGTTGGTATTTTGACTGTGAGAAGCTTTGAGGAGAGGTTCAATTGAGTTGGAGTGAAAGAGAAGAGAGAGAAGGAGAGATAATTGAACATCAGAGTGTGGAAGAGAGGAAAGATGAGGGGGCTATCCCTGTTCGCCTGCTTGCCAGGCTTGACGACACACTGTTTGCTCCAGACTCTCTTGAAGAAGAACAATGCCCTTGGTATCGCCGCGGAGCAACCGCTTCTGCCTCCCCCGCCTCCATCTGAGGAAGTGTTCCCATCGGAGGTATGCCATTGTGTTTTCGAGAATTTATTTATTTTTACTTGCTACTCAGTTGTTGTCCACGGATCTTTGATATCGGTCTGATTGAATAGAAGTTTCGTTTGTCAGTTGATGCACTGCATGAGTCTTCTAAGGCTTTTGACCTTCAAGTATCCACAGTTTAAGTGTATCCTTTGGCGAGGAAATCGATTGCCTAGTTCACAGAGCTGAGCTGCACTTTCTGTTGTTACGCAAGAGACTTCGAAGATAGGAATGAGATGTTTAGTATGTGCGAGTTGATTCAAGAGGCATGACCTAGGCGTTTTAGTGACGACGTCACGTCGGAGGAGAGTATACTTGTTCTGGTTCGTATTACCACATGTTGGTGTGTTAGTTCCAACAATACATCTATTTAGGAGTATCCTCTGCTGCTGACATTCTCTTTCATTGTCTGAGTGCAGATGGAGGAGTCCTCATCCTGTGTGATGGAGCCTGTCGTTTTACAAGGTGGTCTAACGCTTCTCAAGGTACACGTTGCTCTGTGAATTGATTGGTTTTGATATTGTCTTGCCCTGATACCACCTTCCATACAAAGAATGGCAAGATTTATGTAGGGTTTAACCTAGCCGTTCGACTAAAATTATGAAATTCTCAGTCTCGTGGTCTCTTGTTTGGTGGTAGGGTCGGGTGAATAGTCAAAGCGTACTCAAGGTAGCCAATTCGGACTTAGTCCCCGGAAAATATGAAGGTACTGAATCTCATATTGGGACTGGATACAAAGTGACCCAAACTCTTCCTTGTGGTACTTCTGGACAAATGTATTTTGCGCTTATGAGTGTTTTTATAGTTCTGGGTTCTACTATTACTGCTGATTAGTAACATAACGTCTGGTACAGGAGGATTGAAACTCTGGGAATGCACCATTGATCTTGTTGAAACTCTGCGACGGGAAATCCAAGATGGACAGCTGTCATTTCGTGGAAAGCGTGTGCTTGAGGTATCCTTCAGAGGTTTTAGTTGAATGTCACTTGAGAAATACAATGAAGTAGTTGTATGTTTGATTTCTGCTCGGGTTTTGTGAGTGATTTTTATTGTAAACTCGCTGATGTTCTTGCTTTGTTACGGAGCACTATTCATGATGGCATAGCTGATGAGACTTTGCCTTTTCTTCTACAGCTTGGTTGTGGACATGGACTTCCCGGAATCTTTGCCTGCTTAAAGGTGAGATACATTATATCAGTAGTCGATAGTAGTTCAGAACTCACCAGTGATGCTAGTATTTGGGGCCATCCATCACGTATTTTCCATGCTTTCGGCCTCTACTGGAAGTGAAAAAGTTGTGCCAGGAATATGTGACTGATGAGAAAGGAATGTGGTATTTTCTCAGGGGCGATTTCACATCTACTGATTATGTATGAGGTAGTTTCTTTCTGTTCAGTTGTCTAAGACTCAGATTTGTATTACGTAGCTCAAAAAGCACATTGCAAGTGCTCACTGTTCATACTACATTCGTTGCATGCAACAGGGTGCATCTAGTGTTCATTTCCAGGACTTCAACGCTGAGGTATTGAAAAGCCTTACGATAAGAAACGTGGAGGCCAACCTAGAGAATGCACGTGGAGGTCTCGTGAGATCTGTCAGCTCCGACGGAATCGCAGCAAACAAGGGTTTGATTGTAACGCCTGATATTCACTACTATGCTGGTGACTGGGCAGATGTGCACGATGTGCTGTCTGTAGTGCGGTGTGATTCACCTGGAAATGGTAACAATGGGGATATTGGGGCCTTCAACTTCATGTTCAATGAAAGTGAGTTATACGAGCCTGTGCCGGAGAGTGGGAATAATGAAGTCAAGAGTGGGGGTCTTAGTCGTACTAGCTCTCGAAATCGACTTGCTAGAAAACTTTCCGGAAGCCAGGCTTGCGAAAGGGGGCATACCAACACTGCTCAAGAAGGTGGTTATGACATTATATTGATGTCTGAGACTGTCTACTCTTTAGCCTCACTTCCTAAGCTCTATGAACTCATCAAAAAGGTACATTCTTGGTTCGTTTGTGTCACGGTGGCTGCCTTCTGAAGTTCTGATTGCTGTTTTATAACTGGAAGTCAATAAAATGTGATTTCTGCAGAACCCTTTCTTTTAATGAAAGTCATGATGGAGTAACTGGATCTTTTGGGTGCAGTGTATACGTCCTCCTTATGGAGTGGTTTATGTAGCGGGTAAGAAACATTATTTTGGAGTTGGAGGTGGAACTCGTCAATTTAAGCATCTTGTTGAGGACGATGGTACGTTATTTTCAAACACTAAATTACTGTAGCCGGTAGCCGCTCACATGCCAAAACTTATACGCATTTTGTTATGAACCGTTACACTACGAGTCGAGGTTGTTTTTAGAGCAAAGAACCGAGGTTGTTTTAGAGCAATGAAAATGCTTAATCCTCTGATTGGTGGAGTAGTTGTGAATGGCCTCAATGTCTTTACGCCAAGAGCGAAGGCCATTTTCTGAAAATTATATGTTAATGAATTGATAATATATTTTAATACACCAAAGACAAGGTCTGACATGTTCCCAATGGGAATTCGGTCCAACCAAACTGGAAAGCCAATGCTCTCCCTTGTGGCCATTTCCCAACTTTTCATGGTCTTCCTCTTGACCATATTTCCTCCACAATGGTCCCAAGTTGAAACGGCCTCTACTCTTAGTGTGAAGTGTCCCTAATTTCTGTCTCTAGTTTTCTGAATTCTGGTACACAGTAGGGCCCAGAGCGTAGCACCTTCAATGCCTGCTGCCGATTGTTTTGACGACTTCATTTCACATGTCCGGATGGTTTATTAAATCTAGGTATTTTATCTTGTTTTAAATGGAATTGAGTTGGTATTTCAATGACAATTTCTAACCATACGTTTGCTGGCTCCTAAATGATTATTTTCAGGTGTAATGGCAGCACATCTGGTCGCTGATTTTGCGGACGGGGCTTCAAATGTTCGGGAAATCTGGAAGTTCTTTTTCAGGTGACTGAACAGGGGCCAAAGATTGCACGGTACTTTAAAGTTATGTAATGAGTGCACCAAAAGAGGCGGATATTTTGCTGACAGAGTTGAGGATTATTATTTTTGATCGTTGGGTTGTTGCGTATGGGCTTGGAAGTCCATTGTCGCAACGGCCCACAATTTTGGGAGCAATTACTTTGGTGAATTCACAATATCTTAGAGAGCTCATTCGTTGTTCAAGTAGGGACATACTTGAAGGTCTAATGCCCACATTCGAGAGTAATAAGATTGCAAGGCTTTTTGACCAAGAGTTATCAGGTGTCCTATGTGGTCGTATATTGAGTTGAGGCATTACGTCTTGATAAAGAAAGTTATTACACTTGTAGCTGGTAAGGTCAAGGTGATGAAATGGGTGCTGCTGATCTTTTCGAAGTTGATTGTTGATCATGCTTGGTTCTCAGCAGACCTGCATGAGCATCCAGCGGCGTTCCACCGACAAATATGTATGTACTTCAAAAAGAATTAAAAATATTAATTCTTCCTGTTTATCCCCTAAACGTCCTCACCTTCCCCAGATTTGGCAGTTTTGCAAAGATGCATTATAAAATACAACTAAGAGGGATATTTGGAACTTGATGTATGAATAAAAGTTGTACATTATGAATTTTAGATTCTATCCATACGGTTAGTTCTACGATTGCTATCATTGATATTTTTGTATAAAATTTGAAACTTTTAATTCAAAATTCTTTTGTAATTTGATTAAGAATAAGACATTGACAATTTAAGAATGAAATTTGTTGTGATGGGTTGAAATGTAATACTCTAACAGAAGTGATTTTTGGAGATTTTTTTGTTACTTGATTTTATGAGTTGACTTTTTCAAGAGCACTTTTACACTTAAATCTTCAAAAGAATTGGTGGAACAATGTGGCATGAAATGAGGCATAAAATTTTCACAAATCATCTCTTTTCTAATTGGATCACACATGCATGAAGCTAACTTCCCATAAAAATTTCAGTAAAAAACCCACCTTGCAAAAAGTGCATGATGGATGAAAAAACAGAGTTCAAATTTGTTCATCGACGGTTGGACATTTAGGGATTATTCTCAATTCATATGCTTGCAATCCACCCTTCACATAACGTTTTTTAACAAAAATTTAAGAGTGAAAAACCTCACTAATTGCAAGATCATAATGTTTGAACACAATATAATATGCATTTTTTGACCCTAATCTTCCCAAAGGTGAAGTTTCATCTTTCAAACTTTTTTTTTTCTAAAACTCAGGGGTTTAGAACTTAATAATTTTCAATGATATATTGAGAAAATGAGATGAAAATACATGAAAAAAAGACTTCAAATAAAAAACCTTCATATTCATTTTCAAAAAAGAGATCATGCTGAAAGATGTATAAGATGTCAGAAAAAACCAAACCGATTTTGAATTAATTTTGAATTAATTTTGAATAATTTTTTTTTTGAATTAACACTTAGAATTCTAAATTGCAGGTTATTATAGGGATTTAGCATGCTATCTCATTGAATGAGGTGGTTTCTTTTTATGAAAGTACTTTCATTATAATTTCATTATAAGACCCATATCGTAGTACACGATTGGATTCAAGAGTAGGGTGCCGAATATTTAATTAATTTCTAAAAATAGATTCGGCACTTGTACTTTTTGAAAATTTTCTTTTCTAAATTTGAAAAAAAGTGAAAAAGAAATTTCCTAAAATTTTAGCCCCTATTAAAATAATATAATTAGTGTCGAAGCCAATCATATAATACGGTACTAGACCAATTGTTAACCTTTAAAGAACATAGGGAACATGCAATTCCCAATTTATGCACTTGGCCATATAATCATGCACTTCGCGCCCGGGCGCAATAAAAAAATTTGTCTAAAAAATTCTTTAAAAAATAGCATTTTTTGTCTTTCTACAATCAATTACATTGTAAACAAACAATTCTTTTATTTATTTTTTATCCTTATCTTTATCTTTTCTTTTATCTTTTCTTTCTTTTCTTTCTTGTCTTTTGGCGGCGGAGGGAGAATTTTTTTATTTTATTTTTATTTTATTTTTTATTTTATTTTATTTTGCTGGTTTTCTTCTTCTGTTCAGGGTTCAGGGTGGCTGAAACACTAACGGCGGCAGAAGAAAAAAAAAAGATTTTTTTTTTTTTTCTTTTTTTTTTTCTTTTTTGCTAGTTTTCTTCTTCTGTTCAGGGTTCAGGGTGGCTGAAACCCTAACGGCGGCGGAAGAAAAAACAAAAAAACAAAAAACACAAAAAAGTTTTTTTTTTTTTTTTTTCCGGATTTCCTGGATTTTCCGGCTTTTGCGGCTGAAGGGTCCGCGCGCGCGGACCTTATGTGACTCTCCCCTCCCTCTCTTTCTCCTCTCACTCTCACTCTCCCTTTCACTCTCCCTCTCCCTCTCCCCCTCCCCCTCCCCCTCCCTCCCCCTATATATATAAGTGGGAGAGGAAGAGTGAGAAGGAGAGTGAGAGTGAGAGTGAAAGGAGAAAGAGAGGGAGGGGAGAGTCACATAAGGTCCGCGCGCGCGGACACTTCAACCGCAAAAGTTGGAAAATGCGGAAAATCCGGAAAAAAAAAAAAAAAAAAAAAAAAAAAACTTTTTTTTTCTTTCTGCCGCCGTTAGGGTTTCAGCCACCCTGAACCCTAAACAGAAGAAGAAAACCAGCCAAAAAACAAAAAAGAAAAAACTTTTTTTTTTTTTTTTTTTTCTTCCGCCGCCGTTAGTGTTTTAGCCACCCTAAACCCTGAACAGATGAAGAAAACCAGCAAAATAAAATAAAATAAAATAAAATCTCCCTCCGCCGCCAAAAGACAAGAAAGAAAAGAAAGAAAAGATAAAAGAAAAGATAAAGATAAGGATAAAAAATAAATAAAAGAATTTTTTGTTTACAATGTAATTGATTGTAGAAAAACAAAAGTCGTTGTTTTTTAGAGAACTTTTTAGACAAATTTTTTTTGAGCCAAATTTGCTCATGAATGATTGCACTTGGCCAAGTGCAAAAATAGGGAATTGGTTGTTAGGGGTGCTTGGAGGGGCAACCCAAAAGCATCTTTGAAATTGTTGGAGTCTGGGCACATACTAACACCCCTATTCCTCCAAGCACCTCACATAAATTAACTATAAGTTAAATGAGGTCAAACATGCTCAAATAAGGTCAGAATATAAATCAAAGTGAAGTCAAATAAATTCAATGAGGACCAAGCATGTCAGACATGCTCTGGTTCAACTTTTTCTTGCAAGCATATGAGGTGGCATGCTCTGGCTGTGGCATGCTCTGGCTCAATTCACGAGGTAGCAATTAAATTCCCTCAGGCTCCTCCAGTCTTTGCCCAACTTTAGCAACACCTCTCTCCCAACTAACTTTGATTAATTGGTGTGTGGTATGAGAAACAATTTCCACAAGGTTATAGAAGAATCTCAATGCGCAATTCAATTTTCTTTCTAAAGCGATTTACCAATTGAAAAATGATGGACTACATCAAAAGTGTTTTCAAAGATTCTTACAAAACTACCGTAGGGCTTAGTTTGTCCTTTAGGGTTAAACAACCAACAATTTGTTCAATTTTTTTGATCTCATTGATTCACTTGAAGATTTGAGAACTATACAAGACAATAAGGGCCGCTTCACACTATGGCCGAAGGTCGAGAGGCCGTCAATTTCCACCAATCGGATTGCAAGAAACCAAAAATTTCGCCTCTCGACCCTTCACACTAGAGGCCAACAATTTCCACCAATCGGATTGCAAGAAACCAAAAATTTCGCCTCTCGACCCTTCACACTAGAGGCCAAAGTCCAAAGGCGGTCGCCCTTCAAAATGCCTACATAGCAACACTTTTTGACCAAGGTTGATAAACTCTCGAAGGAAATTTGGGTCGAACAAGAATAGAAACCCAAACTATAGTTGAGAGGCCGACGATTTTTTTTCATAAAAATTCAAAACTATATTTTATTGCCTATTTTCAGCCCATTTCTTTGGACTCTCAACAAAGTTTGGCCACTCAATCCCACGGCCTCTTGACTTGGACGGCCATAGTGTGAAGCGGCCCTAAGTGTAGCTTTAGGATGATGAGTGTTGGCACATTCAATGGGTAGTTTTTAGAAAAAGGTGATTATTGTAAGTATAAAATCAATTTTTATTATCACATGTGTCTTATGACATACTACAATGAGTCTTACGTCATATCACACTGTGTAATCTTATCTTATGACATATCACATCGTGTATAATGACATGCAATCATGTCTTATGGTTTATCACATTGTATCTTATAGCATATCACATTGTATATGAAGGCTTATTACTTATAACATTATGACACAATTGTGTAAATTGTACACTACATTCACTAATTCTTAGTGTAACCTTAATGTAATAACAAATGCACTCTAAAGACATCACATGTAGAGACAAAATAATAATTATTTTTAGTTTTTTTAAGGTGGAATTGAGCATTGTTGAACCTCTTCAAGTCACTTACTCAAATTTAAAATATACTTTTAAAATCTAATAATAAAAATAAATAAATAATAAAAAATAAAAACGCAAGATTAACAAAAATTTCATTATGGAGTTTTAATTAACAACTCTAAATCCAATTTCCTTGACACACCATCGAAAAAAAGAGGGGAATGAAGTTAATGCGGTCTAATTCACTTTTTGCTTTAATTGTTGTGTAAAAATAAACTTGCTACAAATGCCTTGTTTAATTTGAAAATTTGCACATCTTTGTATAATTCGACCCCAAATAAGTCTCTATAAATATATATTTTAGAACATTCACATAATACATGCCACTTTTTTGTTTTTTTATCTCATAAGTTGATTGAATGTTCTAAATAAAATTTCAAAGTTTTGTAAAGGGTGTCAAGAGGTGCTTTGCTGCAAAGAAGTTGAGTGATCATAGTATGCTAACTAGTTGCAACCCTTGTATTTAGCACTTACTTTCATTCAACCTACAAGGCCATATTTGTTATATTGAGACTTTTCGCAGTCTCATTTTTATCTTCGACTCAAAGATAAACCGTTTTATCTCCTTACTACTATTTTTTTATAAATATTTAACAACACCACCTTTTGGAATTTCATTATAGAATCACTATTTGAGCATTAATTTTTTTTTGGTTTCAATTATTATTTTTTAAATGAATTTTTGAATAACTTTCATTCTGTCTCAAAATCAGCTAAAAGTCTCAATATAACGAATATGACCATCTACACAATATTTGCATTTCCTTCTAAATCTAGGTTGCAACCATGACATGAAGAGACAATTCTATTACAAATCGAGTTGCACTTCATTTTTGCTTAAATGATATGCATTTTTTCTAAAACTCAATGTGCAGAGACATTTCCATCTCTAATTGTGTTGCATAGGCTTCAAGGAGTGTTCTAACTAGTGAGTGACTAATCACTAATCAACTTTTTGCTTACAAGAAGGTTTTATGACTTTATTAAACCTAAGTTGTTATTTTTAATATAAAGAGATATTTCCACTACTAATTGCCAGACTAATTATATTTTATGGGCCTCACTTTTAGTATATATTCTTCAAGGGGTATTTGATAGATTCACATTCAATGATTCTCAAATTATTAATACATGGTCAAGGATACAAAGTCTAGGCCCAAACACAGTTTTAAAAGTAGCAATATCCTTAAAGTAGTATTAGTTGTAGTAGCAATAGCCTTCAGTTGTAGCTTGTAAGGAATTTTTAGTAAAATGAGGTTACACTAGAGATTACTAATAAGTCTGTAAAACTCTTGGTATATAACCCCTCTATAGTTGTCATTTATTCACTTGAATACATGCCAATATTTTTAGAAGATTGTACTTGGCTTTATGCTTTTTTAAGATAACAACTCATATAGGGTGTTTTTGAGCTATGGGTCTTTAGTTTGTGAACAAAAAAACATGAACTACTACAATAGTTAAATATAAAAAATTGTATGTTACTACCCAATTTAAATACATTATTTTTCGTGTTGCCTAGGTGTTTTGGAACTTTAATTAATTAATAAACAGAATGTTGCCTAAGCTGCTAGGAAGCTATGATATACAAATTATGACATATTGTTAGATACATATTATCACGATTATCAATTTTGTTTTGTACTGAAAAGTATTTGGTCATTGTTATTTTGATCAAATACCACCAAACACTGTATATACTATACGACCGCAAAGGCTTCAGAGCCATTTAAGGGTTAAGAGTTAAAAATTAAAAACTAGCATAGCAGAAGCACCCAAGAAAGTTAGAAGTTCACCACAGTAAGTGAAATCGATAAAGTTCCTTTTCTGTGATACGATTTACCTACCATACGGGAGGATCGGTTTCAGGCAGCCTGGTTTCGAAATGGAATTTCCACATCAGATTCTGAAATGTCCACGTCATCCTTAACCCATCACAAGTTGACACGTGTCACTTTGGGACAAGAAGTTAGCAATTCATGTCCACGACCGAGTGCAGTGCAGCAGGAACCTTGTCCTACCAAGATCTATGATTGTTCATGGGCTCCTGAAACAGAGTTTCATCTGCCTCTGCCTGGCCATTCACTCGCATAGACGCACCCCAAGACAGGCTTCAGTTACACAAAGTTTGGGAAGATTGAAGAATATATAGCACAGACAGACTTTATTATGATGATGATGATGATGATTCAAGCAGGCAGAACTCAAGCAGCAGAGATAGGTGTGCAAGGCTCTCACTAGTGCAAAACCCCTGTTGAAACAACATCCTAAACAACATTAGGATGTTGTTTTAACCTGGCTTGGAGGGTGGTTGAAACAACATCCTAATGTTGTTTAGGATGTTGTTAAAAATATGTTGTTTCAACCATAGTGGTGAAACAACATTTTTCAAAATGTTGTTTCAACGCAAGTTGAATCCACATATTTTACATGTTGTTTAAACGCAAGTTTAATCGACATATTTCATATGTTGTTTCAACGCTGGATGAAACAACATTTTGAGTGATGTTGTTTGAACAAGTTGAATGAATCAAAAATTCCGAAATGTCCCATTTCCAATTAAAAATTGATGATTTTGCGATGTTACGACGATGTAGATTCCAAGATGGTATCAACATCTTCAAGCCAATAAGATGCCTTGTTGCTTTCAAAATTCATAAATTGAATACATATTTCAATCTTACAGAGGAGTACATGTCATCATGTTTCACAGTGTTCGTTTCAAGCTACGCACTGCAATTGTAGATTTAACTACACACTACAGCTGCACATTCTAATCCAAGTACTTACATGGGCTCATGATCTACAACAAAAAAATGGATCCTCAACCTAACGAAACCCCGAGCTGATCAGTTTCCCTTACAATCGTATCATCTCAACATTCAGATATACGTAGAAATTTTGGCTTAAAACCATCGCGCTCTGTCAAAATTTGAATTATCCCTTGTTCACTCTCCACGCCATCCTCTGCATGAGAACACATTCAACCGGATCAAAACATTTACACATAGAAATCACACAAAGTGAAAGGAAAATACTCGACTAATAGAATAAGTATATTTTTCCTGTATTTAACAACTACATGCCTAAATGGCCAACAATAGCCGCTCTAAGAGTTCAAATGAATCATTTCAAGGTAACAAAATGTATGAATAGAATAATATGCCGTTGATAGATTTTTTTTTAAGTTACTGAAATCGATTATCTTCTCTGATATTTAAAAATAAAAGTAAAAATCCTCTTCTACTTAACATAGCATAATAGAGCAGTGCAATGGATCACCCTTTTCAACACTGGATCAAGAGATTCTTCACTTAAATCCACTTTTCTAAGCAACAAAGAAACTCCATTTGTATTCCATGCATTTCGGGACTACCGTGTCACTGCCACAAAAACTCTGTTCCTAATTGTCACTACACTGTAAAGGTCGCTTTGCAAAAGGGAGATGGCTCCTATTGCTCTATTATGCTATGAGGCACTTAATGGTTTAATGAGGTCATATAACTTTGAACACATTGCACAAATATGAGAGATGAAAAAAACGAACTTTTGTTCGACACAAAGGCCCAGGTAAAATAATCAATTCTAAAAAATTCAGAAACATATGGTGACACGCAAACAAGAATGGCGCGTGCGGAACTCAGGTACAAGAAAAAGTGGCAGAAATGCAACTTACATGACCTCGCATGAAGAGTGATTCAAGGTCATTTTCTACCGCTGATTCAAATTCTTAGACAATGATGCCCTGTAAAATTCACAAGCTTAAGAGTTCGTCAACATCATATTCTGTGGATCATAATACTATTTATATGCATGCTCAGCATTAATGTTGACGGGTCTAAAGCATTCTAATGAAGCTGTGTCCAAAGAAAACAAGAGAAACAATGAAACTAAAACCGATCTTGTGAATAAGATACTTTTATCAAGTTCGAAGCTCCCGCAGATGTAATCAAACAACGACAGAGTTGCTGGAAACTTGGTACTAAAAAGTCTACCTCCAAAGTTATCTGATGGCCCCTTCAAAAGATAACAAGGATATGGATAAAGGTATAATTCAGGCTTTGATAACCTACCAAAGCAGACACGATATCTATGCCGAAGACGGTAATGAATAGAGCAAAGTTGCATCCTCGTTGCGTTCGAGCCAAATTAACATTAGTTTTGCCAAAAAACACAGGTGCCTCCGGGTTATACCCAGTCATCTTCTCCATCCAATAGAGCTCGTTTTCCAACCAGCCAAAAGCTGTAGTCCAAATTAATAACTGCACAATTGAAACATAATAGATTCAGGTGAATTGTTGCATATATTCCTACGTAAAATCGCTCGAGCAGTTCCTATGAGTAGGTAAATCCTGTTAGAAGAATTAGAAGGCAAAGCGCAGGAGCTAATGCAACATCACAAAAAGTACATTCATTAGTCACCACACACCACACTAAGTCATTTTACAATAATATCGTCCCAATTTAACACTATTTTTATGAATTCGTTATAAAATGTTTGATGAAAATCTAAAATGGAGTTGGTGTACAAAACAAATTCATAAGTGTCCATGTGAAGATCACATTTGTACGGGTGGATTTATCATATATTTCTTTAATATTTTTTTTATTCATTTGCAAGGTTTTCTCTTGAAAATCGATTAAAAATCATGAATTAATGGGATTTTTTAAACAATAACTGTAATGAAATTGGAATAACATTCAGTACGAGATGATATGGTTTATATAATTTGATTCTCCTTATTTTGGAAAATCATCTTGAAGGTCTCACTTTTTAAACTAAGAATGAAACTTGACATAAACCACTTGTTTTGTTTTCCCAAAAATCATAATAACTTATTTTGAAGATCCAAACCGGAGTATAGTCAACTTGCAAAAGAACCATGAGAAATTTGAGGCGTACACTGTCAGGATTAAAAGTGCGTACTTACCTGTAGTTCATGTATTGAATAGCCAATTCTGTTACATTGTTAAGAGACAAGTCTATCTCCATAGATTGCGCATTCCTTGATAGTCTTCCTACAAATTCCATGTCGCTTAAATCCATTTTGCTTGATGATATCCCTATAAAAAAATCCACACCCCAATACGCACTGTCAAGAAAGATCAAGTTAGAGACAAACCAAAGAACCACATAATTTCAAAATTAAGATTAGTGCTACGGCATGCTCAGCTACAGATCCTCCATTCTAAAGCAAAGGACAAATTCCTTACACCGAACTGTAAAATAGCTTGTGGGCTGCATCTATCTATGTTCATCAAAATATATCACAATGAGACTCAATCCACAAAGCCTCTTAAGCAAGCTAGCAATTGATACTTACATGTGTTTGCAAATTTAACCAAACAATTACATACATGAATAAACACCTTCAGTCTAACATCGCATAATAGAGCAATGGGAGTCGACACCCTTTTGCAATGAAACGACAACATGGTCACAATTAGACCACCTTCAGTCTAACATTGCATAATAGAGCAATGGGAGTCGACACCATTTTGCAATGAAAGGGCAACATGCTCACAATTAGACCACCTTCAGTCTAACATTGCATAATAGAGCAATGGGAGTCGACACCATTTTGCAATGAAACAACAACATGGTCACAATTAGACCACCTTCAGTTTAACATTGCATAATAGAGCAATGGGAGTCGACACCATTTTGCAATGAAAGGGCAACACGGATACAATTAGAAACTGAGTTTCTCACACGATAGTATCAAAATTCATGAATTACAAACTGCATTCCTTCATTACATAAGAACGTTGTTATAAGTGAAGACTCTCTTTCGATCCAAGTTTCATAAGGGTGCTCCATTTCACTGCTCTATTTCTATTTCCTCGCGGTAATCCCAAACCAGTCTCCAATATTATCAACAGCTCCCCATCACAAGAGATTTAGTGTAGTTAGTAAATAATTTAATAGTCTTACAAAGGTAACTTAAATGAAAGTCATCCAAAATTATGTGAAAAAGTTGCAAGGCTTCAAATTTGTTCGTGATTCAATTTCTGGACGCTGGGACGTTAAGGGGTTAAGAATGTTATGGAAGATTTCACAGGTAATTATGAGAAAGTCAACCAATTCTATTGAAAAAGATGCTTGTAAAGGAAATGACATGGTTAATTAGTTAGACTTACAGTGCAAGGTTTGGTTTGTCTGAACTTCTCGTTCAAAATTCCAGATCAGCACACTCAGGAATTAAGAAGTGTCTCTCTACAATATGCTGGATAATCACCACTTTGAAAAGCCCAAGAAATCTGGTTCAAAATAATAATTGTAACTGTCAGTACGTCTACATATCAGACAGGTCTCAACCGGCTAGAATGTAGTGCACTCCCTGAGACGATACATTGGGATGTACAAGTATCTCCGTATAGATTATAAAAACGAACTGTTTTAAGTCATGAGAATCGCGTAGCAAATGAAGTTCAGTTTCCTGACTTACTCAGCCCCATTCGATTGTAACTACAAAGCTAAAGGTTCTCACCTAGCCGATGCAATCAATTTCGTGAAACTCTTGTCCCTTCTAACTAAATAATGAGAAATGTAGTTCTGGGGAGAGAAAAACCCACGGACCTGCAAATTGATATCCACTCTGATCCGACTCGCAACGAGGCTCGTTGATATGCTCCCCCGACAGGATCGTAGAGGCATCCCGGTACGCCACTTCCGTGATTGTATTCACCCTCGTTAGCACTCCCTGCTCACACGCAGAACAAGAGAAAACTGAACACCGGAGCAGTAATTTTTTTCACGGGAGTCTAATTGGCGGTTTGAAAATTGAAATAGAGTATGAGTGGTGTGCTTTACCAGCAATCGCGATAGGAGTGCACAGTCCGTACAGAAATCGATTTCAGCGTGCTGGCCGTTGAGGATGAAGTGAGTTGCGAATTGCTGCACATAACTCGCGGGATTGGCACTCTGCGAACTGACGGAATTCGGATTCACTCGCAAGCTGTAGGAAGCCTTCTAAAACAACCTCCAGCAGTGTCTTCCAGTCCAGCGACTTCACGTACACTGCCATTTCCTTGATCCATCTCTGCAACAACGATTTAAAGATTGTAGAAAGGGCTGCAAATGACATTGCTGAAGATATGGAACTGCCTATGATTTAAAACACGTATAAAGAACGAAAAGAGAGGATAACTACAGGATAGCTCCAACATAGACACTTAAATCACAGTGTAACTGGTCCGTTTCAGCTGTGCTAAAGCTCTGCTTGAAGGTAAGTTAATACAGAACGACCATGAACGATATGTAGAACTATGTCTCTATCAAGCCAAAGCAGATTTATTGCTTTTACCCGAGTCACATTTGGTGGATGTGCTTGGTGGGCAAACTCCGAGTCTCTCTCACGCAGCTCAAACGCAGTAATTTTTTTTTAAATTGTACACTTCACTGGGCTCCACAGCTTGGAAAGAACAACAACAACAATAGCAGCAACGCACCCCAAGAGAAGCTCAGGAGCCAATGATCAAGTGTGGAGGTCCACCAACCATGTAGACCTTCTTGTAGGAAGGACGGATGACCTACAAAGATCTATCCCTCCATGGACTTGGGAGTGGCGTTGAGCATCACACTGACATCATCCAAGCCATCGCTCACTGTCGACACCCAGCCGTCTTCAACAAATCCATTCACTGCATTTATGAATCCCCTGAATTTCTAGCAAAAAAACACAGCACCAACGTTTTCATCCTGAGTGAGTTCATACGTTTCTCAAGGCTTTAATTTCAGCAGCAGTTTCCTCCAAAAAAAAAAAAAAAACAAGAGTCATAATTTAACAAGAGGCAGAAAAAATAGACGACAAAAAACAATGAATCCGGACACCCACTTGGCGAGGCGTTGGCCTAATGTGCGAAGCACTGCTGGATGTCGTCCGTTTCTAGGAACCCCCTCACCACTTTCTTCTGCTGCTAGCCGTTTCAAATGCCGTAATGCTTTCAGGAAAGAGCACACAATTAGAAAACGGTTGATTTTCTCGATGAGAGAAATACGGACGGCCATTGAGAGCTACAGTAGAGAACAACTTAAGAAACTTTCTAGTCAACATGCCGTCAATATTAAATATCTCAACATGCCGTCAATATTAAATATTAAAAGTGGCATCCTCATCTCCATAGATTCTATGTATTTGAGACAAAAATAAATAAAATCAGTCCCCAGTCTCCCCACCTCACTCAAACACTGGGAAACGTGCGGACTTGGGAAGCGCAATATTCTTGTTCATGATGAGCTTGGTTTGAATGGCTCAAGGCGGTGTAGGAGCTTTCAGTTTATCCATTTTTTTTCTAAAAATTAAAAAAATACCAAGCTGGTGGGTGTAACCAATCATGGCATTACGTGGTGCTGTTTTTTCTCTGAGCCACCAAGGACCTAAATTTGCAATTCCTCATTCACTCAGGTGGCACTCATGTCTGCCTATCAGTGAAATATTTTTCTGAAAATGGTGGTCCTACAATCGAAGGCGTGGTTGAATCCACAGCAAAAAATAAGCTACTACCTGTATGCTACCTCATCAGCAACCAACCAAAACTCTGTGAAGTGTCTGATCTGAGCACAAACCCCCACCGGAAGGAGAGCTGGACCATCACTGACCAAAAAATGGCCAGAAACTCTGAGAGCATTCCCACCCATGCACGCTAGGACTAACTCGCTGAAATTATTCATCTACATTTGAAGAGCCCTTGCACTTTCACTCCCCCACCCTTGTGCGCCCCTCACATATCAAAAGTGCACATCACATAGTCAATGGACCAATCACAAGTAGAATGTGAGGATACAGTCAACTAAATAGTGATTTGAAGGGCCATTTTCTACCACACTAGGATTGAGGAACATGAGGTATTTTTCAAGGGCCCTTTGCATTTTTCATCTACTTTTTCAGTGTGAGACACTCTGGAAGGGCATGGGTTGCCTTGCTCTCACACTTACAGATTTTACACAAACGTTGAGGAAGAAATCTCAACGCTGACTTAGGGTGCACGTGGATGTCTGAAGTAGATTCACGTTTGCCAGAACAACCGCCAATTATGGTAGAGGCACCAATACCTGTCAGTTTGAGGATTTCGACCTATTTAGCGCGATGGTTTTTAATGATAAAAAATTTCAGCACATAAATTTGAAGGGCCATTTTTATGAATTCGTTATAAAATGTTTGATGAAAATCAAAAATGGAGTTGGTGTACAATTTTCTTAGTTGGGACCATTTTCATTTGAAATTAGGAACTAGGTGAAAATCAACGTTTGACTGAAAACACCCAAACATTGCCCCATAGGGCTCCTTGCACGGTTGGGGGTTAAGGGCCGCTTTACACCACGGTGGAGAAGTCCACCAGTCATGAATTCTGAGGGAATTCCGAAATATGATTGGCCAACAGTGACAGTGTTGTCTCGTGGTGGTTTACACTATGGCCAAGAATCGTCCGGTGGAGAATTTTGTACATGGATGAATAAATGACATGTCTGCCAACATAGCAATACTTTTTTGAAGGGGAGTTCTCCGGAGGTCAAGTTTCTTGAGCAACCTCAAAGCATTGGACAAGAAACTTTGCCTCCGGAGAACTCCAACATGAATGAAACTTTTTTTTCCTTTTGAGAAATCTGAATCATTAAATTGAAAGTCTACACTACCCGAGCATCCTAAATATTTCAGGGTCATTTTTGAAGGTTTAGGGCTTGTTTTCAAGCATTTTAACATGCTCCAATGCATAGTATTGTGTAGTGTTCTAATGTCATGCTTAATTTTGAGGAGTTGATACATGGGTTCGACTTCAAGCACTAATGTTGGCTGCAATATCTGGCTTTTCCTGTACTACTGAAGCATGTTTGAGACTGTTTTCAAGTTGTACAAGGAAGACAAACGTTGCAAATTTGGTTTTCAACAAAACTTTTAAAAAATTGAAGATCTCTGTTTGTCACAGAGGAATTTATTAATCTTCACTGTTCCTGTACTGTTCTTTTGCAGTCAAGGATTCTAAAACCAATTGTCTTTATGCAAATTAAGAAGATTCACACTTCAAACTATATACAATTGAATGCAGTGTTTAACTTTCTGAAATCCTACTCCTATGACACAGTTTGCGAAACTCGACACGTTTTGCAACACTTCAATCAGTTTGCGAAAGTCGACACGTTTTGCAACACTTCAATAAGTTTGTGAAAGTCAACACCTTTTGCTAAAGCTGCTATGGTACTACCGTACAGAACGGCGGTACTAACTGGAATCACCATAATCTTCCTCAACAACTTATTGAGGCCACACAAATTGATTGACCACTAAGAAATTGTACATGCAAACTTCGAGACTTAAAAACAATGATTCAGCAATAATCATTTCTCTCACGGTTTCCAAAATCTCCAAACATCACATGGTTTTCACCATGTACAATTTCACAAAAAGCCTTTCTAACCACTCTTATGTGATACGAGTCCTCTCATTGGGATGGGTCAATATTTATAAAATAGTTTTGGGACATGGAGTTTTTTTTTTTAACGTATCGGTTCATGGACATGTTCCTTTTAAATATGATCTGTTTCGATAGGGGTTCAATTAAAATTTCATGTCAATGATGTCTTTTGAAGTTTGAACATAGGACACTGTGAAAAAGCAAGCCTGCACGTAAATGAACTAAAGTGGGAGAGGACAACCCATGCCTACTCTCCATTGCTCCACCAAACATATGTGCCATTTAAAGGCTGCTTTACATGACGGCACCAGGCCAATTAAATTTGAAGCCAATTCACATGAGATATTGACTTATGCCAAGAAGGTAGGAAGCTCTAACATGGTTGGAGGAAAGTGAATTGGGTTTTCATTTTAGTTCAACCAAATTCTCTTCCATGGGACCGTGTTAAATTTTGTCTTTATTACATTAGAATATGAATTTCAGGGAATGACCTTAATTCCTTTGTGAATAGTTCTTGGGGTTGAGTTCTTGAATTCAACCAATCAATTATAAGGATTCAAGCATACAGTCAAAGCTCCAAATTGACCTTGTCCCATCATGTAAAGCGGCTTGAACCTGAGGCGCTTTCGTCATAGACCCACCGTCAGACTTAGTCGCCGCCCGGGGAGTGCACTTAGTGTTAAAAGCCAAGAATAAAGTGCGTGCACCACCTCCAAATTAATACCCATGTATACGGGTTTTCTTTAATTAAAAAATATATATAAACCAAAAAGAAGCCTAATGTATGTATGCATGTTCAAGGTAAATTAAAAAAGCAATAGCATAACGTATGTATACAATGAAAAACATGGCTTAAAAAATAGGCTTGATAATTTCTCACTACAAAAGTATTTATTAATCATTGATGAATTCATTAAACATTTTTTCATCTGTAGAATGTAACTCATACAAGCATTTCTGTAATACAAAAGTTATTGAAGTTAGTGCAATAATAGTTTCTAGATTTACCATGATATAATCTGTTAAGTTATAAGTCCATAGGGTGAAAGTACAGTAAACTAAACTATTAAAGTCATTAGTATGGTAAACTAAACCATTCTTAGTGATGAAATTACAATTTTCTTGGTCAAAGGCCATAAATTACGATTAAAAATTCATAGATTTAAGTTATAATTTGCTAGAGCTCTCCACAATTCTATTAGGTACTGCATTCCAAAGTTTCAAATTAAAATATCAGAAAAAGGTTGCTAAGAGTAAAGCTTGTAATTAGATGTCTAAAACAAATTTCGGGAGCAAATCTGATGAATTGAATCATGTTCAATATGAATATAATTATATATTTTATAAGCTCATTGTGCATTCGAGGGCTCCAAAATAAATATTTGAAAAAATAAATATTTCATGCAATTTTAACATGTTTTATATCTACTTTCCAATTTCTTCAAAACTACTTAAGTTTTCAAATTTTAATCGCTTTAACCTTACTATAACACACATGAATACTCATTGAACATGAATTTTTCAATTATTTTGGTTAGACTTTGTTAAACATTGTATCTTATATTTTAGCCACAAAAATAACTTCACAAAAAATAAAAATTTAATAGATTTTTGGACCCTGCATTGTTGCTTCTTCATAGGGATCACAAGTGGTTCGGTTTACCATGCTTTCTCTCCATAATGATCCATGATCTTTTTGGTACCAAGTGAAGCTAATCTCCATATGAGATGGTTGATTCAACAAATTAATTGGTTCACTATATTCAACCACCTATTAGCAACTTTTCTACACATCCTATAAACCCTTCCTCAATACCAAGTTTTAGTGGTCAATGCCTTGATTTGCTTGGCCTTCCTCTTTTTTAATTTTTTCAATGAAGACTGAGGCCTGAGAGTTACTTCCTACCTACATGTTATATAGGAAATGGCCCTATATGTAAATTTATGACTCTTATCACATTAAAAATGGGCTATGTATGTTTACAAAATTGAACAAACAGTAATACCCTAAGCTTATGTATATTTTGTAACCCCATCCCATAATTAATACCCCTTTTGTTCACTCTCGTGGTTCCATATGGGATATCGTAGTGCAACCCCCGGGAGTCGCTGTATAGTATCACTTAGATCCAAGGTCCAGCCAATTCTAAAGTAAAGGAGAAGTACCTAAAAGCCATAACTAAAGCTACCTAGACTATTTCAGGACCACCCATGAATAGATAGATAATTTTCTTATGTTAGAAGTTAGTCTTAATGAGGGCTTCAATTTATTTTTCAATATTGAAATTAATACCATTTTAGAAAGTGGAAAGTATTTAAGATGACCCATATTGATCAATAGGCTCTTCCGTGTTCAACGTGTGTGGTATTAATTTCCACTCATGACAATACCCAAAACCGATCACTAGTATCCTCTTAAAGATTCTCAATGTTTGAATACCATTAATACGCAGCTTCCATATGAAAAGTGCACTTTATCAAGTTTAGGTCAAGTGACGGGTGATAGTGTAACACTTGATCGGTTTTTGGGCACTAATCACTTTAACCCTTTAATGCCCATGATATTATAGCTTGGTGCATTGGATTTCAGTGGATTTTTCCACCATAATTAATTGATACTATTAGAAATAGAATGGATGAAATTAGAAAGTAAGCAAAAAATAGTATTTTCAACTAGAGTGGAGACATTTTGCCGAAACTAGAGAATTTTCTAATAGAGGAGCTGCAAGACTATAGTACGTCTTTTGAAGTATATAATGCACACTCAAAAATGAGACTTTGGAAGGTGTCTGACTTCAAAGTTAAAGTGAATTTGGGTTAAATTTTCAAAAATAAAAGTGAAGGAGTTCAACAATGACCTTTGTCAACACCTCTCCATTGCAATTTTTCATATCAAGACTGGACTCACACATAATTATTGTGAAATTTTAGAAGTAAGAGTAATTTGTCCATATATTGTTTAGGAAAATAAATAAAAATGTTAAACATATCAAAGGAGTTGACACATTCATCAAGATCGGAATACATAAAGTATTAGAATATGAACAAGAGAAAGCAATCCAAAAACAAAACAAGATCACAAGCTTCGAAACGCAATAAATATTGCATAGTACATGTATTGTATTTGTAAGTATTTAATGTATTTTAAATATTTGTAATATTTTTGCGCTTTGTTCATAGGTATTTGCATAGTTGCATAGCTCCAAATTGAAATTTTCTTGTTCTAGAAGATGTGTATTAGTAATCTCCAACTCTCGAAAGTCAAAACCCAAATCTTCAAAGATTTTATGTTATTTGTGTTTTGATACATCAATGACCAGAATGTGGCCACTTGGACACTAAAGAGTTTTAATGCTTAACCACTAAATGACAGAGAGGATAAAGACAAAACCTAAATGTGTTATAAAATGTTATTTCTACGACTTTGATTAAGTTTGGTCCAAAAGAGAAAATGAGAAGTATGCCGTTTATTAATTATCCATAAGATCAAACTATGAAAAAATGTTTTAGATACTCATTTAATGAATTTAGAAGCATTTATTGTTTAATATATTCCAAAACTAAAATAATTATTTTTAGAATTTGAAATTTGGTATGATTGGTTAAAAGTAGACATTCTATTCTAAAATGGTTGATGGCAAAAATTTCAAAGGAGAGAACATCATTACTTTCCCGAAATAGAAAGTTTTATAATTCAAAATGGATTGGAAAGTAGACTTGATTTCCTATTTGAAAATATTTTTTATGTTTTGTAAAAATGTTTTTTTCATCTTGGGCAGCTCGCAAAAAGGGCATTGACTATGAAATGGTCGATTGGTCACTTAGGAGTTAAATGTCTTAGCAAACCCCACGGATTTGATAGCAATTTGGAAAAATATTGTTCATAACTTCTACTGTATTGCATCAAATAGGTTTTTATAATTGTCAAACCGAGCACTTGTGACGGATCTATATCAGAAATAGAATCATGGTTGAAATGGAATTTAAAAGAGATTGTGGGTGTGAAATCATGACAACATATGTATTGTACTTTAATCCCTAAATGCCATCCAACCAAAATGTAGCCTATGAATGTAATTCACTATTCAATTCCGACTGCTACGTGGAAGTTTTTTCATCCAATACTTTTTGTGAAGGATTTTTGTTGGTCATGCCATGTCTTCAAGTTTAAAGCTTTATATTATTCAAGCTATTTTTGAATTTAATATAGGGTTCCAACTACAAAACAAGTTGTAAAAACCCTGTGGGTTACACTCTACATTATATTTGAGAATCATGTGCGTTCATGACCCCTTCTAAAAATCCCTTTATATATGAGAGGTTATATGTCTAAATACCTTTGTATACAGATATATTCCGTTTTAAATATATATTTAGTGTAAGTATATGTGAATATTTTCAATTCTAAATGTGTTCATTGTATGTATACGTAATATGGCAATGTTCAAATTAATACTCCTTCTGTATACTCATATATACTCATACATGTTTAGTACAGTGCAGCCCCCGGGGTAAGAACGGTTCACCGTGTAGTGTATTTCGGATTTTTCTTTTTTTATACTTATACTAAATTTAAGCTATGAAGAAGAGTTCTATTGCATTTGAGTTTAACAAAGAAATTGAAGTTTACCAAGTCTAGTTTCTTCTCTACTCTGAATTTTTGAAAAACTCTAAAAATTGAGTGTTTTATTGAAGTTACGAGTTTCACATGTGTTACCGTGGTGTAGGAAAAAAAAAAAAAATCCAAATTTAGGTACACATACGGTTTTCATTTGCTATAATGTTCTTCATTGTAATTTACACCTTTGGTAAAAAATTGGAAGTGTTGAGTACATTTTGTAATTGATATGAATTTTCTTTCAAATCACTTCAAAAAATCATAGTAATTTCAAATTTCCGCCAATTGTTTTTGAAAAATTCATGATTTGTAGTAGACACATGGCTTCATCCACTACAAATATAGAATTGAATTCTTATCTTATTCATAGTGGCAGAAGAGAGTGCGACAATTGAGTGTGACATTTAATTTATGATTCTATTGTCAGAGGCCCAAACATTTAGGGATTATGATTAACCCTTTGACGCGCATGCGACTATATAATGAACGACAAACATATTGCAACCTTTCTATTGACTACATCATGTACAATTTTTCATCCATCCATATTTTTTCTTAATTCTTGTGCTAGATGACTATCATTTGCATAGTATAGATCTTCAAAATAAGAGATTGCGATTTTTTGAAACACAACCGAATTGGTTTATGTCAAGTTTCATCCTTAGTTAAAAAAGTGAGACTTTAAATATGATTTACCAAAATAATTAGAATCAAATAATGAAAACCATACCATCTCGCAGTGCATGTTATTCCAATATCATTACAATATTTAAAATGTTTTTTTTTTGGTTAACCCCTAAAGGACCAAGTGTCCTAACTAGGACATTTGCAAAACCGGGTAGGTTCCGATGAACACATTTTTAATCGAAGTTGCTCAAAAATTTAATGGTGGATTCCCCAGTGTATCACGAGAATGTGGGTATTTTTTTTTTTGAAATCCAACACCGTATGTGGAAGTTATGTGGAGAAATGTGTTTTTTTCGGGAGATTAGGCTGCAGGGGCAGCAATTTTTGAGTTGAATTTGAGGGGAGGGCAGCAGAATTCGAATCACAGGGCAAAAGTCGAAATTCTCAATGTCTGGGGAGGGGCAGCGGCGCCCGCGGGTTCGAAGACCCCCCCCCCCCCCCCCAAGTCTGCCCCCCAAGACCCTCGAAGTCGCAAGGAGGGGTCTTGCGGGGCCGCCGCCGACCCCCGCGGGCGTCTGGCGGTCGGCTTTAGGGTTTAGGGTTTCGCCCTGCCGACCGCCAGACGCCCACGGGAGTCGGCGGCGGCCCCGCAAGACCCCTCCTTGCGACTTCGAGGGTCTTGGGGGGCAGACTTGGAGGGGGGGGTCTTCGAACCCGCGGGCGCCGCTCCAGAGAAGAAATCGCCATCTGTTGCACAAATGTTGCAGCACGTTTCGTTACACAATTTCACAAATTTTGAAGAAGATTTTGCAGATTGTGGTAGCTCATAGCATCGCCATTTGTAATGTAAACACCCAAATCAAGAATGAAACAATTTCTTCAAACGAAAAGTTCGTTGCATATTTATGACACCCAATGAGTCATAGCAAGATTTTTTTGTACTAACAAACTCTTGTGCTTATAAATCAAAATCTTGCACCTACAATCGATGCAAATGCAATGCATATTCAGATTGTGAGTTGTGAGATTGTGCTAGTATACTCCAAAGCTTAGCAATATGCCTAGAAGATCTGATACGACGTGCAAAGCGAAGCAAGTGAGTGCAGAATCAAGCGCACGACGTAGCTCTAGATTCCAATCCAATGCTCTATTGTCAAGCCATGCTCTGTCACCCCCACTGGTTGATGTCACGGAGGATTTCAATAACACATTAGAAGATTGCATTGGAGACTATGATGAGCAATTCGTTGATAGCCAAGAATTTGATTGTCGAGGTAGAGAATCATCTTGTGAGGAATTTAGTGAGGATGATATTTTTGAGGATGATGTTGTACATGAGAATCCTACATCTCTTGAGGAATTTTCATGGCCTCCGGAGGTCCTACATGCTCCTCCAACGAAGCGTGCGCGCAGAAAGAAAGGACAACATCATCGTTTATTTCATGGAGATGTCGGGGCATCAACATCCAATGCACAAGTTGGTGCAGTAAGAGACAAAGTCCCAGGCAATACGCTTGGTCATGTTACATCTGCTATGGAGGGTGAAAGGTATGTCCGCAATGATGACTGCAATATGTTGAGGGGTGAGGAAGAATTCAATGAATTTCATGGTCAAGAAGATCATTGGGGTGTTGAGGAAGAATGTAATTTTGAAGGGGAAAATGCAAGAATCCCTAGGGCGCGTCAGACTCGGAGAGCATGTCCAGAGAGGGATTTCATATGTACTCTAAATGACAGTACTAGTGAATCGGAAATGAATATGAGTGATGGAGGTGAGAATGGTGAGGACATTGGAGATGTGAATGGCATAAAATATATGTATCGGGATGCCACGTGGAAAAACACAGATTTCACTTATGATCCTAAGCCGGTACAATTTTTAGGGAGGTCGGGTTATAATGACAACGGCCGTCATTTCCCCACCTTCATGTTCTTATTTTCGTTGTTTTGGCCTAGTACGATTCTAAGAGTAATTGTTTTAGAAACCAACCGATATGCCATGGACGTAGATGTGGATGGTAATACATTAGGGGGTTCCGATTGGACTAGCACCAATGTAGCGGAGTTGAAAGTCTTCATTGCAATATGTTTGTATATGGGTATGAAGCGGCAACCCAACATCAAAAGTTATAGGCATAGTCCAAGAAGCATTTTTCATTGCCCAATTATTTCTAAGCTCATGACTCGACAGCGGTTTAGTTCCTTGATGCGATGTTTGCATATTACAAATCCGGCGCGTTATAGTAGAAATCGTGATTTACCAGGGTATGATAAATTGGGACAAGTTAGGTGGTTAGTAAATGCCATTCGAAACAATTGTAAGAGAGTATGGAATTTGGGAAAGTATTGCACTATAGACGAGATGATGATCCGTTACAAAGGTAGTTATTGCCCATTGCGACAATATATGCCACAAAAACCGCAAAAATGGGGGATCAAGGTGTGGTGTCTTGCTTGCTCAATTACAAAATATGTTTGGAATTTCGAGGTTTACTGTGGTAAAAAAATTGTTCCCGTAGATGTGGCACCATCGCAACGTGGTGAGCTAAAATTGGCCCACATGGTAGTCTTGGATTTGACAAGTGACATTGGTGGAAAAGGCCATGTGATTGCGATGGATAATTTTTTCACTAGTGTAGGGTTATTCAAAGAATTAGCGTCCAAGAGTATTTATGCAACAGGCACTGTGCGATCGAATCGAGTGGGCTTACCGGATGAGTTGAAGAATACTAGGGCGTTTTCAAAAGCGCTACAAGGGGAGATGAAATGGAGAATGCACGAGTCGCGGGGTATGTCATGTGTGCTATGGAAAGATAAGAAACCCGTTCTTTTACTTTCTACCCATGCATTGCCTATTGGATTTCCATGCATGCCCGTAGACACCGTTCCTCGAAGAAACGGTGCTGTGCGGGAGGAAATCATGACCTCCCCCATTCACTTGGAGTACACTACGCACATGAGGGGCGTGGACGTAGCGGACCAATTGCGCGCCTCGTACTCAACTCAAAATCGGTCACACAAATGGTGGCATCGGGTATTTTTCTTCCTCATTGATATGACGGTGGTGAACATGTATTTGATTTATATGGACAAATGTAAATACGAGGACCCACCTCGAAGGTCTATGACCCATTTACAATTTCGCACTCAATTATGCGAAGCACTCACGCAAAATTGGGAAGGTAGGGGTCTCCAAATGCCCGCAGGAAGTGGTATTTGTGTCCCAGTGAAATCTACAGTCAAGAGTCCTTGTGTGGTTTGCAACACCGGGAAAAGACCTCATTGGTATTGTTCTAGGTACAAGAAATTTATGTGTTGGACGCGAGGTTGTTTCACCCGATATCACGAGCAGCTACACCGACGTGGAGGGAGGTAGAAGTGGTAGGGACTATTAGGGTATTGTTATCCTTATTTTCATAGATGTAGTAGAATTATTTAGTTCTATATGATTTCCCATGTTCAAATATGTATTCATTTATTTACAGTATCATTTTTAAAATTTTCATTTCTCTATTTTTTATTCGCCTATCATCTTCAAAAATTTGAATGTCCAACCCTAAGATTGTATGGGAAATTGTTTTTATTCTATTCCATTCTTTTGCATTCATATTTACCCATTTTTTTGCATTCATATTTTTAAGGTTTTGTTTGATAATTTTTATTTTTATTTTTAGTTTTCCTTGTTTTAGTGACTAATTATTAATATTTTTAATAATAAAATTTAAAAACATAATAACAAAAAAATAAAATAAAAAAATAAAAATAAAAATGGGTGAATCTCCCCTTAGCCCAAGGCCAAGGGGATGCACTCCAGGGACTCCCTGGAATGCCAAGGAGTCCACTCCGAGGGCTCTCTCGTATGGTATTCCAGGGAGTCTCTGAGAGGGGCCAGGGTTGGCTGAGGGGCCAAGGTTGTCTTCAAAGCTGACCTTGGACCCCATCAAATTTTTAATTTGTAATTTTTTTTTAAAATTTATTGAAAAATAATAATTCTAAAAAATAATTTTTTAAAATATTAAAAAAAAAATCCATCCAATGAAGGACTGCCACGTGGCAGTCCACTATGAGGGTCTTCAACCCCCCTCTTGGAAGTTGGTGGGATCATGAATGATACAATGGGTTGGGTGAGGTGGCACTTGGATTCCCTTCCTCCACCCTTTATTTCCTCCCTAACCCCCAAAATTCTTAGAAAATATGCTATATGTCTTTTAAAATTTGGAGATTTAATTTTTTTTCAATTTTTTTTTCACCATTCTATAGAGGGTGGAATGTACTTATGTTTCACCGCTCGGATTCATATTTTAAATAACGGAAGTTGAAAATATTGCAATTTCAAAAACAAAGAGTCTGTTTTAAACTTTTGAACCCCCAACAAGTGCAGGGTGTTCTTCAACATCCTAAACATCTCCAAACGCAACGAAAATTGGTACACAACTAAGTAACATCATATAGAATGTGAAAGTGAAGTGCGACAAGTTTTGGTAGTGAGGTTTTTTTGATGTAGCCATGGTCAAACGCATCTGAAATTTTCGGGCATGTGTTTTTTTGGGGTGTTTTTTTCCATCAAACGCAATTATCTTGCAATCTGTGCGGTCAAAATCAACGAAATTTGTTGTGTATGTTTTTCAAGTAGTTTAGGACAAGATCTTACGGTTAGAAGGTAAAAAATAACATTTTTTTGGATTTTTTGCATAGGGGAGTGAAAATGGCAGCATTGGAGTGTTTTTGGAGGAAAAACACTCAGGTCCTTTAGGGGTTAACTTCGGATTTTTAATTGAATTTCAAGAGAAAACCTTGCAAAACTAATTATAAAATATTAACAAAAAATATGATGAGTCCAACCGTATAGATGTGATCTTCACATAGACATTTACAACTTAGCTTTGTACATCAACTCCATTTTTAGTATTCACCAAACACTGTATAAGGAATCTTTTAAAACAGTGTTGAATCGGGACGTCTACCTGAGCGGTGTGGTTATTGCCACTTGCGAGGGCCGTATATTTTTCTCGTGACTCAAGAGTCTCCGTTGCCCAGTTTGCGCAGCGGGAGGTGGTGGCATGCAGTGAAAGCCTTCGTATCACTTCGACTGCAGTGAATCCGTCCATTCCAGTTGCAATCAAGTGTGGCAATCCTCCTCAATCTGCTTTGGAATAGCTCCTCCGACAGCTGGTTGCTTGCCATTTGGCCATTCGGAAAACTCTTGCGTGGGTACTTGACTCCTGCGCCTTGGGTAAGTCTAGGACTTCGTAGTTTCATATATTTTTTCCCTTGTGGTCCGATGCAATTTGTAGAAAGTTGAAGCTGTGCATTGACCATGCGGAATTTATTGATTAATCAACCTGGCGATGTAGTGATAGGCCTCGCCAGGGTCTCATATGCGATTCCCTGTGACGTTTTCCCGACATACACAGGGAATTTGTAAAAAGACAAAGGGGAAGAACAAAAACACACAGGGAAAACTGAGACACACAGGGAAAAATGAGACACAAGGAACACTCAGTTTTCCCTGTGTGTCTCAATATTCCCTGTGTGTCTTTGTTCTTTCCTGTGTACTCTTTACAAATTCCCTGTGTAATGAAATTCACACAGGGAATACACACAGAAACACAAAGGGAATCCACTTTAAGCTCCTAGGGAGTGTTGTTTTTCAAAATATATCACGTGGAGGAAGCTTACAATGAGCCCTGCTTGCTCGCCCTACAGAGCTTGATGATTCAGCTGCATCGGATGCTGAATGAGGTATCCATAGAATTTTCTCTTGCTCAAGAGCTAGACAGATAAAATTCAAATGCGATGCTTGTAGACTACGTCGAAGCTGAGCTTTAGGTCTTCGTCGAATTTTGAAGTTTGCTGATTCATCGCGCCAGAGTTTCTTACTCGAATGTTGATTGTCTGCTTTGTACCATAGGTTTGTCAATGTGTTCTGTTAATATACGTAACACCAGGGTTTCCTTGCACGAAGATGGTCATTCATGCGTGTCATGACTAATTTTAACAATACAATTTGCGGAGATTATAAACTTGAAGAATATTGTAGAGAGAGACGGCCTGTTTCCAAAAACTCCCTACCCTTGCAGATCAGGGAGCAAGGAACTTAACTTAGTACTCTTTATAAGAGGTATGTCGTTTTTGTGTCAAGTGGAGCCTTGAACAAACATACAGACTCTTAAGAACTGGATTAATATTCTCCTCTGACTCTCTTCAACCTGCATCGACCAGAAATAGATTGAAAAGTCAGTCTAAAACGATAGATTAAGAAGCTGCAATGGCAACTCACTGTCAGAGCTAGTGCCACTAAGAGATGCATGTAGAAATGATTGAGAATCTCAACAGTGAACTGTGGGTGACCCACAAGCATAGCACTCCACAGACACGGCATAAATACTATCAGGCTGCATTGCTGCAAGAGAATGGTTAACCCCTAAACGTCGTTGCAGCCAGAATATGGTAGATGGATGTATCCAGAGCGAAGTATCCAAGAGTAGATGAAAGAATTTTCATTCACTTCTTTTTATGAAGGCCCTTCGTTGGTTATGCCACATCGTCAATTTAAATTAAGGTCATTTAAGCAATTTTTGGATTTTATATGGGGTAACAACTACACAAACAGTCTAAGAAACGGTTCATCATGTAGTGTAGTTTGGATATTTTTGTCTTTTTCATGCTTAAACAAAATTTGGGACATGAAAATGAGTTTTATTACATTTAAGGGTTAACCAACAAAATGAAGCTTGCCAAGGCTAGTTTCCAGTCCACTTTGAATTTTATGAAAACTCTAAAAATTGAATGTTTTATTTTTCTTCATTGTAATTTAAGTATTTGGAGAAACAATTCGACTTTTGGAGTGTTTTTTGTAATTAATATGAATTTTCTTTACAATCACTTCAAAAAATCATAGTAATTTCAAAATTTCACCAAAATTTATGAAAAATTCATGATTTGTAGTAGACACAAAATTCTTATCTTATTTATAGTGGAAAAATTGAGTGACAGGTAAAGCATGATTCCATGGTCATTGGTCCGACAATTAGGGGATAAGGAGAGAACAAGGTGGTCTGTGAGTGAGTGAGTTGCAAGGGTGAGAAACTGGGAGAGTGTGTGCAGTACCCAAGACCACGCAACACATTTATATTCCCATCAGCTTCAGGCGGACAACTAACGGAAGGCAACAAAGAAGCAGGCCTCTACTATAGAAACAAAGATAATCTTTTCTATGCACCTGGTAAGATATATAAATTAAATCCCTTCGATATTGGTAACATGTACTCTATATTTTATATTTTAACTTTGTCACTAGGGCTCTTACAACCTGTATTTGTTTATATATAATTCTAGTCAGAGCAAATTACTTTTCTTGAAACTACTCTCTCACTCTTTTTTTTTCCAGTCCTGTGGTACCTTTGCCCAACTCAATTGCGGACAACGAGACATGGTGCCATGTTCACTAATGTGCATCTGGAGCTTAGTAGTCTCTTTTTGAGACCAGCATGAAGGACCCCCAGTCCACATTCTTTCCAGGTTTGTCTCAACAAATATTACCGTATACTCTTTGGGGATGAAATCATATGGGATGTTGATTTTACATTATTGTGAATAAATAACGAGTGAAAATTTGTACATTAGCATTGATTTACTACATGCAGCTCTTCATTTGAATTCAAGTGCCACTAAATTATGAAGTTGTTACACTAGTGTCACATTTTAGTCCAAGAGCCCACCCAACTTGGTTGGAATTGGAAGCTTGTTCATTTTCTACAGTGGTACTATGAAGTTTATCCATTCTGTAATAGTAGCAACGGTGCCTCTATGTGTTTAATTTATAGTCTTTATTGGTTTTGTAGATAATATGGCAATTTCTGTGTACAAAAGGAAGTACAAAAAGTTATTGGAGGGAGAGAATGCCGCAACTGAAAATGAGGATATCACTTCAAACTTGGAGCATACCAATAGTTGTAGTAATGAATACTTTGTGGTGACATCTTGTACGTTTTCTTTTCTCATGGTTTTTATAGTAAAATTTATTGTTATTTATTGATTGGGAAAATTACATAGTGAATTGTTTTTTATTAGCTCATGATATTTTTGAATTGTGCAGGTTGAAGAAATCAAGACAAAAAAAAAATAGTGGAAAGAGAATTGGAGGAATTTGTGGCACCTATTGAAAAACAAAATGTTGTAAAGTGTAAAAAATTTGAGAAGTTGGTGTATCCCGTAGGTGATGTAGATGCTGTTACAATTACGGTGAAGGAGGTAGAAATTCTTGAATCAACAGCGTTCCTAAATGACAACATCATAGACTTTTATATGAAGTAAGTAAACTTATCACTTTCAACCTAACACTTTCACTTGTGTTTAGTTTGTAACATAAACTAATGATTAACTCTTTTATGACGTACAGGTTTTTGGAGACAACGCTTGTGGATGCACAGAAAAGAAAGTTTTACGTCTTCAAATGTTTTTTTTTCACAAAGCTTTGTGATGTCAGTAGGAAACATATTGTTAATGGGAATGACAAATTCAAGATAGCATTTGAAGCTGTGAAGAAATGGACCCGTGGTGTATCAATTTTTGAGAAGGATTATATTTTCATTCCTATCAATGAAAGGTGCATGAAGTTCTATTGAATACACTTCTATCAACTAGTTACAAAGAAATTGCTTTTGTTTTGATTTTTCCATTTGTGTAAAAGTACATTTATTTCATAGATTTAAAACTATAGACTTTGAAAACAGCCCTCTTATATTATGTTATTATATAATTCTGAATGTGCAGATTCCACTGGACTTTGGTCATAGTTTGCCATCCTCGAAATATCAACAATCTAAGCTCTGGTACATATATTCTTTAAATGTATCTAAGGTAGGAGCACATAATTCCGATAGTGTATCTAATGACGATATTTATGCACATGGTTTTCATTTTAGAACGCAAATCTAAGTATGTCATGGAGCCTTTATTGTTTGTTGACCAAAACAATAAGCCATCTATGGTCTACCTAGATGTGCGTTCTAAAATGAAAACCATGTGTAAAAAGTATCGGCTTTGGGTACTATGTCGAAATTGGGTGCTCCTACCTTAGTTGTATAGTGAAATAATTTTTATTTTTCACTTGTTTTGTGTTATTGATGTTATTTACGAAGTCCTCTAATATTTGGCATTATAATGTTACAGAGGAGTTAATGAGCACATCATGCATCTTACATTTGGATTCTCATAGAGGTTATCATATGGAGGGTGTGGAGGAGCACATACGAATGTATTAAGTACACGCATGGATAAGTGAACATCCTGCTGTGACGCAATCCTCCGCAGAAACAATCATTTCAAATATGAAATACATAGAAGTCAAGGTGCGTTGTTTTCATGATCGTGTACTAATGTGTGTGTATGTGTGTATATATATAAAATTAATATGAGTTGTAAAATTTATTATGATTAGTGCATGTTAATTGTGATTTACATTGGGTTCATTGAATTCAAAAATGGACAGGTACCTCAACAAGAAAACGAGTATGATTGTGGAACGTATGTGCTCCATTATAGTGAACTTTTTATGAGAGAAACACCCCAAGTGTTTACAGAACAATGGTTTCTCACTGCGATACGTCTAAAGAGCAGTTTCTGAGTAGCAAGATGGGTGAGTTCGAATATGGCTAACCGTTTTATCTCTGCAATTTCCTCATTCGTAATTTAATGTATGTATGAAAGCGAGGTCTTAATAACTCGTTCTGAGCTTATCATTGTATTTATTTGGAAGAGTTCTAAATGCAAGATTTGACTTATTTCCCAATGATTGGGATGGCTGACCTAAGTTTCTTGAAGACATGCTGCATGTTTAGGAAGTTGGGCTTTTGATATATCTATTTACGCATTGTTGTTGCAGGTCAAGTTGTTTGTATATTGCACAATGAAACGGATGTTCAATGGGGAGCAAAATTTGATGAGACAGAAAGACATGTATGGGCCATGATGGAGGAATACTTAAATTATCACGATGGGAAGGACTGCAGAAACCTCAGGTGAAGTTCTTGTTGTAGTATCCTACACATTGAAGTAGAATATAAACAAATGCTGCAAATAACTGAAAAGTTGTAAGAACGTGGTGATATAAAGTCATGTTAATTGTAATATTTATATGGTTTTAATTATAGCCACTATTGCTATCCAGAATAAAACAATGACGTAATGCTCATATGATGCTTAACCCCTAAATGCCCTCACTTATGTCCAGTTTGGGGAGTTTTGCAAAGATGTATTATAAAATGCAATTAACATGAATATTTGGAACTTGATGTATGAATAAAAGATATATGGTTTGAATTTTAGATTCTATCCATACAATTAGATCTATGATTGTTATCACTAATATATTTCCATAAATTTTGGAACATAACTTGCTAAATCATTTTGTAATTTGATTACAAATAAGATATTGATAATATGTGTATGAAATCTGTTGTGATGGGTTGTAATGTAGTATTCTATGTGTTGTGATTTTTGGAGAGTTTTAAGAGGCTTGATTTTATGACTGGGTTATTTTTTCAAGAACAATCTAGACAGAAATCTTCAAATTTTTGGGTGAAACACTGCAACACAAAATGAGGCATAATTTTTTTAGAAATTGTTTCCTTTTTGATCGGATAACACATACATGAAGCTAACTTCCCATAAAAAAATTAGTACTAAAATCACAGTACAAAAGTGCATGACGGATGAGAAACTACGAATAAAATCTGTACATCAAGCACAATATGCATGGTTGGGTAGTGAAGGGTTAAGATAAGCTGAAGCTATTTATTGCATGTAGGGCTTTGATGGAAGAATTTGAGGATGTAAAGAAGCTGTCTACCTCAAAGAATGGCTCCTTGCTCATACAAATGATTAAGGTTTCTCTCACCATTATCATTCTCAATTTTATTAAAAATAGCACAAACATTGGTAGTGCTTTCAAGTCTGTTAGAGTTAATGATAAGCAACGTGGTTGCAGACTTCAGTATTGTCTGCAGATGACATTTCTGAGCTTCCTACTTGACAACGCAATAGTCTTTGCGTAATTGAGGAGAAGCTCAGAAATGCCAATGTAAACATCCACCATTTGTGATGGTGTTGATTACGTTTGCAACTAGATACTCCAATTCCTCGTCAATCAATAGGCTGTGTAACATTGAATTTACTTATTATGCCTCTCCAGCATGTACTAATGGCACTCCATAATCAGGATGACGAGCATGGGACCGAACATCTGTACAAGCACTCGCGCAACATTGAAATACAGTCCACAAGTATATTTGATCAGTTACATGATAGGCTCAACCAGGTGGACTCCAACTTGGGCAACCTCATTAAATCATCCGGGAAATGACAAAGGAAATTCATTTGGACAACGAAGGTGTGAGGTTTCTACCTACTGTATGCGTTTGGAACTGATTTGTTTGAGTACATTGCTTTGTAGACTTTGAATTGCTATTCTGAATTATGAAACCTCTATATATTGACTCTTGTTTTCGGCAAGCAGGCAAAGGCTGTGTCTACACGTATGACGCAGCTGGTATGTACGAGCGTTTAGGAAACCGCTCTGAAAGCTCTGGGCAGACTATCATCATGCTAAGACTCACCCTTTCTGGCAGCACAAGATGGCTAAGACTCACCCTTTCTGGCAGTACAAGGTGGGGTTGAACTTCGGTGAGGAGGAAACCCATAGTTCCTTTAGGTTCATAAATGATAATCAGATCGTGCAGATCATGGAACTGATAGGCTCAACCAGAAAAAATAGAGGGTTACTGTGGGACCTTCAAAGCTTATTTTGTATTCTACAGTCGCCTACTATATACTCCATTTGTGGTGATTGTGAAATCATATGTGACCGTCACTGTTGTCTTGTATGTCGGTCAAAGCGCTGGATGTGATGCAGACTGACGCTGTAGAGATTGTGATCATTAACAAAGACGGGATTAGAAAAGAAACGGAGCCTCTCAAGCGTGACTAGGTTGAGATAACATTGTGAAGCTTCAGAGTTTGTACCCCCTACTAAAGTTTCCAAGAGTCTCTCCAGTGCTCTTGGATGCTCTTGGATGCTCTTTGTTTTCACATCTTAAGTTTTTATTGCTTGACTCCAACTAAATTACCTCATAGAATAGCAAGTGTCATCTTTCACTAATGTTCCAAATCATAGAAAACATCAACCAAGTAGAAGACGGTGCAGTACCCTAGTGCCGGAGAATGTACTGGATACATATTACAAATTCAAGTGTTTGCCTGATTATTTGACTCGACACTTGAGTTTATATTGATATAAGTTGATAGAATGTGCAGTACTTTTCACGTGTAAAACATTGTTGAATCTCTGCACTACTTCAAGTGCAATATGTGTCATATTCCATGTTCATGATTTTCTACCTAGAACCTGAAAATTTGCCATGTGAATTCTCTGTCCACTTGCTATTAACCCCTAAATGACGGATCAACCATTTTATGGTATCTGCCCTTTTTTATGGGCTACCCGAAATAGAGAAAACATTTGTATAGAAAATAAAAAATATTTTTAAATAGGGAATCAAGTCTACTTTCCAATCCAATTTGAATCATGTCAATCCGAGTTAAACTCCACCCGAGAGAAGTTTTTTAAAGAAAAACACTTCTACATTGGCTAGTGTTAGAAAACTTACTATTTGAGGAAAGTAATGATGTTCTCTCCTTTTAAAAAATTGATTTTTTTAATTTTAAAATAGAATGTCTAGTTTTAACAAATCATACAAAATTTCAAATTCTAAAAATAAAATTTGTGATTGTAATAAATATTTGAAGTTTAATGCTTCTAAATTCATTATGAGATGATAAAAAGCTATTTTTTGAAATTTGACCGTACGGATAATTACTAAACATCAAGCTCCTCATTTTCGCTTTTGGACCAAACTTCATCAAAGTTGAAGAAGTAATTTTTTATAACACATTTATGTTTTGCCCTCTCCGTTATTTAGGGGTTAAGCACCAATCTACACTTAATTTTTTGGTAGGTTGCCTTTTTTTGCTAGGATGCCAGTTATCTGTGAGCGAAGGCTCATTTGGGTCCTGATTGGTATATTGATGTGGTGTGTGACCTAACCAGTTGCAATCTGACTTGGAAGATTTGAGTCACTTTCAAAAAATGCCATTCAGAGTATGTTTTCCCTTTGTTCTAATTCTTCTTAGAAGATTTCAAAAAATTTAAAATTACACTCAAACAACACTGGTGTGGAAATGTTGTGTAATTCTTGTGTTGAAACAACATTTTTTAGGACGATGTTGTTTCAACAGTGCTTATGTTGTTTGAGCATGCCTTGTTGAAACAACATACCACCTAATTTTTGTTGAAACAACATTTTTGTCAAAATGTGGTTTCAACATGTTGTTTAAACGGGGTCTTGTACTAGTGTCTGAATCATCGATCTCTCGCTACAAGACAGAAATAAAATAGAACGATCACATCCATCATCAAATCAATTAAGCCAACAAGCCCTAATAAACCAACCACAATGCAAGATGACACTGGGACCTTGTCCTAACAAGATGTATGGTTGTTCATGGGCTCGTGAAACAAAGTTTCATCTTCTCTGCGTGGGCATTCACAGAGACGCACTCGACATGAAGAAAGACAGGCTTACGAAGAAGAATACATAGCACATATATACAAGCATGATGATGATGATGATGACTTTATTATCATGATGATGGTTCAAGCAGGCAGAACACAATCAGCAGAGATGTGCAAGGCTTTGAATGATCTCTCGCTACAAGAAATGAAATAGACCGATCACATCCATCAAGAAATCAATCAAGCCCACTAGTTAGTATAGCTGCCTGCGTGTGTGATCGATCGAGCTGGAAGCTGTGAGATCGAGTGAGATCGAGAGAGTGCTAGCTAGCTAGCTAGCTAGCTCAGGGCCAGCGGTAGACGTGCTCGACGTATCCGTCGTAGCGGGTGAGCGAGAGGCCATAGTCATCGAGAATCCAAGGGCAGATAGACGGATTGAGGCAGGGGCCGGCGCCGCGCCTCCACAGCACGAACGCGCCGTTGTACGACTCCGGGCCTGAGAAGTTGCACGACCACGCCACGTCGTTGTCCCGCCCTGCTCGGTCGATGTCGAATCCCGCGCTGTGTCCCGGCATCAGGTCCACGCTGGGCCGCGTCTGCAGATTTGAGTAGCAGAAAAATCTCACGCCGCCCGGCAAGTTGTTCTTAATGGTCATGTACGTCACCGCGTCGCTGCCACCCACGGCGCTCAACACCATCGCCAGCGCCAGCACCACCGCTGCTACAGATGCAGCCATTTCGATCTCTGTTTATATCGAACCCCTGCCACAATCAATTACGATGATCGAACTTAATTAGACGACTGCACCGAACAATTACGTGGACCCACAGTAAGTTAATATATATTAATAATTAAGGTGGAGCGTGAATTACTGAGCCTGTCAGCATGAAGCTAGAATACTGCTTAATTGCAGCCGTCAGTTCTCAAAAGCACAAAAAGCATAAAAATTAGTCTCTGGCACAGAGAACTCGGACGCAATGCTGCACAGGAGTGAGAGAAATTAACAAGCTAGCGAACTGACGTGCACTATCACAAGGCGAACCAGGATCATTCAATTGAGACAAGCAATGTGGACTTTTGGACGCTCTAGTGACTCTGATGACAGTTCGTCGATCATTCCACCTTAATTGCATATGAACTAGCACAATTCAAGTACCAAACTGCCCAGCTAGGTGATCTTGAGTGACCAACTTTGTTAGTAAGACTGGCCTTGATATAAGTTCACAAATTATTAGTAGGTGCTATCTACTTCGCATCGATCGTCTTCTTCCAACAATGCAATCTTCTCACAGGAAACTGATTACAGCAGGAAGAAAAACAACGAAGCAGACTAGTAAAGCGCATTGCAACAAAAGAAACTGGAGACTGCCAAAGAATCGAATCACAGGTCGATAAATTGCAATCATGTGCTTAATTAATTACTAACAGGCAGGGGATATGAGATCTCAGTAACCAGAACTTACTGATTAGCTAGCTTCGACTTAATTCCCGGCCCACGGTGGGCGCGCGATGATGCAATTAAAGAGTAAAGAGTAAGCAAAGCAAAGCAAGCTCAAGGAGCGGAGAGAGAAAGGAAGGAGAGAGTGGAGAGAAACGCTTGCCTGGGGTGGCTACTTGAATGGATGTGCACATGAATTACAGGGACTCGACGTCACTAGTGGAAAGACCCGGTTGAAACAACATGTTGAAACAACATTCTCTTAAAAATGTTGTTTCAACCGCTAGCTTTGGCACATGTTGTTTCAACCAGGCGTTGAAACCACACCATTGCAGGTTGAAACAACATTTTTGGGAGAATGTTGTTTCAACATGTTGTTTCAACCATTTTCATGAGCACGTTTCATGAGCACGTTTAGACTAAAATCTTTGAAATTTTAAGTGAATCACTACAACATGAAATGAGGCATAGAAATTTCACAAATCATCCCCTTTTTAATTGGTTCACATATGCATGTAGCTAACTTCCTATAAAATCTACACTAAAAATTTCACTGCTAAAAATGCATGAAGGATGAGAAATCTTGAATGAAATCAAGTACATTGTCCAAAAAACGGACGCTTGGGCAGTTAGGGGTTAGAATAATTATTATGTTACCTCTACCCACTGGCCTTCGAAGCCTTCAACACCTTCAGGGCATTTTTAAAAATTAAAAATTAAAAAAAAATATTTTTTTTATTATTTTTTTATAACGCTGGACGTTTTATTCCAAGGCAAATCGTTACATAAAACATCACAACTTCAGGACCTTTTCGATGGGATAAATTTTATTTTCAATAAATGACATTTCATTTGTTTCAAAATAAAAAACCCATTATTAGACGTATTTGTGTTGAATCTGCCCAGGTCTACGGTACACGGTGGAAAGCCCTCAACAATCGACGCCCTATTCCCGTGTATAGGGTTTTGATCACCCAAACCCTAAATCCAGAGTATCCCAAAACCGTCCACATCCAACGGCCTCCAGCTACCCAATCGAGCTCATCGACGGTGCAGAACCCATCACCCAGTCCCCGTGAGCAGGTACCCAACAAAGGCTTCGGCACTCCATCTCCCTCGCTCTTTTTGCTCGCTCCCTCTGCGTCCCGCATCCTTCCGACTTTGTTGTTGCCTCTGTCGGTAGTAGCTTGATCTCTGGAGGTACATGTGCACTTTGGTCCCTTTGCGGCCGCGAGTCTGTGATGATGAGCGGCATTCGGTTCTGTAGCCTGCAATTATCAGCATTATGTGTCATTATCCCTCACATTACTGCAATTGGCCGAGTTGACGTGGTGTCATCCTGGCAAGAACGGGGCGGTTGCAGATACAGGCGGAATGGTTTGTTGACCGAGGGTTTTGAATTTGGTTTACGGGGATGATGAGGATTTGGAGGGGGAGCACGTGAAGGAAGGATCATTTTCCATGATACCAAACCCTAGCTCAACCCCTGTAATAATGCCGTGCCTCTGCTCTTTTTTTTGACCGGTACGTCCTCAATTCTCAATTTGCAGTGATGAGGGTTTGTCAGGGTCGAAGGCTGCTGAGATGTAATGAAATCGCCAAAATTATGACGCGTACTGGCAGTTTGCTTCTGATTTGCAGTTCAGTCACACCCATGTCTTCTCCAGATCTTACATTTGATACTAACCTGAAAATTGGCAAGTCGTTGCAGTGAATTTTAGTTTTTAAGGAGTCGTAGGTTTGCAAGATGATTACAGACAGTTGTCATCGCTGTACGTGAAATCACCGTCAATTGATTTCATGTGCTGGTTTTTGTGAAAAGATACACGGTCCTACAAAGCTGGTGACCGCCTCGAAGAGGCCCGTTCCACTTCAATGGCACTTTTCAACTCGTCAGGCTTTGCTTCCTTTATTGAACGAGGAAGAAACGGCCGTAAACCCGTGAGTTACACGATTCTTTCCACCTTGATCGTGGAGGAGCTTCGATTATCTAATATTCAGGGTGCTAGGAGGGCAATAGCTTTCATCTACGACTCAGACATGTCGGCTGCTCATGAAGACATGGGGTTTCTCTGAAGGCAGTAGACAGTGCTCCTGTAGCTTGCTTGACGTTATGAACAGACAGAGGGACTGAGTTTTGCTTGTATGCCAACTTCCAGCTGACCTCTCGTTTTTCACTTTCTGTCCGACCAATGTGTATCTCGTAATGCATCCTTTGAAGGGTTCAGCGGTTACTCTTTTGTTGCAGGAAACTGAAGACTAATCGTGAGAAAGAGAACAAACGTCTGTTCTTGGATTACTTTGGAGAAGAACTTTGCAGGGGGGATCAGCCTTCCCCTCTACGCACTAGCGTAGGTTTCGGAGGGAAGAACCATGGAGAGAGTCGAATGCAGAAAAGTAAAGACACCCAGAAGAAGCTGACTGAAGCGCATATTATGTTTGTTCGTCGTAAACAGGTTGATTCAATTATTCCAACGATATCCCTGAAATTTCTAAACAGGCAGTCCTGGACGAAAACCATTCTCGTTTTTGAATGCCTTGACGTTAGAGTCCACGGTTTCCATGTGCGTGGAGCAATCTGTGCCCAGAAAGTCATCGAACTCTGGCGACTGAATATGTGCGGTATTCATATCTGTTTATAGGTTCCGAAAATAACTGATACTCTGATGCAACTGAAGGAACGAGACATGCTACCTGCAATTTGGTTCATTTTCAGCCGCAAGGGTTGTGATTCGGCTGTGAGCTACGTTGAGGTACAGAGAAATCTGATCACTTATTTGCGTTGCCCAAAGTGTTCGATTTTGTCATGACCTTACCATCAAGCATGAATTCAATTCCTTGTACCAGGAGTGTGATTTACTGTCTGACGAGGAGGCAAGGCAAGTACAAGAAGCTCTTGGAAAATACCAGCAGCAATATCCAGAGGCCGTTAGAAACAGAAGTGTGAAAGCTCTTATGCAAGGAGCAGCCGCGCATCACGCAGGTTGCTTACCAACCTGGAAGGCTTTTATTGAAGAGTTGTTCCAAAAAGGTCTAGTCAAAGTGGTGTTCACGACTGAAACTCTGGCAGCTGGCATTAATATGCCTGCAAGGTGTGTACAACAATCAGCACCTTAAGCAGAATAGATCCTTAAGGTAGTCGATTTGTATCTAACATAGATTCACTCCTTGCATGGAAGATCTCCTCTCAAGTAAACTCTCTCACAATGGTATTGACATGTTTTGTCTTGTTGGTATTTCAACGTAACCATAGTCCCTTCCCTTCACGAATTGATTATTCATGCTAACCTGAGTGCTAATTTATTGTACTGTTTTTCTTTGTTTTATTCCAGGGATTGGTTCAAACAGGTTTCTCTCTATCTGCTCTTATGTAGAGGAGCGGCTACTCGAAGCAAAGAGGACAAAGATCGTAGTAGAAGAGCACTTGGGGGGAAAATTGGAACAAGAAAAAGAAACACTGCATTGATTGAGGTGGTTAATAAATTGCACAAGCTCCGGAGCCATCTTCTTTACCGAGGTGGAACTTTAGATGAAGTGTAGAATTCTAGTGTCAAAATGTACATATATTGAATAGAGAAGGATGAATTCCAATAATATGGAAATTCTGGAATGTACCTAGTTTGAACATTTGGACATCAATGTAATATATATTGAATTTGAACATGTTGAAACTTTCTTGAAATCTATTGTTTTCTGATATTTTGGAATCTTCATTTTTATGGGATTTTGGGACATTTGAACGTAAATGTTGTTTAAACTGCAAGTGTTGAAACAACATTTCTATTATGTTGTTAAAACATGTGTTGAAACAACATGGTGTGCAATGTTGTTAAAACTTGCGTTGAAACAACATATTATTAACGACATAAATATGTTGTTTCAACACATACCAAACAACATGTACATGTTGTTTGAACCATCCATTGGGGTGGTTGAAACAACATCTACATGTTGTTTGGGATGTTATTTCAACTAGGCTTTTCCACTAGTGCGTCGATGTGCCCCACGTCTGCCCTGCCGTTCTGCACGCCACCTGGACTGGCAGGAGTATGTCACCTTCTGTGGAATATAATCATGTAGAGTTGAAGGGAATTGAAGTGAAGAAGAATATGACACTGGTCTTGCCGGAATGATCCGTCTCTCAACCTCCAGGGATTAATTCCCATAACTCACATAGCCATTTTTATAAATCAAAAATAAAAATCCCCATTTTTACCGATTTCTAGAAGTAGGATATCAATCGTTTGAGACTCATAAATTACAAATCTCGGATCTGGGAAGAATGTTCCAGGATATTCTACAATATGCTGTCGTATTTTAAAATTATTTTAGCATATTCTACCATATTATTTTTGACATAAGGTTTTTATTTCTTTTAAAGAAAAGATGAAAAGGTGTATTTTTCCAAGTATTATTTTAAGTACGGACTTTTATACTATAAGGATTTTTCATTTTTATAAGACCGAGGTAAAAGGGCCCTGGTAATTCAACTCTCAACGGCAACTGTTGGTTTGTCAATTTAGCACTCCAGATCAGCTGCTCATGATCTTTAACCCCCAAAGGACCACGGTTTTTCTTGTTTTTGAGCATCATTTTCACCTCTTTCTATTCATTTTCTTGTGAATTTTTTTTTTCTCTTGATAGAAAATACCAACTCAAACATTTAAATAAAATTTAAGAATTTTTTTGACCTATTTAACAATTTTTCCCGTTCAAAAAATATCCAAAAAGACTGCAATTTCATATTTTCACTTCAAACGCTATAATCTTGCAATTTGTACAGTCAAATTCTATGAAAATTTTACCATGCACTCTCTTGGTAATCTGTAACAAGATCCTACAGTTAAAGTTGAAAAATAATAATTTTTGAGGTTTATTTTGAGCCCTACCCGCAGTGCCCATTCTCCCCAAAAAAAAACCCTTTTGCTCCATAACTTCCACTTAAAAAGTTGGAATCAAAAAAAAAATTAGATCCCCATTTTTGAATTGATATATTGAATTCACATAATTTATTTCAAAAAATAAAATAAAAATTGACACTATGGGAACCTACCCGAACATTGAAATGTCCTAGCTAGGACACTTGGTCCTTTAGGGGTTTATGATCCCATAAGGTCTTTAAGTCATTATTAGTGATGGGCGTGTATGGCATCTTCTGCATGAAATGAACACAGCCTAAAGAGTGTTCTACAGTGTATTGTTACTCCGTATCAACATTTGTTTATTTTTATTTATTTTTATTAGATACACGCCCAACTGTGGTCATTATGAACATGTTCCAAACATTTAGTCAATTTTTGGTAATCCTCTGAAGTGATGGTAATCCTATCTTTGAATCACTGCAAAATGAGGTGTATTGTGTGGATTTTTTCATCCTAGAGTTTGATTAGTTGCCCATGATCTGCAATGTCTGGGTCTTGACCCCTAAACATCCTCATCCCTCTTTAGATTTGGAGAATTTCAAAGATGTCTTATAAAATGTAACTAATAGGGATATTTTGAACTTAAGATATGATTAAAGGCTGTACAGTCAGGTCTAATATGCTTACGAATTCCCCTTTGTAGGAAAAAAACTGAGAAACTTTGAACAATGCGTGTAAACTCAATAATGATCTGATTTGGAAACCGTAAAGTGCATTGCATTCACATCGGAGTGTACTATAATATCATTAAAGATTTACACATGTATTAGTGAAAGTCATACAAAAAGTTAAAAATATTATATTCACTATCTACCATTGAGTGCTCTCACCCTTTGCTTCAATTACAATGTCCATTTTAGCAAGCATATTTGAAATGAGCGTTTGAAATTGTTCTTGAGATACTTGAGCCCATACTCGTTGAATGATTTATATCATTTCATCTGTCTCCTTTGTAATTTCTTCTTTGGTAATGGTGTAAAGGCTTTCACGGGTTTTAACAAAAATCCACTTGTCATCATTCCTCCAACTAAACAATCAGTAATTGATTTTGTGGAACTTATTTATGAAAATAAATCGATCGACTTCTATTCTATGCATAATAGACCTATTCAACTCACATTGATGGAGGATGGTGCTCCAATAAACCGTAGTAGGTACCCTGATGATTGGAGACAAGCCCATGGAATCAAAAAGATTATGAAGGACAAAGATGAAATGATACAAATCATTCAACAAGTATGGAACTGATTTAACTAATTATGGACTTTTAAAAATCCAGAAATAATATTGAATGCATCCGCCGAGGCGTCGACAAAATTAAAAAACAGATTTTTAAAGTGAAAGATGTCCACGTGTAGACTTTTTTGCTTCAAAAAAGGTCAAAACAATGAATATTAGCCTATAGTTAGGTCACAGAATTGATTTTTGGCCCAAATAAAAATAAATAAATAAATCTCTCAAAAGTGTCGGCCAGTGGCCAACATAATCCGGCTACCCACCGATAAAAGTTTCAATTGTCCAAAATTGAGCATTTTCTACAATATTTTGCAAATTGTTGAGAATTTGTCATTTTGTCCAAAATTCGTCATTTTGTTCATAATTAGTTAAATATCTGTATCTCAAGTATCTCAAGAACAATTTCAAACGCTCATTTCAAATATGCTTGCTAAAATGGACATTGTAATTGAAGCAAAGGGTGAGAGCACTCAATGATAGATAGTGTATATAATACTTTTAACTTTATATATGACTTTCACTAATACATGTGTAAATCTTTAATGATATTATAGTACACTCCAATGTGAATGCAACGCACTTTACGGTTTCCAAATCAGATCATTTTTGAGTACACACGCATTGTTCAAAGTTTCTCAATTTTATTCCTACAAAGGGGAATTCGTAAGCATATTAGACCTGACTGTACATAATGAATTTTGGAAACACCTATGGCAAGAAATATTACATGTTCCAGAAGCTGCATCAAGCAACAATCGGAAGAATTACAGAGGATACTCTGAACAGCTGAACACGACCTCTTATATCAAGACAATACATCTCCAGAATGTTTAGGGCATAGACTACCAGTAAGCTTGAAATAGGTAAAGACAAAGGACGTGCCTTGAATTGATAAATGCACAACATAAAAAGTACAGTAATAATTCAGTTGTGGGACACTGTACGGAATAGATAAATGTAGTACAGAAGCACGCGAAGAATCGGTCATGAAAGAGGGATGTCGCCACTGGAATAGTCTTATCACTGTACAGACGAATTTTAATGGCAGATCTTCACTATTACGCTAATCTTCCTTCAAGAGAAACATGTTCCAAACTTTCCACTCAGCGATCAACACAATGTACAAGTATGAAGAACATGATAGTGCTCTATCAAGACGCCAGTTGACGTTTGGCACTGGAAAGTCGACGACCTCTCTCCTTCTTCCGCAGTAGACACTCTCCACACCAACTGGAGAAATCACGCTGATACTTCTTGAGCTCCCGAAACTCCGAGCTGTATCACAATTGAGGGTAATTGATGTCAAGTACAATTTGCGATTGCGAAAGAAAATAACAAGGGAAGACATTGCAGAATGAACCGCTAATACCAAGCTAAAAATAGAAAATACACTATTTAATATCATAGCCTAAACCAAGTTACTAAGGCTTTTTATTGGGAGAGGTATTTATTTACTAGCTAAGTTTGTAGAAGCCTAGTATGGGCACTATGTCAATAGATACATTTTTAGTTAAAAGCTATGGCCTAAAGTAATGTTTTAGGTTGAGACACTAAAGAGAATAAATGGTGTAATAGTCGATTATAATAACTTAAAATATATATTTCTATTGTTCCAAAATGTAAGTTCCGATTTCTTCTTTTAACTCCCAAAGATATGGAACCAGCCACTTTTGGCCAATTGGGGGCACTTACTTTCTAGTTAACCCAAAGAGAAACCCAGAATTTATTTCTTGGGTACCGTACGTTGTGGTCGGTTTCGGACAGTCAGGTGTCGAAATTAAATTTCCACGTCAGGTTTTGAGAGGTCCACGTCACCCTTAACCAATCACAAGATGACATGTGGCACTTTGGGACAAAAAGTAATTAATTAATGTCAAAACCGACCACGACGTAGGGTATCCTTTATATAATTATTTTTTCACGACTCAGGTAAAGCGGTCTAGTCAAAGAGAATGTCACCTGCGACACCATAGAATCAGATTTGTTCGCTGGCCAGAGGTAATAGCTTTCGCACCATGTCGATGACGACCCGCATGCAGTATGGCATGGCCAGGTACATGTGAGTACTCCAATACTTCCTGCCAGAGACAATAAAATAGGATTTAATGAAGAGCCCAGTCACTCGTTGCCTTGGTGGCTTTCCCACCAAAGTAAAGCATGCTTCAAAGACGCCTGTAATGAATAATAATTCAGACTAATAGTGCGTAGGGCTGTGCTTAATACTACCTCAGGCCGCGCCTCGCCATTCACGTGCTTGTCACAGCGAACACCACGGAAGAAGAGTTCTCCTCCATCAAACTCCTTCCCAAGGCAGACGTTCAGTGTCACCTCCGAGTCATCAACATGAAAGCCTATTTTATCCATGGAGTTAAAACAAGTCAGCCACCTAAGCATCGCATAGGCCCAAACTATAAAATGACTGAAAATTATTTTGATAGTGGATGTTTCCATGCCATCAATAAGTGCAAAACTCAGAGCACAGTGATTTTCAGCTACTAGCACCACAGTGCGACCTTCAAGTAGAGACTGACACTGTCCTGGTAGCGATACACACTTATTGGTTGAAAGGTCAATGCAGACTAACCAAGATCAAGATCACGATCCATTGCATATTCCACAACAAAACCATGGTGAGTGTCCAAAGAAGATCCACCAACATTGAGGAACAACACTGCCAATACCGATAACACAAAAGTCAGTGAAGGGAGCAAACACCGCGATAATAGCAATTGTGAAGTAGACTTAGAAGATCGATTTGACTAAAACGGGCTGAGGGAGGCACCAGCAGCCATGGCTTTGAGGTAGCGAAGCATGAGGTGGTTCAACATGCCCTCCATTCCAATATCATCAAGAACAGCTCCGTAGTTGTTCATAGTATTGGGACGCATCACCTTCACTCTTGCGTCCTGTGCCCATCTCTCAAAATGTTCTACCTGGGTGGAACCCACCAACACAAGATTTATCAGCATAATTTCTTTGACGACCAATTGATAAAAGCTAACAGCTCTCTTGTGTAATCGCCTCCCACGAACACTTGGCAGTTAATTTCTGTAACAAATAATTAAATAATATAACAAAGTTCAATTTGACAAGGAAAGCTAAAACCTGGCAATGGAAAGACAACACTGCATTCAACTAAATCAGAGATCCAGATCGCATAACTGCAAGCATTGAAACGTATAATAATAATACAAGACGAGTACAAACCTCCTCCAACATCTTTGCACAAAAGGAAGGTTTCAACATATTGAAAGTGAAAACTCCTGGAGAGTGTTCGGTCAGAATGCGGCGTAGAGCGACTTCAGAGCCATCCTTAACCGCATCCAAGAAGGAACTCACAAAAAAGCGCTCGGGATCAAGAGTGTAGAGTTCATCATGCAGCGGCTGCAGTAACATGATAAACATGTCAGTGTATCCATTTGACGGCACTAAAATATGATACCATCACAAGTTTTTTAAAAGAAAACCAGCAAAATAAAAGTTGCATAGTGTACAGACCTGATAATTATGTCTTATTCTCTCCCTGTACTCCCGATGTTTCTGCGGGCGTACTCAACCAACACAGTCAGCGTTGAGATAATAAAATGACTACAAAACTACATTGTTTTTCCCAAATAGTGTGAACCACACAACTTCTAGGCATTCACGTTATAAAATTAATGTGTAACACACTATTTTAAATATCCACATTAATTCTGAGAAATTAAGAAATGATGAGTGTCATCTGAGAGATGCCTCATATGTGGACCACAGTATTTTAGAAATCGACACTAATTTTGAGCAATTACCAAATTATTGTGGTCTACTCTATTTATTATCCCCACTATTTGAGCCAGTTCATCGATAACCACTTCTGGCGATTTAATAAAAACCCACGTTCACACGATAGTGGTATATACTACGCCACTGGTACGTTCCTAGGTAAAGGGCAAGGGCGGCGTAAGAAGCACCAACTCCAACAGTCAGTAGCGCCTGTATGTGCCACCACACTTCTGTCCATAATACTTTAACAAGTTCAGAAGGGAGAACTTTCTCAGGATTCCAAAAATGATGTAGAGTAATTAGCATTGAATTAGTCATATGAGCCCCCAGATCCAAATGCATCTGACCAAGAGAAACGATAAGAGTAGTGCAGTGCCAAAGATACGACACTAACTAAACCCTCGATTAACCCTAAGACTAAATATCCGTACAGATCAATGCTTAAAATCACATGAGACTTCAAAATTTGACAGGCAACTCCCAAATGATGTCTCTAATGTATTCATTATCCTTTCCTTCTAAGCACAATGCTCATCAACAAACCCTCGATTAACCCTACGACTAGATATGCGTATAGATCGATGCTTAAAATCCCATGAGACTTCAAAATTTGACCAGGAAACTTGTAAATGATGTCTCTGTAATGTATTCATTGTCTTATCCTTCCAGCTTCAAGACTCAAAGCACAAGCTCATTAAACAAAAACTTCGAAAATCGGCAGAAGAAGCTCCGCACCCCCTTCCTAGTGCAGGTAGTTCTATACTTCTTGATCCGCGTTGATTTATCGAGGCAACCTCTCAAGGAAGAAGTAGACAGCAGACTTCCGGTCATGCAAGAAAACCTAATACCTCAAAATTTGAAAAAACATATATTACCTTCGCGCGCTCCCCATTGGGACGATACTTGGACAAGATTCTGTCCAGTAACGCCAGCTTCTTCTCGCGCGAGGCGTTCAAGAAGTTGGGAGGCAAATGCTGCTCCATGGTGCTATACAATGTAGCCGGATACTCGAGCTCTTCCAAATCCTCGTAACATTCTGACTTATGGTTCACATTGGCCGTCCTGAGCAGGCGCGGTACAGACACCCCCTCGGCTCGCCCCGCCAATTCGTCCTCCCGCGTCGGCCGCCTCGATGGCTGCCCATTGTTGCTACTCGGAGGCTTCAACCTCTTCCTGCTGCTCAGGACCACCTCCCCTGAAGCGGGAGCTGGCTCTTTCATCTCTTCCAAACCTCACCAAACCCAAAATTTCACTCCTAGGCCGCGATACTCACCCTCTCATCCAATACAAGTACTAGAGCTCCCACCCCATTGCGACAGAAAGCGAAACCCTAACTCGGTCAAAAAACAACCTCCTCACACTAAAAGAATGAGCGAAAGAAAAATGTGCTGGCGCAATCAGACATTCGAAAGACGAAATTGCTGAGAAAGGCAATGAACGAGCAATCTGTACAAGAGAGTGAGGGCAAGACATGGAAGCAAAGGGAGACGAGGGCAACAGAATGGCATCACTATGTCCAGTGTAAACTCAGGCAGGCAAGACGAACAGCACGGAGACGGCGACGACGACGACTCTGGCTCGGTTGATATCTGCCTCGAGAACGGGATGGTACCCGGTTCGTCATATCCGGGGAAGTATATTCTGAGCTGGGTGCTCTGTACGCCTGGGCTCATGAATTCATGGTAGATTCAACGATGTGGTATCAACGGCATAATTTTGAAGTCTTAGGCCCACTTTATACACAGGCTGGGGCTGGATGGAAGGCTGGGGCTGGATGTAAGGCCGGCCTGATTCAATCCGGCCCAAGTTTGGAGTTCGGGCCATGGCAAACCTTGTCCCGATTTCATCAAACCGGCCCAAAGATTTGGCGCCAAAATCATGCCACATAGGACGCCACGTAGGAAAAATTGCTCCTTTCGGCCCGGCCCAAGTATAAAGCCCTTGGGTTGGATTTGAAAGAATCGAGCGATCCTATAGGTTGAAATTGGTTGAAATTTGAAGAGTTCGGGCCAGCCTTCAATCCGGCCCCAAGTATAAAGTGGGCCTTGCTTAACCCTTTAGTGCCTAGAGTTGTGTGGAGCGGGATGGGTGTTTTCCGGGGTTTTTTTTTTTGGGCTTTCTCAGCGTCAATTGGATGCACCACAAAATTGAACCGTATGGTTCTTGAGACCATTCGACAAGCAAACAGAGGGAGTTTAAAAAAAAAAGATCCAACGGCTATATTTGGAGCATATAACCACAGATGGGACCGTATATTGACCAACTACATGTGGGAGTTCTAAGGGGTGTTGTTTTCTCGTCTCCACCTTGAGCACTAAACATTTTTGTAAACTTTTTGATGTTCAGTTCAGCTATTCCTCAACTCGTACTCTTCAAGATTATGTAAATTGCATCCCAATCGGACAATCCTACAGTTTGTTGTGAATTTTCTTATAGTCACAAGTCTGAAGTATACAGTTGTGGAGCGCATATAATACGCACTGAAATTTGTAGCACATATAATGTGGTTTCTAATCAGATCATTGCACAACCCTCACTACATTATGTTGTACACGGGAAGAAAAACCGATTCTCCAAAATCCTCTTGAAAACATCAAGAATACATCAATATACAGTAATTGATACAGAAACTTACCTTGAGCCAGTAGTTTCTTTTTGGCCTTCTCTTTGTCGCTGAGCAGCTGCCACCTGTTCCATCTTTACAGTGCACATCCATCCTTGCAAAAAAGTCAGTGGGAACCAAGGCTTACATCCGTGGACTTTTCCAGAGCAACAGCGAAAAACAGACCTTTAAGTGGGTCAGAGTACATCCACAGTGGCACTTTCTTTCTACGTTTCTCGTCTTCTTTTTAGAGAGAGTACGCGTATATGTTGTATAAGCAGTACAAATCACGCACTTTCAGGCACTAATATAACTCGGATTCAAAAAAGAAATTCTCCATAAAGTCCATATACAAATGTTACACTTCTGAACTTCAGAGTGCAATTCCATATTGGTTACGGATTTTACATCATTCAAGTTTTGGGTGATTCAGTGACCATATAGTGGTTACCTAGGCACTAAAGGGTTAACCCCTAAACGCCGCCGAGACCAAAAAATGGCTTATGAATGAAGTTGATTGTTCAATTCTAACTGTTGCGTGGATGATTTCCATCCAATTCTTTATGTGAAGGGCTTTGCTTGGTGATGCCACCCCTTCAAGTTAAATTCAAATCATTCAAGCTATTTTTAGATTTTACATGGGGTCCCAACTACAAAAAGAGTCGTAAAAATGGTTCACCGTGTAGTGTATTTTGAATTTTTTTGCTTGTTCTACTTAAACTAAATTTAGGCCATGAAAATGAGATCCATTGCATTTGAGCTTAACTAGCAAAATGAAGCTTGCCAAATCTAGTTTCTACTCCACTTTGAATTTTTGGAAATTTTTGAAAATTGAGTGTTTTATTGTAGTTACAAGTTCAGTAGGTATCACCAAGGTGTAGCAAAATTTCTAAATTTAGATACACGGATGATTTTCATTAACTAAACTTTTCTTCATTGTAATTTACACCTTAGGTAAAAAAATCGGAATTTTCTAGTACGTTTTGTAATTGATATAGATTTTCTTTACAATCACTTCATAAAACCATAGTAATTTTAAATTTTCACCAAAACTTATGAAAAATTCATGATTTGTAGTAGACATGTGACTTCATCTCCAAAAAATATAAATTTGAATTCTGGTATTATTTTTAGTAGCAAAATTGAGTGTGACAAATAAAACATGAATCCATGGTCATAGGCCCAACCTTTAGGGGTTAACCCTTCAGTGCTTAAGAGACCACATTGTGGTCTGTGATGTGTCGAAAATGCGAATAATGGAAAATCCGTGAAGAATTGGATTTTGAATTGTGAACATCAGATGATTAGCGCTATAATATACATCTTGTAGAAAAAAAAAATTCAATTTGGAGTTGTGCAACAATCAAAATACCTATGAACAAAACGTGAAAATATTGTAAATACTTGAAAATACAGTAAATACTTACAAATACAACACATGTATGATGCGGTATTTCTTGTGTTTGGAAGTTTTTTATCTTATTTTATTTTTTTGAATTGTGTTCTCTTGTTCGTGTCTTGGGGAGTGCACTTAAAGTTAAGGTTAGGAATACAAGTGAGTGCATTTTAATAGCATACCCCCTACAATACTTGGCTTAAAATAGTTTTTAAATTAAGATTTTTTAGGTGCTAAAATCATCACATATATATTTATCATTTGGTATAAATTTCAGGACCAAAGTTTTTAAAATCTTATTAAAAAATTATAGAAGTTTGAACTAAATGTGTTGTTTTTTGCTTCCAAAATCAACTTAAAAATATTTAAAAGTGATTATTTTTTAAAATTCATACAACAAGAACTTTAGATTGTGTTTAACAACTTCATATTTTGTTTTGCAATTTTTAGATGATTTTTTAGTACATACATAGGGGGGTCAAAAGTACGCACTCACGTGATTCCTAGTCTTAACTTTAAGTGCACTCCTCGAGGTTCATGTTCCATAAGTGCATGTATTCCGATCTTGATCCATATACCAACTCCTATCTTATTGTAACGTATAAATTTTTGTCCTAAACCGTACATGGATAAGTCACTCTCACTTATAAAATTCACAATAATTATGTGTGAGTCCGTTCTTAACATGAAAGATTGCAACAGAGAGGTGTTGACATAGGTCATTGTTGAACATCTTTACTTTCATTTTAGAAAAAATTACCCAAATTCTATTTAACTTTAAGTCACACACCCTCCAAAATCTCATTTTTGAGTGTGCATTATTCGGTTCAAAGACATACTATGATCTTCCAATCCCACCATTAGATGATTCTCTAATTTTGGCAAGATGTCTACACTCCAATTGAGAATACAATTGTACGGTTACTTTCTAATTTAATTCATTCTGTTTCTGGCAGTACCAATCATAGTGGAAAAACCCAGTGAAAACGAGTGACCCAGCTATGGTACCCAAAGCATTAAAGGGTTAACCCCTAAACGTCCTCATCCCTCTTCAGATTTGAAGAATTTGAAAGATGTCTTCCAAAATGTAACTAAGAGGGATATTTTGAACTTGATGTATGAATAAAAGTTGTACATTATTTTTGATTCTATCTATACAGGTAGATCTATGATTGTTGTCACCAATATTTTGTATAAAATTTGAAACTTAAAATTGAAAATTCTTTTGTAATTTGATTACGAATAAGATGTTGACAATTTGAACATGAGATTTGTTGTGATTGGATGAAATGTAATATTCTAAGTGTAGTGATTTTGGAGATTTTTTGGTTGCTTAATTTTATGAGTTGAATTTTTTAAAAGCACTTTTACACTGAAATCTTTGAAATTTTGGGTGAATCACTGCAACATGAAATCAAGCATAATTTTTTTTCACAAATCACACCTTTTCTAATCGATCACACGTGCATGAAGCTAACTTCCCATAAAATAGTAAGAAACCCACACTGCAAAAAGTCAATGACGGATGAAAAAAATGTAACTAATTCTATAGGGTTAATTTGTGATTTTTGAAGACTTTCAACACTTGCAATTCATGTAGGCTAATGGTAACTATACCTTTTGAACACAAAATTTTCAACATCCTTGCTAATGTATGGTAATGTACAATTTTTTTCCAAATAGGAGAAGAAAATAATTGATTATAGTAGCTTTTAAGGTAAATTTCTATAAGTATTTCAAAAATATATGAAGACATTGATACATATCCTATTATTAATAAATTAACGGCAAGTGCATGAATGGTCTATTATGTATATATATATGTATATATATATATATATATATAGATATATATATAGATATATATATAGATATATATATATATAGATATATATATATATATATATATAGATATATAATGTTTTTAATTTTTAATTTTTTCAAATGCTTAGATTTTATACTCCAATAGTGTGGACAAACATTATGAAACAATTTTGATTAATAAATCATACATTATATAGTATGCATTCACATATATATTTAATATACAACACCGTAATTATCCAATATAAATATATAGTAGTATGGTATACTATGCAATATAATATATTATACTAGGTGGGTATGTAACGGTCTCCAGCATGACAATCTTGATTGTGGAACCGTTGTAGAGAACGAACGTGCATTTTTGTACCGGCATTGTGCCGTTTATAATAAATAGTATATTATGGTGAATATTCTATATATATATGTATATTCAACAAAAATATGTAATAACCATAGGTCCATATCAACCTTTGACACTTTAAAATTAATTGTGAATTGACACATGGCATTTCAATCCATTGACTAATAAATTAATGGTGGGTGGACCTCAAAATAATCTCAATTTCTGGAGGATAATATGATATGATTTCTTCTTCTAAGGGTACATTTTATTACCCTAGTTATATGTATTGTATAGTAAGTATCAATTCCTATGGATAGTGTCGAAGCAAGCCCTTTTGACCATTTTGGGCACTTGGAGGTTATTGTAATCTCTCATGAGGAAATACTATGGAATAGAATAATGATGGCATTCTGGACGGGCTTGTAGATTATGGCGCTCTGAAAGACCAAATGGTCACCGCGACCACGTCCAGTGCTAGGTGTAGGGCTACTTTGTCAGGCATAAAGGAACAACAATAGGGAACTGCAGACTTGGGTAAACAACCATGACGGCCAGCTCTAAAAATAGGTTTTTGATGTTCTATATGGTATTACCATGGCAAAATAAACTACCCCATGGTGTCAAAATTCTCCACACGGTGGTTACAATAAGAAGCCAATAGGCTGCCTGGTGCCCGAATTAAAATTGAACCCACAAGCTCGGAAAATTGGAACTAATTATAGTTGCCTCAGATGTCTTTATCACGGGTGCCTTCCTCAATTGTTGGTATGTTCTAGTATATTAATACAATGTCAATAGTTGATGGACGTGCTACTTCACGATGAGAGTTTTGCAAATGGTAGCTGCATTAAACAAGAACTAATACAAAACTAGGTACTTCGGCCCATTGTTTAGGTAGGAATCGCAATGAGTGAATGGTAGTTGTTCTATTTTAACCCCTAAATGCATAGGCCTATGACCATGGAATCACGCTTTACATGTCACACTCGAATTTTTCACTATAAATAAGATAAATATTCAATCTTATATGTTTTGGTAGATAAAGCCATGTGCCTACTACAAATCATGAATTTTTCATAAAATTTGGTGAAATTTGAAATTACTATGATGTTTTCAAATGATTGTAAAGAAAATTTATATCAGTTACAAAATGTACTCAAAAATTCCAATTTTTTTACCAAATGTGTAAATTATAATGAAGAACATTACAATAAATGAAAATCATCCGTGTCTAAATTTAGATTTTTTTGCTACACCATAATAATATCCACTGAACTTGTAACTCCAATAAAACACTCAATTTTAGAGTTTTTCAAAAATTCAAAGTGGAGTAAAAACTAAACTTGGTAAACTTCATTTTATTAGTTAAGCTCAAATGCAATAGAAGTCATTTTCATGGCCTAAATTTAGTTTAAGTATAATAAACAAAAAAATTCAAAATACACTACATGGTGAACCGTTTTTACAACTTCTTCGAGACCAACATGAAAAAAATGTGTGTTCATAATGTCAATGACCCAGTGGCCACCAGACAAAGGGCCATTGGACATTTAAAACATGTAATTATATGTTGATATTATTCATATGCACATATTTTTAAAAAAGTATAAAGAGCTCAAGACATTTAATTATAATCCAAATGAATGAGATCTAGTCTAGATTTACACAAAAATTAAGTTGTTGTAGTAAAGAACTACAACACTTTGTTTATAAAACCATTTCCACTGGTTTCTCAAAATTTTCAAGTCATCATGAAGAATGCATAGATGCATGGAAGTGTTCACTCCATAGATTTTTGGGACCATGAACTATACACAGTTTACACCAACAATATATAAGCTTCGTTGTTTACATTAACCCCTAAATGCCTAGAGCCCTCTCCAAATTCGGCAGTTTTGCAAAGATGCATTATAAAATGCAACCTAGAGGGATATTTTGAACTTGATATATGAATAAAAGTTGTACATTATGAATTTTAGATTCTATCCATACAGTTAAATCTATGATTGCTATTACCAATAATTTTGTATAAAATTTGAAACATGAAATTCTAAATTATTTTGTAATTCAATTATGAATAAGATATTGACAATCTACAGATGAAATTTTTCGTGATTGGTTAAAATGTAATACTCTAAGTGTAGTGATTTTTGGAGATTTTTTGGTTGCTTAATTTTATGAGTTGACTTTTTTTAAAACACTTTTACACTGAAATCTTCAAAATTTTGGGTGAATCACTGCAACATGAAATGAGGCATAAAATTTTCACAAATCATCCCCTTTCTGATCAGATCACATATGCATGAAGCTAACTTCCCATAGAATCTACAATAAAAATTCCACACTGCAAAAAGTGCATGACGGATGAGAAATTATGGATGAAATCTGTACATCGTCCAAAAAATGGACGCTCAGGCAGTTTAAGGGTTAAGGGATGTTGTGTTATTAATCATATTTAAACTTTCAAAGCCTATTAACAAATTTAATTTAATCGTGTATGATCTAGTTTTTGGCCACTTATTTGACATTTGAAAAAATGAATCAAATATGAGGAAATTATGGGATGTTTGTGTAACAATCAAATATTGATAGCACTCGGAATCAGGCATCTCGTCTTTCCTTTTATGCGAGTGAATTAATCTGCATTCCAGGATAGCAAAAGCTGCAAGGATCCAAACCTCCGATACCAAATCTTTTTTGATGGAAAACAAGCAATGATAAATTGGAACTCAGACAATCTGGAAAATAGCCACTAGGTGACATTGTCTACTATTTCTGTATGTATTTACAACACTAATATTCTGTAAATTTCCCTCCTATGATTGGCATCTAATAGTCACTAGAAGGCCGGTGCCTATACCGTAGAACTTGTACTAACAATGAAATTCAGTCCATCTTTGATCGAACACCTCTAGGATGCAAACACTGCAGCACAATGGAGATGGTCAGTCCAAAAAGGTAACCACCTGCTGCACCGTATGTGCAACTGATAGGCCATTCCTGTCCACCACAAACATCACAATGTCAGTAACGTCACTTGAATATTACCAGACGTGGAAAATCATAAGACACAGCTCCAAATCCCCACAGGTTTGAAACTGCACCTCTTTGACACCATGAAAGTTAAGTTGAATCTCGACAACAGAGGTCTGTTCTCTACACAATAGAGAACAGGTCTTGTAAGAATAGAGAAATGTGGAAATGATCTTCAGAAATATGACATTAACCTGCCAAGGGCGTTCCCAGTCCAGAGGCATCGGAAAAGCTCCAACCCATGCACCTATCACAGCTCCATGTGCTGGAATACAGACTGCTCTTTCCAATCCTCCCTTTGGTCTGCATGGAGCACCAATGTTACCATATCATCAATGTGCTCACCAGCTCCTCAGTCTATGATAGACTGACGCAAAGTTATTATTGGGGCAACACACAAGTTTCTTGCATGAGTCTATTTTTATTAACACAAATTGAGTTTGCTTATGAAGCAAATTTTTCATACCAACACAAATGGAAAAAACCATCTAATGCAATTAACTGAAGGTGAGAAGTACACATGACAGAGAGCACAATACCTAGTGAAGGCAAAAACTCGTTGCCACTCTGGCCAAGAACTTCCCAGTACTATTGCTGCAGGTAGTACCTAGTTGTAGAACCAGGTCAGGAGCATTTGTAAGCACATGTTCACACTGCACCTAAATGTCACAAAAGTTTCACTTTCTTGTGAAGATACGCTACCGTAAATTATATTCAGAAGGAAAAAAGGTGTGCGTGCAACATACCACAAGAACTGACATGAGACAGGCCCAGTGAAGCGTTCGAGATGCATACCTGCACTTCACAAAGTATGAATTAGTTGCATCTCATAATATAAAAGCATTCATGAATGAACAGAAGGCAAGTAAATCCCTTAAAGAAAACATCACATACCCTAGAAAAAAATCCATCATGGCTTGTTCTTCGTCATGGAAGAGTATCATAGTTAAGAAGAGAGTAATGTAGAACTCACTGTAGAGAAGTCGGTGCACCAAATGCAAGAGCCAGAAGCGCAAACAGTATTGCTCCTGTAAAGTCACCCATTTGATTAATACAAAAAGGGCATGCTTCAACCTCATTAAAAAAAACCCTAATTTAGACACAACTACGTTTTTTTAACTGGCAGCATATTCCATATTTGCAGTTCTTTCGGAAGTCCAGAACTAAAGAGAGGGTTCCAGCAACAACCTACAGGAAGGCTAAGAAGGCCACCACCAACACACCGCCAGACCTGCTCCAACCATCAACAATCCCATCAGCATATTTTCGACAAAAACGCACAAACTGCTTTAGGTATAATAAATCAATACAAAGAGCAGCAATTCGACAAGGTAAGAAATAGAGAATGCACTCTCCAACCTCAACCATGCAACAAAAGGAAAGCCATAATAAAATCATTGCTCTGATTCACAGGTTGCTTCATGATGATTGCCAGAAACGAAAACTCCATGGATTCACAAATTTAAAGAGAAATTCTTAACGCCACCTACCGATCTAGGCCTTGAAGAAAACATCGTCATCGCAGTGTAGGCCACGATCACTGTTGGCAAAGTTAGAGCCTATCAAAACGCGATTCATCAGTCCAACCAATACACCTTGAATCGCAACACATCTGACTCAAACCCTAATAACTCTGCCAATACTTCATGATCGACCAATGTACTTGGGTGCAATGCGGAATGGGTCAAGCCTGCTAAGTAACCACATTGTTCAAATTATGAACCAGCGCAACAAGAGAAATCAACGTAATCAGTGGCACGAAGCATCAACGTACCAGGCCAAACCGGATTGTACCAACAGGATGGGCGATGAGGTCCAGGGCGAAATAAGAAGGGAGAGCTGTCACCCCCACCACGAGCGCCGCCGCGCATAAACCTTGCGTACAAACCAAAGCGATTGCACCGGGGTCTTGCGAATCATATCGACACTCCACCTTCTGTTGATCCGCCATAGCTGCAAAAACTGCAACAATAACCCAAATTCCAAAACCTTATTAAACACACTTGCAGCGAGAGAGACAACTCGAGGGAGTGACTCTGGATGTACTTCATCCAAACGAATCGAATCTTCCTCGGAGGGAATGAATGATGATGCTCGCCTATTGAACGCCTTAGTTATTCAGAGGATTTGCTTTGGCGCGTTGATGGAGAGTTTGTTGCATGGAGTTGGGCTCTAATGGCAACATCATCAGCTAGCTCCGTGTTGCTCCAGCCTGCGTTGTCACGGCGCGTGGCGGTGAACGCATCGAGGTGAGGGTGATTTGAAAGGGGTTTTGGAAATGGCGATGATTTCAAGATGGATACCTGTTTTTGTAGCCAGTGTCTTTGAGTTTGGAAACGGGTGAGAGAGTGGCATTTTGGGATACATGAGTAGGGTTTGGAGTGCACCCAAGAAGTTGACAACATGTAGTTGTTTCGAGTATGATTGTTGTATGATTTTTGGAGTCTGATTGTTGTGGTGCCAGGGTTGTGAGCATCCGAGCTTCGTCCCAAAACTTCAATGGTTCCGCTACTGCGGGAGAAAGTTTTGGAGGAAAATTGAGGCTCTTCATTGATACAGCTGACTCGGAGTCATGGCAGCGCTGGCTTCCTTATGGTGCTGTCTATGGTAAGGCTGCTTGCTGTGTTTGCCCTCGGCTTTTTCAATCGTTCTTAAGTCGGTTTGATGTTTTGTTGAAGGACAAGCACAAGAGTCTATCACTCTAGAGAACCTTTGTCGAACGCCTTCGAATTAGTATGAAAAGGAATCCCTGACACCTTGTTCTTAAAGAGAGAGCTTCTCAAGTCAATGAGCCATTGACAACACACGTAATTGGTTTTTATAGCATTAATTTAATAGAGTTCAATACGTTCACAATTGTGTGATATTGTTTTGTAGGGGTGACTACAAATCCTATCTTGTTAGAGAAGGCTAATGTTACATGTCGGGTGGAGACTCTTTCGGATCTTGCGAATCATGCCTTTGATTTGGTATGTCCGCTCAAGATAATACACCCAAACCTCTTTAACGTCACCACCTAGGTGCACCTGATTATCAATGGAGTTTTGTGACAGTGTGACAATCTATAGTGTTGCATGTAAAAGTGACATAAAAGGAAGTGATTATTTCAAGAATGTGATTATTTCACACTTGGAGAACTCCGTATTTTGACATTTGTATGCAACTCCTTATGACACAATTAGTGGTGACACAATTAGTGATGACACAATTAGTGAGAGTACAGAGTGAGTTTTGAACAGGGTGCATCCGTTCCTGAGATTCTGGTGTTTTGGTGAGAGAAAAGAGGATTTGATATTAGGAAGGGTGATATTAAAGAGGTCTGGCTATACTTGGTGCATATCACTGTTTGTTGCCTTTGTTTGTCATCCTGAATGAAGAGGGTGATGTTTACAAGATGTTGTTTGTTCGAAGTGAAAGCTTGGCGTTGTGTGTACTATACATTAGACCAGTCCTTACGTAACAGGGAAAAAATCACTGCTGTGATCTCAACTGGAGTGCATATGGCCTGGCTATTAATTTAGGGAGCGAAGGAAGTACAAATGCAAACATGGGGTCAGACAGTGGAAGAAATGGTCAGCACAGGGTTGAAATTAGCCGAGATCCGTCCTAGTGCCATTGTGGTAAGCTTGATTAAAGTGGAATTTATTTGCCAACTTTTTGAGTTTCAATCTAGACGACAATAAAGAGTCCTGATCTCAACACCTTAAAAACGAAGTGTTGCATTTGCAATTTCTGCCTTGAAATCTATTGTGGTACTGATACTGCAGTGCTTGCTACTCTCTCTGTCCAGGTTAAGATTCCCGTAACAAAGATTGGTCTCCAAGCAGCTAGTAAATTGACCAAGAGCGGTATTCGTGTAACCATGACAGGCGTGTACTCTGTGCATCAGGTAAGCATGTTTGTTGAAGAAATTGTCTCTTCCAGGCTACTAACGGTTTGGTCCTTGGATTTTTCCACTATTTTCATTTGAAGCTTCTACACCTTCATTCTGGGTGTTGCCTTGGCCAAGTCTAATTTCTCTGGATCATGGTTTGAATTTTCCCATTGTGAATTTGAATTCTGCTAACGTATGAAGAACAGAAGTATGATTGATTACTGTACATGCAGGCGCTATTGGCTGTTGGAGTTGGTGCTGCTTATGCGGCCCCTTACCTCGGACGCATGGTAGCCCTTGGCAAGCCAGGCATGGAAAATATTCAAGAAATGCAGGTATAGTAAGAACTGCTAGTTCAAGTTCTCTCCTATGTACTGTCGGTAGAAGATTCTGTTTGTGTCACGTTAAGCATTTTAACATATGCACGAGTGTGATTTTTGGGAGATCAGTATAGAGCTGTGGGGAGATCCCTTGGGGTACAAGAGCTAAAGTTTTTGAGATGAAATTTATCACTATGTATGAGTTTCTTATGCAATTTCAAAGTGGGAGGTTGTAGACCAGTAGTCAACCCCATTTCCGTCCAAAGATCAGTGACCATAGGCATTGCACCAAGTCATGGTCACACCACTTGTCAAGAAGTCCAAGCGAGTGTTTGAATAGATGAGTTGCTGTTACAGGTCCCTAACTATGGGTTTTAGTATGCCTACCTTACTTACCATGCTTAAAAGGTATGATCTAGGGTGTTGGATATTTGAGCAATTTCAAAACTAGTGGAGTTGGACTTGTGCATGTACTGATTGAGAAAGTATTATGCTGCGGGTGTGCGTGTGCAGCAAATAGTAACAGGAGTGCAAAGTGACATGAGACTGCTGGTAGCGAGCATCAAAGAGGTGGAGCAGATCACCAGGCTTGCTGCCAGCGGGGTAAACTCTTTTGCCATTCCGGTGCCCATCCTTGAAAAGCTGTTCCACGATGATGATACAGAGAAAGCTGCTGCTGATTTTCAAGAGGCGGTCTCACGCACTCTGGTGAATGCACCCTGAATGAATGGATGTACGTACTGTACCCTATGCACTTCCCTTTGTACTCTACTCAGAGGTGTGTTATCATTTCGCCATCTCATTATGTCACCCACGTACACTTGAGGTGTATTAGTACATCGTTAGTCTAGGATATCACAACTTGTACTTGACGGTCCATGCTCTGTGGAGCTAGTTCGCCGCTTTCGTTTCTGCAAGTTTAAATCCTTTGCTCGAGTTTTGCATCAACGTTTCGTTTCCTCCAAGACGGTGGCTATGATCGAATCTCAGGCCATTTTCTCGATGCTTTGTAAGAGCATTTGCATTTGGGCAATATTTAGGAACCCTGCTTAACCTTTAACCCATGAGTCAAAGTGTCCCAAAAGGGGATCATGTACAGTACAGTACAGGAAGAAATGTTTTTAGTTACAATTCCATCAAGAATTGAAATTTGTCACTGTTGTTTTTCAAAAGGTGTTCAAGCAAGGATTTTCACAACGCAAATGAAAATTATATCTGAAGTTACCCAATGCAGTGTTTTATATTTCAAGCCTGTCCCAAAAAGAATCAGTTAAAAAGTAGAGATATCTGTAAAGTCTAGCAAAACCTTACTAGAAGAGGAAAGACGAGGAAAAACTGGTTTTTAAGCTTCCAAAGTCTAGCAAAATGGAAGTTTGCCTCCGTTTCTTTTTAGACCAATGAGGTTTCACTGCGTTGTTAGGGAAATTTGATCCTACCACCTCTCCAATGCAAGAGAGGCTCCCCCAAACTTCTCTTAAGTTCCCATGGAGAAATCTTGTTGTCCACCTAATCCAACCTCATGCCATGGCCTTATAGACGTTGAGGTGCCAGTCCAATTGGTGGAGAAGGTGAATGGGAAGTAAATTGACAGTGGATGAAGAATTTAGGAATTTTTCTCATTCAGTCTCCAGACAATTTTCCTCTAATCTTGGAGCTGAATAGTAATTGGCAGTCCAATACTTTGGTTGGTGTTTGCACCATTCCTTTAACCCTTTAGTGCCTAGGGTATTGTAGTTGCGTGCATTGGATTTTAGTAGTTTTATCCATTGTGATTGATACTATCATAAATAGAATGGATTAAATTAGAAAGCAACTATACAATTGTACTCTCAACTAGAATGGAGACAATTTGTCTAAATTAGAGAATCATCCAATGGTGAAATTGCAAGATTATAGCATTTCTTTTAACCATACAATGCACACTCAAAAATGAGATTTTGGAGGGTGTGTGACTTCAAAGTTGAATAGAATTTGGGTTAAATTTTCCAAAATGAAAGTGACACGGTTCAGCAATGCTTTATGTCAACACCTCTCCATTGCAATCTTTCATATCAAGAACATACTCACACATAATTATTGTGAATTTTATAAGTGAGTGACTTATCCATATACGATTCAGGACAAAACTTTATACGTTGAAAATTGAAAGAATTTGGTACATTGATATAGATTGGAATACATACACTACTAGAACATGAACAAGAGAACACAATCAAAAAAATAAAATGAGATAACAAACTTCCAAACACTATAAATATAGCATAGTACATGTGCTATATTTGTAAGTATTTGCAGTATTTTGAGGTATTTGTAGTATTTTGGTGTTTTGAACATAGGTATTTTGATAGTTGCACAACTCCAAATTGAATTATTTTTTTGAATGTGTATTGTAAATCTTCAAATGTGAACTTCACAATTCAAAATCCAATTCTTCATGAATTTTCTATTATTTGCATTTTCGACATTCCATTGTCTAGAATGTGGTCAGCTAGGTACTAAAGGGTTAAACACCAGTTTGTTCAAATCGGTTGATGGTTCACAATACTATATATATTGAAGTTGATTCCTTCAATCTTACCCTCGTAAATGGAAGCGGTAGCGACTACCCAGTTCATCTATTGTGAATGGCCAGGCCTTCAAACTCTTCCAAAGCAAAGAGCTTAGTGGTTTGTAATAGGAGTTGTAGGCCTAGAAGACGGGGTCCTAGTGTTTCACTTTGCAGATAACTGTAATATCAAAATTTGATTTCTAATCCTATTTATATCATATAAAATTACTGATGATAGTATTACATTTAACTAAATGGATGTTACAAATCTATTAGTTCTAAATCTACAACTTTTATTCAAAGTGTCACTAAATTTCTTCTGAAAGGACTATTTTATAACACATCTCTATAGATTACCAAATGTTATATTGCCTCATGTTTTTCAATTAACCCCTAAAGGACTATGTTCATCCCTAAAATTTTATCACTTTTTCATGATGCTTTCAAAAAGACAGTTGTATCTTTTGATTGGTGTTAATGTAGAAAACTTCACCGTTGAAGCTCAAAGAGGTCTTAGTCGTGAGAATGTATATTAGTTTTCATAACAATCCACTGTATATATTACATAATTATAAGGTTTGATCATGAGTTGTTTTTGAATTTTTGAACAAAATCAATAGGTTATTCACTGCAAACTTTTATATATATTCTAGAACCATGATTAGCATTTGAAATTTCGGGACCATACAAAGATGTACTATATCTAGGTGCGCACAAAATACGGTGTTCTAAAACTAAATACAACAACAATGATTGATTCTCAAAGATTTATGTTTGGATAGAGTGACTTGTTGGTGATTTGTTGAGCCGGTGTTTGTGATTGTTATTAAATGTTACATTGCATAAATTGTGTAAATATTTCAAATTTATTTTTGGAATATTCCAAAATATTCCAAAATAATATAAAATATGTAAAAAAGATTCTAAAAGATTCCATTTAAAATATATTTAAACATTTTCCACAATTATTTTATAGTGTAAATGATACATTAATGGCAAATGTTTTACATATTGTACACTTTTTAATTTTGACAAATGTGACGACCTAGTGTGAAAACACCCTCTAGGTCATCAACCTCCCTAACTACCATGTCCCATGTTCACCTACGTTGACGTTTTAATTTTTTCCTGGTGGATCAATCAACGTAATTGCAAATCTTGAAGGATTTTAGTGTTCTCGTAACGGACATTTACAATTCCCTAGTTAACATTGAGTCAAAATTATGGAATCCAAATAAGTTATTAAAGTAATGAAATTATTTTTGAACACAATGTGTCGACCTGGTCCTTTTGGGGTTAAGCCATACGGGGGCTTGCTTTTGTCCACATTTGTTTTATTCTTTTTGCCAACACTTGCAATGATCTTTGCCGACTGTGGTGATATAAAATTTGGCCCGATTTGTATTAGTCCTTGTATTTCATAATTAGAGTCCACATTTTTTTGGCATGTTTCAACTTGACGTTACTTTTGCCAAAAAAAGTCATCTCAATACTAAAAAGGGCTATCTTTAACCCTTAATTGCCTAAGCATCCATTTTTTGGACGATGTACAAATTTCATCCACGTTTTTTTGGCCGTTGTGCACTTTTTGCAATGTGAATTTTACATTATAAACTTTATTGGAAGTTAGCTTCATACATGTGAGAATCAATTAGAAAGGGGATGATTTGTGAAATCTTTATGCCTCATTTCATGTTTCAGTGATTCACCAAAAATTTCTAAGATCACCAAAAATGCTCTTGAAAAAGTCAACTCATAAAAATTAAGCACCAAAAAATCTCCAAAAATCAATACACTTAGAATATTACATTTCAACCCATTACAACAAATTTCATCCATATATTGTCAATATCTTATTCATAATCAAATTACAAAATAATTTTGAATTTTAAGTTTCAAATTTTTTACATAAATATTGGTGATAGCAATTGTAGATGTAACCGTATGGATAAAATCTAAAATTCATAATGTACAGCTTTTATTCATACATCAAGTTGAAAATATCCCTCTTATTGCATTTTATAATGCACCTTTGCAAAACTGCCTAATTTGGAGAGGATTGTAGGCATTTAGGAGTTAATAGTAGTATGTAGTTTTTGTGTCACTCTCATTATCCGCCATGTTTGAAAGATGGTGCTCACATTTTGAAGTACAAAATATAGGATAAAAACTAGGGAGAAAAATTGCCAAAAAACGTGAACTCTTGTTATGAAATGGAAGGAGTACATTTTTCACAAAATGATCAATCATATCAATTGTTGCCAAACCAAGAATTCTTGGTCCATCAGCGGTTAGTTAACCCTTTGACGCACTTGCGTCCATATAATGGACTACGAACGGATTGCAACCTTTCTCTTGACTACATCTTGTACAATTTTTCATCCATCCAAATTTCTCTTGGTTCTTGTGCTAGTTGACTATCATTTGTACGGTATGGATCTTCAAAATAAGATATTGTGATTTTTTGAAAAACAACACAATTGTTTTATGTCAAGTTTCATTCTTAGTGCAAAAAGTGAGATGATTTTCCAAAATAAGTTGAATCAAATAATGATAAATACCATCTTGTAGTGCATGTTATTCCAATTTCATTACAATACTTTTAATTTTTTGGTGTTAATTTTGGAGTTTTAATTGAATTTCAAGAGAAAAGCTTGCAAAATTAATTTTAAAATATTAATAAAAAAAATAGGATGAATCCAACCGTACAGATGTGATCTTCACATTGACATGTACAATTTAGCTTCGTACATCAACTCCATTTATTTATTTTCATCAAACATTTTATAACGAATCTTTGAAAACAGTGTTGAATGGGGACGTTAAATGGTTAAAACGGAATTCCTGCAGTTGAGGGATTATGACTCCAAACCAACACACAAGGCAACAGTCTGGTGGGAGGCCCTTTAAATGGAAAAAACTTTCTGGTTTTAATTCAATCTGGCACCTTCTATTATAGAAGATGTAGAATTCAACCAAAGATGCTCCTGTTCTCAGCTGAGCAGGTTACTGCATCATCATGATCAACCTAAACCACTGCTGTGGTGGTGCAAAATCCCTCTCTTGAGCGCGTTTCAATACATTTACAAGTTTCCAGATCGGAATCCTAATCTGAATCATCAGCAAAGTCCATAATGGATCTCGGCCTTACAGACTGGATTGCCCCGCATTTTAGACAATTCTGCTTCCCCACCATCCACAGTTTATCTACACACTTCATACAAGTTTCAATGTGGCCGCATGATTTGTACAGGGCCCGTTGTTGCTCCTTTTCCATGCCGAACTCTTTGCAGCAGAAATTGCACTGGTACACACAAAACCAGTCAGATTTCCACTACCACAAACCTTGTGCGTTTACTTTAGAACAACCAAAATAGAGTTAACATCTGCAAGTTATTAATCAGGGATGAGAGATGGAGATGAGAGTACGTTGACCTCGTAGAGATTGCTTTAAATACGGCATTTGAGTCTTGTCAATTATTCTTCCTTCCAGTGTTGTGGACAGCTTGTGATTTTTAGACAAATGGGTTCAGACTCTAGATTCTATTAATTGATATTTACTCTGAGATTAACAAGAGAATTTTTGGGAAACTCCCGAGCTTAAAGAAGTTGGAGTTAGCAGTAATCTACAAGCAACAACTGATATACACGCAGTGAACATTTGGAGGCTTCACTTACAGTAGCAGCCTTCTGAAAGTTATTACAGGAGCTTGGGTTCGATTTTGCTTTTACAGGCAACTTCACGCTTACTTCAAGACAATCATCCTCATCGTCATCGCTGAGATCAACGGTAATTGGCTCTATAGGTTTCACTACAGTGCTCACGTCCTTCTTCTCATCAAGGGGAAGCACCACGGCAAGGACCTGAAAAAGGACCAAGAAACAGCCAGGTTGATTGCTCTGGCACTCAAGAGAAACATTATCCCGCTGGACGTTTCAAATCAACTTTGACAAATTCCATGCTGCTTGGTTCTACAACTTGAAAGAATTATTGTAGAAGAAACATTGAAGTTTATCGTTTTCAGTCATATTTGGAATGTATGTTAAACCTGAGTTGCTCTTCAAAGACCACCAATCAACAGATGTGCTAACATGAGAACTCAGGATTAAGGAGCAGGTATTCAGCACACCTCACAATCTGGGCCATCAGTGAAGTCGCAGTCATCTTCCTCCGTACTGTTCTTCGACGCAGGAGCCCAAGGCTTGTACGCACCTTCCATACATGAATGCTGCATAATAAGCAGGTATTATCACATATGGATACGAAAGAAGTGAAACAAGTGTCGGCTGACCTAATAATCCTGAAGAACTCAATATGCAGGTATATCAGACTATTCCACATCAAGGGGCAGAATTTAACTCAAAAATTGGCCATAACCTGAGAGAGCCTCGCTGACAGATTATTCCCCAATCTACAAAGGGTGCATTAGGATGTACATAAAATATGCCTCAAAACCAAGCTCGATTTTCCAATCCAAAGAGATCATGCGGGAGATTTCAAAGTGCTTACCTGAAGCCAGAAGAAGAAGCATCGTAGAAGTGCCAGTTTGTCTGATGGATGTGAGGACTCCTCGAGCTGATGGGCTAAATCTGTAGCACAAACACCAAAGCATTTCCTGTCATCAGCCCGCCACAAAGGATAAGGTTCAGGCGTAGGGAGTGTGCATAAAGCAAGAGTATTACCCTGATTGTTTCATTGTTAATCTGATAGATTCGTCTCATCAAGGGGAGTGAAGGCAGAGCAAGATCAAATTCCTAGCAAAGAAATTTTACATTACACTATATTGCATGAAAATTAGATCCAAAAGAACATGAGAAACTTGCCAGGGTGATGATCAAGGTACGAAAGGCCTTCATCCTTTGTAGAGACTTGCATGGTCCGGCCACGCGTTTGGCGCAACTTCAAGACAGGCTTCCGTCGAGTGGCCAAGTCCCACATTTCTTTAGACTCTTTCTCATCGAATGGTTTGGCCAGAATTTCTTTCAGTTTACACGAGAAGACATCGCCTTTTAGATCCACAGGGAGACTCCACTTTCCTACCAAAAGCTCATCCTGCCATGACATCAACACGAAAAACAGGATATACTCCTCATTACATCATGCCGAAATATTCATTGCAAAACAACAACTACTACAGTAGTTCCCACTTGTACCGTTCCCCTAAACATTGCACCACTAGCTGCTTGTCCATGTAAAGAAAAAGACCCAGCCTCTTCAATATGACCTTCGCTGAAATGACATTCTGGAATATCCTGCACACTTGCCACACTATCCTTCACTCTAGCACACATGTCATAGTCGTTTTTTGAGGAACCCAGGCAGTCAGGGTGAACCTTTCGTTGGCAAGTTCCACTGGTGGTACAGATTTCACTATCGAAGCTCCCCTCCTTATCAATAATCTTTCCCATGTCAGTGTCTGCCCTTGGTTCTTGCGCCTCACTGTTGGTCCTTGGAAGCACACTTGGTGGAGACTGCACTAAGCAATTGCGGCTCTGTTGGACTTGGGCCACACTCTCTACTTTGTTGCTTTCTTCATGAGCAATCGAAACAGGCTCATTCATCGCAATCCAATCGCTGTCCTGTTCCCACGACACCTTCTTTCTTTTCGTAGCTGGCGTCAAGTTTGAAAGTGGGGGAATCGACACTTCACGCATTATGCTTTTATTCATTCCATACTGCGATACAGAGAGTATAACGGAGTCACTAACACAAGACTTCCCAAAAACATGTTGATAGAGATCACAGTGGAAGCATGAGACCCAATTCGCAGCACCATTCTGGGTTGTTGATGTGAAAGGTAGTCGATGTCTATAAAGACTTACGAACTTCCTGTTGGGGAAGTGGTTGTAAAGAACTACTCATGCTCAAAGAGAAAACAAGGAAAACAACAACTAGTTCAAAATTGATCGTCAGTACCTCCGCCTCGGTTGTTGCTCGGCGCTTCGTTCCAGCCAGAAGCTCCCCATCCGAATGTGGGGGGATGGTTTGATTTGAAGCGTTGTTTCCAATGAGAAGCTGCGGTTTCTTCCGCAAGACGGTGGAAGTGATGACCACATCTTCTACCTTCGTGGGTGATGAAAATTTCGAATGCACGTTCCGGAAGAACGAGGATAACCTCGATTGTTGCGAGCCAGTGGACTCGAATTGCACAGGCTGCTGATCCATCGCGGGCGTCCAATGATGATACGACGGAGATTCCAAGACCTAAACGACCCCAGGTAACATCACATCCAAGGCCAAAAAGCAACGACTCCCGGGAATTCGCTGCAAACCCACCCCACGGAACTCTTCAAGATAACAGTCGTCGCTTCAACAGATCACTAAGCACAGTGGACTTGACAATCGATGGAACATTCTGCACCATTTGGCTCATGGTGGCAATCAATCAATCAAGCAAAGCAAGCAAGCTGAGGACAGGCCATTAATGAATGAATGAATGAATGCGGGCGGCGCAGCAGAGTACGGGTTGAGTGTCCACTGACTCAACGGTTTCATCATGCACGAAAGAAACCCACAGAAGTGGAGCGAGTGCCGCGCCGCACTAAGGGAGCTGTGCACACGCATGGACAGGCAAATGCAGGCCGAAGTGATGCATGGGTGCAGGCAGAGCTGCAAATGTTGCAAACAAGAGTTGGGACGTCCGATCGAGACTTGAAAGTTTGAATTGTAAGAAGGGTCGGTATCAGAAGGCTGCACAGCCTGGCGTGGGAACCCTAAACTTTGAATGCCTGGAAATCCTGGAATAGGACGCCGGGCCCCTCATCATCTTTCCATCATTCCTGACAGCATGGACCGACGGACTGACGGACCGGCCTCGTCAGGTTGCTTTGTTGGTTAACTCTAAGCGTGCAAGGAGCCCCATCTTTGGTCATTCTTTAGTCAAACGTTGATTTTCACCTAATTCCTAATTTCAAATGAAAATGGTCCCAACTAAGAAAGTGCGGGGGCTATTTTTTACTTTCTACTCCGATTTATTATTCTTCAAAATTGTTCAAATTACATTTTCTACAACACTTTAAAGCTCAAAACCCTTAAATTCCAATATACACTATAGAAAACGATTTTCTATCGAATTTCTTTTTATGTAAGCTCAAGTAGGATGCCACATACACCTTGTTGTTCATTACTATTATTTACATTTTCCCTAAAAATTCCATATTGTTTTAAGAATTTTTGTAATTACTATGGTTTTTATAAGAATTTTTTTGAAAAAATCATGTAAAATTCATTTTTACATACATAATTATGAAAAAATCAGGATAAATCGGTTTAACAATAAACTATATGAGAAAATAACCAAATAAATATAATATATTTTTAACATATGAAGATTAGATGAGGTTTGACCAAGTAATTGTAGTGTGCATACTTAAGGATTAAGGTCCGTTTGAACTCGAATATGGTAATAAGTTACAGCACACTGAAGCCACCATATACTGTGGGTGGATGAATGTAGTGCGTACATTCATCCATCAGGACAAAATTTCATCCATTTTGAAAAAAAAAATCATCATATTTTGATGAATTTTACCACAATATTTTGAAAATTAATTTTGGTAAAGCCCCTCGTAAATATCGTCAACCATAGTATATGGTGATTTCAGTGTAGTACAATTCCTTTTGTCATGTAACTTCATCAGTTAGTCACCTGTGTAGGCAAGGATTTTGTGAATCATTCATTTCTCGTTCATCTAAATTATTAAATTAGGGCAGCTTTCCATTATGCATCTGCACCTTCCGAATCTGGACGTTCTAATTCTTTCAATTCGTGCCACATTAGCTTAACTAGAGGTTAAGTTAGGGTTCCGCTCTCTGGATGAACCAAATTGAAATGTAGATCAAAAGGTCATCTGCATGGGTTTACAAATGTTTCCTATGAATGTGGCACATGGAGACACGATAAGTTGACTTTCTCAATGAGAGCCATCACTCTCAACATTCTATGGAAGCATCATAAAGATGTACGCATGGAAAATTCCCATGAGTAAGAGTTTCCTTCACATCCCCAATGGAAAACCGTACAATACACACTCAAAGATGAGCTTTAGGAAGGTGTGTGACTTCAAAGTTAAATAGAATTAGGGTTAAATTTTTTCAAAAATGAAAGTGGTGCGGTTCATTGATGACCTATGTCAACACCTCTCCATTGAAATATTTCATATCAAGAACGGACTCACACATAATTATTGTGAATTTTATAAGTGAGAATGATTTATCCATATACGGTTTAGGACCAAAACTAGTATGGCCCTATGCCGTAGGTCTGATGTTGTTGGTCGAGATGTTCCTCTTATTTCTATGCGTTTGTACTCCCTGTGTTCCTTTATGTTTTCGTGTACTTTTACTTTTGTATTTGCTTTATTCATAATTTAATTCAATTTATGGTGACAAAATTCGATTGAAAGTGCATAACTTTTACATTATAGGTCCAAAAGCCACAAAACAACTTTAGTGCACCCCTATTCGTCAAGAGCTTTATGATGATGCCAAGAGTGACATCTAAAACCCCCATATTCTATTTTTTATAATTTAATTCAATTTATTATGATGAATTCAATTTAAAATCCATTTGAAACAAACTCTTAGCACCCCTCCTCGTCAAGCGCTTTCCGACAATACCAAGAATGTGACCAAGGGATTCACAGTTGGGGAGATCTCAATGTAAAAAAACAAATCAAAACAAAGAAAGAAACAAACAAACAACCTAATTTAATGTATTGATTTATACATTAAAAAATTAAAGGAGTTGGTACATTGATCAAGATCGGAATACATACACTACTCGAACATGAACAAGAGAACTCAATCGAAAAATAAAATAAGATAACAAACTCCCAAACACATGAATCACTACATAATACATGTGTTGTATTTGCAAGTATTTATTGTATTTTCGAGTATTTATAGTATTTTTGTGATTTGTTCATATGTATTTTGGTAGTTGCAAAACTCCAAATTGAAGTTTTATTTTTCTACAGGATGTGTATTATAAATCTCCAGCTCTAAATTTCACAATTCAAAATCCAATTCTTCGCAAATTTTTCTGTTATTTGCATTTCCGACAATACAGTGAACATAATCTGGTTTGCTGTGCACTACAGATTGAACCGACATTTGTTTCATTAAGCTATGTTTATATTTATATGATTGAATTCTATTAACCCCTAACTACCTAATCGACCATATATGGTCAATCCAAAATTTCAGAGTTTAAAAAAAGTTCAGCCCACTTTAAACGTCCATAACTTTTGCAAAAATAACAATTTTTGAGCGTCATTTTTTTCCCCTTGTAGATATTGAAACAGAGCAACTTTTCCAAAAAGAAAATCTGGAAAAACATGAACTGATTTTCCTCTAAAGCCCTCGAAGTGACAGCATCTCAAATTGTCACAATTTTGAAAATCTGCCCGAAATGGAATCTTTAGGTTTTCTATCAAATAAGGTTAGTTCAAACGTGAACAAGGTAACCACCATATAAAACCAATGTTTTTGACCTATCATACTTGATTCCAAGTCAAAATGACTAAACATGTATTTTTTATGAATTTTCAAAAAAAAATCTTATAAATTGAATATTAAAAAAAGCATAGCATTTCCAAAATTTAACCATATAGATGTCGTCTTACTAGTGTGCTCTACATATGTTTAAAAATTGAAGCTCACAAAAGTTGAGTAAGATGGACATTATAACACATCTAGCATTTCAAGAAAACCCTTGGGCAATTAGGAGTTAATAGTATCCCTAATTTCAACAGAGAAAGTCTTAAAAAATATCATCCAAAAATTGGTTTCTTGAGAACCACCCGAAACACTAAAGGGTTAAAAACACAATAATTTCAAAAAATCACCATGTCGAGAGTATCTCATTTTAAATCCAATTCAACAATTTTTACTCAAAAATTACTAATATTTTGTTTGTTATCAAATTTAGAAAGAATTTTTAATTTTCACTTTTAAGTTTAATAATAATGTATTGGTAAAAGCATTGGTGAATTTAAAAGGCATTGGTGAACCATCGCATAAATGAACTTCTGTACCAATACACTAAAATTACAAAAATTGTAAGCTTCGAGCCTAACTTGAACAAGTTGTAGTGCACAAGATGAACCACACATACAATTGAGTTTTGGTATTAAAATATTTTTTAAAATCTATTTATATTTGAAATTAAAACTTTGATATTTTACCTTTAACCCTTTGACACGCTAGCCTCCATATTCTGAATGCTGGATGATTTCTGACGCATCCCATCACCACATACTGTGATGTTTTTCATCCATCCAAAATTCTCTTGATTCTTGTGCTAAATGACTATCATTTGTACGGTATGGATCTTCAAAATAAGATAATGTGAATGTTTGAAAAATAATAAAAATTCATTGTCAAGTTTCATTCTTAGTTCAAAAAGTGAGACCATAATAAGTAGAATCAAATAATGAAAACCATACCATCTTGTAGTGCATATTATTCCAATTTCATTAAAATATTTTTTTGATTTTTTTGTGTTAATTTTGGAGTTTAAATTGAATTTCAAGAGAAAACCTTGCAAAATTAATTAAAAAATACTAATAATAAATATGATGAATCCAACCGTACAAATGTTATCTTTACATTAGAGTTAACTGAAAAGAAACTCCCAAAGAGGAAACTCAGCTCAAACTCAGCTCAAACTCATGTTTGAGTTGAAGAAAGCTCCAAAACGGAGATTAAGCCGAGTTTCTAAATTCTCTAAAACAAGCACCTGACAGTATCTTAGCTGTGGGACCTTTTGTTGAGAACACATTCTTCCAATTCTCGGTTGCTATTCAATTCGAGACCAAGTTACTATTCACTGAGAATATGTGACAGTGGATCTTATTTTTAGTGACAAGACTCTTGTTTGACGGCTGGTGCAACTTCTTTTGTTTCCGGTTAACTCAATTGACATTTACAACTTTGCTTTGTACATCAACTCCATTTTTATTTTTCATCAGTCATTTTATAACAAATCTTTGAAAACAATGAATAATTATGAATACAAATTTTGCTACTTATTGTTTGACTTCATAATTGTTTGACTTATTCAAATAAAATGTTCAATTTGAATGTAAATTTTTCATTTTTTAAATACCTGATCCAAAAAAATTCTAAAGACGTAATTTTTAACACTTCAATTGGTTTAATATATTTTAATATTAATGTTAATACTTTTTATAAAATTAATTATTTGATTCAGTTGTTTGAAAAGTTGAATGAACGTAAAGTTTTTGGTGGGTACTGTACATGCCACAATGAGATCCAGTTCTTGCAACGAATGATATAGGTAGTCAAGAGATAAAATAATCCGAGCTTTATGAAACAAATATTAAAAACGTAACAGACAGATGAAGCTTCCAGAGCTTAAGATAATAAGCTTCTCTCAAAGGTCTCATACTATCATAGATACCAATTCACACGTCCCAGCCTTGATGGAACTCCTCTCTGCACATTTCAATAAAAATGTATCAGAATATGAAGCTAACTTGTACTATTCCTGAAAAAATAAACAGGGAAGTACTCAGTGGCAGAGGATTTGACACTTTAAAACAAGTTATGCGAAGTGGAAAACTGCTACAAGATTAACCCTTAAAGGACCAAAATGCCCAAATTGGGCTTCATGTTTTCAGTAGTAGGTTTGAATAGATTCTATGTGGACTTATTTTTGTTAAAATTATTTGATTTTTAATTAATATATGCAATGCTCTTCACTGATTTTGGTGATACAAAATTTGGCCACATCTCAATTATATTTTTCACAATACGATCGATTGAATTTGTCGTTTTAAAATCATGAATCTCTGGTCCTGTAGGGGTTAAATAGCAAAGAAATTTACATCCACAAGAAGTACAGGTTTGACAACCTTACTGAAATGACAAGTTCCAAAGGGATATAGTCGAGAAAACAACTATCCAGACGATACGAATAACACTGGTATCTAGAGATTAGGACGCTTACAGATCTTGTTGAAGGCAACAATATCGCAGCTCTGAATGTACTCGTTGTTTGGCTCAGATGTCAGGTGGTCCTCAATCAGGTTGTCGATACTGACCAAATCGTCCACGATGGTCATCATGATCGACAGCTTCTTGATTCCAGCAACAACAGTCACCAGCTTGGCTGCAACCCATATCAGAGATCATATTACAAGAGGTAATACAGTGGGTATATAGTCCTACTGAAACCTCTAACCATTTACAGAAACAATGTAGGAAAAAGAATTGCAACGAGTCTTACAAGCTCCCCAGTGCAGACCCTCCATCTCAACAGCGCGGACGCACTCCTCCAACTTCACCATGTCGGTCTCATCATCCCAAGGCTTGACGTCCATCACTATAGATGACTTTCCAACTGAAAAGGACAAGGAAACAGTCATTAGAATTTGTTAGAAACGAATCGTGACAGACACCCCCAAACTCATGAGTCATATTCTCAACCAGCATAATGAATGCCACTTACCAACTTTAGGCTTGGGGGCCTTCTTCTCAGCCTCACGCTTCTCAGCAGCGGCTTTCTCTTCCTCGGTTTCGTCGCCGAACAGGTCAAGGTCATCATCATCCTCATCCTGTAAAATATGAAATTATAAATTACACTAGCACTCCAGCTAAACAAACTACTCCTGCACTGTAGCTATTGAATTTAATGAATAGAAAAGTCCAATCCCTCACGCACTAATCACGAATAGCAGAGCAATTCAATTCTACAAACGATTGGTTCCGGATAGCATACATCAGCAGGCGGGGTGACAGCCTTAGCTTCAACCACCGCCGGCTCGGCAGCCTTCGGAGCTGCGGCAGGGGCAGCACCACTCTCGATCTGTACTCCAACTCCCGGTGCAGCGAATCTAATGGAAACAAAATCTTAGATCCTCGATTTACAATTCAAATGTTATTGGACAAAAAACAAGGCATACAAATTTACTCTGCTACCTCACAACAAATAAATTACAATAAAATATTATGGTCTCCGGAACCCTAAAGAGAGGGGGTTCAGATGCGTACTGTGGTCCGGCCAAAGCTGAGATGTGCTTGAACCATCTTGCGGCGTTCACGTACTCAGCGGGCACGCTCTCCAAAGCGACGAACACGGCAAGGTCATCCCTGGAGGCCTGGTAACTGAACATAAACTCTTGAACATCAGTACCCTCAATAACCTAGAAGCAGAAAGGAAGCAGAAATGAAAAGAGCGGGTGCCGAGGAACACTTACCCTGAGATGTAGCTGCGAGAAGCAAGGTACTGGTCGAGCTTCTTCAAGCCCTCGGGGGTGGACAAGTTCTCGAATGACACGCCCATTGTGAATGAAGCTCGGGAGAGATGGGCAAGAAGGGCGGAAACGACGACGGTGGCAGGAGAAGCGAGAGACGAGTGAAATGAAAGCTGAGGCGGCTCAGGACAGGAAATACCATTATGGATTTTAGGGTTTCGGCGCCTCGACGCTACCGTGCGTCGATCCCCGCGTCAGGCAGCGTCCGTGGGGCGGCTCAATATTCCAGATATAGTGTGCCTCTGTGGTAGATGGGAACGGTGCAACCGTGAGGCTCTATCCCACATGTATTGTACACATACGTAGGATATATATCTTTTAATAGTAAAATATGTACAGTAATACCGTAGTTTATCAGCAGATTGGGTAGAACATAATTCTAAAAAAAGTTGCCTAAAATGTAGGGAACTTTTTTCCAAAAAGTAAATTTGTAAAGGAAAAAAATGGATTTCATAGAATATTTGATTTTGCCCAAATTTTTTTTTAGAAATAATTAAATATTAGGTAGAAGGTTGTCGAAACCTGCTAGTAAACTACGGTATATTAAATACATAAAAATTACAAAATTAAATATTTAAGTACTTCTAATTTATGTTGAAGAGTAATATATATACGTCAATAAATCTACCATTTAACCCTTTAACGTCCCAATTCAACACTGTTTTTAAAAAAGTGTTATAAAATGTTTGATGGAAACCAAAAATGGAGTTGATGTACGAAGAAAATTTGTAAATGCCAATGTGAAGATCACATCTGTACGGTTAGATGTATCATATTTTTTATTAATAATTTTAAAATAATTGTGCAAGGTTTTCTCCTAAAATTCAATTAAAAATCCCGAATTAACACAAAAGAATTGAAAAATATTGGAATGAAATTAGAATAACATGCACTACGCAATGGTATGGTTTCCATTATTTGATTCTACTTATTTTGGAAATCATGTGTAAGGTCTCACTTTTTGAACTAAGAATGAAAGTTGACATAAACCAATTGTGTTATTTTTCCAAAAATCATGATAACCTATTTTGAAGATGCACACTATACAAAGGATAGTCAACTTACACAAAAATCCAAAAAAAAAAATTGTAGATGAAAACTGTCCACTTTTGATGGAAATCAAACAGCTTTAATCTGTTCGTCGTCCAATATATGGACACTGGTGCACTAAAGGGATAAAAAAGATTGTCCTCACTAATTTGATTTTAGCTATGGCTTCGGCACCGGTGGAGTTTATTTACCAATTATTTCATTAAGTCATTCATTTGATGAATCAATGACATACAGTGTTGATATTTTAATAGATATTATTTTTAATGTATTAAATACGTTAGAACTTACTTCTTCTAGGGACGATAATCAATCATTAGACATACAGGATTTAATTGTGGAAAAAATTACCAATTGAATTCTCTCCATTATTACTATTGTTTATAAAAAAAGAATTAGTATGAATTTGATGAGGAAAATCACTATAATGGATTATTTGTTTGGATGAAAGAATATAAACACTATCAATGTCAAAATGTGTTTAAAGTGAAGTTATTGAATTGATTGAATCTTGAAACACCTTGAATATTGTTGCGTGTTTTTGAAAAAATGTCTTTACCAACATTGTGTGTCTTGGACTGTACTCATTAGTCAATTAAAGCTTTGAAATTACATTCTCTTATATGTTATTTATAGTCTTTTTTGCAATATTGACCACAAAGTTTATGTTGTGTTTTGGGGCCAAGTGTTCCTGCAAAAAGTAATTTGATTGTAGTTTGGGATTGGGCAAAACAAGAATTATAATTTCAATCCCATCAAAATGATTCAATGATAATAATCAATTGTGTAAGGCAAAGCCAACCTTAAACTAAGTTGTACACAGTGATTGACACATAGAAGAGTAAACTGAGCATGCTATCACATTTTAAAACAATATTACATATTTCCTCCTAATCCACATTATGTACAATTAATCTTGGTCCCTAATTTTTCAATGCTATAAGACATTTGAATAACAAATTATTATAATTTCAAGCAAAATATTGTCATAAATATCTTATGCCTTATAAAATACTTACTTGTTACAACATTCAATGAATTTATTATAGGATTTAAGAACAATCTAATAAGTAATTAACTACATTTGAGATTTAAGATTTATAATGTAACACAATATTAAATATTTTATGATTTCATGATAAGCATGAAATTTGATATTCATTATATTAATGATATTAATTCTCATAACATTTTAACGCATTTTATTTTATGGCATATATAACATTAATGATATAAATGTTTTTACAACAAATTTGTTGAATTTGCTTCATTTATAAAAAGTTATGTAAAACAATATGAATGAAATTGTCTTATATACTTTGGTAGCGTATTAAGTAATTTAAACGCACAATATATATGTTTGTGATAATTTGGCCAATATACATCTATAACTCCATATTTGGTACCTATTCCAAGCATGTTTGACCAAATATGATCTATCAAAGATTTTTTTTGGATCGTTGTTAGCTGGGTTTTTCACATAGAGGGTACTAAAAACAATAGGGAAGTCTAGCTGGACCTATCAGGGATTTTAGAGGCAAGGATGTCTTAGAAGAGGAGTTTCATGACTACTAGACTATGTATGACTTTAGCTGATTAAGATGTGGGAAGGAGCCGTCTCAAGCTACAGTGACATCCTTGGTGAGTTTGGAGTTTAGAACTAGTAGAAATTTCTTGGGACAGCAGAGGTTAGTTTAGGCGGGCATGCTCTAGTTAAAAGAAGTTAGCCAAATTCACAAGAGGATTCTGATCATCTTAGATCTTGGAGAAAAATTGTGTGTTGGGGTCTATGGGCTGGCTGAGTTGGGGTCATTGAGTGAAAACAAGGTAAAGTGGATCACTACATTACACTATGAAGATTCAACAATGCAGGGTTCAAAAATGCATATTAAACTTGAAATTTTTGAATTCTTTTTTTTCAAGAAAGTAGTATATGTATTGTTTTACAAAGTCAAACAATTTTTTGGAAAAAATTATCTTCAAATGAATTTATATATGTCTAAACAATTAGAAAAAGTAGCACAAATTGAAAAAGAATTTGGTGACAATCAAGAAAATTTGCAAGAAATACGCTAAAAGTGCATTAAATTATTTTATTATTTATTTTCTTCTATATGGAGCCCTCAACATCATCATAAACTTCAAGAATATTTTAAAAAAATCAAATTGAAAATACTTGACGTCATCAAATTTGCGTTTGAAACCAGATTTAGACATTTTTTTCAAACACTAGTTTTAGTAAAAAAAATTGAAGATATTCTTTTGAAACTTTGGATTTAAGTAAATAGAACATCAATAAAGGGCTCCATGAAAAAAAACCAACATAAAAGATAATTTGGTATAATTTTATAGCTTTTGGCAAAAGAATCGGATTTTAGCATAGCAGCGCAACTTTTTGGTACAAAATACCATGCTTTCACCCCATTCTGTAGACACAAAGTATGATAACCAACACTTGGTCAAATTGGGTTACACGGGACTAATTTTAGACAAGCACGACATTCAAGTTAGGTATTGTGATCGGGTTCGCTATTCAAAAAGAGAGGGAGAAACAACAGTAGTGTCCAAGATTAAGTTTCTAGGGAGAGAATGAGCATGGGTTTTGGCATCAAGATGTAGAATAAAGAAACAACATTGGAACACAAGAGAAGACACAAAAGAGTTGAATAAGCTCTAAAAGACATGTAAAGAAAGTAGAGGCGAAAAAGTCGAAGGCAAATGATAAAGATAATATTATTGCATTACTTAGTTCCATTTGGAAAACAAAACACACCATAGCTCTGCACCTCAGAGGGCAATCAAGCGTCTTTGTTGTTTATGACTACGGCTTTTAAGGGAGAAGCACACAAGTATCCCAATGCTTAATTGCCTACGTCTCTTATACATCATTGCCCTAACTATCCGCCTTCAACTATTAGTGCCACCGCTATTCTCCATGTTGTCCTTGGTCATCGGTGCCCTAATGTTACCTTGCATACTGCTGGGGAGGTAACAATCGTAGGTGTTGAAATTTGTTGTTTTAAGTAGTGTTTGTTCATACAATGAAAGATTTTTCAATTTCACAGTGTTGAGTTGTGTCATTAGATACATCAACATTCAAATCCCCTAGAATAATGATTGAACATTCTAGGAGCGCTTCATTAATCAATTCTTATAACTTTTTTAAAAATAATATAATTTTGATTGAATGAGCACAATATACAGTAATAACATATATTGCAATACGAGTGCCTAAATAAAAAAAACTGCTATAAATTTTGATCCATTACATACCTTTATTTGAAATGATGCACATATCATTTGATGTTCATGCATCATAATTATACCATGTTTACCGTAACTATATATGTATTTATATTTAGTTGTATTAATATATTCACCTATATCATTTGCATGATTTATTTTTATTTCTTGCAAATACAAAATATGAGAAGTTTGTATGTTATGATGACATTTATAATCTAAATGATGCTTTTTTACAGAATTAATATTGATGTTTGGTATAATTATATGTGAACAACTCATTGGATTTAACATTGGTACAAAAAGGTTCTACCTTGCATTTGTTGTTAATCTTTTCATTTCTTTAAGCGCAGATACGTTTACTTGGAAATTGGAAATTGATAATGGAACAAGTAGATACAACTATTCTTTAGTGTGCATGCGCAATAATGTCGTATAAGCTAATCCATGCTTATTTACACTATATGGATTAAAAACAACATCATCTAATGACAAACCTTGAGATCGATGGATTGTTCTTGTTGCAGCTAGTTGAACAGGAAATTGAATACGTGTTATGAGATGAGTTTGATTTTTGCCAATTCTAATTTCTTTAGCAATTGATTCCATTGAAGTCCATGTTGAATCAATGTCTGAATTTTTATATAAATGAGACTTTGAAAATCTAATGGCAATGCCTACTTTTGCATTAAAAATGAATCCAAATATAGGATTTATTGTTGAATGATGTTCTTGTTTTATATAAACCATCTGCTCCATTAACAAGTCCATCAGAGATAGCATAGTTGTTGCAAAGTTCTACAAGCAGATCTTGCACTAAGGCCAAGGTCAAATTTGTGAAATACCTATCTATCTCGTACTCGAGAAGCTTGGTAGAAATCACCTATAACAATAACATCTAAACCTCTAAGAAAATTAGTTTTCAAATGTGTGGTTGAATGCAATCTTTGATTTACATCATTTAGCATTTTTGCACCTACTAACGAAACTTCATCAAGTACAATAAATTGCAATTTTTCATATTGATCACATAAATTATTAAGTGTTTTGATGACAATTTTTCAAGATTTGAAAGAGATTGGTTAATAGGAATGTGCAAGGCTGAGTGTATAGTAGTTCCGCCTATGTTGAACGCAGTCTTGCCTGTAAATGTCATTAATAATGCTTTTGCTTTTAAAGAATTTAATTTGAAATCTTTATGATGCATGTGTAATATTCCTTGCACAATTACTTGAAGGGTAAAAGTCTCTCCAATTCATGCTCCTCCAATGAGAAATAAATATAGTGGTTCATCAACATAAACCCTTTTTATATATAATGTCAACATAAATTGCCCTTTGTTTTTCATTTAATCATCGTAAAATTTTAAAATATTCTTCATTTTCCATCAATTCCAAAATACAATTATTACATTGTAGTGTATTTTTGAATGTACTAGTTGAATGGGGTATAGACAAAATGAGATAAATTGCTAATTGTGCAACATTTGTAGAGCGTATAAAAAAACATTTATTTTTATTTTTATTTAAAACAAAATTGTTGTTCTTATTTTACAGGAGTATATTAATGTTTTTATTACCTAAATACAATTCCTTTTTTATTTTTTTATTAATAGCTTGTTTTATTCCTATATTAACTTTCTCTATTTCTAAGATTCTAACACCTATTAGTAATACTGATAAAGGACCAGAAAAACTTACTAGCTATGAATCGGGTATAGAACCAATGGGCGATGCTTGTCCAGCTTTAAAATTCTCAAATTTGCATCAGTTTTATTTGCAATACACTTTTGTAAGATTGATTTTAACTCTATTGTTATAGATTTATCAAGTTTTGTCATAATGTATGATACACAATATATAGCTGCCGCATATGGATTTAAAGAAAATCAAATATCCGTATTTGCATACCACGTATGTGCTATATTTATATTAAATGCATTGGTACGTTTATTATTTAATGTTTGTTTTATGAATAACTGAGGCCTTTTTAGTTGACTACGTATTGCCAGAATGTAAGTGTTTTCATTGATTTAAATTTTTTGAATAAAATCTTCAAATTTCATTTCAGTTGTAGTGTTCAAATCTCTTAAGTAAACAAAAAAAATTGGCTTTATTTTGTAGAAAAGATAAAAATTTTACATTTAGAGTTTCTAAAGGTTCTAAAATCATTGTTCTTTCATTGGAGGAAGAGGACAATGGAATCTACAAATAGATTGACATTTTTCTACATACATGTGAATGTTTGTGAGTTTGTGCTTCTTGCAAAGCTTGAGGCAATAAAGTTTTATCAGTTGTCATGTATTGATCAACAAATTCTTCAATTTCTTTTGCAGAGTTTATTTTAAACATTGATGCATTTTTAATTCAAATGAAACACATGTTTCATTAAAAGTGCACATAACCATATGCACTTTAATTTTGATGTGAATTGTACTATTGGCTATCATGTATGATGTCAAAAAGGGCCTATATTCTATAAATGCATACAATAAACTTTTAAAAAATTGCGTCAAATATAAAGGCATCCATTTCAAACACATGTATAAATTAAAGCAGTTAGTGCTTTTAAATTTCACTATCCTTTTTGAGCAGTTTAGATCCTACAACAAGCTAAAAATCCTCCTTCATATCTTACTTTTCAATGTAAATGTAGATCCATATGATGCTTTGATAGGAAGAATCTATTGCAAAAAGTTTGATAGTAAAGAAAGATGGGCACAAAGAACCCTAGCCATTTTATATGTTACTAGTAATAGTAATTTGTAGAATACACATTTGAAAACATTCAATTAAATGAAGAGAGCATACAAAATTTATTTTTTGTAAAATGCATACATACAACACAATTTAGATCACAGTGTTCTCTCAAATATTTTATATGTCAACAATGATATATTCATGCCTCACTAATCATTGTAAACACTAACTAATTCACCTTCCTTAATCCAATAACCCAACCCTAAACTATAACTTGAGTCATTCATAGGTAAATGTACTACTACATACTATGCAAAACTCATAACTATGGCTACAAATAAGAAATTTGCGTTAAGGAGGGTGGGCACATGCCCACCCCCCTATACTTCTTTAAAAAATAAACTGAAGGAAGGGGTGGGCATGTTCCCACCCCCCTTGTGACAACTAGCAAGTTAAAAATGAGAAATTTGCGTCAAAGACGGTGGGCACATGCCCACCCCTATACTTCTTTAAAAATGAATTGAAAGAAGGCGTGGGCAAGTTTACAAAAAGAACAAGTGGCTTCATAACTTGCAAGTGCAGGTCTACGGATCTCTGCTTGACTTGATACTAGGTTTTGATTCTAAGACGAAACCCTCGAACAACATTGCACTCTTGACCGATCCCTGATCACATCTTGTCAATCTGGAGTCATTCTGGAAAACAAAGACTAGGCAAGCCCAACACGGACAATCTTCTTGCACGTGATACCGGGACCTAACTGACAGTGATCTCCGACCAAAATCAAGTGCCAACATCCCACACAGTGTCAGCATTAGCAATTCCACATCTCATCTTGCTCAATAAAAAACTAGTATTGATAACAACCAAGTTCTATCCTCAAATACTCAAACATCAAAACAAACCAGCTTCAAAAGAACTCAATAATAAAGCACAAAAACTGATAAAACAAAAAGGACTAGTACGATATACTCACTTGTTTGGCTCCAAGAACTAGCAGAATCAAGCATTCTGGCTCTGTTGCCTGTGTCTATTCATCTACTAGAACCTGCATTGAAAGCGTAAAGTTCAAGAATAGTTACATACAATAGTAATAGCAGGATCAGAGAAATGCCAAAACAAGAGTTTCAAAAGGGATACTTCTCCAACCTATGTAACATTACATTCAGTAGAAATTGTTTGAAAAAACTTTAACTCACTTATATTTAACGTATATTTAAAGATATGATATATGCACACCTGAATGAAACGAAAATTTGCAAGATGGAGATCACCTGCTTCCATGAAAAGTCTCATTCATGTTTAACGAGTAGAAAGCGACTGGGGTTGTAATATAGGGTTAGGGTTTCGGCCTTAACAATGGAAGCTTTAAATTACCTCTTCGTTGTGTGCTAGTCCGACTTACTTGCTTGTGTGAAGGTTCAGGTGCTCGGCAAGATGTGGTACTACCCTCGCAATTCTGGCACAAGCGGAGCCTGAGAGATCGTGGCTCTCTATCAACGAGATTGCTGCACATGTGCCTAGTGACTGCGTCGACAAACAAACCCTGCACCGGATCATGAGAGCGTTGGTACACTGGCGTGTTTTTTTTGCAACCCAAACCGAGTCCAAATCCGTTGGCTATGGCTTAACCCCGGCTTAACTCCAATGCTGGTGCGCTAGAACAACCCCTGCTCTGAATGTTGGTGAGCTTTGATGCGTCCATAGTGGCCGAGAAATATACTGCTTCAAGGTTTCCTGAAATATACTGGAGTGCTTCAAGAAATATACATGTTGACGAGTGACCCAACAACCTCTTCTCCATCTTCGTGCTGATGAAATTCACATGACCCAACAACAACGAGGATGAATAGCGATGAGAGCTTGGTCACTTGTCGGGTGAGTAGACTTGGGTGCGTAGATTAGGAAATGAATTGCATCAAAGCAGCTAAACATTTGTTAAAAAGGGAGCGATGGACATATAGTCTAATTGGGCATGCGGCCTCGGGACACACGTCGATGAGAGCGCGTCATCGCAAACCAAAAATGTGAGTTTCAAAGTGTTTGACGGGGTTGCAGAGCAGGGCGTGTAGAATTCTCAGATATTGGGAAAAATGAGAAATTTGTCATATGAGGGTTGGGTACATACCTAGCCCCTATACTTTTTGAAATTTGTTTAAAAGTAAAGGTAGGCATGTGCCCATATCTATAGGTACCCTCTTCAAAGATTTCTAAGTGAAAAAATTTGATAGCAAAGGGGGGTGGGCATGTTTCCAACCTCCATAGAATTTTTTTAGGTAAAGAAATTTGGTAGCAAAGGGGGTTGGGCATGTTCCCAACCTCCATAGAATTTTTTTAGGTAAAGAAATTTGGTAGTAAAGGGGGTTGGGCATGTTTCCACCCCCCCTAAAAAAAATTTAGGCAAAGAGCTTTGGTAGTAAAGGGGGGTGGGCATGTTCCCACCTTCCTGGAATTTTTAAAGCAAAGAGTTTTGGTAGCAAAAGGGGGTAGGAACATTCCCACCCCCCTAGAATTCTTTTGGACAAAGAGCTTTGGTAGCAAAGGGGGGTGGGCATGTTCCCACCCTCCTAGAATATTTTAAACAAAGAGTTTAGGTAGCAAGGGGGGGTGGGAACATTCCCACCCCCTTAGAATTCTTTTAGGCAAAGAGTTTTGCTAGCAAAGGGGTGTGGGCATGTTCCCACTTCCTCTAAAAATTTTTAGTCAAAGAGCTTTGGTAGCAAAGGGGGGTGGGCATGTTCCCACCAGCCTTAGAAATTTGTTAAGAATGTATAAATTGGAGTGTATGCAAATAATTATGAAATTCAATAATTCTCAGTTTTCATTATGGACATGCATATATTAAATTCATTCGGATTGAATGTTTGTAAAATTTATGTACATTCAATTTTTGCATAAAATAGGTAAAATATGACTATACTTTTTTGAAACGTACAAAATTTCACCATGTGCATTTTTCATATGGCACGTGCACTTTTAACGAAACAAGTGTTATGAGTACATGTTCATGCTCACTTCCTCGTAATTGAAATTCAATAAGTAACAAAGAAAAAATCTACAACTTCACCTAAAAAAGAATACTCTTTTAGAAGCAATTCCCAAAAATCTTTTGCACAATGATTATAATATCATGCACAAATGATTGTATCAAACCTTATTAATTTTGCGATATGAGTAAAATCTAAATCTTTTAAATTTGGCAAATTAAGACGAGTAGCATTTAATTTGTATAAAGCTTCAATCAATGGATTCCACAATCGCTTTGAACTTGTTAATGTAATAAAAAAATGTTGGAGGTCCTAAATGCCTTATCATAGCAAATCAGTTTTTTCGTAATCCTTCAACATAATCAGGTGAAATCAGTTTTTTTAAATCACAAAAACCTACGTGTGATTTTAATATTTTATCAAGATTGGGTTCCTTTAAAACTTGGTCAGTTGTTAGTGTCCTATGAGATAACTTTCTTTTATGAACTCAAATCCAACTAGAATTTACAATTTTAGCAATACAAATTTTGATTGGTTTGAAGAATACATTTTGTATATTTGTAACAAAATCATGATTCATGTGCAAAATAGTGAATGTAAAATAAAGACAAAATAGGATTATAACACTACAAATTATAACATTGAATGAAAAATATAAATGATAATTGACAATGTAAAACCACGAATGTAAAAGAAGAGGTGTAAATTGCAAATGTAAAATTGTGGAGCCAAAGCTGCAAATGTAAAACAATAAATGATATATGCGGATGAAAAGTTGTGGATTCTAAACAATAGTTAAAAACTTTATACATAAAAAGTGGATGTAAAAAAACAGATGTAAAAAGACTGCAGATGTAAAAACACTGTAAAATCTATGAGGGAGATATTTGAAGTAAAAACCATCCAAATAGCGCTGATACAAATGGTATCTAACTTTATCTGTAATTTACATCTGCACTACACAATTCACAATTAACATGGGTTTCGTTAAAAGTGCCTATTGAAATGTGCACTATTTTTTGGGATTATTTCTGAATATTTTAATCACAAATTTTGGTATGTATAAGCAATAATATTGTACTTTGGCTAGAGTCTTTTCAGATATTATTGATTGAAAATAAATCCAAAGCAAGCTATGTAAAATATATGTGTGTCATATTTATTTTGTGCTTTAAGTTTATAATCGATAATTTTTTATAATATTAGATCAATTAAACGGCTAAAAAACATTATTTTATGCATCTTCAATAATTGTTCGTAAGTTTAATAGAAAATGTAACACTTACATCCTAATTTTTAGTTAAAAGATTGAAAAATAAACCAATCCTAATTGGCAAGACATACCATGGAAGTAAAAATATTGAAAATGATAAATTCAGAAAAAAAGAATAATGTACTTGTGTCACCTTATATTTGAATACTTAAAAACAATAAAGTCAAACAAAAAAATAAAGCACGTGTCTTATTTATGTATTTGAAGTTCTGAAATTTTAATAATTAGAACAACAACTAAAAAATATATACTAAGTTTTGAGAACCATATTCCTAGTACTAATCTTAATAAATCCATACAATCAATTAAACCAATTTTGGATTTAAATTTACATATTACAATGTATACTATAATGAGATTGAATGTGTGGTACTTTTTATGAAAATAAACTTTAAATCATAAAAAAATCTTATTGAGGCAATTCCAAGCAAACAAACTAAATTCAATTTGTTGATTATGTGTTTATACAGTAAATTCTTTGAAGGAATTTGAAAAAAGATACACCATGATAGTAAAACACAATAATATATAGTATACTCAAGTAATAAGTTACATGGTAACAAATATTCTATACTCTATATCATATCACTATAATACTATAATATATTATTAATATCAACTAAACAAATCTAGCCATCCAAAGAGTCTAAACCCAAGCCTAGAGAAAACATATCCTTGCGCACATCTGGATGTATCAATGCATTTTCTTCTTTGGGGGGGCCTTTGAAGGCCTGCCCCCTTTACTCCGCATGAGAAGTCCTCCAAAAAGACCTCCTAAAATCACACAATAACATCAACAAACAAACAAATAGTCAATATGCATGAAAAACTACGAATAATAATAATAAGTGATCTTTACTAAAAGAGTGCGACATGTGCCATACCTCCAAAAACTCCAATTGCAAAAACACTCAAATTTATAAAAGATTCATTCTTTGTACAGTCAATCAAAGAAATGCCACACTTTTCAATATAACATCAACAATAAGAGTAAAGCATGTGCATCACCCCCTCAATCCTACATAAACAAAGAAACTTAAGTACAACTAAATTCAAAATTATACAGAAAGAGTGGCATGTGCCTCACCCCCTAAATTCAAGAAAAGCAACAATGCAAAAAATACATACAATCACATCGAGAATAAGAATTAAACACATTGAGTGAGACATGTGCCTCATCCCCAAAATCCCATATGCAAAATAACAACTAAAAACGTTATAAATAAAAATTAAACACAAAGGGTGCCACAACCTCGCAAAAATATGAGAGTATAAACTCAATGACATCAAAAACAAAAATCAAACACAACGGAGGAGGCATGTGCCTCACCCTCACAAAAATACAAGAGCATAAACTCAAGAACATAAAAAAAAATTAAAAACAAGGGGGTGAGCCATGTGCCTCATCCTCACAAGAATATGAGAGCTTAAACTCAATGACATCAAGAACAAAAACCAAACACAAAAGGGTGAGGCATGTGCCTCACCCTCACAAAATTATGAGAGCATAAATATAAGGGCATACACTAAATGACATTAAAAAAAAATCAAACACAAAGGGGTGAGGGATGTGCCTCACCCTTACAAAAAGATGAGAGCATAACCTCAAGGACATTAAAAAAAAAACTAAACATAAAGGGTGGGGCATGTGCCTCACCCTCAGAAAAATATGTGAGCCTAAACTCAATGACATCAAAAACAAAAATCAAACACAAGGGGGTGAGCCATGTGCCTCACCCTCAGAAAAATATGAGAGCATAAACTCAAGGACATAAAAAAAAAAAAACTTAAACACAAAGGGATGAGGCATGTGCCTCACTCTTAGAAAAATATGAGATTATAATCTCATTGACATCAAAAACATGAATCAAACACAAAGGGTGAGGCTTGTGCCTCACTTCCAAAATGTCACATGAGCAAAATCAATCAAGTACAATCAAAATTGAAATCAAACACAGCGGGGGTGAGGCATGTGCCTCACCTTCTAAATTCTACATGAGTGAAATGCATAAATACAATCAAATCAAGAACCAAACATATGGAGTGAGATATGTGGCATACATTTGGTATGTTTGCATAATGAACATAGAATGAGATTGTGATTACGATGCAAGAAGTGAGGTATGTGGTGAGTTTTGAAATTTAAAATCAGATTGCAATTCAAGTAGTGAGGCATGTGCCTCACTCCAAAAAATGTTCACAGAAACTCCACACATCCTCTTCAAATTGAAAGTAAAAAACATTGAATTTTAAAATTTAGAATTTGGTAATAAGTGAGATGAGAACTTAATTACAAAACTCATAATCTAGATTTTGAGATTGTGTCATCAAGTGATATATGTCCAGAACCCTAAATATTTAGAACTTTAAAGGAATGTGAGTTATAATACAAATAATTTAACATATGGATGATTCAAAAATTCTCAAAGATGCAAATTTCAGAGTTTCATAAATACAAGCAAATGTTATTGGAAGTGAGATTTGAGATTGTGATGTGCACATAGCAACAATTTGGTGGTTGAATACTAAATGAAGCTGGAAACCCTAAAAAGAATTTAGATCTAGATCTAGATGAAATTTGAAAGACGGAAACTTACTCTTATTTAAGTACTGAAGTGATGAACACAATAGATCTGAAGGAAACTAAGAATGAGAAGCGCTCAAAAGTAGATTTTAGTACGAGAAGTTGGGGCCCAAGTGAGATAAATTAGCAAGATTCTTGGTAGTGTGCTGAAACTTGTTTATAGATGAGGTGTTAACTGCATAGTAGAGTTGAAGTGATGCGACCTGTAGCAAGAAGGTAGAAGGTTTAGTACCACACAAACAAGGTTATCTAGATATGCAAAACAAGTAGATCAGAACGTGGGTTGTACCAAGGCGGAGGCATTAACGTTGCAAATCACCACTATACAAGATTCGGCACTTTGCAAGCGAAGCAAGACGGTGGAGAAGAGAAGCGCCGCACAAGCAAGGAGCGGCAGAAAGGAAAGGCGGCAGAGTGGCGGAGAAGAGAAGCGCCGCACAAGCAAGGAGCGGCAGAGAGGAAAGGCGGCGGAGAAGAGATAAAGGTAGGAAAAAGCGAAAACACGACCTAAACCCTAAGCAGCCCTTTAGGTTTTTCAAATTTTAATTTATTTATCTTTTGTGAGATCTCCAAGTCTGTATAGCTCTAACTTACACAGATTTAAGAATTTTGACTTGAATTTTTTTGGGAGTGCCGGTGGCACTATATTAATAGCACCCTTAAAATGGTTAGGCATGTGCAATATTAATTCCTCTACTTAGTTTCATTTACTTCAACTTATTACTGTGCAATTTAATTTTGCTTGTGACTAAACAAGGTGACGCAAATCTTACAACCTTAATAAATTTATTTGGTTTTATGAGGTTTAACCCCTAACTGCCTGAGCGTCCATGTTTTGGACCATGTACAGATTTCATCTGTAGATTCTCATCCATCATGCACTTTTTGCAGTGTGGATTTTTTACTGTAGATTCTATGGGAAGTTAGCTTCATGCACATGTGATCCGATTAGAAAGGGGATGATTTGTGAAATTTTTATGCCTCATTTCATGTTGTAGTGATTCACCCAAAATTTTGAAGATTTCAATGTTAAAATGCTCTAAAAAAAGTCAACTCATAAAATTAAGCAACCAAAAAATCTCCAAAAATCACTACACTTAGAGTATTACATTTCAACCAATCACAAAAAAGTCATCCGTAGATTGTCAATATCTTATTTGCAATTGAATTACAAAATAATTTTGAATTTCTCGTTTCAAATTTTATACAAAATTATTGGTAATAGCAATCATAGATCTAACCGTATGGATAGAATCTAAAATTCATAATGTACAACTTTTATTCATATATCAAGTTCAAAATATCCCTCTAGGTTGCATTTTATAATGCATCTTTGCGAAACTGCCGAATTTGGAGAGGGCTCTAGGCATTTAGGGGTTAAAAGGGTGAGGCACATGCAACACCCTTTATGAGAATAATCACCTTTGTTGAAGTTAATTTCACTTAAATTTATGAGGGTTGAGATACATGCTACACCATCTATACATGTATTTGGTTAAGTTAGGATTTTAGGGGTTACGCATGTGCCACTTCCTTTATGAATTTAATTGCTAGGCTTGCGAGTAAGACACATGCTACACCCCATATGACACTAATTAACTTTGTTAGAATTTTAAGAGGTGAGGCACATGCCACACTCCACATAACAGTATTAACTTTGTTCAAATATGAAGGCATAAGGTAGGTGGGACACCCCGTAAGACAATAATTTGCCTTGATAGAAATTCAAGGGGTGAGACATGTGCCACACCCCATATAAAAATATTTTTCCTAGTTTGAATCTTAAGGGGTGAGGCACATGCCACACCCCTTATTACAATATTTTGCCTTATTTGAATCTTAAGAGGTGAGACATGTGCCACAATCCTTATAACAATATTTTGCCTAGTTTAAATCTTAAGGGGTGAGGCACATGCCACATCCCTCATGACGATAGTTAATTTTGTTCGCATTTAAGAAATTAAGGCATAAAGTTACATCATCTATTTTGATTATTGTTGAATTAGATAAAAAAAAAAATTTAACATGTTCTTACAATCATCTTGTTTTTTTTGTATGACCAGGCATTGTTTTATCTTAAAACAAATCACATGGATTGAAACTTAGGCATTCCTTTTTTTCTGGCAAAAGTGCTCTCTCTAAGTTAACAAGCTTGTGAGAACAGTATTACAAACGTTCTATACTATCAACCAGGAATGCCAAGAGGATTACAAGATGAAGAAGGGACGTTTCACAATCGTTACACGGATTGTATACACCGTGCTTGGGAACCCTCTCGAGAACCACATGGTTGTGTTCCAATTGATTCTATTTTTACTGCTTGGGAGAATACCGTTGGGACCCAAAATTTGATTACTGTTTTGGGTGTTAGAACCGAGAGAGAGTTAAAAATTCCAAATGGTGAAAAGTATCATTTTGAATATCACCTTAACCTTTTAGAATAGATTTGTCATATTAGCTCTATATTGTACTTTATACTTGACAATTTATACAATACGATATTGATATATAATTTTGTCAAGGTTTCATGTGAATGAGATTTTTTTATGACTGAAAATTTCCTTCTATTAAGTGTGTATTTAAATATCCAAACTTTGTCATATGCAATGATGTTTTCTCAATATTAGACGTGCATGTACATACCTCAATCTTTTATCTTGTAAGTAAAATATATATTTTTTCAAATATATATTTAAATTTTTAACTATATTTGAATTATTAATATAAGAAACAATTTAAAATTATAAGAAATTTCTAGCAAGGTTTCTCATATTATTGTTAACTCAACTTTTTTTTATAAAAATCACAAAATTGTAATTTGATCAATAACCAAGCATAATGAACCTAAAATGTACCCATATCTATATTCTTTATTTTTCTTACTAGGATAATTATAAAATGATCATTTTCAATGAAATTTATAAATTTCCAAAAAATTGTTCATGTGCACTTTTACATATTGAAATGCACTTTTAACGAAACCCTTGTTAATTTTAATAATGATAATTCATTATATCTATAGACATATTTTTAATTTTTTATCCATCTAGTTTACAATCGGTTGTTAATTTATTAATCAAAGTCGTGGTTAAACAGTCCTTGTCATAGTCAAATTAATCCCAAATCTTTAAAATTATAATTGTGGGTGCATTCACAATATAACAAGCCAACCTCGCCCAAATCCAACGACTCTTGATGAGTGCTTAGAAAATTATATCTTCAATTTATGTAGATATTAGAAAAATTTAATGACATTTTGCGACATATTATGAACATTTTAGCACATTTTAGTCGTTTTGGAGTACTAATAACTACTCAAACATTGTCAAACTTTAGTATATTGTAGAATGACATAATATATATATATATATATATATATAGATACTAATTTATATTGCATTATCAATTCAAATGATAAGAATATTGTTTAATAATTCGTTAAATTAATCACTGGTTACAGTTTCCTTGACTCGTTATACTGTGAATGTACCCTTGTAAGACATTTGTAAGACTAATTAATGAGTTGTTGTTGGAAGACCAATCCATTATTTAGATAAGGAATAGATTTAACCTTAAGTCATGAAAAATGTAAAACAGTTGAAGATTTACAGTCCAAAGTTTACGCTGTGAATCCTAATAGGCCATTATATCTTAATCGGTTGTGCTAACTGTAGTAGTATGTGAGCTGCTAAGTCAACACTTGGTGCTCACAATTGCAACCTTTTTTATTTTTTGTAAATATTAGTGTGTTAAAGTAAATAAATGAAAAATAATAAACACATATGGGAAAATAGTTGGAAAATGTAGATAAGGGTTTTTTTTTTTTTACCTATTTTGATGTTTTTTCACGTAAAACTATGAAATTATAGTAAAAAAGTTATATTACTGATTTTTTACATAAAAAACAATGTTGTGAAGACTAATAGTTTAATCAGCGATTGAGATAAAATTATTTTAAGTTGTAACTAATTTAACTTTTTTTGAGTCTTAAATAAGAAGAATGTCCTCTACGGTAAAAATGTAACAAGAAATAAGAGACTAAAAGGAATTTATGATTAATTAGCATCTTAACTACTTGGTAATTAATTTAATATATGGTAGAAGTAGAAAAGAATAATAAAAGCTCTCCTAAAAGGTTGGGAATAAACTTTAAAAACTACCAATAAATTTATAGAGTTTTTGCGTAATTACAAAAGGTAAAACGCAAATGTTATTGATTGTAAACAAGCTTTAAAAATTCATGAAAAAATAAACGAATGTTGCTAAATTGGCCAAAAAATGTAACAAAGACCTTTAGGTACCATGGTTAGGGTAACCAAATTTAAGTAGTTAGAAACCTAGAATTTTTGAAAAAGTTAATATCTTGCCGTCAATTTCACAAAAATATAAAAAAATTAGTCAAAATCATACAAGACCAACCGAGAATTCAATTGGAGGTTTATGAAAGGCATTTTTTACTAAAAAAGGCCTTTAGAGATCAGTGAAAAAATTAATTGGAAAAAAAGTGACATCTATCAACTGGTGGTAAATCCTACGGGTGATGAAAAAGTCAAATAAAGTAAAATCGGTGAATTTTTTTATTTTTCACCTGTAAATAGTCATCTTTGGCTAATTTTGGCATTCTGAATTCGTTTGATGATCCGATCAATATTTAAAAAGTTATATATTTTGTCCAACAAAAAATTAGAATTTGAGATTAATAGGGTTTTTCCAATTAACTTGATTAAAAATAAGATCACCAATTAAGAGCTTCTGAAAGTCATAAACTTTGTAGGACCAAAGGTTTAGATCCAATTTTCACGTGATTCGTAGGTTTTGGTCGCGAGTCGTGTATTTGGAGTCATTTCGTTTAGTATTTAAAAAGCTCAATTTTTCTCCAAATTCATCAACTTGGTCACTTGAATGAGTGGTTTTGATGGTGTTTGTACTCTTGTCTTCTTTTTATAATAATATATACTCTTTTGAAGCATGTTGAGGTTTTGTGAAATTTTGCTAGTGTTTTTTTTTGGTGTGGCGGAGCTCTCGAAATAGACATTGTATTTAATAGTGAGAATTTCATCATTTGTGAGTTGCTGAATAACACTCCATTAAAAAGAAATCTCTAATTGATACTACATTTCCCTCCGTTGTGATGTCATTAATGTTTATCTTATTGAGATAACTTTTAGCATTGTTTTCAAAAATACTATTTTTATACTTATCGGTACTAATTTTGTACTAAAGCTTGTACTCTTTGTGTTGTAATGAGACATTTCATCCGTAAATAAGAGGTCTAAGTGTATGTGAAGAAAAATAGTATGTGTGTGTATGTGAAGAAGAGTTGTTCGTGTGAGAGTGAAGAGAGGTCAACATTCTTCATTTGATGTCATTTATTCATCCGAACATGATACATTCATATGTAGTCCTTGTGTAGTTTTCTTGCATTAATAAAATCATAACAAAACCTCATCTGTCCATATCTTCTACACTATATATATAGTTTGTGAATTTCATATATCATATTTCAAATATTTTTAAATGACATAAGAAATAGAATAGTATGTTGTTGTTGTTATTAAAACTAATTTAATTAAAAAAAATTGTTTGTTGCAGAAAATGAATGGAAATTGTAACAAATCTTCATCGATCCATATCTTTTACACTATACATTTATTTTTTGTGAATCTTGTATTTTCATACATAGCATAAAAGATAGAATGATGTGGTATTTTTGGTTTTTTGAACTGAATTAAGTAACAAGAAATTGCGTGTCAGAAACCAGGTATAAGATGAAAAATGTGGGTGTTGACTTATGGAACATCTCAAACTTTTATAACGCATAACTTTTGCCTATTTTGATCAAATTTAACAAATTTTAGCTTCTTGAAAACGTCATAAACTACACTTTACTCTTATTAAAGGAAAACAAAAAAGAAACTATAGTAGTAAAATAATTCAATGCTTCAAAGCAATGTTTCAATTCTAACATATAAACTTCACATAAACTATGGTATTAATCACTCATTTCACTTAAGAATTTGCATGTGACTTAAAAAGATAAATAACTCTTTAACTCATATAGTAATATAAATAAGAATTATCCTTCTACTACTTTCACTAGCTTTCAGTTGTGGTTTTCTTCAAAAAAATTCAATTTTGTTTTATTGTTATTATTTTTTGTATTTATCCTTGTGTTATGCCACTTTTTGTTTCGATGTAGTTGCAATTTTGCGTTCGATTTGACTATGATATTTCATCTTTTTTTGTTCTCACTAATGTAACATTTTGAGTTTTGCACCTCTGATTTTTAAAGACATCTTGAAGTCTAGAGTGAGGCTAATTTTCTCAGTAGATTACATTAGTCTTGGAATTTGGGATGTAGCTTTTGAAAGAAAAATATTTTCTCGTTATGAAATTTCAAACATTCATATTTTCATTGTTATTTGATAAATAGAATTAGGTACCCAACAATAATAATGAGTATCATTAGGCTTAACATTGAACAATATCAAGCAAAACTTCATATTCGTTCATTTGTCATAATTCAGAACCTCACTATAACATTAAAAAATCTGAAAAATCTTTTGAAAAATGAAATATGGATGTGGTCTTGAAAACTCAATTTATAACTTCAATCCATGTTATTGAGGTCGTTAGTTACAAGTTTATTCCGAAGTTTTATCACAATCATACTACGGGTGAGTTTATAAAATGATCGCATGAACGATGAACGACATCAACCATTACTGCATGTATTGTGAGTATCAAGGGAAGATATGAAAAATTTGAGCAACACTTATAGCCGATGTTAAAACTGAGAATAAGAATGATGTAATTAAACTTAATCCTCAATTCACTGAAGAATACGCTCACACTGTTGAAGCCTTTAACAATGGGTAGTTTATAATCTAGTTATTGAAGAATGCGAATGTTACCCAATAAGGTGATCCGTATCTTCGCACTAAAGGAAGTACAATATTCTCTATTGTGGTTGATAATTTCACTCGATCTCAGCTTGTTGATGTCACAACAAGTTGTTTAAAGTATCATAAACTTCCACGAGAGAGGTATGTAATTTTTCATTTTTAATTTATTTTACAGTTTATTGGATTATTATTTTAAAAAAATTATTTGACTTTTTATATTTATATTTTGAATTTGGTAATTAATTGCAGTTGCTTCCTTTTTACGTGTGTATTTCAAAATTTTATATTTTTTCACAATTTTTAATTGTATTTTACTCAAACGAACTTATATTGGTAAATGTTATTTTAATGCTCTAAATTTTGTTCAATAGATTTTTATATTTGATCATTTCATTTATTTTCAATATATTTAATTAAAATAATATTATAATTTATAATTCTTATAAATTGATTTTTTTTCATAATTTTTGTATTGTTTTATAATTTTTTATGACTATTATTTATACTACTTATTTATATTTTATTTATATTTTAAATTTGTTGTAACTAGTCTTTGAAAAATAATAGTTTTGAATTCATTATATGAGACTTGTTTTTAAAATTTTGATAACTGATTTTAGTTGGTTTCTTTTTTTAGTATATGTATATGGTACAATGTTAGTTAAAAGTCTAAGTGTGACACTTTATAAATACGTGTGCACAATATGCAAGCTCTCAAATCTCATTTTAGTTGAAAGAAGTTGTTATCGTAATGTTTGTCATAATCAAGAAGTTGTTATCAAAAGAACTCATGTACGTGTAAAAATCACATTAGTGATTTCTCGAAGTGTCACTATTAATTTTCAAGGTCCGTCGTTATATAAATTTGTCCATATAACCGAGTGATCAATTTGTAAGTCTTGTTCGTGTGCAACAAATTAAGATTCTTTTTTTCATTTCTGTTAAGGGCATAGTTTCTTTAACTATTATATCATTTTTAAATAGTTTTTAAAAGGATTTTTAGTTTTTTATAAAGATATAAATAGGAATATGGATCTCAACGTTGATACCAATTCTATTACTTGTAACTCTTTGCAGGATAAAGATACTCCTCTTCAAGCTCAGGAAGAAAAGATCTGATAGTGAGAGTGTAGGAGCATCTTCTGAAACAACATTCTCTAGTAAGAATAGAATGATGTGATGTATCTAGATATATTAATCATGTTTATTGTTTTCAAAATAAAATAAATACTCAACATTAAAAGGGGCATGTCTCACTTTCATCTTGTTTACCTCCGCAGTATTCTACATCTACACTCTCTTTACATTCACAATCATTTTTACATTTGCAGTCATTTTCGTTTTGCAGTTCATTTTCATCCGCAGTTCATTTTCATCCGCAATTTTTTTTCATATGTAGTCAATTTATATATGCCGTAATTTTCATGTATAGTTTATTTCCATCCGTTCACTTTTCATTCGCTGTCGTTTTACATCCGAAGTCATTTTACATACGATATCTTTTATCATATTGTATTTTAATTACAATTGTCTCAAATACATTTTATTTCAATAATGTCAGATAAATATACTTATCCTAAAATGTTCATGAACATTTAATTAGACCATGTGTTTATTTTGTGGTTTTGAGTAGGTCCTTTTGAATTTTATTGTATTCAAATTTATTTGTGAATAATATATGCAATGTTCTTCACTGATTCAAGTGATGAAAATTTTAATTCTATCTGAATGTATTTTTGTCATGATATAATCAATTTAATTGCCCTCCTTCAAAATCATAATTCCATAGTACTTGTAGGTTTTGATCATGTTAAAAATAAAATTGAATATGTATATTTTGTTTGGAATAGGGATGCTTGAAGAAAAAAAAAAACACATGGCCTCTTACAAAATCATTTCTTGCACAAGTTACACTTCTACAATACAATCGAGGTGAAAATTACAGACAAGGACATAAAATATCACTTGAATCTCATGAAGATCGTATTACACAAAAACGATTATTCAAAATATTATGGTTGTGAGATCATGCTTAAAATCGTAAATCAATTGATAAAAACAAAGACATTGACCTATAATTTTTTACATCATGTTCTATTTGTACACAATTCAACCATGTATATTTAATCGATTATTTTTTATTTCATAACATACACATTTTTTGAGTTGTACTACAAATTGAATACTTTATTTTTAATATTATCATAGTTTTTAATACACATTTTGATACATACATCCAACTCTGAATATATTATATATTTCAATGAAGATATTCATTACTTTCCTTTACATCTTATGGCAAAAAAGAAAGTAAGAAAAAATCTCCATAACTTGAAAGAACTGCAATCGACATTATCTGTTGTTCAAAGACGTGCCTGCAATTTAAATTTGAAAAAGATTTTATATACAGTTTTTCTTTTTCTTTTGATGTCAAATTTATGTAAATTCTCTTTCCTTTATATATGTATAAAATTTGTTTTGATTTAAATTCATTTAATCTTGAACAATCACAAATATATGTATTCATCTGTAAATTTCTTAGGTATGCTATGAGAGTCAGCAGAATCATATAAAAGAGTTTCATATCGATTTATTCTTACATCAAATGATGTGTAAATCATAACGTATAAAATGCAAAAGAAATCTATTGTACATAGTGATGATTGAAAAACGTTCGCGAAAATGTTAATGATTGAATTGTTATAGATCTGGTCATATTTCACCAAGCATATAATTGACAACATGAAGACTTAGAGAAACAACCTTCCGTATTGGTCATTCAAACACCATGTATGGTTAATTTAGCATGGACTAATGATTCAACATTTAAGACTAATCAATATTGTCTTCCACTATATATCACTATGTACCCAAATTTTAAAATGTTGAGCTATATATACCGCTATGTACCCACTATATATCGCTATGTACTTCTTTTTTCATGTTATGGTCTATAGATGTAGAGAAGAAACATAAATTTATAGTTTTGAATGAGAGGATGGACAATGTTAAAACATTGAAAAACCAAGAATAAATATAACTCTTTTGAATACATCATTGATCGTGACATGGTTTTTTGGGAATATATATTCAGATAAAATGCTATTTGCTTTTATATTGGTTTTATGTTAAAAAAACATAGATGGAAAATTTGATTTCAAATGTGAGTGAGGTAAAAAAGACTCCTTTGTACAATGACATGTGTGAATTATTAGAATCATTTACGGAAGAAGACTTTCAACACAAGGTATGAATATATCAAATTGAAGTATGCTGATGAGAAATCATTTCTCACATATGTGGCTATATTTTGAGCAAAATTGAAGTGTATATGGCGAGATATGTGACCCCGATACAATTGATTATATCAACATGGCTTTATGAACATTACGAATTTTGTGAAGAGGTTATAGCATTAAATCAAATGTTCTTTATTACGAAAATGTTAATTGAAGACTCAACACGTCAGTCTAAGCTATTATTGGTAATTTTTGTCACTCTCAAATATCTAATACAATGTGAATATTATTCAATAATTTGAATATAATTGTATTGTTAATTTAATTTTGAATATGTAAATTCTTACACAAATGGCAATATGTGAAATATAATAGGTGAATCAAGTACAAGAGACCGATTTGGTGATTATACATTACTAGATCATCATTGGCATGCTAACTCTTTGAGCCATTCCATGAAATATTCTATTCGAGGTAGAAATAAACATTATACAGCGTGACTACAAAGAACAAACCAAATTGTGGAATTACTCAAAAAAGATTTTGAGGAACATCTCCAAATTATCTATGAGTTTAATATGAAATTTATGATTCGAAGTCAAACCAACTCTAGAGTTTGGTATGCACTTTCGATATCTACAGAATGTTGTGGGTGTAATGATCGAGTTGCAATCCGCAAACATTTGTTAGCAATACGAATGTTATAGGAAGAACAATTAAAAAATTTGAAGAAATTACTTTCAGCTCAAGAGTAGTTGTTTTATCACAAGATAAATGATAATTATGAAGATGAAACATCATCTTTTCAACGCAATCCACCACCAACAAGTATATTGAACCTTCTACTAAGTATATGGAGCCCTTCATCAAACAATGTTTTTGAAAGTATTATTCTAAACTTCCGTGTGTTACAATGTATATAGAATGTATACTACATTAACGTTTTAGTTTATGAAAATTTATTTAACGGTTTAATTTTTTTTAATTTTTAATTTTTAATTTTTTAATTTTTTCTAATTCCTCTTTTATGTTGTAGAATGTAGTGGAAGTTACAACAGTTGAAAATCAAAACTTGGCGGTTTTTTCCAATTTTTGAAGAAGCGCAACCATCTATGCCCAATGCTAAATTGGTCGATACCATTCAAAGCAAAATCCAATGTTTGATGTCAAATTTGCTTTTACTTGAAAAGATTTCAGTGTTAACGGTAAAGAGCTTCAAGCTTTGAACAAAGCAAACAACACATTTTCTAGGTCTATAACACCTATATTTAAACCCTCAAATACAATCACAAACCATTCTTCTTCTTCGAACTAGAGCAAACATAAAATCAATCTAAGCACATGTTACGATGATAAATTTGGTTGTGAAAAACCTAGAGAAAGAAATAGCATATTTCAAGATCTGAAGATGTACATATTCAACAACCATCAGGTTTGATTTTAATCCCTAGAGGACTCAAAATCTCAAATCAAACCTCTTGTTTCTTTTAGCAGTTTTAAATACGTTTAATATAAACTTCACTTTATTCAAATTAATTTTTTGTTTGATTAATACATATAAGGTTCTTCAATGATTTCATTGATATAAAATTGGGTTTCATATGAATTAAGTTTTTCACAATATGATGAATCGAATATTTCATTTAAAAAAAACGGTTCGTCCATTTGATGTTAAAATATCATATAAATTAAAATTGTATATTAAATGTATTAAATGTATTAAATGTACTAAATGTATTAAAAAATCATATAAATTAAAATTATATATTATATGTATTAATTTTGGAAATAGTCAAATGGTTTTTTTGAAATAAATTTTGCAAATGTGATTTTTAATTGCATGTAGATACATTGGAAAGCTCAAGTAAAATTTCGGAGGAGTCCAAGACCACTGTTGAAGTACGACGATGAGAAACCTATGCTCCAAAATGTAAGCGACTAAAACTTCCAAAAAGCCTCAAACATAAATGTCGATTGTGTGGAGACTACAACATGCTTTTAATCAGGGTAAAAACCATAGAATGTAGAAATTGTGGAACTTCTATTTCAAAAGGTGAACGACTATGCGGAACAATTGGAACTAATGGTTTTCTTATTGAAAAGATGGTAGAAGTTTTGACGAGAATACGAACAAATGGTATATAGCAAGGGTTTCAAGCTTCAATCATACAGTAGAGGGAATCAATGCTAAAACATACAATGTAGAACTACAAAGTAGTGGGAAAGTCTTAGAAGGCATGATATTCCTAAATAAGAATGTTTGGTTTGCTTGACATGATTTTTTATATATTTTAATGATATATATTAAGTTTATCAAAAGTAATTTTTCTTTTGTTGATACATTAACCCCTAAAATTCCTTGACCGTATTCTCACAAAATACCATGAAAAACGCAGCATTTGGAAGTTGCAGAAGAAATCATATGTTTTTTAGTTTTTTCATCATTTAACCATAAGATCTAATACCCAACTTGAATTTTCATGTGAGCACAAAATTTGAGAGCAAAATGACCATTAGATTCTTAGATTTTAAGGATCAAAGTTGCAAAAGAAGATTTTTTGGGGTTCAATCCGGTGACAAATTTGAACTTTAGAAACTAATATCTTTTTTTTGAATGGGTTAGAAATTCATTGAATGGCAAGGCCATGTTAACAATTGAGTTAAGTCTTCAAATATAAAATCTTGTAAGAAAAAAGCTCATATTAATTTTTTCATAAAACAATTACTAGAAGTGGGTACAAAGTGAAAGGAAAAAGAAAATCATTAATAAGTTTGACATGGAATTGTAAAATGTTAATCTTAACGGTGAGAATGTTGTACTTGGAAATCTTCACCCAGTGCCTTTTATTTCATTAAAAAATATTGAAAATTGAGTTTAGAAATGAGCTTCAAAGTTTTTTTTGTCCAAACTGCCCAAAAAACAGATCTCCTCATAACTTTTATCCCATTGCTCAAAATGGGTAGATTTAAAGCTTCATTTGTAGATAAAGATCAATCAATCATGAATCAAAAAAGAAATTTTGAAAAAGAGTAAAAAATAAAAAAATTCTTGCTGCCCGATCTCGCTTCAAAAACGTCACATGCTTATAACTTTTGCAATACTTATCGGAATGACATGAAACAAAGTGCGACATGTAGAGTGTAGTTTTTGGAAGCTACACTGAAATTTTCATTGAAAATTTTAAAAATATGAGGTCCTTGGAGGCTGCCTAAAAAGTAGAACGACCAGAATATGGTCGCTCAGAATTTTAGGGGTTAACCTCTATGGACCAGAAAGCTCAAATTATCTTCATATTTCTTACAATAGTTTTAAGTAGGTTTTTATATAGAATTCCTTTTGTTCAAATCTGTTTTTTCTTTAACCAACATACAATGTTCTTCACTTATTCCGGTCTTATGAAATTTGGTCCCTTCTAAAATGTATTTTTCATAATATGATAGATTGCATCTATCATTTTAAGACTTGGGCCTTTGCTAGTCAATGTGTTCAGCCCTTATATGGGTCAAGGCTCCCGTGGCTAGAGTTCCTAGATAGTTCAAATCTCGTGGCATTTGAATCCCTAGATGGTTCAAGCTGTGGATCAAGCTCCAAAATATATTTATGTGCCTAGTGGCCCACTTGTTTTTTCAATTACCGGCAGCAAGACTGTAGCTGAGGCTCATCCCCGGCCTAATAGCCGCTACCGCTCATGCCGCACCTACCGCTTCTACTACTTAATACCCCTATATACGATTTTTCTTTCATTAAAGAAAGTGATATACATACATACAAATAACAAAATTGAAGCCTAATGTATGAATGCGTGTTCAAAGTAAATTAAAAAACAAAAGCCTAACATATTTATACAATGAAAAACATGGCCTAAAAAATAGGCCTATTTTTTTTCACTACAAAGGTATTTATTTATCATTGATAAAATCATTAAACACTTTTTTATCTATAGGATGTAACTCATACAAGTTTTTTCTTACTACAAAAGTTATTGAAGCTATTGCAATAATAGTTTCTAAGTCTACCATGATATGATCTGTCAAGTCATAATTCATAGCTATTTGTGATTTTTTTGTACCAATACAATCTAATCTCCATATGAGATGGTCGATCCAACAAATGAATTAATTCTCTACATTCAACCCATATATTAGTGATTTTTCTACGCATTCTATAAACCCTTCCTAAATACCAAATTTGAGTGGATGGCCCTATATGTAAATTTACAATTTTTATCACATTAAAAATGGGCTATGTATATTTACAAAATTGAACAAAATAATACATTTTGTATTACATTATGTACATTTTGTAAGCCCACCCCACAATTAATACCCCTTTTGTTCACTCACGTAGCTCCATACGGGTTATTGTAGTGCACCCCCCGGAGGATGAAATGTGTAGTTTCTGTCTACATAGACAACTTTTGCATGTACAATGTGCATACAAGGGTCTTAACCCTTAAATGTCAAGAGTGTCCTAGATGGCCAGCCCAAAGGAATAAAAAGACTTAAGAGAGTTGCCCCCAACAATAGCCCGTTGAGTAACGTGAAAAACTAATGAGAATTCTTCAAATCCTCTCTAATTAGTGAATGGAGTAAACAATGTCACTCCAAAAACAATTTTAAAAATTACAACGAGATTTTGGCTCTTCAATGAGCTCTGCAATTCTAGGTTTAAAATTTATTAAAATCGTAAAATCATAAAATTATAAAATTATAAATAAATAAATAAAAACATTGGTGAACAACGTTCAAACGTTGGTTAGCGTTGGCAGCTCTGGTATCTGTCAAGATCTCAAGCCGTTTGACTCCCCCCCTCCCTTCCCACTAATTCTCTTTCCAATTTAATTGGAATGTACAATTTACTAAAAACATGCATATTTGCTAAATTTAGCCTTTATTTTTCATCATTTTCCCAAAGCACTAATCCATTTCAATTTTGGTTGAAAAAATCCACTTTCTTCTTGATTATTCTCTCAAAACAAACCGGTGGGGCTTTTTGGACGTTTAAGGGTAATTGCCAATTGAGTAGTTAAAATGCACCGTGTTGTTGTGTATTTTCGGTTCTAAAGACCTTTTTACCAAAACTCAATTTAAACCATTAAAATGATGTGTTTTGAATTTGAGCATAGCTAGCATTATAAAGTTTACCAAATCAAGTTTCTACTACACTTAACAGATATTTAACTAATTATGGACAAAACGACGAATTTTGGACAAAATGACAAATTCTAAACAATTTGCCAATAATTGTAGAAAATGCTCAATTCTTGACAATTGAAACTTTTATCGGTGGGTAGCCGGATTATATCGGCTGCCGGCCGATACTTTTGAGATTTTTTTTTTTTTTTTTTTTGGGCCGAAAATCAATTTTGTGACCTAACTATAGGCTAGTATTCATTGTTTTGACCTTTTTTGAAGCAAAAAAATCTGCATGTGGACATCTTTCAGTTCAAAAATCTGTTGTTTAATTTTGTCGGTGCCTCGGCAAATGCATTCAATATTATTTCTAGACTTTTAAAAGTCCATAATTAGTTAAATATCAGTTACTTTGGTTTTTTGAAAAAAATTAAGTTTTAAATAATTTTTTACAGTCACAAGTTGAATACCTAATATCATGGATAGTTATTTTTGCCAATTTTATAAACACGGTACAAAAAATTCCACCATGATAATCTTCATTGTGATTTACACCCATGGTAGAAATTTTGGCGTGAGGAATGCTAGTATGCAAGCGATGAATGGAGAGCGGTGAGCAAAAAAAGTAAGCAATGAGCAATATGTGAGCAATATTGTTGTGACCTATAATCGTGAAATAAAAATATTGTTGTGACCTATAACCGTGAAATAACCATACATTCTTTTAGTAAAAGAATTTAAAATCTTAGGGTCAAAAGTGAAATTTTTATTAAAAAACATCATTTTACTTCTTTACATTAGAAATTGCAGTTTTGGTGTATTTTTTATAAAGTCATTAGAGTTATCCTAAAAGAGAAGTTGTGTTTTGTGGAATTATTTTAATTTCCTTCTTTTCCCAACTGATTAGTTTGCAGTGTAAATTGAACTTTTAGTCAATCGGGTTATGTTGTTACAATGTAAATACAGTAAAGTACCAATAGGTTTACGATTTGGACTTTATTTAGATTCCCATAGGCTTTAGCGATTAAGGAGTAACACTTGTGACCGATGGGTACTTAAGCAGTGAATGACGATTGGAGTTTTCAGTCTTTCCTTGCGTGTAAAGCAGGATGCTCCTTCCTAGAATTGGAAGTAAAAAACCAATTGTGTATGTGTGTTTATGTGTAATGAGAAATAGTATTTTGTGTACTTCCGATTGAATGAGTTTGATTTTATCGACTTTGGTGTGTGTGTATCAATTGTGATGTGAATTATATCGTGGAATGAGATTGGAATCTGTGATTATTGGAGTGTTAAAAATTGGGAAATAGAAATTGAATGTGTGAGTAAAAGTGTGAGTGGATTTCAGTGGTGTTGAAAATCTGTTGTTGATTGTGGGAGAATGTGAAATAAACAATTAAAGTTATGTGTATGCAAGAGAGTGTTAAAGTGGAAACCAGAAAGAATACTCGGAGATTAATTTTTAATATATGATAATGTAACACCAATTGGCCGGTGTTAAAAGAGGGATCAATTGTAGTATGGAAAGGAGTGTCATTATAGTGTTCTGGAAAATAATAAGTGGGAGAATTGAAGGGTGTGTATTGAACAATAGAATAAATGGATTAGGTGAGAGAAACAATTGGAGTGATTGAAGGAGACAATTGGAGAGAAAATTGAAAAATTGTTGAGATACAGTTGTTGGAAAGAATATTAATCAAGATTTGGTGAAGTAATAACCAATTGAGAGTTACAATCATACTGGGAGTGAGTTAATTGAGAAGACCAATTGTAAAAGCCATGATGGGAGGTTGACCAGAGTACAATTGGGGAAGTTCAACCACCGATAGGATAAAAGAAAGGAAGCTGAAAAACATTGGAGAAGCTTGAAGCCGATAGGAAAAGCTGGAAGAATAAATTACAAATAATGATTGATAAGTGTTTCTAACTTATAACTATTGGTTTAGATTGGGGTTTGGTCTCATTAATTTTATTTCAATTTAGCGGATTCATACAATTAGTATTGAAAAACATATCCCACCTCCCTATGAACAAATTCCTATACTATCATTAATTTTTCTTTTCAAAAATTAATTTTACTACATGTTTGAACAAGATACGTTGTGTTTTGCTTTAATATACTTTTATTTGTTCACTCTAAATAGCTATAAGGTATGGAAGAGCTTAGTGGTCTCTCATTATTATATGTGTAAGAGCTTGGTGGTCTTCAAACTCATGTACAAGTAGTTTAGCCGTCTTTTTTGACGGCTAAACTAGTTGTGCATGAGTTTAGAGACTACCAAGCTTTTATACACCTAATAACGAGAGATCACTAAGCTCTTCCATACCTTATAACTATTTAAAGTGAACAAGTAAGAATATATTAAAGCAAATCACATGGTATCTTATTCAAACACAACTTCTCTTTTAGGAAAACTCCATTGTCAGGAAACTCAAGGGATCAATATACCATTTTAGCATTAATTTATATAGTCATCCAGATTTAATGAGTCATCAAATCCAATACCAATGTAAATATTTAAAATTCATTTATTTAATATTATGATTGCATTAAAAATCACAATTTGAGTGCTAAATCATAGAGTACATTAATAATAACAATCATTAGAGTACAATAACAATAGCAATCAAATGATTAAATATCATACGATTCTAAAATTCTACATGTACTACAATATTATCATGTCTTAGTATAATCACTATCATTGCCCATTTCAATTAAATAAAATTAACTACTTTTAATTCAAAAAATATCCACACCTAGATGATATTAAATGCTTTAATTTAAGTTCAAAATTTTAATTGAATAAATTAATTTTCATGTATTTATGCTTTGTGCCACAAATTGCCAAAATTAGCATCTGCAGGCATTGTAGTACAAAATAAATAATATTTTTAATTGTTCAAACTAATCATTTCAAATAACACATATCTAAATATACTTCATATAAAAAATTGATACCAAAATGATGTCATTGGATATTTTAAACAATTTTTTTGGATTTCTTTAACTCCTAAAAGCCCGAGGGGTATTGGACAAGACATAGACGTGTTATAATATGTGCCTTCCATATATTTGATGAAGTTTGGTTCAATAGACAAAATGTAGAGTATCATCTCTACAAATTATCCGTACGGTCAAACTTCCAAAAATAACTTTAGATCATTTTTAATGAATTTAAAAGCATTAACCTTTGAAAATTAGTATAAAATATAATTTTCAATTTTAGAGTTCAAAATTTAGTATGATTGGTTAAAGTTGGGCTATCCATTGTAAACTTCAAAAAAACAAAAGATATGATGGAGGGATCATCATTACTTTCCCCAAATAGAAAATTTTATAACACTAAGACAATGTTGAGGTGATCTACTTTGAAAAATTATCCCGGGTGGAGTTTAACTCGGATTGCCATAATTCAAATTGAATTGGAAAGTAGACTTAATGTAGTATTTTAAAATATTTTTTATTTTTTCAAAAATACTTTTTTTTGTTTTGGGAAGCCCGTTAAATTCGGGCAGCGACCAGAAAATGGTCGTTTGAGCGCTTAGGGGTCAATTAAGCAGCTCGGACAGATTCTGATTTTTGTACAAAAAGTCTCTTTTAAAATCTGTAAACCTCTTCGATTTTTACGTGAATTTTTTTTGTGTACTGCATGAATGTAGGAAATTAAAACCACATCCGGTCGATTCATTTTTTATTTTGTTCTAAAGAGGGACTTATACAAAATTGCCTTAGAGGATGATTTTAGAGTTCAAAGGGCTTTTCGGGGTACCCCAATCAGACCATTGCCCAATCATCTTCTTTGAAAATACTTTTAGATCATTGTCACCATTCAATTGCTCTTCAAATCGTTTGTCTGCAATAACCCAATTTCCACTCCACGTTTTAACAATGGTGGATAAGACATCAACAATCTTCCTTTCCTTGTCCTCTATAGTGATGCAAAATACACCCATACCTTCCCAATACCCTTCAACAAAATGCGAAGCCAATGCTCTAATGTAACCTTGAGAGTACAATTGACAATTGGTAATGAGATCATCATGCACAAAGGAATTTAAAGTTTGGACTTTCTTTTTGGCTGAAATATAACTTTTCTAGCATAGAAATTGTGTTTGAAGATTTTTTCTTCAATATGTTGTGGACTTTAGATTGATCCTCACCCTCCATAAATACAGGAGGATTAGAAGCATGATCAACAATGTCTTCACTAGTCCTCCCGTTGTCGTCATTTACTGCGTCGATGCCGTCATTTATCATACTTTCCTTTCTTTGATCACCAACAACAAATATTGGTGTGATTTGAAATGTAAATAATGAATCCTAATGAAGTTGAGGATGCTATTTGAAAGGTTAAAAAGGATGAAAAGAATGTGGAAACAACTCAATTGATTTTATCAATTACAAGCAAAAACACTAATATTGTCATAAATCCACTAGCAACACCCATTTTGTTAAAAGTGCACATGCCCCTCTAAAATTGCACATTGTAAATTTTTTGGTAGAACAGTGTATGAATGAGAAAAGCATAAATATGCTCTAGAAATATATGCCGAAAAATAATGTACTTCTTGAATTAAACCATTGGCAAAGTTTGACCTCCATGCAGTTATTTAAGTTTTTTCAAATTATGTTTTTAGATTTTTAGAGTTTAGGTTTATGCTTTTGGAGTGTTGTAGATTTTATATGTTTTCATGTATATACTATATGCCTAACCCTCCACTAGTACAAATTTTGTTTGATGTGACATTCATTAATGACTAAATGTTTGTTGTGACTTGTCTGTAGTGATTCAAAATTGATTTTGAGTCACTAAAGACAAGTCATTGGAACGGATATTTAGTTATAAAAGACCTATCACATTGAACAAGATTTCTACTAGGGTTCATCACTTGCAATTATTGTGTAAACTACTAAGTGATGGGGTTAAACATACGCCCAACTTCTATCACTTTAACTAATTTTTGAAATACCAAGTAATGGGAGGTTAATAGGTTATGCATATGTCCAACGCTCCAACACCTGGAATTAAAAATAATTATTATAGTGATTTAGGGGGTTAGACGTATGCCTAATCCCCCAAAAACTGCATCTAATAGCAAAATATAATATCGGAGCCTAGGTATACTATGCTAACCTTGAAATACTTGGATGTCATAGGAAAATAAAATATCAGAGGGTTAGGCATATGCCTAACCCCCCAAACACTTACAATTTTCAACAAAATAAAATGTCTGAGGGTAAGGCACATGCGTGATTCCCAACACTTTATAATTTTCAACAAAATAGAATAATTAAAGGGTTAGGCATAAGCCTAATCTTCCAACACTTAAAAATTCCAACAAAATAAAATGCCAGAGGGCTAGGCATACGCCTAATCCACCAACACTTCCATTATATAGCAAAATAAAATATGCCAGAGTTAGGCATACGCCTAACCCCCTATCACTTGAATTATTTGTTAAAATATCAAGTGATGGGGGTTATGCATATGTTTAACCCATATTCTGCAGAAGGCTCAGAAGTTTCAGGGCCTTCACTTGGTTCAAGCTATGTCAAAATTGAAAGGGAGGATCCCGGTAGTAGAATTCCTATCATCAGTCTTTATGGAAGTAAGAAAAGATTTTAGGCACAAGTGGTGAAGGATCTTTAAACCAGGAGCTCCTCCTTCACGCACGGTCGCTTCGCTTCGTGCTTGATGATCTCAGCACCAAACCTCTTGTTGCACGACTGCATCGGCTTCACACTTGCTGGCTTGGTGTATCGTTCTTTGAAGGAGGTGAGAAGCTCGGCAGAAGACGGAAGTGGAGGAGAAGCTTTAGCAGCGGGCTGAGAGTTTTTGGAACGGCAAGATGTGGACGACTTGACCGGAGGTGGAGGTTGTGACTCAGGGTTGGAGAGAGCCGTGGTGGCCTTGAGCGGGAAGTTCAAGAGAGCGCGGGAGCCTCGCATCCTGAGCGCTGCTCGGTCGTACGCCATAGCCGCTTGCTCCGCTGTGTCGAACGTTCCCAGCGATAGCCGCTCGCCGTTCTTGGCTGAGTCTCAAATTTCAGCCGCGAATTTCCCCCACGGCCGTTGCCTCACTCCTCTGAAATGCGGTGCTGGTTGTTGTTTCACAGGCTTGTTCTGTGTGGTTGGAAGGTGGCATTCCTGCTCTGCTTTCACATGGATACAGCTTTCTTGTCAGGCGTCCTTGAGGCATAAGTAGATGGACATGTCTTCGGAGTCATTCTGGTCCAGCGGAAGTGGTCCACGGTCTTGTGACAACTCTGTCCACAGTGCATCCGGCGTTTGGCATTGGATTCGTTTGAAGTTCCAAGGACTGACAGGCTTATTCGGAATGTCGACTCCCTGCAAAGAAGAAGGAATGGATAGAGGTGGTGGCGGGCGCCGGTTTTTGAAAGAAATGGTTTCACTCGCCTTGGTTTCAGAATCTGGTTTAGTGCTCTCATTTGTTAAAATACTAAGTAAATAATGAGGGTTAAGCGTATGTTTAACCCCTATCACTTTAATTAATTTTAAAAATTACAAGTCATAATAATTGAAAGTAACCCGCCATCACTTTCAATTATTATGTAAAATATTAAGTGATGGAGGTGGGCATATGCCTAACCTTCCATCACTTTAATTAATTTTTAATATACCCAGTGATGAGGGCTTACGCGTATGTCTAAATTCCCCACTTGTAATTATTTTTTAGAATACCAAGTGGTAAGAGCTAGGCATAGGTTTAACTCCTATCACTTCAATTAATTATTAAAATTGTAAGTGATGGGGGTTAAGCATATGCCTAAAACCCCCGATCACTTGCAATTATTATGTAAACTACTAAGTGATGGGGGTTAGGCATATGTTTAACCCCCCACTAATATAAATCTTGTTCAATGTGACATTCTTCAATGACTACATGTCCATTGCGACTTGTCTTTTGTGACTCAAAATTAATTTTGAGTCACTAAAAATTAAGTCATAATGAACATCTACTTATTAAAAACATGTCACATCAAACAAGATTTTTTCTAGTACCTATATGACTTACAATCATTATATAAACTACTAAGTGATGGGTTAAACATACGCCTAACCCCTATCACTTTAATTAATTTTTAAAATACCAAGTGATGAGAGGTTATGCATATGTCTAACTTTTTAACAGTTGGAATTTTTTTTAAAAGGGTTAGGCATATGCCTAACCCCCAACAATTTTATTCTATAGTAGAATATAATATGGGAGGATCATACATATGTTAACCTCCAAACACTTGGATTTTATAGAAAAATAAAATATTAGAGGGTTAGGCTTATACCAAACCCCCTGGCAACATTTACAATTTCAAACAAAATAAAATACATGAGGGTTAGGCATGTGCCTGACCCACTAATACTTCATTATTTAAAAAAATAAAACATGGAAGGTTTAGGTATATGCCTAACCCTTCAACTCTTACAATTTCTAAGGAGAGTATAATATAGGAGGCTTAGGCATATGCCCAACTCCTAACACTTGCAATGGACTTCAAATAAAATTTTAATTTGATTGTAAATCCATAAGTTTCACACCATAGGTCCAAATTTTGCAAAATGACTTTTCTGCACCTCTTGTTGTCAAGCATATCCGAATAAGTTTTGTCATTATAAATTTATCTATGTTTTAGTAAGTTCTGTTACTATAAATTTGAGTAAGTTTTGTCATAATAATGACATACTTTTACATTGTATGTCCAAAAGCATCAAAACAATTTTGTTGGTCGGGCAGATCTCAAGTTCTCAACGTTACATACAAACATTTCAAATAAACAAACAAACACAAAGAAACAAATCACCTAAATCCTCATTCTCAATGTCACGTCCAATAGCCGCATTACAAAGCACAACTCATATTACAAATTAAGTTATAACTCATATTCATTGCTCCGTTGTGTATAAAAAATGAGATTGTAATAAATTCTAATACTGAAGATGAATGTTCAAACACTGCAATTGGATGAATGTACTAATTCTTCAACCCTAACATTAACCCTAACATTGTACACATTTTCTTATCTAGTTAGGGTTTCCAAATACCACCCCGCCATTGCTAATCTGTGTCCATTCTAGAGCATTCCTCGTGATTATAGGCGGACAAGTAGAGTATTGCTCCCAGTGAGATTTTCAAAGATATTTCAGGCGCAAATTGCAAGAGGAGAATCCAAGTGGACATTGAAGGCGGAGAGTCCAGGTTGAGATTAGAGGCAGAGAGTACTTGGGTTGAGATTGGAGGCGGAGAGTAATCAAGCAGAGAGTCTAGAATGAGATTGAAGGCGGAGAGTCTAAGGGGAGATTGCAACTCAACTGATGCAGTGATCATTACCTTAGGATAGAGCACGCATAATAAGTTGTCGCCTTGGGGTGGAGCACGTAATACAAAGAGCTTTTGCATTGGAATTCATTTTGGTTGTTTTCGTCCAAGTAAGTTTTGGCACTCACCTTCAAATCAGGATTCACTTTCATTACTCTATGTTGTGGTCTGATCAGACACAAAATCATTCGTTTTTGTCAAAAAGTGCCACAAATTGGTTTATAGTGACGTGGGCCTCTCAAAATTTGACATAGAAATTCAATTTCGACTACAATTTCTTAGGATCTCACCCCCACATATGATAATTTGACATCAATATTCACTTGCATTTATTTTCTAGAATACCAAAAGGTAGGGGTTAGGCGTAAGTTTAACCGTACTATTTGAATTATTTTTAAAATACCAAGTGATGGAGGTTAGGCGTATGCCTATCCTCTATCATTTCAATTAGTTTTAAAAATTGCAAGTGATGAGAAGTTAGACATATGCCTAACCCCCCCCCCCCCCCCCCAAATCACTTGCAATTATTTTCTAAAATACCAAGTGATGGGGCTAGGCATTTGCCTTACCCCCATCACTTTGATTATTTTAAAAATTCCTAGTATTGGGGGTCTAGCATACGCCTAACCCTATCATTTGTATTATTTGTTAAATTATCAAGTGATGGAAGGGTTAGGCGTATGCCTAACCCCTATCACTTCAATTAATTTTTGAAATTGCAAGTAATGAGGGTTAGGCATATGCCTAACCCCCCAATCACTTGCAATTATTTTTTAAAATATCAAGTGATGGGGTTAGGCATATGCCTTACCCCTATCATTTTGATTATTTTTTAAAATTCCTAGTGTTGGGAGTCAAGCACACGCTTAATCTCTATCATTTGTATTATTTGTTAAAATACCAAGTTATGGAACGGTTAAACATATGCCTAACCCCTATTACTTCAATTATTATTTAAAATTGCAAGTGATGGAGGTTAGGCAAACGCCTGACCCCCATCACTTTGATTAATTTGAAAAGAAATAAACAGTGGAAGGTTAGGCATATGTCTAAACCCCTCCCCCCCCCAATACTTGGAATTTTCAAAAATAATTGTAGTGATAGGGGTTTAGGCGTATGCCTAACCCTTTTATGTTTATTTTCTTGAAACATTAGCGCGATGGTTTCAATGCACATGAATGTAAGTATTTCCCAGAGTTTGATCTATGGTTTGATGGAGAAGGTTGGAATACACGTGAAGAAGTTCCAAATATTGATGTAGAAGGGAAGAAAACGTACCAATTGGACCAGGTGAAATATTTGGTGGCCCTTCAACAACTTCAAATGCAATAGGTCTCGATGATCAAGCTCATGTTGAAGTTATAGTTGGGTTAAATGCTGCTTGAGGAGTTTATTTATAAATCATCTTTTATTCCATTTGGGAAAGATGTATTTAGCTTAGGTTTGAGAAATATTGAATCACAATCTTAAAAGACTACTTGGTGATAGATTTTATGTAATTACTTGGTGATAGATTTTATGGTGATAAAATCTATAAAATCTATCACCAAGTAATTTATTCTATTCAATTGTAATTATTTTGTAACGTTGCAAGTTATGAAAGGTTATGCATATTTCTATCGGTCTCAAAAATTTAATTGACAATTACAAGTGATGACAGTTAGGCATATGCCTAACCCTTTTATTTTATTTATGAATTAATTCATTTGGGACAAGTATTTGTCATATTGGAAATGGTAGCATCAATTTAATGTAAAAAAAAAAAAACATAAAAACAAAAAAAAAAAACTTGCAAATCATTTTCACTAGTATTTTTAGGTATTCGAATTAATCAAAAGCAAATTTTGACCAAAATTAAAAGTGCACATGCTATTGTGCACTTTTAATGAAATGGGTGTTCTGTGTACATACCATTGAACACATATTTTGTTAAAACTGAACCGTATTTTGTTAAAATTGGACTACGAGACTAGAAAAGTGATGGGGAGTATTGCCCTTTTGAATAGAGATAGGTCTCCAATTTTTCTAAAAAACTCTTATTGCACAACTAAGAGTATTGTGGAAAAATTGGGGACTTATCTCCCAGGGAGTGCATTTAAAGTTAAGACTAGGAATCACGTGAGTGCGTACTTTTGATCCCCCTATGTATATATTAGAAAATCACCTAAAAATTGTAAAAACAAATGAAGTTGATAAACACAATCTAAAGTTTTTTTTGTATAATTTCAAAAAAAATCACTTGTAAATATGTTTAAATTGATTTTTGTAGTGAAAAACAATACATTTTAGTTCAAACTTCTATCATTTTTTCTATGAGATTTAAAAACATTTGGTCCTGAAATTTATACAAAATCATAGATATATATAGGTAATGATTTAGCACCTAAAAAAATCTTAATTTAAAAAATATTTTAAGGCCAAGTACTGTAGGGGGTATGCTATTAAAACGCACTCACGTGTATTCCTAATCTTAAATTTAAGTGCATTCCCTGGGGCCTATCTCTATTGACAAGGGCAACACTCTCCATCATTTTTCCAGCCTGGTTGTTCAGTTTTAACAAAATGTGTGTTATTGTTGTTCAAAAGTATTCTATGCAACTCAATCAACTTTCAACTTCGTGCCTAATTTGACATTCCATGATATTCCAAACTTAGAAAATAAAGTACAATCTTATTGCCACTTTCAGAATCCTTTAATATGCTATGATTATGAGATCAACAAATCTAGAACAAAGATGAATCATTCAGTGCATTTATAAATTTGATTAGGAAACCAAGGTCAAAAGAGTTGCAAAGAGAGGCAAAGATGAGTGATTTCACTCAGAAAGTAAAATGCAATGCCGGTAACGACAGGCCCAAATCTCTACATCAGACTCGTTGCATCACACACATTCAATTAAATATTCTTCTCATTTTTTTTCCTCACCGCACGCATTGCTAGCGTCGTTGATTTTGGCTCAATTGAATATATATATATATATATATATATATATATATATATATATATATATATATATATATATATATATATATATATATATATATATAGTAATTGATATGAATTTCCTTAGCATTCACTTAAAAAATTATGATATTTTCAAAATTTCACCAAAATATATGGATATTTTTGACATGTAGTATGCTCATGCTTTCATCTACTAAAATTATAATATTCAATTTTAATGTTAATGACAATGCCAAAATAAATTGTAGAAGCTGATGCTAATTCTATGGTAATAGGTCTGTCTTTAGGGATTAATCCTTAACCCCTAACTACCCAAGCAGGCGTTTTTGGCCTGATGTACAGATTTCATCCGTATTTTCTCATCCGTCATGCACTTTTTGTGGTGTGATTTTTTTACTGAATTTTTTATGGGAAGTTAACTTCATGTATGTGTGATCCGATCGAAAAGGAAATAATTTTTGAAAAATTATGCCTCATTTTGTGTTGTAGTGTTTCACCGAAAATCTTGAAGATTTTGGTCTAAAAGTGTTCATGAAAAAAAAAAACTATTAAAATCAAGCATCCAAAAAATCTCCAAAAATCACTACACCTAAAGTACTACATTATAACCCATCACAACAAATTTCATCCACATATTGTCAATATCTTATTTGTAATTGAATTACAAAGTAATTTTTTATTTTATGTTTCAAAATTTATAAAAAAAGATTAGTGATAGTAGTCATAGATCTAACTGTATAGATAGAATCTAAAATTAAAAATGTATAACTTTTATTCATACATCAAGTTCTAAATATTCATATTAATTGCATTTTATAATGCATCTTTGCAAAACTGCCTAAACTGGACATAGGTGAGGACGTTTAGGGGTTAAGAGTGCAACGAGCTTTGTGATCGATTTTTAGTCAAATGTTGATTTTCATCTAGTTCGTAATTTCAAATGAAAATGGTCCCAATTAAGAAAGTGTAGGTATTGTCTTCTTCTTTCTAATCCAATTTACCATTCTTCAAAATTGTTAAAATTGCGTTTTTTACAACACTTTAAAGCTAAGAACCCTAATATTCAAATATACACTGTAGAAAAAGATTTGCTATAGGTTTTCTTTTTATGTAAGCTCAAAGCATGCCACCTGCACCTTGTTGTTCATCACTATTATTAACATTTTCCCTAAAAAAATCATACTATTCTGAGCATTTTTGTAATTACTACGATTTTTAAGAATTTGTTTTTGAAAAATCTTATGAATTTATTTTTATTTAAATAATTATGAAAAAATCAAGGTAAACAGGTGAAAACGATTCTTTAGAGATGAAAAACACCATAAAATATAATATATTTTAAAATGTGAGGAATTGATGAGGTTTGACCGGGTAATTGTCTAGTGAACACTTAAGGGCTAATCGGAAAGAGTGTCTCAAAGTGGAAACTCACCTTATACCCACCTCAGACCCGTTTTCATTTCAAAAAGATTCCAAAACTAGTCTATGTGAGTTGGAGAATAATCAACGGTAAGGCCGTGCACCACTCGTGGGAGTGGAACTCGTGACCTCCCCACATATATAAATAGTTACTCTGATCCTTTTTCGAGGTAGGCGTGAATAAAGTCTCAAATAAAGTGTTTGTTCGTCATACCAATGAGCCAGTGTCTACCAGAAAAGGGCTATTGGTGCAAGACTATTCTCCCCTTGTGACCTCCCCAATATTAGAAGAGAGATCCCACAAGTTCCCCCAAGCCAAAGGAACTATTCATAGACACTCTCTAGCGAAAATTGATAATATTGGGTATCAAACTCAGCATAGACTTAGTAGGCTCATTTCTTGTTTTTTGTTAACTCCTAGAATATTGATTTTAAAACTTCAAACCTAAATATTTAGTTGGAATTATTTTTTACCATTCAAATTTGTCACTTCTTCACAGTCGCTAAGGAAATTGAGTGTCTAAAGGGAACTACAGGTCTGTTGGTAATGAGTAGGTGGCCAAGTTGGTACCACTTCTTCGAATAGGCTCTTCACTTGCATTGGTCCTTCGGGCCATAGTTACTTTATCTCTTTGGTGATGAGTTATAGAGGATAATTTTTTGGATTGGAAGAAAACCCATGACCGAATGGTATTCAAGAAAGTTACGATATTGTGTTTGTCTTACCCTCAACTTTTCAAACAATTTGATTCTAAATAATCTTAAAGATCATAAGGTAGAAACACCCAATTCTTTCCTTGCATCTATTGTTGTTTAATAGACTTGCTCTAAAACCATCCCATACAGTGCTTTAAAACCGTCTCCAATGTCTTCCAAAACTGATAAGATGTTTTTGTATGAGAGATTTGAACACATGTACCTGTAAATTGATAAGTGTGAGGTTGCTAAGTCAAGTCACATGAGCTTGCTAAGTCAAGTCACATGAGCTTCTAGTTGTAGTTAACTACCAGTTCTAGTAGGTCATACACATGGAAATGCATGCATGTGTACATTTAAAAGCCCCATAGTCATCTCTCTTTATTTGATTAGTTTTGTAATTGCATGGTTAGAGAGTGAGTTTGCATATGATGGGAGCTAATCTACATAGAACTTCAACTTGTAGTTTTAAAGCTTTATATATACTATTAGTTGTCTTGCATCTGTGCGCACAAATATCTCCACTATTTAGGCCTTCTTTACTAGTAGAGAAGATGATGAAAGCACTAACTAGACAACAACAAGAGAATGTAGTTTCTATGCTTCAAAGAGGGATTCCGTAAAGAGAAATTGCAAGAACTTTGCATGTTAGTGTAGGAAGTGTGCATAACTTTCAACATACACATCTTCCTAATGCAGATCGTGCATGCGGAGGTAGGCCATGGTTAATGACGAGGCGATGGAACAAACATGTGTGTTAGAAATGACTAGAAGAAGATTAGATATTGTTGTAAATGTAGCAAGACTAGTCCATAAAGACTTTGGGGTAGAAGTGAGTGCTTAAAGTGCAAGGCATGCACTTCATAAGGTGGTTTAGGTGCACATATGAAGAAGAAGAAGCTGCATCTTTCTAGCAAAAATGTCAACGCACATTTAGAGTTTGCAAGACTCTACCAAATCTGAACAATGGATGATTGGAGTAAAGTAATCTTCTCATATGAGTCTAAAATCAATTGATTTTGTTAAGATGGAATGTCTCGATGTTGGACACATGATCCTAAAGAGTGTTCATCACGAACTATTATTCAAACAATGAAACATGGTGGCGGGGGAATTATGATTTGGGAAGTATGTGCATTCATGGAGCTGGATTAGTATGCAAAGTAGAAGGCCGCATGAACCAATATCGTTACTGGACATTTGTATGGTACGGTCTACTAACTCCTCTTGGTGAACTAACTACATTTTGGTGCACGTCTGTGCAATTTGAGTATTTTATCTAAAAAAGCTAACTTTCAAACTAATTTGAAAATTATGTAGCAATGATTCAATGAAAAATGAGTGAACCAACTTCTAGATTTATGTACATATTATCCAAAAAGTAAAATTTTAGATTGTTAAAATGATTTTGTTTTGAAGATTTTGAATATCAAAACTCCCAATTTAATAGCAATTTTACCAATTTATGATCAAACTTTGAATGTAAATATAGTTCATATTTGATTCTATATTTAAAAATCTACAGACAATCCAACTTGCATAATTTCATTTTCAAGTACATTCAAAAAAGAAATCCATCAAAAAAGCTTTTTAAAATAGAGAAAAAATTCACCCTCCCAAAAATAACACATTTTAAAATTTGAAACTTTAATCAATTCAAAAACAATTGAAAAAATCGTAAGATATTTTTCTTCACATATTTGAAATTTTGAATTCTAGAAAAATTCTCAGGGAGTGCGCTATTGAATAAAGCCAGGAATCACGTGCGTGCATCCCCATTATTAAAATACCCATGTATACATTTTTTTTTGGCTAAAATTAAGCAATATATGTACAAATCTCATAGCCTCAAAATACATTTCCTTATGTACAAAAGGGCTAAAAATGAGGAATTTAACTCCAAGCTCCATGTATATCTACTTTCCGCTCGATTGAAATTGTCTCCGATACATACATTTTGTACATGCTTGTTCTAAATAATACCCTTGTTGTGCACGCACATGTATAATTACAATACTTGAAGAGTGCACTCCCCGAAAAATTCATAGCTCAAAATTCCATCCACAATTCTTTTTCCTTTTCTCTTTTAGAATTTAGAGTGCATATTATGCATTGTGACAATGCACTAGTTTACCCTTTGTTTCATCCTCCATTAAAATATAATGCCGAATTTTAAATTTTCTATCAATTTTTTTTCTCTTTTATTGGTACGGTCCATCTTACGACTTTAGATTTCTCAAAATAAATTTCTCTCTCTCAAATGGATTTTTTAAATTCTCAGATCCACAAAAGAGTGCAGAAGGACAAGAATTCTAGTGGACCGTACCATACAAACGCCATATTGGGAAATCTAGAGCATAATGTCGATAGGACAAGTCATTAATTTGATTTAGACCCTTCTCTTGTAATTTTCCAACATGTCAATGCTCTTATTCATACCACTAGGATTCTTCAAGAGTGGTTTTCTCAACGGCATTTCATCTCTTCTACTTTGGCTTGCTCAAATGCCCAATTTGAATGCCATTAGAACATTTATGGGCAATTCTCAAAAGACAATTAAATTGATATGAGCATCCACCAAGTGGAATGATTGAATTGTAAGATTGTGTGGTAGAAGTTTTCTATTCTATTACTTCAGATGATTGTAGAAAGCTTGTAGAAAGCATGCCTCGCCAAATTACAACTATACTAGGAGCAGAAGGAAAGTGAACAAAATATTGAGTGATTCTCTTCTTGGAGTTACAAAAGTGATCAAATGTATTAGCAAACTTTGAAAAAAACTCTCTTATCTAGGCATTGTTTTGGAAGGAATTTTTTTGAAACATGTATGTTCTCACACATAGTATCTCAATAAAGTTACTATCTACAAGTTCATGTCTTTAAATTTTCCCCCATGATTAATTGAATAAAAAATTTGATTGAATTTTGATTCTATAAAGATAAGTTTTATGCCAAGCCTATGGGATGGTTTAACCCCTAAAGGACCCGGGGGGGGGGGGGGGGGGGGGTTGGGTTTAGCTTAGCTCTTGTTTTCTTGACTAGCTCTTATAACAAGCTCAATTCCTCATTGGTGTGGGTTAATTTTGACGATCGGCACTGTTGAAATTTAAGAAGACTTACATAGCTTTTGTATGAAAAAAGGATCAACAAAATCGCACAATTTTTGAGAAAATGCCACCGTTGAGAAGATTGATGGAACTTGTTTAGGGTATTTTGTACATATGCTGAAATCTGATTGATCAAAAGTGCTCCAAAAATTCTGAAATTTCTACCATGCATAATGATCATCATTTTGAACATGTGCAAAAAAATTCACAGAATTTGGAGGTGTGAGGAGAAAGATATGAGGGTCTCAAGTGACGCCCAAATAGCCTCCTTGTAGCTCAAAAAAATCACCAAAAATTGCACACTTCATGAAATTTCGATCAAGAAGTATCCACGTATTCAGCTCTAAAAAAGAACCAGGGTCTCTTTGTTGCTCACCTTACAATTCACAGTCCAGCAACTCAAATTTCCTCACTTTTTAGTTCCAGAAGCCACGTGGTGGCCTCGTGGTCCTTTAGGGATTAAGTGGTTTTAACCCCTAAAAGATTGGAAGGATGCATTGTATCCAAGAATAATTTCATTCTTTTAGTAACTTATTTGGATTCCATAATTTTGACTCAATGTTAACTAGGAAATTGTAAATGTCCGTTATGAGAACACAAAAATCCATCAAGATATGCAATTAAATTAATTTATCCATCTAGGAAAAACTAAAACTTCAATGCATGTGAATTGGGACGTGATAGTTAGGGAGGTTGATGACCTAGAGGGTGTTTTCACACTAGGACGTCATATTTGTCAAAAAAAAAGTGTACATTGTATGAAACATTTGCCATTACTATGTCATTACTACTATATAATAATTAGGAAAATGTTTAAATATATTTGAATGGAATATTTTTAGAACATTTGGTATCTTTCTACATATTTTTATATTATTTTGGAATATTCCAAAATATTTTTGAAATCTTTACACATTTTATGCAATGTAGCAACTAATAACAATCATAAACACCGCCTCAACAAGTCACGAACAAGTCACTTTATCCAAACATAAATCTTTCGGAATCAATCATCGTTGTTGTATTTAGTTTTAGAACAACATTTTTTGTGAGAACCTAAATACATTACATCTTTGTATGCTCTTGAAATTTCAAACGCTAATTATGGTTCTAGAATTTATGAGAATGTTGTGAATGACCTGCTGATTTTGCTCAAAAAAATCAAAAAACAACTCATGATCAAACCTTATAATCATGTAATATGTTCAATAGATTGCCCTAAAAATTAAAATACAGTCTCACGGCTAAATATTCTTTCAGCTTCAACAGTGAAGTTTTCTATATAAACACCAGTTGAGAGAGACAATTGTGTTCTTGAAAGCATTATGAGAAGTGATAAATTTTTAAAGATGAGCATGGTCCTTTAGGGGTTAAGCAACTTCGACTTTGAAATTTTATAGCAATTACTCTGTCTGTCCCAATATAATGAGCATCTCCTAAAATTCAGTATAGTGCTAGAAACACTATCATTAGTAAAAACAAGGGGCATCATTTTGATGTGAAAATGGTATGAAACTAACATGGACTTTGACATTAGAACTAGCATGGACCTTGATATTGAAATCACACGAGATCCCAGAGTTTACAATGGAATGATGACATGAATTATGTGTTAAAATGACACAGATCATCCAAATAACTAGTGATTAGCTCCTTTGTGTCAAAAAAGAAGAAGAAAGTAATTAGTGCTTGCCAATGCAACATGAACCTCATGTTACAAAGTGCATGAGCTTTGCATGAGATCCATGTCAGAATGATGCTACATGATTTTCACATGAAAACCACACTACATTTATCTGCCCCAAGTTTACTAATGATGTTGAAATTTAGGAGATACTCATAATATTGGGACAGAGAGAGTACATGGCTAGCTCGTCCACAAATTCTTTTTTGTTTTCTTAGAAAATTATCATTTTCAATTGCAAATACTAAAATAACCTTCTACCTTGAAAAAAATGCTTCCAAGTATAAATTGAATTGCTTATGTTGGCAATTTTAGGTGTTTCTACCTTATCGGCCAAAGTTGTGGGCAACGATAGGTAACTTTGTACACTTGATTCTCATAAGTTGCATAGCTTCAAAATTAGATTCTTCATTGAGTTATAAGAACAGTACAAGGAGTGGTCTAGCATTAGAGTTAACCGAAAAGTCAGCCCAAAGAGGAAAGTTTAAGCAAACTTATGTTGAATTCCTCTTGAATTCATATTGAAATATAAATAGACCAAAAACTAGTCTATGATGAGTTGGGAGACAATCTAAAGCAAGCCACTGTCATTATTTTCCACACTTCGCAATGACTCCCACACCTTCCACCAAAGCTCCAAGCCTATGGCCCACAAGGGGACAATCTATGACACGACACTATTCAACCTAAGTATAGTTCAAGAAAGAGGTTAGAAGTAGAGCAAAAAGGGAGGTTAGGCGGGCTTCTTTTTTGTTAACTCAATTATCCCCTAAAGGTTTAATCCCTATATGGGATTGATGGATGAGTTTTCTCTTCCATATCTCCTTCCTCATGGACCTCTTGACGATGCAACATTTTTTGGAGATAATTCATGGAATTGTTGTCCTATCCAACGCTTGGATTTTTTGTTACTGGATTACATTTCTAAAATTGCGAACATAAAAGTATGTGAAATTTTGACCAAATGAAAATTGCATTGACTTTAGTTTAAAGTGGCCTTGCAAAAAAGAGGTCATAGATTTAAAGAACACAATAAGTTCGAAAAATCACCATATCAAGAGTATCTCATTTCAAATCCATTCCAAAAAAATTTACTCAAAAAATATTAATATTTTTTTTGTAATCAAATTTAGGGGGAATTTTAAATTTTAAATTTCAAGATTTATAATAAAATATTAGTGATAGCATTGGTGAATTTAACCATATATATGGAATCTAAAATTGAAAACCTACAACTTTCATTTCTATATCAATTCCAAAATATTCTTCCAAATACTACTTCATCATGGTTTTTTCTCAAATTGTCAATTCCAGGGTCACCTTGTGACCTTTAGGGGTTAACCCTTAAGTGCCTAGTTGACCACGTTCAGATCATTGATGTGTCGAAAACGTGAATAACGGAAAATTCGTGATGAATTTGAATTTGAATTGTGAGGTTTAGATTTAGAGATTTATAATACTCATCTTTTAGAAAAATAAAATTTCAATTTGGAGCTATGGAACTATTAAAATATCTATGAACAAAACGTAAAAATATTGCGGATATTTACAAATACAACACATATAATATGCGGTATTTCTCGTGTTTGGAAGTTTCTTATCTTGTTTTATTTTTTTTGATTGTGTCCTCTTATTGTTGTTCCATTAGTGTATGTGTTCCGATCTTGATCAATGTACCAACTGCTTTCATATTTTAACCCCTAACTGCCTAAGCGTCCATTTTTTGGACGATGTACAGATTTCATCCATAATTTCTCATCTGCCATGCACTTTTAGCAGTGTGGAATTTTTACTGTAGATTCTATGGGAAGTTAGCTTCATGCATATGTGATCTGATTAGAAAGGAGATGATTTGTGAAAATTTTATGCCTCATTTCATGTTGTAGTGATTCACCCAAAATTTTGAAGATTTCAGTGTAAAAGTATTCTAAAAAAAGTCAACTCATATAATTAAGCAACCAAAAAATCTCCAAAAATCACTACACTTAGAGTAGTACATTTTAACCAATCACAAAAAATTCATCCGTAGATTGTCAATATCTTATTCGTAATTGAATTACAAAATAATTTTGAATTTCACATTTCAAATTTTATACAAAATTATTGGTAACAACAATCATAGATCTAACCGTATGGATAGAATCTAAAATTCATAATGTACAACTTTTATTCATATATCAAGTTCAAAATATCCCTCTAGGTTGCATTTTATAATGCATCTTTGCAAAACTGCCAAATTTGGAGAGGGCTCTAGGCATTTAGGAGTTAACATATAAATTTTGTCCTAAACCGTACATGGACAAGTCACTCTCATTTATAAAAGTCACAATAATTATGTGTGAGTCTATTCTTGATATGAAAGATTGCATTGGAGAGGTGTTGATATAGGTCATTGATGAACATCTTTATTTTCATTTTTGAAAATTTAACCCAAATTCTATTTAACTTTGAAGTCACACACCCTCCAAAATCTCATTTTTGAGTGTGCATTATATGATTCAAAGACATACTGTGCTATGATCTTCTAATCCAACGGTCCAATCTTACCAATAACAAGCTTTTAACTAAAAACGATTTTTTTTGGCAAAGCTGAGGCAAATAGGACCACAACAATTGTGAATGGGGAGAGCTGCGATAATTCATGGAATCCCATCCCCATGTCCAACATCCTCAATTCATTCTAGAGACCATTTCCGAGAGGAGAATAGATGAGCTTATTTAATGCATGTACGTAGAAAAGACTTGCTTCTAGACAAGGACATCCCCCAGATGGGACGCACCCCCTATTTTGAAATTCAACTTTCAGTGCACTAGCAAAAAAAGTACCTTTGGTCAGCAAATTTCAATGGGGGGCATTCCCCATCGCAGCCTTGGAATACCCATTGCCCCTTACAAAGTCCCCATAATACAAAATTAAAATTGAACCCTAATTAATTATTTAAATAAACTTTATAAGATTTTTCAAAGTTTTTTTCTTGTAAAAGTCATAGTAATTACAAAAATGCTTAGAATAGTATGAAAATTTTAGGGAAAATGTAAATAATAGTGTGAACAAGGTGTAGGTGGCATGCTTCTTGAACTTAAAAACTTTTTTGTAGTGTAGACTGAAATTTTAGGGTTTTGAGCTTTAAAGTGCTATAAAAAACGCAATTTTTACAATTTTGAAGAACAGTAAATTGGACTAGAAAGTAGAAGGTAGCCCCTACACTTTCTTAGTTGGGACCATTTTCATTTGAAATTAGGAACTAGGTGAAAATCAGCATTTGACTGAAAAACAATCAAACATGGCCCCACGGGGCTCCTTGCACGCTTAAGGGTTAAAGAAAAAAAAGCACCAAAAAGCTATGGTTCCTCCAGAACCACCCTGGGCACTAAAGGGTTAAGGATCCTAATCCTCCTGTCAAGCATTCAGACAGCCGGATTAGCTTCAATATTGTACATTGGCATCATAAAGCATTGATCTAGAGCATCACTTATCCAGTCCAGTAAAAACAAGTGAACAATCCAGATGGGAACCAGAATTCTTAGTGGCACCTTGAATCTTTCAATAGAGGACGTGTCTTTGTTGTGATGGATACTATTACAAGGGATCACTGATTTGCCGTTACTGCTAGCAACTGACCTTCATGCCTCTACAGTACAGGCTGTACTCGGACGTGAGATGCCTCTTGTATATGGAGCATCAGATGAAGAATTGCCACGATTGTGCGGCAGTGAGATTGCCAGGCTAAGTAGGCTTGGGAGTAGATTTAGGAACGGCAGTGTCAGGCTGCACTGCGATGCCCTTCAAGTCCAACAAGCAACGATCCTTGAGCTTTGGGTCAAAGCGCAACACATCTGTACACTGCCGTTGCTTGAACACCGCCTCCAGCTCTTTCTCAATCCGTCGTGCCACCTCCTTCAGCGCTTTGGCTGTTGGAGGTCCCGGTGCTGCCTCCTCCACCAGACGTTTCTCCTCATCTGCCATACATACGAAACAACGCACCTATTACTACTACACATCTGACTTGTCAAATTCACTGGCAGTGCTAATCACACTGTTTTGGAAACTTGAGTTACTTCTACTTGACCTATTCCATCAAGCTTCCGTATCGTCTAATCAAATGCTCATGATAATCTCCTCGATATCTGTTTACAAGATAAAGCGTGGGAGCCAAAGTTATTACTTACCAGTCATGAAAGGAGTACAATCTAATGCATTCTCCCAAAGGTTTTGCATTTCACCGTTGTCGTTACCCTCTGGAATAGATCCATTCTCAGATATCCAAATATCACGTGTGCCTTCAAGGAGAGCACGACTGGGTTTTGTCACATGCATGATCTTCACATAGTGGCATTGCAGAGGCTTCCTCGCAAAATGGAGCCTCATACTTTGATACACCTGTAGATCATCATTCGTCACTTACAGACAACTCCGGAATTACAAACTGAGGCTGTCAAAGCACACCTCATTGTTAAAACGCTAATTCTTTTACAGACTGCAGGAAGGACCAAAGTTGGGTCGAGGGTAATGACATACTTGTCGTGAGACACCAATGTAGCAGAGTGTCTTGTTCTCGTCAAATATAGCATACACACTAGCCTTGACACCAGGTTCAGTGCAGTCCACTATGTGACCATCGTCCGTTAAATAAGGAATAAGCTCGAGGCTTTTCAAGGAAGAAGCCTCTCCTCCAGCAGCAGCTTGAGCAGATTGCCTACGCAACGCGTCTTGCTTCCTCCTATATTCTTCTTGTGCCTGCATGTAAGTTTTACAGACAATGGTCACGAACTCCTGATGGGATCATACTTACACCTAAGTGTCCAAATGGCCTTCAATAGGAGTTGAATTGAATTATGAGAGAAAAGTACCAAAAGGTATCAATAGAAAGAAGAATATGAGTTAAACCCTAAGTGCCTAAATCGAAAAAACTGACAACGTCTATATCTATAGGACTTCAAATGAATGGTTTGGAAGCTTCTAGGAAGGAACATTTAGTATACCAAAGGAAAGAAGGAAGTTTGCTCTTTAGATGAACTTTTTAAGCGTCTATTATTAGATACCGATGTTTGAAGTGTACTTTCTATTTTTAGTTCAGAAGAATCAACGGGAAAAACCCAAAAAATTCAACAATTTGACCAATTAGTTTTAGTGTGAGTACCTGAGCAGTAGCCTGGCGGGTTTTCTCCTGATGCTCATCCGCAGCTGCAAGCTTTTGCTTCCATTTGGGCTCTGCACAGGGATCGCTGATGAAATGAACAAATGTAACCTCAGATTTCAGTGACAAACAATGCTGTGACCATACCATGGATGGTCTAATTTCCAGTATTCACAATTCCGAATGTTCAAGAATTTTTCTACAACCATACATGAACTGATAACAACCTTACCCCATATTATTAGGTTACCGCAAACAGTTTCACCTGGTATCTAGTTACACGGAAAGGAATCACCTGCGGCGGAGGCGAACACGGCTACTTGTGGTTTTTGAGATACTCTCAAACTAGTTTGCTGAATCTTGCACAAAAATTGCTCTCTGCCAAAACACAAAAAAACATGATAAGCCTGCGAACACCAAAGATGAAGGTCTCCTCAGCTAAGTAAAGTAGTAGGTGTCCTGCTCTGCAAACAACCCTTAATGACCTTCAACACAAGCATGTTCACGATTACAAACAAGAATGTGATGTCAAACAGAAACTTGAAACTGGCATCGCAGACTCACCCCATGAAAGCAGATTTGGGCAAGGCCATAGCCGGAACAACATCCTGGCCGTTCTTACAAACCACGCCATGGCCTCTCAAGCTCGCTGCAATCGCCGCCATGGCTCCTCTTCTGTACTCAAAGCTCCAGAAAATTGGCTCACATTCCAGCTGAGCTTCCGCACCACCACTCACAAGTCAGAATGCAACAGTACAACGCACTTGGCAATCCACAACACGTAAACTTCGCACCGTTCTTGCAACTGAACTGCAAAGTTCCGAAGCAGTGGACATCAGCGAGCCAAAAACGTGATCATTAGTAACTTAGTTACAGTGCAAAGGGAAGGAGATTACTCACTGTTGCCGTGGACACACACAAAATGGTAGATTGAACTAAGAGGGACTGTGGCGATGGCCAGAGCAAAGCTCTCTCGCCATGCAGAGGCAGGGCAAGAGCGAGGTGGAAGAGATGGATGACATTCATCCATTATGGATGAAAGAAAGGCGCTGGAGCTTTATCCACTGGGCCAGCCAGGTGGGAGATATGTGGGGGAATAATATCTAGAAGCCGGCGGCCAATGAAGGAGCTCCAATGACCGGGAACAAACCCGGATGGCCCCACCATAACTTAGTTCCTGTTCTGTTCTGTTCCCGTGTGTTCCCAAACCATTTTCAGTGAACTAGTGTGTCAGAGTTTGCGATTCTTGTCCCACAAGAGGATGCAATTTGGAAATGAGGGCCTCTTTACACTAGAGGCGAGAAGTCGTGAGGAGAGAAATTTCAGCCAATGAGAAATTGATCTTCTCAGTTTCTAGGCCTCCCATTGGCTGAAATTTCTATCCTCACGGCTTCTCACCTCTAGTGTAAAGAGGCCCTAAGACTCAAATCTCACAGCTGAAGGTCCTACTTCCTTGATAGTTGGATTCAAAATCAACAATCTCATTTAGAAAGTACAACTGAAATCTTGCATCACAATCTCGAATTCTGTTGGTTTTGGAATCGCATTAAGCTTGATTTAAGAACTAAAATTGAAATCTTGCATCACCATCTCAAACTCTAACACCCCCTACATTCTTGTTCTTTAGCAATGGAACCAACATACGTTAACTTGAAGTATTAAATATCATTTGTGTGTTAAATATCATGAATGGTTGAAAGCATCTTCCATAGACACAACAAAGCATTGAGTAATGTTATTTGGCATTGTGATCTTAGAGATCTTCACCCCAATGGTACTAATGAAAACATTTTAAAACCGTCCCCTTATGAATAGCATGCATTCAATCAAGGGTTGATTATAGATCCACCTTAAATTATTTATAAATGTGCCGGAAGTTCATAAATCAATGTATCAGAGTTTTTATACAAGAACCCTTACTTCTATATATCATTCGTAGCAACAAAAAATCAAATCAATTTGATAATTAAATTTTGGTAAGGAGCAAATATGGCAACAAATGAATAAAATTCTACCACCAACAACATGGCTGTTAGAATTCGCAACCTTTGTTTCACAAGAGGAGGCGATTTGGAAACGAGACTCAAATTTAACGGCTAGGGCTTACCTACTACTTTTGCAAGCGATTGTTGGTTTCAAAATCAGATTGGAATCTCCTATCACAATCTGGAACTCTTACACCTCCTAGTATGAAATATAGAGACACATCTTTGCTCTACAATATTGAATGGTATAAATGTATGTGGAATTTTCCTATTATTAACCCTTAAAGGCCCAACCGACCCCCATGGGGTTGATGGATGATTGTTATCATCTATATCTCCTTCCTCATAAACCTTTTCACCATGAAACATTTTTTAGAGATACTTCATCAAGTTGTTTTCCTATTCAACAGTTCGATTTGGTGTTATTAGAGTACATACTTCTCTAAAATTACAAACGTATAAGTATGTGAGATTTTGACCAAGCCAAAACTGCATCGACTTAAGTTCAAAAGTGGCCATGCAAAAATGAGGTCATAGATTTAAGGAATTTTTTTTTTTTCAAAAAATCACCATGTCAAGAGTATCTCATTTCAAATCTGAATCAACATTTTTTACTCAAAAATTATTAATATTTTGTTTGTAATAAAATTTAGAAGGAATTTTTAATTTTTACTTTCAATTTTTATAATAAAATATTGGTGATAGCATTAGTGAATCTAACATATGGATGGAATCTAACCATACGGATGGAATTCAAAATCTACAACTTTCATTTGTATATCAATTCCAAAATATTCCTTCAAACAATACTTTATAATGATTTTCTCAAATTGTCAATTTCAAGAACACATTGTGACCTTTTGGGGTTAAATATAGAAATTAGAAGGATTTTTTCTATTTTCAGTTCAAGTACTATGGAGTTATCCCTTTAATGTCCCGATTCAACATTGTTTTTAAAGATTTGTTATAAAATGTTCGATGAAAAACAAAAATAGAGTTGATGTACAAAGCAAAGTTGTAAATGTCAATGTGAAGATCACATCTGTAGGGTTGGATTCATCATATTTTTTATTAACATTTTTAAATTAATTTTTCAAGATTTTATCTTGAAATTCAATTTAAAATCCAAAAGTAACACAAAAAAATTGAAAAAAATTGTAATGAAATTGGAATAACATGCACTACAACATGGTATGGTTTCCATTATTTGATTCTACTTATTTTGGAAAATCATGTTTAAGATCTCACTTTTTGAACTCAAAATGAAACTTGACATAAACCAATTGTGTTGTTTTTCAAAAAATCACAATATCTTATTTTGAAGATCCATGCCTTACAAATGATAGTCAACTAGCACAAGAACCAAGAGAAATTTGGATGGATGAAAAATTGTAAAGGATGTAGTGTTGAGAAAGGTTGCAATTTGTTCGTCGTTCATTATATGGACGCAGGCGTGTTAAAGGGTTAACATAAAGATTTACTCTATGGCACACTACCGGTATTTTGGTGTTCATGGTGTCAATGCATGCATTTGTTTTGTGCAAGTGTAGTGTTTCTTTTTGCACAATCAGCAGCACTGGCAACTCGGTCAAGGTATTCGACACTCTTATGTTGGCTGCGAATACTGCGTAGAACTTCCAGAACAACATGAGGTTTTTTTAAAGCACATGCCTCCATTGCTCGACATGTGCCCTCCTGCATTTCACATGACCCAATGTCATTAATACCTCAGCAAATGGTGATGTCCTTCTATATTAGGCACTGCGTACATGCTTCCTCTATACTTGTCACACCTGAATGATTGTATGTGCAATTATTTACAGGCAAATCAACTGTTTGAAGAAGAGAACCTGTATATGATGATGCTCATCATCCATATGTGCAACAAGAAATGTAATGAAATCTTTCACCTGTAATGTTACACATCCACACCTGCTCGGTTACAAACCTTGTTTAAAACAGCTACTGTACTGAGTGTACGTCTACCAATGGTCCTACACCATGAATAGTTCAGTACTTATGGTTTCTGAGCTGGTGTATGATTTCTCGTGTAATGTGGTCTGTCGTTTGCTCATTGACAGTAGACAGTTACTAAGCCACAAGATTCCTTCTGCTCAAATACCGGTAGTAGAATTATGTTGGAAATGAAGGCACTTACTTCAGAGTCACTGAAAGAGGAAGGCATAGTGGTAAAGAACATCGCCACAGACGGCAATATGGCTAAACGGATGGTGTTACTGCTATCGTCCATGCGCTTCGTGAGAACTTTGACGAGCTTGGTCCTCTGCTCTTCTGTAAACCCCATCACCCATAAGACACAATTTTGAAGACATTAGAGATTAATTAATCTGTATGCGTGTGCAAGGTGATCTTTAGATACTTAACCACAAGGAAAGAAGCGCTGTAAGAGAAGCTATATTAGTATGAGTATATACAGGTTTGCATGCAAGAATACTAGTATTGGTTGATTAGCTGATGTTGCCATCAATACTGGTGAGAAATTACCACTCAACATGGAGCCATAAACTCGAAGAAACTGATACAATACGTGAGTGGTTGCTCGTCGCACATCAAAAAAATAGTCTTCATCTATGCACGTTTTCACAACAGGAAGAAGATCTGAAACTTTCATGATCTCTTGCATGTGTGCCTGCCATTTAGAAAAAGATGGATTAATTTCATTCCGTGTCAGTTCACAAGTCCTGTGCAGGATCATTTCCTCTAAAGAACAAATCTAACTGAACAACAAACACAGGCATGATTTCTACCACGATTGTTATGACCGAACGCTCTTGTGGAATTGTAAGATGTGGTACGACATCAATGCAGCTACCAATGAACCAACTTATATGCATACAAATAACATGACCTATTGCCCTGCAACTGAATAAGTAAAACTTGTACATGGGTAGGTACATAGTTGAACTGAAAATACGATCTGAGGTTCAGATAAGTTGAGAACCTGGCTACACAGGTCTCTTCTTAGAAATGTTCCTATCGCCACCATTGCACCATACCGTATAGCAGCTTCTGTCTGATGCAAATCCCGCCAAGAAAACCTAATGTTATAACCACATCCCCAGACGAGACTGTATTCCGAGAAATTAATAATAAATTATATTCACTACTTGAGCACAAATGGGATTCTTACTTTGCTTGCACGCCAAACGCCACAGGGAATCAGAAGTTTTCCAATGATGTCTGGAGCAAGAGGAGCCCATGATGATTCCAACTCTGGCCTCTCAAACAACTCGTCCAGAAGCTACTCTAACAACAACAACAACAACCTGTCCAGATTACTGTCCTTCCGAAATTTGTGCCTCTGTGATGTTCACACCAGACACGCAAGAGATAAACAAAAGTGCAATACACATACGTCAAATTGCTGAACCGCCTCTCCTTCAAAATATTCCCACCCCTTATTAAAATGATTAGAATCACCTGCAAGAAGCTGATTCGAAGAGCAGGATCTTGGTCGGTTTGCAAGCATACACGAAACACTGGTATGAGTGATTCCAGATGAGGACCCACCTGCACAACAATATTCCTCATTTAGTATTCAAGAATTGGTGGCTCAAACGAATTGAGAGATAAAATGTGGCTTCGATTGGCATAATAATATTACGTACAGTGTCTTTGGCATTCCGCATGAAAGTCTGAAACATAAGCTTCCCTGGCAATCCTGAGGACCACCCTTCATGACCAGCAGTAATAATGCCCAACATGCTATGAATATGTTGCACATAGAGCTCTCGCGCTGATTCCATTTCCAACGCTTGCGCAAGAGCTTCAAGGACCTGACCCGATCTCTTTTGGAGCTGTGCATCCCCTTCAACACTCTGGAGCTGCAGCCCCTCAACACAATTCACATTTATTAATAGCTTCCTTTGGAGGAAAAGAGCTCAAGAGATATATTTGTAGCAACAAAAAATATACCTGGAGGAGCAGAACAAAGATCTTGAACGATGAGGATTTGCACAATGCCCCCGCAACTTGAATTAAGTTGATTAATACTGAAAGTAGCTGCCAGATGACCATTTCAGATCATTAGTAACAAAATTTTCAGTCTCAGAATGACTGGATGAATTCAAAGCTGATATTATAGAACATTTGGTACAATCTTGTACAGTACATGCTAGTATTGCAAAAGATGGTGATGGATCAACGTACTTCATCAAGGATATTCAATACACAAGTAATGTACAAAGTAATGATGACATATGGGCAGGTGATTGGAATGGAAGAACATGCATGTTTTCCAATACAGAGATATATACATTGTACTGTCACCTAATAAAGAAGAAATGCAATAATTGGAGAAAAACAAAGACCATTTCCAGTATTTAAGCAGCACTCCAACACAAGTTTGCACAAACAAATGGGCAATTTTACCTGATTCTGAATAGCAGTATGATCACTGCAACATATTTCTCTTTCGTATAGCTTCTCACAAATCTGCAAATAGAATCTTGATATGATCACTCAACAGAGCTTAGAAACCCCAATTCATGAAATTAGATTGAGTGCATTCATACATCCTATTTTATTGTGTAGTATATTCTTCCCACTGCAGTAAGCAATGCACTAGTTTAAAATACGAGCCGGGATTGGAACAAACCTTCTCAACGTGTTTCTTTTCCATTTCTTTGCTAGGTGTACCATACAGAAATGCAGCAATAACAATGAGCACATTTGCTCTCTGTAGACAAACACTAAACAATATTCAACACTAATTTTGACAATGTAATCAAAAATTAGAAAATGAATTGGAAAGTAAGTTCCAACACTGAGTTTCATTAAGATGATTTCTCATCATCAAGATTCTAGGAACTACATCCATTATAAACATGTGTATTAGCAGAATTCAGGTTTGAAGGTAACCATACTTGGCTAGCTATGAGAAAATTCGATACCTGAGCCTGACTTGTTGTTTTATTACCAAGAGGTTTTAAAACCATAGGCAACCATTTCTCAGGGGACACATGAAATCCAACAATGTGAATGGTAGCAACAACTCGCTTGGCAACTTTTACATCATCGTCCCCCACTGCACTGCACTAGCTCACCATGACGCATGTCATTTTGATATTGCAAAATTTGGAGATCCACTAGTGCTTCTGACTAAAATCTGTGTAGAACGGCTATCTACAAGCTCATTGCGAAAGCAATAATTACTTTTCAGTTCTGTCTCAGTAATGGTCCCACTGTGAATCCAACACTCACAACAGGTACAACCACCCTATATAAATACAAGCAAGAGATGTTTAAAGAGAGGTCAAGAGACCTCCAAAAGGCTGGAATGAGGATGTCGAGGTTATCCTTTGCAAATCCTTCTGCCAATACCTAGGCATTCACATAAAAGGACATGCTCAGGAAGAGAATATTGTAAAACTCTTGTATGTCCAATGCTTTCTCCCATATATACATATAGGTACAAGGAAGATAACCTACCAAGAGGGTGTGAAGTAGACGTGCTGCGCTTAGTCGAGTTGGAATGGTCCAGTGTTTAAGCTCTTGGAGAGCCGGTTCTATCATCGGTCTCAAGAATACCTGCCTAGCACGACTACAAGCATATTAGAGTAGAAGATTTTTGGAAGTTACAATGAAAATGCTGCAAAAGTGAACAACTTCAAGAGCTTGGGCAACAAACAAATGCCTTTGCAATAATGAAAACTGAATCTATTAAAGCTGGATACATGAAACACTTTTCAAAATGTATTTATTTATTTCCAATTCATGTCAGTGGGAAAAATTGATACCTTAGCCATAAGCCGACACCCAGCTCCGGGTCTACCATTGTAAGGCTTTGGCAGTTGTAGCATCTCCATCTTTGTCTCACCACTGTTCTTCTTTCGAACCGCCCCCTCATCCGTAATCTCACTCATACCCTTCTTCTCATCATCTTTCTGAGATGGACTCACAATGGACTCTACATAGTGTTCTTGGAGTACCTCAGTTGCTAAGATACGTAATCCATTGACGCCCATCTTTCCCCCTGCCATTGAGGATCCTTCATTTCCCTTCACGACCTCAGTGACAATGCGTGGAGTCTTGTCACACTCATTGAAGAGCCGCAAGTCAGTGTCAAGTACCCGCTCCACAGATAAAGACCTTGCAGCCAAATCGCCGTCCTTTCTCCTGTCTTGTGACATTTGGCTAAGATCTGTGCAATAAACTTTAAAACATATGTTGTGAACAACTTCATCGGTCGATGCATCCTTTTTCTCATCTCTTTGGAGTTCACCTACATTGACGCAATTTGTAACCACGGTAGGATTTGCGTCTTCTAGAACTTGCACAAGACAATTTTTTCCTTGCTTCGCTTCTTCACCACCAATGATATCCAACTTTCCATCTGCAACTCCTCTTGATGAACTTTTCACTTGTGGGAGAAGAACAATATCAGTCGGGGTAGAGTTTCGAGCGTCGGCATCCTTGTCTAGGTGGTCAATAACCTTCTTATAGATCTCACCAATGCCTTCGAGTTTTTCATATGTTGATGTGGCTATGTCAAGGCAGTCATCTGTTATACCCAGTAAGAACAAAGGAAGAAGCTCTAGGATGTGGAAGCGCGGAATCTTCCCAGCGACGATGCATTCGTGAATCATCTCATCACTCATGCTTCTTTCTTTGTAATTGAGCCAGTTTGCAACACTAGCAAAAAAAAGCTGCAATCAGAAACTGACAACACAAGTTACTAGTTGGTATTATCAACATTATATTAAGTACAAATTTCAAGCAATCAAAAAAGTCCAGGTGGGATCTACGACTGCACGACAATGATATTTTTCTCAATTACTTAAAAGTAGCATTAATATCAAACGTAAGCAATGGTCACTAGTATATTAGTCCTAATTGATTCCATATTATTAGTTTAACATCATCCAAAAGTTTAAAGGAGATTGAGAATCAAGAAACAATAAATCATTTGCTCAGAAAAATGGCTCACAATTCTCACAATTTAGAATAAATCTAACGAACTTCCAATTCATCTATCATATTTACAAGACGAGAACATTCACCTCTCTGACTGCAATGCTATGGTCAAATGCCAAAGACTTGGTTCCAGGCGCTAGATCCTGAGCAACTGAGCTTGCAGTAAGCCCACAGCGTACCATAGCATCAATTGCTTGGAAGACGGCAATTCTTACCTGCCGACAAATAGACCATGGTGCGATTAATATATTACAGAACAATCCAAATTTTCAACACAAATACAATGACGTAGAGTGCGTCCACATTCTTAATTTCAAACTGATCATTTCCAATCTCATTATAAGTCACCTTCTATAATTCTTCAAACAAATCTCAGACATTAAATTACTGCAAATGTCACAATTTAGTGACAATGCTCTCGATTCATGCGATGAAAGGTTTATTAATTCAACAACAAAGGTAGCTTACTCGAGAGTGAGAGTGACTCAAGCATGGGACGAGAGCTTTGAGGATGGTCCCGGTCTTGTTTCCAAACACATCTAGATCACGGTTTGCCGTTGCGACAAGAACGCTGCAAACGCGCTTCTGCACCTCATGAAAATGATCATTAAGGGTCACAACCGCAATCTGCAAGGAACAAGCATGAAAATCATCAAAAACATCCTCAAGGTCACTTGCGCATAAGTTTGTTGCTTTACAAATGTGCATGAGCAAATATTCAAATCAACACGGGACATGGTAAGTTCTACAGGCACAATACGAGTACATATTTTAAGTCTACAGTGCATCGAGAGAATTCAAACCCAATGAAGAGGCTCAATGATATTGTGAAGTGTGGGAAGCTCGCACCGTGGGAGCAGAACATCAATTAACAAAGAAAATAGTTGCAAGCGTATCTCTTCTGATTCTTCAAGTACTGGTAACTTCCCTGCACCATTGTAACAAAAGTTCTGTCACTTATCAATTGCAACAAATTTCGTTTCAAAAATGAAAAGTGCAGCCAACTCAAGACATATTATAGATTCTCAATATTCACAATTCTTTTCACATTTGAGTGTTTACCCATCCTTTCGGCCATTACTCGAATAATTTTCTTTAAGGTACAGTCCACCTGCAACAAACTAGAAACGTCCATAAATAGAGCTAAGTTGACGCACGTAAAACATAACTACCACACAAATTGAGTACTACGTCATAGAAATCAATCATCCAAGAACTTAACTACACTCATAATTTTGATCACTGAATTTCGTTTGTATAAAAGAGAGTCACCAACAGACTAAGGAATACAACCCCGAATACAACCCACATATAATCAGCAGGGTTGTGCAGCTTAATAAATCAGTTTAGACTTTTTTTCATTTATAATAAATTATAATAAGCTTATATTCATATAATCGAAATTTATAATAAAATAGTCTTATTATGATTTATTATAGGTTGATGCAAATCAAGAGCAGAACAAAGTGTATCATATGAAATTTTATCATATCAAAATAAATGTAATATTTATAAATACATGTTTTTAAAATGGTAAAAAAAAGAAATTGGATTCATTTTTCATTTGAAAATAAATATATAAAATTGAACAAAAACCATTGCTCTTAATTCTCAAAATCAATAATTACTATATAAGTAGTAGAGTATGTTTTTATTATGTTTCAAATACTCAAAAGTTAATTAGACAAGTATTTAATAGGCTCAATGAAATTTATGTGATACTTAGCTTACAATCTAAGATTTATTATTAATTCATAAATTTTATACTATACTTAAGTACCAACTAGTGTGGCTTTGTAACCAGTGTTCCCTGAAATTAAGCCATGCTTTTAATTTAATTTTTTATAATATTTTATTCAAATTTTAAAAAAATTGAATACTTTTATTTATTTATTCATTTTGTGATCATCTATATGTATATCACAAGACTAAAAATTGTAATATCACAAGATTTAATTTTTAAACATTTAATTATCATATTTATAAAAAATAATTTATCCATGGTCTAATTCAATTTATGGTGACAAAATTCAATTTAAAATCCATAATTTCTACACCGTAGGTCCGAAAGCTACGAAACGACTTCGGTGCACCCCGGCCTTTGTATTGAGAACTTTCCGTCTATACCAAGAATGCGGCCAATGGCTCCACAGTGTGAGGGATTTTGACGTTACATACAAAACAAAACAAAACAAACCACCTTTTTAATTTATAGATATTAAAGGAGTTTGAGAGTATTTGCCAAAAATTTTAGTAAATTACGATGAAAGGGATATAGAGACCTATTTGCTTCAATATATATTAGAATAAAATTTAAAATACTTTTTGTGTATCTTGAAACTATATGTAATTTTTTTTTATTGTAGTTTTCATTTTTATTGTTTACCTTGGTTATCTACTAAAAAAAGAAGGGATATATTGATGTGTGAGGACTTTATTATGCCCTTATTAGAAATTTATTTTTAATATGTTTATAATCAAATGTATAATAAGTCCTAAAATTTAAGGACCTTCTTGTCTTCACGTCCTTGTATAATAATACATCTTACTTTACATTTATGTGTCCTATCTAATTATAGATAACTATTTTTGACACATTAAATACATATTCTGAAAGCTTTCAGTGTCCTCTTTCTAATGAAATATATATATCATTACAATCATTAGAGATTAAGTCATATTATTCTATAAAACAAGACATAATAAATTTCTTTATAATAAGTGGGGATTGTTTCCTGAGAATAGAACATGTAAATTACAGTAAATTTCGGAAGATGTGCAAAAAATCATACTTTACAATCTCAACAAATTCGTCAAAACCATCAAGTCAATTCAGTAATTAGTTACCTTGGTGAGCGACTGGGCCACTCCTCGAATGAGGTTGATTGCAAGCTCCCGACACTTTTCTATAGGATCACTAATACAACGTAGCACTTTTCCCAAAATTACTTCGTCCCAGGCTACCTGGAATTCATAGTCAACCAACAAGTTAGTTAAAATTTTGGAATCTTTTGTGGAATCAAAGCTGACCTAACCCTCAAAGAACATGCAAAAAAGTCAGTACCTGAAGAACATCCATAGGAGGCAATGACCCTACACCGTCATCTTCGAGCAAACACACGTGAAGTTTCTCTAGAGAGTTTCTTCTCGACTTCTGCTCTTCAGCTGATAAACAATTCAAGGACCTCTGAATGGTCTATTGAAACAATTTACAACACACCATATAGGATCATTTAGCATCAATGATTTAATGATATTATAACGTTAGCTGTTTAAGACAACAATTAAGGTGAGGCTATAACCTAAATTCAAACCAATCCTTTCGGACACTCAAACAACCTCGGGGAGTATACTTAAAGCTAAGATTAGGAATACACGTGAGTGCATTTTAATAGCATACCCTCTACAATTCTTAGCCTTAAAACAGTTTTAAATTAAGATTTTTTAGGTACTAAATCATTACATATATATCTATCATTTAGTATAAATTTTAGGACCAAATGTTTTTAAAATTTTATAAAAAAATGATAGAAGTTTGAACTAAAGTGTGTTTCTTTTCACTTCAAAAGTCAATTTAAAAATATTGAGAAGTGTTTATGTTTTGAAATTTATACAACAAGAAATTTAGATTGTATTTAATTGCTTCATAGTCTTTTTACAATTTTTAGGTGAATTCTTAATATATACAATTTTTAGTCAAAAGTACGCATTCACGTGATTCCTAATCTTAACTTTAAATGCACTCCCCGAGCAAACAACTATGTTCTCTTCCAAAATTCATTGATCACAAGTTCACTGTCATATGAAAAATCCAACACATGACCGTCTGCCTGGTATGAATTAACAGGATTCTTACACTTCACAATTGATTTCTAGAAAAATTAGGTTTTATGTGCAGAATGCGAAATTCATCATAGGCTTTAACTCAATCAATAGGCTTTTTCACAAAATTATTTTTAAGAAAAACTACAATGAAAAGCTCATTCAAAACCTGAAGAAATGCCAACACCACCTCCGTCTTAGTCACTTCTCGCGAATACCCGAGTTCATCGAGAAAGACCATAGTTGCCATAGTCAATTTCTTAATATTCACTCTAACTAAATACCCACACCTTCAAATTTGATCATCTTTACAAAAGTCTCTAAAAGTAGGCAAATGCATGCAAAAACGAAGCTACCATATTCATAACTATCCATAACTATCCCAATACTATTAATGCCAGTCCGGAAATTATACAATAAAGGCCAACTAAGATTGTGGTAGAGGAGTCCACCGGTCAAGAGTTTTAGAGAAATGAAGCCCTGGACAAGAACGCCCCGAGAGGCAACTCCCACTTATTATAAAGAGATTTATTATGTCTTGTTTTACAAAATAATATGACTTAATCTCCTATAATTGAAATGATATATATTTCATTAAGAAGAGGACATTGAAAGCTTTCAGAGTATGTATTTAACCTTTCAAGGACATGGGCTCAAATGAGGGGCAACCCGGAGGAATCAAATCCTCATTTAGATCCACTAGGCATCCGTGCTAAGGCTGCCCTTTTGCAATCAAATAGAATAAAGCTTCGTGGGAGAAAAAACTTGCCACCTACCCAGCCCGAGCTTATCGGCCCGTGTTTGTCGACTTGAGCTGGCGGACCTGAGCTCCCCGGCCCGTCAAATTCAATTGGAGATGATTTATGAACATTATATGTTTCAAACCATGCGATTGTTTTGCACCAAAAGTTTCTAAGATCTTAGTTCTTAACAATTGAAAAGTGCTCTCGAAATAATCAGCTCATAAAATTAAGCAACCAAAAAATCTCCAAAACCCACTACACTTAGAGTATTACATTTGAACCCATCACAAAAAAAAGACATCCACAAATTGTCATTTCCTTATTTGTAATCGAATTACAAAAGAACTATTCAAAGATAGAAGCAGTATTTAAAATGACATATTATATATATATATATATATATATATATATATATATATATATATATATATATATAAACATTTTACTTTGAAGTAAATATCATGTGTCACTAACGTCACTAACTTCTATTTTGGGGGTTAGTGAAGTTAGTGAAAAATGATATTTAATTGTAAGAATTATGGATGATTAAAATATATAGAAGAATTTATATTTATACATATATATATATATATATATATATATACACACACATACATATATAGGTGTTTTACTTTAAAGTAAACATCATGTGTTACTAAATTTAATTGTAAGAAGTATGATGTGAATTGGTGTGTTTTTTTTAGAAACAATTGCATTGTATTTTTGAGAACTAAATTAAAGAAAATTAATTGTGATGACTCACAATAAAAGATTGTATATGGGATGAATGTTGTGTAAACCCAAATGTCACCCCCGGCCGACCCGGGCAACTCGACTCACCCCGACCGAGCCCGGGAATTTGAGTCACCCGACCACGTTCCTTCATGCTTGCTCACGTCGCATTCAAGCCGGCCAGCTTGAAAATAACTGCCATAAAATATCCCTTCTTTTCCTGATCCACTCTTTGAATCACCATGAGCTCCACAGTCCATCAAATTCAGCGCAAGTTGGGAATCTACTCTCGCATTTTCAATACCTTTCCGAAGTACCAATCCTTTCATTTTTTGGTTGAGAAAAAGTAAAGTGTTCTCCTATATTCCCTCAAATCTAAGCCCGACAGGCTTAGTAAGTCTTTTTAGGGTTAATGTGACAAAAAGAGTTATCTATAATTAGATAGGACACATAAATGTAAAGTAAGATGTATTATTATACAAGGATGTGAAGACAAGAAGGTCCTTAAATTTTAGGACTTATTATACATTTGATTATAAACATATTAAGAATAAATTTCTAATAAGGGCATAATAAAGTCCTCACACATCTATATATCCCTTCTTTTTTTAGTAGATAATAAAAAAAAATTACATATAGTTTCAAGATACACAAAAAGTATTTTAAATTTTATTCTAATATATATTGAAGCAAATAGGTCTCTATATCCCTTTCATTGCAATATACTAAATTTTTTGGCAAATACTCTCAAACTCCTTTAATATCTATAAATTAAAAAGGTGGTTTGTTTTGTTTTGTTTTGTATGTAACGTCAACATCCCTCACACTGTGGAGCCATTGGCCGCATTCTTGGTATAGACGGAAAGTTCTCAATACAAAGGCCGGGGTGCACCGAAGTCGTTTCGTAGCTTTCGGACCTACGGTGTAGAAATTATGGATTTTAAATTGAATTTTGTCACCATAAATTGAATTAGACCATGGATAAATTATTTTTTTATAAATATGATAATTAAATGTTTAAAAATTAAATCTTGTGATATTACATTTATAATTTTGATTGGATAGAAATTCATATGATACACTTTCTTCTACTTTTGATTTGCATCAACTTATAATATAGCATAATAAGATTAATTTTATTATAAAATTAAGTTCTATCAAAATCAATGTATTATAAGTTATTATAAAAGAAAGTTTGAATTGACGTATTATGCCGCACAACCCTGCTAGTTATATGTGGATTGCCTCCTTGGGAATAGAGCACTATGATTCGAGGATTTTTTTTGTTCTTCATCGGTTGAGGTTTACACCAAAACAAAGACTTGCCTTTGTTGAATTAAGAAAGATAATGTGCACAAAAGGTAAACAATGTTTATTATGTGACTTGCCACCCGACCATAGAAGTGAGATCTTGTCCAATAGACAATGTTATCTCCTTCACCCACCAAGCCACACTTATAGTCCTAGTACTGTTTGTCTACATACTTAGAATATGTATAGACTAACTAGACTATTACTTTGGTGTTCTAACTAACTTGGAGTCATAGACTCTTGGTCTATCGGTTCCTTCATAAGTAACTTAATTACCATATGAGTAACTTAGGCATAGACCCTTGGTCTATCAGTTCCCTCATGAGTAACTTAATTACCACATGAGTAACTTAATTCCAACACTCCCCCATAGTTAGAATCACCTTTAGTAAATAATAATGTAGTGCCACAGTATTTACTAAAAACATAACTTAGTAGTACTCTAAGTCCTCTTATTTCCTCTTGAGTGACTTGATAGGTAGAACTCCCAGTCTACTCTTACAATAGTCAAATTTAGCCTTTGATAGACTTTTGGTGAATGTATCTGCCACCATTTGGTCTGTACCCAAATAGACAAATTGTACCTCATTAGATTTAACCTTGATCTAATGAAATGACACCTGCACTCAATGTATTTAGTGTGTCCATGAAATTCAAGATTTTTAGTCATTTTTAGTCATAGCTATACAGCTTTGACTATCACACTAAATTACTGTAGGCCCTTTATGAGCAAACCCTGTTTCTTCCAAAATATGTTTAATCCATATAACTTCCTTGTTTGTTTCACATGCTGCGTAATATTCAGCTTCGGTACTCGATTGGGCAATAAATTTTTGTTTCACAATGTTCTAAGAAATTTCTGCATTGGCTAATATAAAAACATAGCCAGTTCTTGATCTCTTTTCTATAGGATCTCCAGCCCAATCAGAGTCACAATATCCAATCACCTGCAAATTGTCATCTCTTTTGTAGACTAAGCCCTTATTTGCTTGTCCCATTGAGATATCTCCATATTCGTTTTACAGAAGACCAGTGTTTGAGTCTTGGATTAGAATTGTACCCAGCTACCATAATTACTCCTTGAGATAAATTTGGTCGAGTAGTTATAGCCAAATACATTTGACATCCCACCGCCGATTTGTATGGAATTGCTTGCATTACGTCTTCTTCTTCTTGTGTAATCTTGTTTACACATTGAAGATCGCAATTAGCCTCCAATGGCGTAGACATAGGCTTAGCATGACTTAAGTTAAAGTCTTTAAACTTCTGCTCAATATACTTTGACTGGCTTATACAAAGAATGCGTCTTTGTCTATCTCTAGTAACTTGAAGGTTTAAACCAAAGTAAAGATCTTCCATATCAGTCATTTCATACTTCTCTCATAAAGCCTTTTTAATTCTATTGGTTAATTCCAAATCATTGCTGAAAAGAAAAGAATCATCGATATATAAGGCGAACCACATAAATACTTCACCTTTACGTAGAATGTAGAATCCATTGTCTTTTACACTCCTCGTAAATCCAAGACTTAGTAAAAACGAACTAATATGTTCATTCCACATTCTTGGAGCTTGTTTCAACCCGTAAATCGATTTAAAGAGTAAACAAACGTAACTTTGTTTCCCCTTCTTAATAAATCCTTCAAATTGCTTTCTATAAATCGTCTCGTTTAAATCTCCATTTAGGAATGTTGTTTTCACATCCATCTCCTAAATCTCACAGTGAAGATTTGTAGCCATAGTAAGTAATAAGCGTATAGTGGTCAAGACCATTCTTACCACCGGGGAGAAAGTTTCATTGAAGTCAAGACCTTCAATCTGATCATAGCCTTTTGCTACCAACCTTGCTTTGTATTTGTCCAAACTCCCATCGGCTCTTCGTTTGAGTTTTAAAACCCACTTGCATCCTAATGGCTTTCTATTCGGAGGTAATTGGACTAATTTCCAAGTTTGCTTCTCTATCAATGAATTGTACTCAGCTTGAATTGCCTCCTTCCACTTCTCACTATCTTCTCTTTCCAATGCTTCTGTCAAAGTTGACGGATCATTCTCGACAACCAAATTAATGAACTCTAGTAATTTAAAAGAAGGCTTCCTTACCCTCGTTCCCCTTCTGACTTGATGCTCGTGATGGAATTGTTGAAAATCTCCTCTTTCTTCCTCCATGATCTTCGACATGATCTGAGTTGTGATCTTTGTCATGATCATCGACAAGATCTTGGGTATGATCTTGGTCATCATCTTTGACATGATCGTTGATGCGATCTTGGTCACGGAGATAATCTAGATCCTTGGTAACTACTCTCTGGTGACTTTCAATGAAGTCTACATCACGGTTAAAGAACGTTTTCTTTTGATAGGATCAAACAATTTATAGCCTTTAGATTGATTAAACAATTTATAGCCTTTAGATTGATCACTATAACCAATAAAAATACAATCTTTAGACTTCATATCTAATTTTTGCCTTTGCTCATCAGGAATTTTAGCAAATCCTTTACATCCAAAAACATGAAAACGAACATAGATTGGTTTGGTTCAATACCATAGTTCCCAACTTGTCTTTGATATTAGGGCCTTGATTGGTGTGATGTTCTGTAAGTAATACGCAACAGACACTGCCTCAGCGCAAAATTTACGTTCCAAATTTGAATTCTTCAACATGCATCTAGTTACCTCCATCAAAGTGTGATTCTTCCTCTCGGCAACACCATTTTGTTGAGGTGGGTACGAAATACTGAGCTGGCACGCAATCCCGCGGTTCTTGCAAAATTCATTGAACTCTTTCGAAGTATATTCTCTTCCATTATCACTCTTCAAAATCTTTATAGATTTTTGAATGTGATTTTCAGCCCAAGCTTTTAAAACCTTAAACTGATTGAATGCCTTTGATTTAGCTTTAAAAAAAGCTATGTATGTAAATCGAGAGAAATCATCAATAAATGTGACGAAATATCCTGAGCCTCCCAAGAGAAAGAGGGAGAGGTTCAACAATATCCGAATGGATAATTTCCAATAATTTAGTTGCACGAGTTGCCATGTTGGCTGGAAACTTCTTCCTACTTTGCTTTCCATACAAGCACGCTTTGCATGTAGGCCAAATCTTCAAATCTCCTTCGTTGAATTTGAGAGTAGGCACCATTTCTTTAATCGCCGTCATCTTCCGTATGCCAAAGTGACCAAGTCTTTTGTGCCAGAGTTGAACATGATATTCGTTGTTGGCTAAAAAGTAAGCCAAGGCTTTCTCTTTGATTGGATTTTTCCCAATCTTGAATAAGCCATTGATTTCTTCAAGATGTGTAAATCTAGCTCCATCCTTGTCAGCAACATAAATCTCTTCTGCCAGATGAATGCCAAAACCCACCTTTCTGAATTCTTGAGCTGAGAGTAAATTCCGAGCCAAGTTAGGAACATGCAAGACATTGGTAATTATCTTCAATTTACCATTATTCAACATGATTGGAATGGTACCAACTCCCTTGATTTTGCATTCATGATCATCTCCCACAAATATAGTTTTACCTTTGGGTAACACTTTGTAGTCTATAAACCAATCTTTATGAGATGTCATATGGCAAGTAGCCCCGGAATCAAAGTACCAAACATCATCATCCTCTCTTACAAGACATGTGTCTATTACTAGTAAGGTAGGATTCTCTGATCTTCTCTCCGATCTTCTTGTCTTGTCAGGTACGTCACTTTTACCTTTGTGGTCACCATATTTGCCCTTCTTGTCTTTGCCATTAAACTTCTTCTTTTTCTTCTCTTTGCATTTAGATGCTTTGTGGCCATGTTTACCACAATTGAAGCATTTACCTTTAAATGCACCAGACTTCTTAAATTGTCCACCTTTTTTTACTAGTAAGGCACTAGAGGTGTCTTTAGTTTCACCAAAGAAAACAATCAATCTTTGTTCTTCCTGTAGAATCTTACCAATAAGATATGATAGATTCTTCTCATTACTGTGAATGTTAGTGAAACTCAGTTATGAATTTGGTAAAGAATTTAGAAGCACATTAATCTTATCTTTGTCATTGCAAATGACTCCCACTCCTGCCAAACGATCAATCAATGCCATACTCTCAAACTCATCTATTTTGAAGGACCAAAACTCCTTTAGGAGAAGTCTTTTTGAATGCATATCACTCATCTCATAGATGTCACAAAGTTCATCCCATGATTCTTTAGCGGAGTTACATTGAGTGATCTAATGGAGTAGCTCATCTAAGAGATAAAAGGCAATAGTAGAGAGGGCTACTTGATCACGTTCTAACCACTTAGTCATATTGCTATCAATAACAATACCAACATTGGCTCCCCTTTCTCCACTTTTTCCTTGGACAATTCCAATTGGTGTGTCACTTGTAGTGCTACTTGGCATTGGTTCTTCAGCACTTACCAACTTCCACAACCCATCCCTCTTCAAGAGATAGATCATCTTCAATTTCCATGAACTGAATCCCTGACCACCGAACTTGTTCAAGAAACTAGTTCCACTGCTAGAACTAGCCATGCTAACTTGCATTCGTCAATGCGGATAACTGAACAACTTTGAGACTATGGGGGCCAATCCCAGGTTTAATTGTGAATTCAAATCAAAGCCCAATTAGATTCTCTACTCTCTCCTCTAATCAACCTTGCTCTGATACCATGTTGAATTAAGAAAGATAATGTGCACAAAAGGTAAACAATGTTTATTATGTGGCTTGCCACCCAACCGTAGAAGTGAGATCTTGTCCAATAGACAATGTTATCTCCTTCACCCACCAAGCCACACTTATAGTCCTAGTACTGTTTGTCTACATACTTAGAATATCATCTGAAATTTACCACCTCACTGTTTTGACACTGTTTCAATATTATGTAAATTGTTCAACTGAACCAGTGTTGTTTAAATACTTTTTGATTATTCCTTTAACATTGTTTCAATGTGGTATTGCAACAATAAACACTTTTGCAATTTTGAAACAAGTTATTGTTTCAAGCTATATTATAATAATATTATTCAAATTTTGAAACAATAATTGCAAACCATGGTATTGAATCAATCTTAATGCATCATTGTTTCAATGTATATTGATTTAATATAATTCTAATTACTTCTCTCACCAATACTGATTCAGTATTTGATCATGTTGACTATTGATTTTTCAAAATAAGATCCTCATTTCTAAGAAAGACATGATTCATTGAAACTAAAATTTCCACTTATTAATGAAAAAGTGGTCCTTTTGTCCAAAGTGTGGTACAACATGAACTAGTCTTAAAATTTGAGCTGCTTCTACCACTATATATTCAGGCCTTTTTACTCTCTTTACTTGGGCCCTTGTGTAATCTCTAGGAACAAACCAGGCTACTTGTGCACACTTCAATATCGTTCCTAATTCATTTTCATCAAGTTCACAATAACACCTCACAAGTGCTAAATCCAATCCTGAAAAGTGCATAAAAAGACGCACTTCACCATACCATGTAAGTTCTGGTTCACCTAGCTTTTCCATTCTAAGAGCAACGCTACTGTACCATGGCCGCCCATGGAATGTATGTGTAGCTCGAACATATGACAGTGCCTCATTACAACGCCCTTCCAAGCCCCCTGGAATTGCTAGTGTCTTGGAAACTCCAAATACCTGCAAGTAGTAAGTAGTTCAAGCCAGTCTAATGTAATATTACTTCAATTTTAAAAAGTACCTCAAAAGAAAGAAGGTCAAAATCATGACAACTTCATTCACATCATTCATAAATGAATTGAATTGTTGTCATGTAGCTTACTTACTTGCGGTAATCGAATACCTCTTTCTATCTCAAAGCTTTGAAGAGCATGCAACAAGTTTATTGGAACCTCTGGTTGTTGACTAAAAAGCTGTTGCACCTTTTTTGGCAAAGTTGCAACATCATAACCTCTTCCCCTTTGAATGTCATTGATAGTTGCTCTAGGGCTTTGAGAAATATCACGTGCATTTTGAGTCAACCAAGACCTATGAAGGTTAATGTATGCACCAGACATGACATTAACCCTCAAAGTTAGAACCTGCCACAAAAACACTTGAATTTAGGATCACATTTACAATTTAGAGTATATAACATATTTTAAAGTGAAATGGATAACTGATAATTCTCATGCTCTAAGATAGAGTGTGCTATCTAAACTGAAGATAATAAAAGTCAACTAGAAATGTTTAAAAAAATCATCATTTTTAAATCAAAATATTCCATACTCTTAAAGATATACCATATCTATTACAAGGTCCTGAAATAGTGAGGACATTAATTTGAGATGATATTTCAAAAGCAAAATAAAAGCTTAATGGAAGTTGAACACATACCTTATCAAGGATTGTCTCTTTGTGAACTTGCATATCTTCAAACCCTTGAAGGTGTCGACCTACTGTCCTCAACATTTCCAAGCGTCTATTATGCTTAATGATTTGAAGAGTTGCATTCTTCTTATTGCTTCTTCTATATGCTTTTTTCATGAGGGCAACATGCATGTGCTCAAACATGTTAGTAGAATATTCCCATGGCAAACCCGAGCGTCGAATGCAAGGATCGTAATGGCTCATCATGTGTAGTTTAATAGTGTTGAAAGAAGATTTTTGCCACTCTCTGAAATAAGAATTCTTCATTGCATTCACCACCTTGAAAAAAAATCATCATGTAAATTATTCATGTAATGCTAATAGACAAATGTACTCAACAATAGAATGAGTAGAAAATCTGAGTTACTTACCTGTTCATTGCATTCTCCATTTCGTGAAGACTTTTGTTTGTATGCTCAACGCTTCGACATGCTAGAAAATACCACTCCATGAACAATGTGAAGACTTCAATGATACTAGAATCATAAAGTCCTACTAAACAAAAAACCAACACTTGCATTATGGCTCTGTGTTCAAAACCCGCATAATTGGCATTTGAAACAAAATATCCTCCTCTTGCACTCCCTGGAATTCACTACGCCATTCCGGCACTTTTATGACTGGGAGAATGTGACTGGGGGTGACAGGCGACTGCCGGCAGTCACGTTCTGCGAGGGCAAAATTGTCGGCGGCGGCCAAATTTGACAGTGTGACTGGCAGTCATATTCTGCAGTCATATTTGCCAGCTGTACCGTATAAAGTGGGTGGGAGGGTCGTATATCTTCGTAGGGAACGAATGGGAACGTTCCTGGGGAACGCCCAGGCATATTTGGCAGTCACATTTTTCTCCTAGTCATATTTTGCAGTCACATTTTCCCTACAGCCATATTTTTTTTATTTGGGCAGCCCAAGATTATAAACACTGCCCGAGACAGTTTACGTGTAAGTGGGTGGGAGCGTCGTATATCTTCGTAGGGAACGAATGGGAACGTTCCTGAGGAACGCCCAGTCATATTTGGCAGTCACATTTTTCTCCTAGTCATATTTTGCAGTCACATTTTTCCTACAGTCATATTTTTTTTTTTTTGGGGCAGCCCAAGATTATAAACACTGCCCGAGACAGTTTACATGTAAGTAGGTGGGAGCGTTGTATATCTTCGTAGGGAACGAATGGGAACGTTCCTGGGGAACGCCCAGTCATATTTGGCAGTCACATTTTTCTCCTAGTCATATTTTGCAGTCACATTTTTCCTACAGTCATAATTTTTTTTTTTGGGCAGCCCAAGATTATAAACATTGCCCGAGACAGTTTACATGTATTTTGGCCCTCTCAATCACTGTATAGTATGAGGGTTTTAGGTTATGTATTTTATAGTGAGAATTTGTGTCCAAAATTGAGTAGTTTTTCATTTAGCGTACGGTAATTAGGATTTGGCCATGTATATTATTTTAATAATTGTGCAAATAAAATATTGATTTACTCAATTAAGTGGGGAAAAGGGGGGGGGGGTTACATTGGGAAGAAATATGGGAAAGAGTTATTGCCGGTTTTATAATTCTAACCGTCCATGTAGTAGTAGTTTGCAACTGACGTGAAAAGTGTGCAAATTATCGGTTTGAGAGGTTGAAATGAATGTGTGTTATGTGGCCAAGACATGAGGGTGCTAATTAAACATGTACGGAATGGAATGTTCACAATTGTATGGAATGTTCACAATTGTATCCATCGAATGGAATGTTCACAATTGTATGTGATTGAACGGGGACTCGATCAATCCTGCTCTGAGTCACAATACTCTAAATCATCTACCGATGTGTCGTCTTGTCTGAGGCGTTCTAATGCTTTAGCAACCACCTCCGGGGCTACTTCCACTGCATCGCTCAAAATAGGTGTTTTCGGTATGAGATCCGAATCTAGGTCTGTGGCTTCGAGTCCGGGAAAATCACATGCTCTCCCCAATGATATGCATTGTACTTCATCCGTGAGTTGGTGGTTCGAGAATGACCGAACTCCTCGTGGTTCACTGCACAACACAACTTCCCATCCACGCTTGGCCACATTCGGTGCAAAAAAAACCTGTTCGATGTAGAGCGGGAAGGCAAATGACTGTGCAGAGTATGGGATCAATCTCTCAAAGTTGAAGGTAGTATGGGATCAATCTCTCTGCGGTTGTCAATTGCGTCTCTGCACTCCGGACACGGAGGTGGTTTCCATATGCATATATAGATCGATACGACTTGGCTACGTCCGATGGAGGTAGCATCAAGGCCCTCACGTCTTGGGGGACCTCCTCGTCCCCATCTTCTATAGCCCATATCACAGCCTTTGGAAACCAGACGTGGAAATCTTTGTTGCACATCTCCGAAGGGTACACTACCTTAGCCTTCCGCTTCTTGCGCATATACTCGTGACGCTCCGCTTCCCGACGTGCCATGTCATCCTCGTGTCTCCTGTAAGACAGAAGAATTAAATATGGTCACATACAACGACGACTATATCGTCAAGTTTTAGAACGTAATATATAGCCAACTGTGGTCGCTCGTGGCTACCGCTACATCACTGGGTGCAGTCAGTGACATCACTGGAGGCAATCACTGACATCACTAAAAGCAGTCATTGACATTATGAGGGGTCGTCGCTAACATCACGGGGGGCAGTCACAGACATCACTAACATCACTAGGGGCAGTCACATTGCGTACAGTCGCAGTCATGTTCCACGTCAGCCAGTGATGTGAACCCACCTCTTCCAATCTTCCAATGGTGCCGTGTCGTTTACCACGAACTCGTGAATCCATCCTTGGAGGTTAGGTGACAGTCGGCGTGGGCGCTCGTTGCCTTCGAGGATCTCGTCGTACATAGATGATTGGGTCTTCTTTATCATCCCACACTCTTCGAGTAGTAGTCGTATACTCTTGCATATACTCGGTGCAGAATCCCAATGCCTCAACTATAGCATAGCGTTCGGCCATGCTACCTTCTGGTCGAGATCAATTTCGAACGTAGCTTTTGAGTGTCTTCAAATACCTCTCTATAGGGTACATCCATCGTGTATGCACGGGTCCACAAATTTTCACTTCCTCCACGAGGTGCATAACCAAGTGGCTCATGATGTCAAAGAATGACGGTGGGAAATCCTTCTCCAACATGCATAATGCGATGGCCGCTTTGCACCTCATATCTTCTATTGCCTTGGAATCAATGGACTTAGCACATATCCTCCGGAATACCCGGCTCAACATTATTATTGCCATCCAAACTTTCTTGGCCATTGTAGTGCGCACACATAGTGGCAACACTTGCTGGAGGAGGATATGGTAGTCATGTGATTTTAGGCCTTTGATTTACCCATCCATGTTCACGCGCTTCTTTAGCTGCTCGACGTACTAGATGAGGGTTTGCAAGGAACACACTTGGTCTACAAAGACCTGACGCTCTTCTTTCGTAAGAACGTATGATGATCGAGGTAATATGACGTTGTCGGGTTTGTTTCCGCGTACGGGCCATAGATGTTTGCGTATACCCGCTTCCTTCATGTCGAGACGGGCTCCGAGGGTGTCCTTCTCTCCGAATATGGTCTTCATGATATTCTCGGCAATGTTTTTTTCACAGTGCATGGCATCCAATGTGTGTCGAATTAGAAGATCTTGCATAGTGACTCCGGCTAGTCACAAATTAGATTCCATGCATTACACCATCACTGTGTACAGTCACATTCCACGTCACATCACTGCATTAAGTCATAAACTACATTCCATGAATCATAACATCACTGTGCACAGTCATATTCCACGGCACATCATTGCATTCAGTCATAATTTAGATTCCACGCATCAGAACATCACTGTGTACAGTCATATCACTGTACAAGACTGCGTGAGATACACGTACTTTCCAATACGGAAGATCAAAGAGATTGTCCTTCTCTTTACTCCGTGTTCGTGTACAGGGTTCGGCGTTTGTCCTCCTTCGTTCGCGCGGTTCTTTCTTGTCCACTCGGTCGCTCATTCGCAAACTGCAAGTGCTCTCGACTGCTCATCCTTCGTAATGGAGGTCTCATGTCGGTTTGGCTATCAAAATTGGCCCTTTATCGCCTCCATTGGTGCGCCATTGGCAAATGCCGTCTATGCCCAAGGTACACATTCTTCTTCAATGCTTTGAAGCGCCGAGTTACTACGTTGGGGCCACTTATTTTTGCACTTTAATTAATTATTAAACAACGAGGGAGCCTAAACTGCCCAAGTTGCCCAAGTTGCAGCGTGGGATTGTTTGTTGAATTGGGTCTAAGAGCGACTGACCCTTAACCCTTAAATGGCACAACATCAATGCTTGGATGAAGATCATCCAATTTTTTGGAAATTCTTCACCAAGTTGTTGTCTTATCTAACGGTTGGATTTAGTCATACTTGATTACAATTTTTTCTAAATTTACAAATGTCAAGTCGTTGATCAAGCCAAAATTGCATTGACTGTGGTTCAAAAGTGGTCTTGCAAATATGAGGTCATAAATTTAAGAAACACAAAAATTTGAAAGAATTACCACATTTAAAAGTATCTGATTTCAAATTCATTCCAACAAATTTTACTCAAAAAATATTAAAATTTGTTTGTGATCAAATTTAGAATGAATTTTTAATTTTAACTTTCAAATTTGATAATTAAATATTGGTGATAGTATTAGTGAGGTTATTTCATATAAGGTTGACTATAACTGAATCTTTTCATTCAAATTAGTGTGAGTGAATCACACTATTCAAACTCTTGCACTAATTGAAATAAGTTGTGTAGTATTTTTTTAATTTTAAAACTAATTATTTTCCAAGGTAACGCAATTTGCAATTTGTAATGATGAAGCTACTTACATCCATGAATTTGCAAAATACGAATGAGTCATCATTTCTTCATCTATATGTCTAAGTATTCATTCATTTGGTACAATTTTATTCGGTACAAAACAGATATCCTCTTCAAAATATTGGAATTCTAAAACAGAAAGCACGGGAACGTAGTCGTTCCCAAACGGGAGCGAGGGAACGAAACATGGGAACATCGGCTTGCCCCTCTCAGTGCTGTGAATCTCCCAACCCTAATTAAACTCATTCTCTTCGTTTTTCCTGTTTGTTGGTTGCCCTTCGTTGCGCCAATTCTTCAGCCATGGCGATGAAGCTGCAGCCCGTTCAAGTCCTCTACTGTCCTGGTACTCACTCACGTTTCCTCTCCTCTTTTTTTTTCGTGCAAAATGGTGCCGATTTGAGGAAGCCCTAGGTTCATGAATTGCGGACTTTTTCACTGTAGAGCTCTTCCCCGTCTCTCCGCCCAAGGACGTCCGGAGCTGCTGCGTTCCACTTTTGTTGTCAAAATTTTGCAGCTCTCCACGGCCACAGAGGAGCAAGCCACGAGCCCATGCGGGGAAACCTCGCTGGCTCCTGTACGCAAAAATTCAACTCTAAACTCATTTCTCAGCTTGCCTCTTCAACCTTTTCCTTTCCATCTCTTCACCATCACTTCCTTTTTAGATTTTCGTCTGGAGTCTTGCAACCATCTGTCTGTATGCAACATCACCGACCCGATGTTTCTCCTCCTTCCCTCAGGTTTTTTTTTTTCGTGAACGAATCTGTTCTTGCTATTTTTTATGGCGGTGGATTTGAATTCAGGAGTTGGGTTTGTAGAATTCTAGGATTTGGTGACAGATCTGAGGGTGTGAGAGTGCAATGTGGATGGAGGGCTTTGGATAGTGGAGCAGGGAAACCTCTAGGGTTTTTTCACTACGGATCGCTTTTGAATTTCAGGGGTTTCGTAAATTCTCATTGCTACAGGTGTCCCTCTCTATTATGACATGTTTGGGAAGCCCTAACTTGAATGTGGCAGGCATGGATTAGTCACAGAATCGACTTGTCACATTTACATTTTTTAGGCCTATTTTTAATCTATTCATGCTTATAAGGAAACTCTTGAAATGATTGTTTTTTTCTTCAGCAGTAGCTTTTGTGACCTAGAAGCTTCATGTTGTGCAGGATCCAAGAAGGAAACAATGGATTATGTCCCATATGTCGACAACCTATTCGAGCAGTTCGCAAAATCTTTGACTCTTAGGACTTGAAGGTTCAGTGTCAAACATTCTGCTGCAAGATGAGGTTTGGTCTTTAGTTGAGTTGCAGGCCCTTGAGCTGTAATGAAATGTCTCGATAAGTAACTTCAAGCGTAGAGAGTGTAAATCGTGTATAAACAATCAAGACACCAAGGTTGTTGCTGAAGGTGTCAATGGTTTGATGTACCAGACATCCATCACAACAAGGTGTTGCACCAGTACGTTGTTTGTTTTCATTGTTAGAAAGTTAAAATGTGATGTCTGGAAATCTGCAGGTGCTGCACACATGGGCGGTCCAAACGTGATGTTTGAACAGGTTCAATAACTTTTGCAATTTGAGTTCATGAAATTGTACAATAGTAGTGAGTTTTGAAGGCAAATTTGTGATTTTGTATTCTTGTTTTTCGTAACAACTTTAGCATTGACTATTTGTTTGAAATTATGTACTGTTACTCCTAAGGCCTACTCAGTGTTGTTTTTTTGATACAATAAAATTGTCATATTATGGAGGATAGACTATATCATCAAGTGTAGGTTTAGGGTTTAGGGTACCTTCGTAGTTTGGTATCTCATAGAAAATTGATTATCATAGTCATTTGGTGAGAACTGAATGTTTGATGATGTGCAGGGTTGTATTGTACACACCAAGATATCCCTCTAAAATATGCAAGTGTCCTCTTGGTAAGGTTTCCAAGTTGTACATGGTTCCTTTCACGAAAATTAGGTTAGTCAATCATTGCACAAGGTTTGAATCCCTTTAGTAGAGCTTGTTTCTTTCTACTTGAAATAACATGTATAACTGAAGTGGAAAGGATTCATTAGTGTTTAGAAATCTATGGTTCTTTGTAATGTTACTTTGTCTTTGTCAGTTGAAATTGTTGAAGTTCTCTTAGGTTCGATGCTCTATTATTTTTGCTAAAATGGTGCGGAACTAGTTGAAAATAAATTACAAAATCCACTAACGGATGAAAGAACAATAATTTAATGTGTCAAGCTACATTTCTTACGATTTTAGTCATAACGGGGACTAGTCATAAATTTGTCAAATGTGTATTACAGGCTTGTGTCATAAACTGTCAGATGTATATAGTATGGACTTGTCATAAAATGACTGAATGTAACAAAGACTAATCATAAAATTTTAACTGTCACAGGGACATGTCATAAATCAATGGAATGTGTATTATAGGAACTAGTCATAAAATGTCGAATGTATACAACATGGACTAGTCATAAAATGACGAAAGTAACAGGGACTACTTATAAATTGTGAAATGCATGTAACAGTGTAGCCATAAAGGAAATCTTATATTTGTTGTGCAACCGTCAATCGCCGAGGGGGTGCGTACAAGTTCTTAACACAGGAATGTATCAAGCACGACTTCTCCAACTAGATGACAAACAGAACCACGAGGAACCTACAGTGAAGAGGATGGTCTAGCGGACAGAAAAATCGGGCAGTCCGTCGAAGAAGAAGAGAGGCGGTGGGAAGTTCTCATCAGTAAGGGTACTATGGAAGCATTCAAGGCATCTTCAAACGCATGAAGTAAGATTCTCATAATTAGATAGTCCATATATTCATGAAGAATACAAGCCCAAAATGCATGATAGTGAATCTGTTTAAGATTGATTCATTTGACTTTGCTTCAAGATTTTTAGTACTTAATATAAGTCAATTTATTTACATTTCTCTAAACTCACTTCTATGTCTCCAATGATTGCCTCTTCTGTATTTGCGAAGTAAACTTAGTAGATCATTGCGTAAACCTAGTTTTTAGTCTGTTATCTTGGTTGCTACACCCCATGACGCATCAGTACAATCGTCATAACTGGTAGGAATGACTTTCAAAATGTGACTGCAATTCACGATTGACAATAGTGCGAATCTCACTCAATGTAGTCACAAACATTGCACACAAATCTCAGTACTATGACTTTCAGTCACCCACTACATCACTCTATCAAGTCATACGACCAGATACATATCAGCAACAAGGTGACTACTACGACTCATGTAATGTTCGTAGTGTTTCCAATATTGTAACTACAACTAGTCATATAATGTTCGCACTGAAACTGAAATATGACTGGAGATTTGAAAAACACGACTGGAAGCAGTCACAACATCAATCCAAATACGACTCGATATAGTCATATTCCATGTCAGCCAAAAATATTACTACTAGTCACATTCCACATAGACGACATTCTGAGCCAAAATGACTTGTCATAGTCACATTCCACGTCAGCCAAAAATGTGACCGGCACTCACATTCCTTGTGGAGGTGCCACGTCAGGAAGAATATAACTCCACAGAGTCACATTCCACGTCAGCAGAAAAATATGATTCCATAGAGTCACATGCCACGTCGGATGCCACGTCAGTAGAAAAATATGACTCGACAGAGTCACATGCCACGTCGGATTTTGGCCTCGGTTGCCCGGGCAGATCACAAAAAGTCAAGGGCAAGGGGCCGGTCAAGTTGGCGGCTGGAGATGCTGACGTGGCACATACATGGAGCCCAAGTATACGTTTTGGGTCGTATTTATTCATATGACTAGGTGTCCGAAGCGACTCGTCGGTAATGAGCCCGCCCTGTCACCACGCGCGTCACATTCCACGTCAGCAGAAAATATGACGCGCAGTCAGAGAACCTGTTTTTATGACTGCGCGCAGTCATAAACGCAGTCATCCTGCCAGTCATAAAAGTACCCATTTGACGTAGTGATTCTAAAACCAGGATAGCAACACTTGTCGCGTATGTGAAACAAACGTTGATCAAGTTGAGCAAGACTGGTTAATGGAACCATTTGTCTTATCATGTCAACAAGCATTTTGAAAATGCCAACATCACTTTGGTGTAGAACGTCAACATGGATTGAATTATACGGATTTCCAAGCCTTGTGTCACCACCATTAAAGTTCCACAATGCGCACTAGGAAAAAAACAAACATATTTCATATTAGTAACTATAAGTTTATATTCAGAAGTACTCAATTGACATATACATAACTTATACTTAAAATACAATTTACTTCAAATACATTCAATTCAATCAACTTACCTCTATAGGATGCATGGACCAAGCTTTTGATATTTTCTTCGATTCCCCTTTTGCCAAGTTTTTAGATGTCATGGCATGATATATGTCTTTCATCATTTCTTCTGTCCTTGATTGAAATGTCAAGTGTACATTGCTCAATTGATCTTTGCCACACATACAATTAGTACATGGAGATGAACTCTTATTGGTATCATACGTGCATGAAACCTTGCACCCCTCAGGATGATCACATGCATAGGCATAAAGTAATGGATATACAAACTGTGGATTTTCAAAAGGGTCGATTAGGGCCACACCTTCATAATTGGCAGCTTTTAGTGGTTGTAGTATAATGTTCAAGCATTCTTGAAACATCTCCAATTTTTGATCTTGGGATATATTCATATCTGCTGAGACTTGCACAGTTAGTACTACAAAGAGATCGTTAACTTAGACATACTATCAATACTAAGAGGCTTCTATTATATATTTTGAATATTTTAAAACAAAAAACTCACCTGAGAATATCGGAAGCAATCCAATTAAAGTATGGCCTTCATCGAGTTCCCTCACATGACAAGAAATGTTGCCAATAGACATTACTATTGGATGCCCTAGAATACGTCTGTTGTTTGATAATGTTGTCTGATCATTGTAGAGTATTATTGGTGCTATAACAGCTCCTTCACATATCAGGTTCACATGAATCTGTCAATCAACAATACGTAAAAATGAGTTGATGTTGTAACCGAGGCTACTTGCACTCAAAGTCATCATCTCACAATCACACACAAGAGCGTCCAAAGGGTCCGCGGCTTGATTCATCTTCTCAAAAGGTAAAACAGACTCCAAAATTCACTTCAGTTATTGGTATTTACCTGCATTTCTTCCCACCACTCACATGTATCCAAGGAGCCATATACACGTTCTCCAGATGCATTTTTTTCAATTGATGGATAGAGCTTGAAGTCTTCAGCTACTTGTGGGGATGAAAATAAGTTGGTCAATGCAACCACTGTATCCTTGAATTGAAATTCAACTACCTCCTCATTTTCTTTCTGACAAAGCTTATAAGATTGCCAACCTTGCACTCAAAAATCTTTTTTAGAATGAGTAAAGAATCAAATAGAATCCCACTGACATAATGCAAATAGTGTTAAAGAATATGAACTGGATTGTGTTTACATCCCTTTGGAATAATGTTTCATTCCACGGCTCCATCAAAACCGGTTGCCTATTAGAAACTAAAAGAAAAGTGCTACTTATACTGTTAGAGCGTCCATATCTGCACTTGAACTCATAATGAGCAGAAGGCTTGCCTAGGCTCTTCTACACTACACACAAATAAAATTATATAAAAAGGTAACTTCTAGAAACAATTTGATGCAAACATTCTAAAGAAATTACTTACATCTTCCTCAGTGTAGAGTTGCTCCTCATATTTTTTGATGTCCGAGGATGTATAAATTTCCACTTTGCTTGTGTCAAAATCTTGATGCCACAAGATGTTCAATAATGAATCTATATCTTTATTTGAGAGCCCTTCATTATTGTTGCAGGAACGGAAAAATCGAATGATTTCAAAAGTAGCATCATATTGAAGGGCTGCAAGTGTTTCCTTCATCATTTCTGAATGGAGGTATATATTCGTACCGTGAGGAGTCGTCGAAGGCGCTGAAGGTGAATCGTGTGGGATGAGTTGTGCCATTGGGATATAAGCATCACCTATTTGATGAGGTTTAGCACGAGGTGCTAAAGGCAACAATATAGAGCTTGTTTGGCCTAATACACGACAACTACTATTTTTCATGTGGCCCATAAATCCTGCCATATTAGTGAAATTTGTTGCTCCACATAGAGAGCAACGTAAGGTAGTTTTTTCCATTTCCTACACATTATATTAAGTTAGGATAACAATTCAAAACAGTTCAAACAAAAAAAAACAAATTTAAGTTTTAAGGCATGATCTCAGGCTATGGTACTCATCAAGTGTAGCATGGATATTAAAAGTAAAAAACAAACTCACAGTTGCTTCACCGAGGCTCGTTCGCATAATTTAATATGTAAGGCGTTGCTTTGATAAGAAGCAATGAATGCCCGAACAGTTGCATCCCCATAAGAGATTCATTAATACAGATAATAGCCTCTACTTGTCGAACTGTGCTTAGTATTGGTGAGCCTCTATTCTTGTAATTTTGATGACACATTTGCTGCCACAAGAGAGAGATTAGACATCAATACCTCAACGGGTACAACATTGTTGAGCAACATAAGCAAGTGAAGGACTGTGTACATTACCTGTTGATTCTTGACATATTTGCTTTGGAGGAGCTCCGCAACGGGATCTAACCGGCGACAACCTTATGATTCATAGACCTAAAAAAAGCTTCACTGAAGCAAGAAGAATGAAGACGGTTTCATATGCATACAATGAACTAAATGCGAAATGTGTAAAAGAAAGTTTGACGAACAATCTACTTCCGAACAAAACATTCAAACTCAAAACCCTTCCCTCAGTGGCACCAACTCAACTTCTGGCCGTACGATCACTCTCTTGAAACTTGACCATTGATCGTTGGAGAACGGGAGTTGGAGAACGGTTTGGGAACAGTATGGGAACGATTGAGGGGCAACCACTTTGATCATGATGAATGACGTGATCATGATTGTGATGTGACTTCTTAGACTTACTTCAACTTTTTGCCTTCTTTCTTCACAGTAATAACTTGTTTCGTGCATGCAATCGGAAGATATGTTGCTGCAAACACTAAAGTTTAACGCAAGAGCCGAATTGTAGAACAGAGAGGCGACGGCACTTGCGGTGCGTACCACCCACGCCCACCACCAATGATCGTTCAAGTTGGTGATCGTTCAAGCTGGTGATCGTTCAAACTTGCGCACTTAGAAGAGCACCTCTTATCATAGCCATGGTTTGAGTTCATCTGGACAGGTATGGTGCTCATCATCTTCCTTACAGACGGCGCATCATCTCCGCACTGCTTTTATCTGATCAATTATCTAAGCCTTGTCTTATTTATGTGGTTCCATGCGTTTTCACTCTTAATCTGCAAAAAGATGTAGAAACGCATTTGCCGCACTTGGTTGCCAACGAAGACATGTTATTAACCATGATCAACTACGATACTTTCCAGAGCTTTGTTTGCTGTATAAGTTGCAAAACCATTGTACTTGAAGGCGCCATGAGTTCCAAGTGAGTTGATCATTTAACCCTAAGCTTATCGTTTGCTCTGGACGAGACCTCATATTTTTTTAATCGACAGTGCGTTTGCTAGGATTGAACTTCTTTGATAGCTTGTTATTCATACATGAGGTCAGATTTCTAAAAGAAGAGCTTCCATGTAATTTGTGATATGCTGATAGACCTTCATATGTAATAACAAAGAAAATTTTAGAACCTCACATGTTGTCTTTTGTCGGATTCCTTCTGCAATGCATGAAAAGAAATAGGATGAATTTCTTGGATGAATAGAACAGGTTTTTTGGATGAGACCTAGATGAAAATGCAATTGAATGGTTGTGATCTCCTAGAGGTAAACGGCTCCGATTAAACAACCAGTCTTTGTCCACTTTGGGCGTCTTCATCATGGACGCTAGTGAATGCATCTTGTGTTTTTAACTGTTCGCATTTTGTGTTTTCGGCTGTTTGCATTTTGGTATGCATTTTGGTATGTGACGATCCGGTAATGGGATAAGCACAACTTTTAATTTCATTGAGTTGTATTGAGTTTTTTGTGCGCTTGTTCATAGTTCACAACATAGCTTCTCATACTTTCATTTTAGATGAGAATATTTTGAATATGACATAGTGACATGGTTTGAACCGATGCATAAATCTACAATGCCACTTTGATGTTTTTGCTTTTGTGCAGCTTCTTTGTACGGGAAGCAAGCTCGTGAAGTATGTTCTTTCAATGAGCACAAGGAAAAAAAGGTATGTAAAAGGACACTTCCATTTGTATGATCTCTTTTCTCCCTTATCTCTTTGTGCTTGACTTCTTTTGTCTCGTCTTCTGAGTTTCATTTATTTCCTGAACAAAACTTCCTCTTCAAGTCTCAATATTGTTACACAATAGTAGAGCTCATGGCTAATGTAGCAAGTTTTATCTTACCCGTCAACAATTCTTGATTGTTCTGCCAATTTTCCAATCGTCTCAGAATTTTATTTTATTTTATTGAAGCTATCATATGAGCCTAGTTGTTGAGCGCGGCTATATCAACAATCTTTGAGATTTGACTAACTGCAGAAAGTACACATCAAAGAAGAAACTCTCAAGAGACTTGAGGTGAATGAAGTTGAGGTCAATTGGCGAGTTATTTCATTTCATGAGATACTACGCCTACAATAAGTTTCAATACTCTAGCTACATTGAATTTCTAAGTCCTAGTTTGTGTGAATTACATATGTTTGGTACCAACTAATCTATTTCATTGCTTCGCTCTAACAATTGTGTTTATCCAAAGCAGAAAGTGAATAAACGCACTCTACCGCTAGTTGAGCTTCACAACCTTATATCAATAGAAAGCGTAGACGGAGGTACACTCAAAACTTCTGGAGAACCATCCACATTGCCTGTAAGATAAACCTTGCTCTCAGCTTTTAAGATATTCCAACATAATAATGACTTCATGTTGATATTTATAATTCGTTTTGTCTTTGATAAAAGTGTTTTCAGACTTAAATGGCTCCCAGACTCTCTCAAGCAACTCCTCCTGGAGCAAGAAAAGCTTGCAAAAGCCTTTTCAGCAAGAGTAATACAATTGACAAGATGTCCAATAGGCAACCAATTGGACCTTCCCATTCACGCAGATATGTTGGCCCTCATTCACACATCCCTCTTTGACAATCTCAAGTTGATGCATTTTTAGAAGGAGCGGAAAGATACCGGTGACCAATTGAAAAGCAACCTTTGAGGAATCCAACGCCAACTAGTCAATCAGGGCCTGCTCAAGAAACAAACGTGCCAGTTCAAAATGCACCAATACCACCTCCAACAACTGAAAACGCGCCTCTTAATGCTGGAGAGAGGTTACAATACCTATACTTGCAGAAAGAAGTTAAAAATCTTAGAAAACAAGTACAGTCACTAACTTCTTCTCTTGAGATTGCAATGGAGAAGCTCAAGGACAAGCTCCCATACTATTCAGAAGAACTTATAAAGGTATGATTACTTTCCTATGATATATTCATGCTTTTATTTGTAGTAGTGGATAGGGATAGTAATTGTTGTTCTTTGAAAATGCTCTTGTAAATAGTTTACTTTACGTTGTTTCATCGAATTTCTTATTTTATGATATTGATCATTGCGTAGTTGTCTATATATATAACATACATGTGTATTTCTTTTAAGGATAATCTGCTAAGAGACTTGTGTCCGCCAAATTAGCTTTGCATTGTGTAATCTGATTTGAACAAGAATAGATTAGAGATACAATTAATTTGCTTGTGCTATTCTCCTTAGGTGCTTTTGTATTAGTATTGCTTTTTAAAAGTTGAGGAAGGCAATTGGTTTAGGTTGTAGCGTTGTTGCATTCTGTTGCTTGTCTATTATTTGTTCTTTGCATACTATCTACTCATCTACTCGTCTATTATTTGCTAGTATTTTTTCTCCAATAATTCGGCAATCATAGATTAGCCGCATCCAATACTATTGTTACTCATATTCTTTGCTACGTTACAGGTTGCTCCATTTGAGAGGGATTGACTTTCTCTTACTTAGTTCATAGTGCAGCTTGTGGGACACTCATACTTGGGTCCCTCTTTCAAGCTTAGTAATTGCATGCGTATGCTATCCAATATGAGTAGAGCAATTGATATGAGTTTTAATGGAAGTTGCTAACTTGAGCTGTGGTTGGTTTTTGCAGAAGAATCTCACTGATATTGTGACTACGATATTCTTGGGAACATCAAAAGCTGCTACCTTGTATCCTACAGATGAAATCATGATCGAGGCTATTCTTGCATCATTTGATGTATGTGGCGATGCTTTTGCCTATGAAGCTTTCATGAAAGAATGGAACAAACCTAACGGTCTTCAACAAATTGTGACAAAAAATCTACGTGACCGTCGGGGCTCTATAACCTGTAGGGCAAGAACAGAGTTATACAAATTGTTGGGATGTCCACGCCCTAATGATGACGATACGCAAGAACTGGTTGAATGGTTCAAAACGTTGGAAGAGCTTTGATCAGGTACCATTTTGTATTGATTTGAAATAAGTTAGTGAAACTTTTCCAATCATGTGCCTCAAAGGTAATGATAGGCAATACTATATTCTTAAATAAATCATGATATATTATTAAAGAGTTAAAAATAACAAACACACTTGAATTGCGTTTTTTTAGTTTGACTCTTCAAGTATTGGATATATTATTAAAGAGTTAAAAATAACAAACACACTTGAATTGCGTTTTTTTAGTTTGACTCTTCAAGTATTGGATTTGGATTATGTTACTTTAGACTGTTAAAGTATTACACACTTAACTCTTGGGGTGGTTGCAAGCTACGGTCACCCAAACTTTTTGTCGCGGCATGCAAATTTGTGCACTTACCCAATCTTTGGAAAATCATCAATAAATATTGGAATGGAATTTTGTGACGAAACAAATTGCATTGTTTCTAGAATTCTAAAGTTAAGATGTCTACTACAATAAAGTTTGCAAATTTTCAATCTTTCTATCCAAATTAAGCATTTCTACTTAGATTTGGTAGCGTGTCGCTTGTCAAAAGTGCACCTATTTTATGGGAAATGCTAGAAGGGGGTCAAATTTGAACTTCAAAAATTTATAGAAACATACCACAAGTGTGTACAAAGGTACCATATTTTATTTTTTTGGGTACTACGCTTACTTATTTTTTAATTAATTGTTTGGTGATGTTTTTGTTTTTTAAGATTTTCGTGCAGTTAAAACTTTTTTTTGGATTTTTTTTTTTGGAAATGAAATAATGGTTCAATTTCAGAGGTGGGATATGAAATGCATTTTTCATAAAACCTAGCTAAGGATGTTATGTAAAAAAGGCTCTAATTATCCCTACTCGGTAAAAAACAAAAAAGGCTATTGAGTAATGCCCAAAGACTTGAAATTAACTTAACAATTGCTAAAGTGAAAGTATTAGCATAAACCCTATTTGAGATGGTGAAATTTTTTATCTAATTGAAAGTTGAGAAGTGCGCATTACTACGCTAGTGCACGAGCTGCATGGCCTTTAGCTGCACAAGCTGCACTCCCCACTTGGTAGACCGTAGCTTGCAATCACCCCTTGTTCTATTGGTAATTGTGTTCAGAGGATAAATGGCGTACATGTGTTCTTGAGAATGGATCAATTGACCCATATGGCTCAATTGTCATTCATGGAGCAATGTCTCGAGTGCTCCGAGGAAAAAAATACAACAAATATGAGCCTTTACACTTGACATTGGGCCTTGCTGGGTTTTTACTTCATGTGGTATGTCATGTGATTAAAAAGTATTCTCTTTTATTTCATATTATTGAATATCCATTTTCTTGTAACTAAGTCTTAAACTTGTGTCAAATATTTTATTAACATTCTATGATTGTTTGTGACAGCTTGAGTCTGCCATGTTGGGAAAGAGGCTTAATCCATTGGACATGGACAAGGAGGTGAATATGATGAAGAGTGCTGAGGCACGTTTGTATGCATCATGTCTATATATGCAACGAATAGTAATCATCCAAAATGAGGATTTTGACAGTGTTGACCATATCTCCAACAGTCCTGATATGTGCTAGATGCATGTTTTTACAATTTGGTAGTCAAACTCTCACTTGCCTTGTATAGTGTAGGAACATTTGCAATTCAAGCCAATTTGTACAAAAATTTGTAAATTGAAAAACATTTGATTGACCAAGAAAATTTGCCCTTCCCACTCTACTATGTGATTTTAAATCATTGAAATATTTTGTGCTTAAAGTGGAACATTGTCTTCATATTGAATCAACATTGAATTGATGCAACTTGAATAAAGAGAAGAATAATACTAATAAATTATGCATTGTACTAATATGTTAATAACACTTTTATGAGTTTTTTGGTTCTAATATTGTTTCAATGCTGGGTCAACATTGCTCAAACTTATTGTTGATATAATGTTATTTCAATCTTGACAAAGTAATGAACACTACGATTGTTTTCAATTAGTTGTTTCATCATCAAAAAACTACTAGTGCAACATACCTTGCAATTTGTGATGATGTACAGACTAACTAGACTATTACTTTGGTGTTCTAACTAACTTGGAGTCATAGACTCTTGGTCTATCGGTTCCCTCATAAGAAACTTAATTACCATATGAGTAACTTAGGCATGGACCCTTGGTCTATCAGTTCCCTCATGAGTAACTTAATTACCACATGAGTAACTTAATTCCAACAGTCTTGTCAAGAACTTCAAGTACGGATGAGAAAATGACATGGCCACCTACGTGGCAACACTTTTTGCAAGGTGAGTTCTCCAAAGGTCAAGTTGGGCAACTTCAAAGCCTTAGACATGAAACTTGTAGTCTAGGGAACTCCTACTTGATTAAAATACTATTTTGTGGACGTATGAATTGAGAGTTTGCCCTGTTACATAACATACTAGAGTATTGTAACCCCCGTTGATGAGTCCTTTGAGAATATGATTATGATGAATTCTTAAGTATCCAATTCTTCTGAGTACTATTCTTCTTTGATGCATCAATATTTGGAGAGTATACATCCATCAGATGATTTTTCTCGGGGAAGTCACTTTGTGTAAATTTTGGAAACACATGAGCGAACAAAGGGTATCTAATGGGGAGCTATGAAATAATTGGAATATTATACCATTTATAGTATATTCAGGGTATATTCTATATATATTTTAGGAATATGAATTCCTAAAATATTCCCAAATTGGTTTTAAAACACCCTATATTACTTCTATAAAATTATAATTTTTATCTCAAATGAATAAAAGACACCCTATATTTGTTTTCTCATCATTATCTAAATTCTTGACAGTGACTTCTCCGGGTGATTTTTGTACTAACTACTATAGTCAATTGTAGGATAGTCAATTGTAGGATGGGCAAGTCATTGGGTCGAAGACTCTTGTGGCAATGAATTTTTTATAAGCTTTTGAAAGCTAGAGAGCCCCAAAATTAATTGGCCTGCACCATGTCGTAAGGAAGAATTTGAAGAAAAAATGGATGAAGACACCAAATTGTTCCCATTTTTGAAAACTATATAGATGAAACTGTCAGTTTTAAGTGAAACTCATCCAAAAATGTAGATGAAAATATAGTTCTATCCAAAACATACATGAATGTTAAAATATTTTGCTACACCATTTTATTTTATGTTGCGTCTTTAGCACTATTCCAAGAACCAAAAAAAACCTTCCTCTTGTGGACGTAGCCTACGCTATGGTTAGATTCGTTAAAAAGTAATTTAAAAAATAATTCAAAATGGCATTTATTAAAAGTTTGAAAATTTATAAGTTAGTATTATTGAATAGTGTAGAAAATATTAATGAAAATGATTTAAATTCATAAAAATTAAAGATTTTTGCAAACAACCTACCCAATTAAAAATTACAACATTTTTCATCAAAAAAATCATCACAAATTGCAATAGGAAGAGAGAGTGTTCTCATAGTACGAGTGTATAAAAAGCCTCAAAATCAAATACTACTTTCTGAAGCAGTGAATGTAGTGAATGTAGCGGTAAAAATGTCTTTAATTAAAAAATATTTTCAATTAGAGTTTACTTCTTATCTAATTATGATGTTCATCAAAAAAAATTCAAAATTATCCATCGTTGATGCATTAAATTTGAATTGTAATAACGATGTAAAAAACTTGTTTGCCGCAAAAAATGATATTTGAGTGGTTCTTACCCTTTCTACACTATTTTTGGTATATAAATTTCATGTTTATCTAAACCACCTTATGTACTGTACATGTGTTTTAAGAAACAAACCCTTCATATGAGTTTCATGATCTCGCACATTTATCCATTTTTAGGTTTTTAAGGCTTGTTAAATATAATGGAATGGAAGGATACTATTTTTAGAATGTAACTTTGTTATTATTCAACATCTTATCACATAAGACCATGTAAAAATCTAACTAATGAAATTCTAATTATCTAAGATCCTTTTAACACTACATTTAGTTCAAAAACTACATCGTATTTTCTACTAATGTGGTTGTAGCGAGGCACTGGCCCAAAAAAAAACTAAGCCAAAAATATAATTGTGTGGATATTCTTCATATCCCTGAACATTCAAAATCTCATACATCTATCATTTACGAAAAATTAAGTAGAATTTTTGAAAGTCCATTTTCTCCAAAAATCCATCACTTTGGTCTCCTTTTTTCACTCACCCGTACCATGATAACGCCTCTCGAATGAAACCAACTTGTGCTATATCAATGTTCAAAAAAAGGTCAAAAAAGGTCAAAGATAAAAAGGTCAAAGAGGTGTAACAATCATCTAGAAATATTAGATATCACAAGAAAGAAAATTTGAAGAAAATATAATTTCACTTAATGAATGAAAAATAATCCTAAAATTTCGTAAGAGACCTCACAAACCTGACATGAGGGTACGGTAGTTGAGGCCCCAATACGTGTTTACTTTTTACATGGAAATATAGATTCAACCCCAAAGGCAATGAAGTGGGTACAAATGCCAATCCCCTTCCCCGTAAAAGTTCCGGAATTGGTGTATACAAATGTAGAGGGGAGAATACGAACTAATAGTTCTTTCAATGATTATGATATAGCCACGGGGAGGTCACTCAATTGTCAAGTTGAACACCACGTGCGAACAAAGTTTGCTACCCCTATATTATATGCCATAAATAATTTTAAAAATTATGATATTTTTTCTACATATAATAACCATTGATAATATCTTTTGTATATTTTTTTGAAATTTGTAGTCATCTTCATTTTTTTTAGTAATTGTTTTAGTTCATTTCTACGTCATTCTAGTTAGAAACGATATGTTTTATAAAAAAAGAAAGATCATCAAATTTGGTTATCTTTTTTTACTATGTAATAGATATTGAGTATATCTACTCATGAAAAAAAATTGATAAAATTTTGACCCATTTTGGTGATGCAACTTAGAAAAAGTAGATTTATTTTGTTCGCACGTGGTTTTCAACTTGACAATGGAGTGACCTCCCCGTGGATATAGCTGCACATTTGAGAAGAAAATTGCCTATCAGTTTAGATGTAAATGAAATGGTTTTCAGAACCACCATAATGAACACAATAACATGCTTTATGACCATAAAGATCTCAAGAGCAAGTAGAATTTTCTCTCTTCTACTATCTTTGATGCGAGATCAATGTAAAAGAGAGGAAAACTGGAAAGGATGAATAAGAAGAATATATGCACTATATAGTTGAGAAGAATAGTTCTTTATATGATGTATATGGGATTTCTCCTCTTGATCTTTAAAGGACCATGATTATGTTTTCCAAAAAAACAATCCAAATTTTCCATTTCTAGTACAAGGAGCAAAAGTGCAATTCTTAATTATTTGTTTCATTTCTAACCCTAGGATCTTATTCTACACTACTACAAGAATGTGTGCAAATTCTTGTAGAATTTTTTACCGCACAGATTGAGAGAATAAAATTTGAAGTAAAGAGTATTTTTTGGTTTTAAGGTTCCTACTATGACTTGCCAAAACTCTCAAACTGGTGAGGTTATCTGGTAAACTTTTCCTCTTCGTGAAGTTGGTTGGTGGACTTTTCTTTGTGAAGTTGTTCGGAAGACTTCTCCGGTTGGTATTTACACTACAACTGGTAAAGACTTTTTAAGGCCTTATTTTATTGTCTTTCCATCTTGTCTGGCATCCCACCGGTTGCCTCAAATAACCATATCTTGAACAAAACGCGTCGCGTTATACCTCCCCCATCAAACTTTCCGGGGAAGGAGGAGCTTGCCTAGCAGTTCCTCATGGTCATCACCTTCATCCGGCACCCGTCGTCGACGTCTTCTCCTCCTTCCCTCATCACATCCGCGTACCGGCTTGATATGGGTACCGGTGTGACCCGTCATACTATGTGTCACACTATGTGTAACTCATTTAATATGTGCTAAAAATTCCATCTTTGATACCATGTATGTCGCTGCAGCCATACCATCTATAACACCATCTAATTTATGCAATTTTTCAAAAAACAAATCTTATAAAAAGGATACTTTTCTAAAATCACACAATTTTTGAAGGAGGTACCCATATCAGACCATTCCCCATCCAGCAAGTGATGGGATCCCTAATTGCCCTTCTTCCATCGCATTCTACATCCAAGCTGCACCGCCTCTCAAGAATTCTTCAGTCCACGCAGAAACCAACAAGGAGGATTCCAGCATTGTCAAAAACTTAGTGGACACCCTCAAAATATAGCCTCAACTGAAGGTATAGCCTCCAAAAGTGAAAGCTTGTTTGAATGATGACAAGATTGCGGATTTTATTTTTCTGTGATTTGTTATACAAGAATTTATGTGCTAGTGCTCAAAAATTTGGGATTAGTGATCATGGTCTGTTGTTGTAGGATCTATTTTGAAGATCTAGCAGCAATATGTTATGGCACAAAATTAAAGCCCTTGGACATTCGAAGAGAGTTCAATCACTGAGGGAGGTGAATAGACAACCTCTTTCGTCTTTAAAAAGTATTGCAAAGACACAAGAATCCGGCTGAGCAAAAATGAACAAAACTCAAGTTCCTGGGTGGGATGTTGAGTCCACTGGGAGCGACATTCTTTGCATGTCCTCAAAGTATTTCATCAAAATGGCCACAGTGAGGCAGAGCAAGGCGACGATGATGACTAGCATTGCAGAAGAAGCATAATTATGCGAAGATCTCCTTTTCAAACCCTGCCCTGAACCTTGAGCAGAACAATTCGAGGTCGTGGTTGTTGTTGCGGTAGTGGTGGTTGAGGATTGTGCACTACGTGCTTGACAATGCTGGAATCTTGCTTGTTGGTTCCTGCGTGGGCTGAAGAATTCTTGAGAGGCGGTGCAGCTTGGATGCAGAATGCGGCAGAAGAAGGGCGATTAAGGATCCCGTCGCTTGTTTTACGTGACGAGGGAGGGAGAGAAGACGTCGACGATGAGCGCCAGATGAAGGTGATGATGATGAGGAACTAAGGTGGTTACCCCATTACCAACTGGTTCCTTTCACCAACAGCTAGTGGCATTATCCACAATCAATGCTGCAATGATGTTGGTTGTAGCTTGAGTTACAGTTGGTAATGGGTTCTCTCTTGTTGGTTTTAGTATATGTAAGTGTGGTTATGGATTCGTTGTTGTTGGTTTAAGCATCTTTAGTGTGTGCAATACAAATCTTCTCTAGACAGAAAGAGGTGTACCTATATGACGTGAATGGGATGCATCATACTTCAACTTTGAAAATTTATAACTAATTCATTCTTCATCCAAAAATTATGTTTCAACTTGTGTTGGAATCTATTTCTTCTTGCCTACCTCTAAAAAATAATAATACTAAATAATATCAATGCCTCATATCCGTATTTCTTATTCAGTTGGGAATGGGGTAACCACCTTACTTGGCGGGTTGCCCGTGCCCAGCCTGGTGGGCTCCTCCTCCCCGAGAAGTTGGATGGGGGAGGTTTAACGCAACGCGGACAAAACTTGTTGACCGACTGGTGTACTTCTCCACCAATGGTGAAGGTGGGGAATATGTGGCTCATTAGCAAAAAGGCTTATGAGAATTATTTTTTCCAGCCTTAAAGGCTGATGCCACTTTGTTTTTGTTGAATACCAAAGGTTGCTTGCCTTGTGGAAGTATGACGAATGGGTTATGGGGGTGGATTTTATCAAGAGCACAACAGGCAAAGATCATACGTTGTACGTTGAATTATACTTTGAATCTTTGGCCATGTACAACGTATGACCTGCCTAGGCTCAAGAGGAGGCAATTTAGGATTTAGGAGGCAGACGTCAGGGCCAGCGAAGGAGGCTGGTAGCAGGTCACGATGACATCACTAGGGCTAGGGCAGATCCAGGCAACTTGGCAATCAGACCATGCATCATGTGACGGTGGAGAGCGGTGGAGAGCATAAGGCAATTATTCCATTTCTTTAACTTCACTGCCCACCATAGTCTAAACTGGCCCTAAGTTAATACAGCCCTAAAAGCCAGGCAGCCAGGCGTATATTTTCTGAAGATATTTTTTTGGTTGGAACGTTTGACAAGTAGGACGGGCTGACATGTAGTCACATGGCCTCATCTGCTGTTGCAGACGGACCTCAACCATGGGATGGCCCGGCGAGCGACGAGGATGAATCCTCCCGACGAGGATATCGACTGACCCACCAACGTGGCAGTGGCCACTTAAATATCTGTTCTAGTCTTCTCCTTCTTCCTCTTCTTCTTCTTCTTCTTCTTCGTCGTCGTCTTCTTCTTCCTCGTTTTCGTTTTCGTTTCTATTGCTACTTGTTTCGTTTTCCTTTCCAGCAGCACCGACAGTAGACAATCATTCTGGCGAGACGTTGTCCATTGGAGTGGTGAAGAGTGCGCTCTTTGCGGACTGTCGATCGGTCCTAGCTAGCGAGGTAAGTTGAAGAGAAGATAGCATTTTCTTGTACTTTCTAGTATTGTGTTGTGCTTGTACTGTTTTTTCTCTTTCTGGAGTTGGTTTCCGCTAGCCAAGTTGCATGCTTTTTTGTTGTTTGATTTGCTTGAAGGTGGGTAGTGGGGTTGCGTGAGATGTTTTGATAATTGCTCGCTGGTGCTGGCTTTGAACAAGTCTTATTGCGTTTAGGAAAACTTTAGGTGACTGAATTGGAAATGTAGAGCTCGCTTGCCGTCTTAGCTCTCCTGACCAATTCCTGCCCACGTAGATAATAACCCGGTGTTAAATACCGACCAGAATTGGTGAGAAGGGATTCAGTGTGTTTCGTTCCTGGTGCTCAGGACATTTGAAAAGCATTGAAAGTCGCGGCGCAGTCCGCTGTCAGAGAATGTAGAACTGTAATCGATCGAATCATGCACACAAGAGCATGCATTCATTAGTGTCTTGGTAAGCATCCAGGATGGTGAGGGCAAGCAAGCCGAACCGCAGCGAGGAGCAATCCGGCACGCAGGAAGAGCAAAAGCAGCATGCGCTGCAAGTGCGAGCGCACCTGGACGCGAACGCACCACACCGACAGCTCAAACCGGCTCGAAGCGACGCTGCGGAAACAATGAGCATAATTTCCGAGGCAAGCGATGCCCTGTCGACAGAGCCACCGGAGCGCAGCAAGTACCTGCAGCTGTTGGCCACGGGGTTGCCGCTGGAGACGCGGGGCTCGGGCGACGTGAGCGACGAGTTCACGGAGAGCGAGTACTATCAGTACATGGCGGCCATTGACAAGACGCATCACACCACAGGCACGGGCTTCATCAACGTGGACCAAGCTCCCGAACAAGGCTTCCATCTCTCCAACAACGACGTCGACCAAGCTCACATGCAACCCCGCCATCGCTGCAACCCTGCCATGAACGACTGGGAGCCTGCTCCCATCAGCACCCTCCTCACCTCCAGCAAGCCAGCGCGGAGTGAATCTTCCGCTTAAGTCATCTCAAGATGTAGATTGCCACACTGAACTCCCTCTCTCTCAGGTTGCGTCAATCTATGTATGTGTGCCATTCAGCCTGGTCTGTAATTATACATTGGGTATACATCATCACTGTGTTCACACACAACCTAGTCCATTTCATTGTGGTAGTGACGGCCATGTGGATCAGCAAAATGCATGGAACCGATGCTTTCTTGGCTTTTGAACCTTTGACATCATCCACCAAGTAAGTCTTGAAATACTTTGACATACTCCTTCGCTATGCAGAAGGAGCAGTATTTGCACACTACTGTGATTGTGAACGCTATGTGGACTAGCGGTATAGAACTTGCATTTAATTTCCTCTGTGGAATCCTTTTGCCATCAATCAGCAAGTCCAGTCTCGAGCCTTTTTTTGGATGCCGAATTTTCCTCAAGACTACTTGTAGCAGCAGTCCAAAAAGTTGTCTACACTACTACTGGATTTGGTCGTCAGGTTTTGGAGTGAGACCATTGGCAAGCTTTTGAGCTGCTTTTTCCAGATGGTTGAGGAACGTGCTGTAGAAACTCGACATCCTTGTGGCCAGCATCTCCGCGGTGTACCCCTCCACGGCCCCACTTCGTAGTTCCAGTCTACCATCGTCTTCCCTTCCTCTTGCTCGAAACTGCACAGAAAACAAACTCCCATCTCACATGTACTGTACTATACAGTACACGTCCACTGGGCACTTCGTACAGTGCCCACTGTACACGCCCCCGTTCCATTTGCTTGCCACTCCTCATATCACCTCACAATGTCTCCAACACCATTCTCATCACTAAAATTAACTGGATTAAAGAGAAAAACGGAGCCCTAGAAACAGCATGTAGATAATACAAACATCATGTAGAACGTATTATCACTATCTTATGACCTCTTCTGGAATATCCTGCACACTTGCTACACTGTGATCGACTGTCAGTTGAGGTTTCCTGATGGTAGTAAGTCGATCACTAGGCCAGCAAAGTCAATCTGGAAATCCAATCACCAAGCTACATAATTTCAGCGCATGAAGTACAAGAGATGTGGCATTCATGTCACGACATGCTCGTTTTGTTGATTCCAAGAGGGCCACCATGTAAGTTATGTTTATGATTTGTCGTCAAGCTTGTGAAAGGTGCAACTTGCAGGGGTCTTTGGGCAAGCAAGTGGATTGCTGTGGATATCGATCATGCTCATGGAAATCCATCTGAGATCTGGCACTACAATTAGTAGGCGTCGCCTTTCACTTGGTAGGTGAGTCAAACGGTGCCACTTCGCTTTCACTGCCCAAGCGCTCAAGACTTGGTGAGTGCGATTCGTCATGTAGGACAAGTGTGTACAATGAATTCTGACACTGTTCTGAGTGAGAAGTGACGCCTTTGCTTTGCTATTAGTGTGGGCAGTGCTTCGTGGAAACTTTAGTTCCGTTTGCATATCGTACATGATAGTAAGATAGTTCACTTGGCAAAACTTCATCTGTGGTGGCGACCTGTTGACATTTTGTTGGGATTAGGTGGTGTCTGTGTTTGTTGAGTTTCTCGAGTAAATCACTTTGTTGCTCTTGTTGTGTACTTTACAACAAGCTTACTACATCTACAATTCTACGCATCTACAATTCTACGCATCTCCCATTTCCACAGTCGTAGACCTATGAGCACATCTTCGTATAGTCGGGATTTCAGGCACAGAGCAGACTGCAGTATCGCTGAGTTTCTTGGAAATCAAGATGAGATGCAAGAAATGGAGGCTGCACAGGAGGCTTCCCATTTTGATGAGGAATCCTTAATCTACCTACCAACGGACATGGCTGCTATTTGTTTCCGATTCTGTTTAAACGAATCCTTAATACATTCGTGTGTTTCACAGTTCTGAGTTTAACTAGTTCAACGAACTTCAACTTCGGTTCGTTGAACTCAAAACTCTACGCCTGGTCGGCAAAGCTTTATAGCAATGGGCAGAAAGTTACAAACAAACAAACAATCCTTTCGGCAACTTCGTACACAGATATCGTTTGGTGTCGGATTTGCCTCAGGTATAGCTTTGTGTGTAGTCACTTTCGGTTTCAGTTGTAGTTATAACAAGCTCGCCATCATAACTAAAGGTGCCCACCATGAAACGAAGCAGAATATGGGAGGCAATGCACCAGGGTGTACTGTACAGTGCATTGATGCTCTCGGCTTTTTACTCATAATGGTTCAAGTCACAACCAGGACCCACTTTACGGGCCGGAGAGTACTTTGCAACTCATGAATTCATGTCAATGGGGAGTTGAGTTACCACAACGACACCTATTTTGGCCTTTGTGTTTGCTTTGCAGCACTAATTTCCTGGTTCGCTCTCTCACGCTCCGCAGGTAGCAAGTTGTAGAATAGTTGGCCGGTTCTAGCTTCCCACTGCACAGGAGAACAACGCCATTCCAGGAAGGAGACGTGAGCACACTACCAACTTCGAAGTGAAGCAACACAAAGACGCCCATAATTTCTTCACTCTAAACGACGTACTCCAGAGCCGAAGACTCTTTATCACAACCACACTTGGAAGCTAGGGAAGTCTACTAATTACCTCTCTAATGTCCTTGACAGAATGAATTCTGGGCTCATACGTAGGCTTTGGCCGAAACTTGCGATTATGCTGCACAGAAAAACACAGGCTTCAAGATCCGTGATAACTTACACGAGGTTGAGAACCATATTTACATCCATCACAGAATTCATGCGACAGGAAATGATGTGAGGAGCAAACCAAAGGAATTATGCATTAGAGGCCCATCAGGAGAGCCGTACCTCTGCTAATAGGGCTGCTAAATCAGCGTCTCCGTTGCCAATTTTACTGCTGATCTTGCCGCCCTGCTTGAGGGCAGCAGCCCCAGTTTCTAACACAGGTTTGCTTGCTTGCTTGGCGGCAGCTGCTGCAGAGAATACAGGCATGCTTGAACGCAAGACCGACTGCCTGGTTATCATTTTAGCAGGAGCATTCTGTTTGCAGAGAAATAGAGCAGACATGAGTTATACAACTAAATAGAAGTACAAACCCGATCGCTTCTCAATTTTAGTATCACCGAGTGCAGTTTGCAAACTAATTTCATAAGAATAAAATCTGCGACACGAAGAAGAGTCCTCTATTCTGCATCCGAGTCAGGGAAACCATACCGTGACTGGGACTTCCGTCTTCTTCCGAAATCCGGGGTCTAACCCTACTGCACTCTTCCTTCCAGCAGAAGCGGCAGTTTTACTAGAATCTGATCGATTAGTTTCTACGACGCCATTACCACTTGGTTTCAGAATGGTTCCTCCGTTAGCTCCCATGGCAGCTCGTGCATGAGCCGCAAATGTCAAGCTTGGCATGCTCATCCTTGTCACAGTCTGCTTACTCATTCTGGGCGACCCTGTTGATGGCTCTGTCAAGAGAATATCAGCATGTGATTTAAACTACTCTTGCAAGGATTTCTTGCTACAACTGCAGCAGTTACAAAAACAACCAATAATTTTATATCTAAGCTGCAGAAAACCACCTCGAATGTCTCTGTGCAAGATACAATGCGCTGAAGGTTGATAACATATAAGTGGGTAATACTACCAGGTCACGTTAAGTACGTAGTACAAGTGGGTTCGTGAAAAAAAATGAGGGAATAGCCAAGTGCTAGGGGGTGTACCGTATGCAGGCGCCCCCCTCATCTGGGATTTTGCCGAAGGAATTATTAAAAGAGGTTGCGAGGGATCCAAACAGTACCTGGATTGGGCTTCGTCGCCTTAGCTAACGAATGTAGACTAGTATTCTCTTTCCCTCCCTTGGAGAGGTGACCAACTTTATCCGTTTTCCCTGCTGGGCCATTTAGGCGGGAGACTGAAGATGCTCTTGCTCCTTGTTTTTGCTGAGCCAGATTGCTTCTATTGGACGTGGAAGCCTTAGTATCCATCCCCCTGCCTGGGGTATGATCAAACGACACCGACCGCCGGTATTTCTTTGCTGTACCTGCAACTGCGACGATTTTTGGTGAAGCCACTTCCGGCTCCTTCACAGAGTTTAATGCCGCTCTAGGATTCTGTGCTCTGCGCTCCAAAGCCCGAACTACCTCCGGAAGGTCGATACCAGGCAACTTCTTCTCAGATCCAGCCCTTTTCATGTCCACTATTGATGGTAAATCAACTACCATTCCATTCGGCTTGACTCCACTGCAGTCCCCCGAAACTGGAGGAACATCGGAGACATCATGCTTAGAACTCACGTTTTCAACCACTGGAGAGTCATCACTGACTTTAACCCGTAATGCAGAACCCCAGCTCTTTCTCATTTTCCGTATGTCATCAAATGCCTGAACGGAAGAATTGATGCCCAACGTATTTGCCACTCCGGCCATGGCATTGACATCACCTGAAGGAATCCTGTCAGACTGGCACTTTTGGTTTGAAGGCCCGTCCTCATTCCTGAGAGAAGCTGTGTCTTTCTTCGTGACTCTTTCAGAGCCATTGATTACAGGTAACGCCGCGGCCTCCAATTGCACACTTTGACGAAGTCTAGATTTAGGACGTGTCGCTGCACAATAGAAGAACGTTTGTCAAGTGATAATCCAATCCATTCTTTACTGCGAAAACAGCGGTTGAGAAGAAAACAGAAATTGCAGCCCACGAGCCCCTGTCGTCACAATTGTAGAAAAAAATGAACACTACAATATGCTTATTACCTGCTCCTTGTGGTTTGGAATTAGGATTGTCTGCCGAGTCGTCAATTTTCACTCGCAGTGCTGAGCCCAGGCTTTTACGAAGCCTGCTCGTATCCTTTAGTTTGGAAAAAATTGTATCCTGCCAATGTAAACTAGGTGGGGATGGCTTCTCCTCGTCTACACAAGCTCCAGCTGATGAAGTAGAGAACACTGGTATATCAGGTTCCGTACTCATTTGATCATTAACAAATTGGCTCACAAACATATTTACTCGGAAACTGGAGCTTCGGAGGACCCCAGCCCCGTCATTTCCAGCTACATATTCATCAGAAGTCGCAGACGATATGAACCTCCGGGCGGATAGAAACTTCTCGGGTGATTTACAATGGACCGGTGAAGCAATTCGTGGGGAATCAGCTCCAAATGTATCATGGCAGCCTGAATTGAATCCTGCTCTGGGGCTACTCTCGTCTTCTTTAGCAGTTTCTTTGGACTGCGCCACAGTCGTGGCGCCATCAAAAGCAAGCTTCGCTTTCGAGAAACCACGATTCTTCTTCCTCTCGAGATTTGGAGTTCTGACGCTTGCATTCGGGTCTTTCACATCAGCAGCATGGCCACCGGCAATCTCTGTGAGGGGTACCTCGTGGTGCCTGCACATATCTTTCACATCTAAGTACACAGAGCATACATCGAGACAAACATGGGAACGTGATGCAATACATACTCAGAAACACAGGCAAGAGCTAACTTACGAATGGCTGCGATAGAACCACGGGTCGTCTCTGCAGACACAACAATGAACAAGAGATGAGTTAATTGAGCGCTGAAGAAGACCGCCTTACCAGTGACATCTCCAAGAAACAACACTATCCCTGTACGCAAAGCTTTTCTGATAGCTACGACATCATGCCTGCTACCGTATACGGAAAGTGACGTAAATTAGATACTGGCATGAAATGGTATTTAAGAGATTACTGTTAAATCCAAAAGGGTGATATGTCAGACCAAGAACATTAAACAATCGAATTCTTATATACAACCAGATGATTTTCTTCATATCCTAATTCACTGCTTCTAATGCTAACTACAAGGGATGAGATTTCCGGGGCTGTAAACCGTCCATTCTATACACAAGGGCATCACATTCGAAAGGTGCTGCAGGTGATACAGAAAGCATGATTGTGTTCAGAGAGCTTACCCGATTGTTCCCGCTTTCGCTAACGCTTCTTCGGCCTTCAAGTCTGCCCATTGTGGAGCATCAATCTCATCCTGCAGTGCGAAAATCATTCCAAATTAGCATGGAGGCAGTATCAGCCCCAAAACAGCATGTTACCAGAATCACGTTGACAAGATAATACGACCCTCCGATACTTGAATATTCCAAGCCTGCAAAAATGCAAGAATTGCGTGTCGAGGAATAAGGAACGCACCAGAAAAGCCCAATGCTTATCGTTCTTGGCAGCTGTAGAAGCAGGGGACAGTGACAAAGATACAAGCATAGCCTGCCTGTGCATGATGCACGACGCTCAAGATACTCGCCGTTGTATATTACAAGGCATTGCTTGCATCAATGCACATTGCAATCCCCTGAGGAAAATTCCATCTCCTTCATGTCCCACTAAACCCTGTTGGTATATACAACGGGATACTTCACCCACCCGAATTCTTCGACCCTCTACAGAGATCACAAGTGATTCTTCTGCCACAATATACTCGCCTTTCCACCACTTCAATAACAATAGTGCGACGAAGCTCCCGCGGTGCGCTGATTGTTACAGAAAAAATGAGGTAGAAGCAGAAGGTGAAGGAGAATAATCAGATCGATTCCAAATTCCCTCCGTCGACATCAATTTCAAAACCTGTCACCTGAAGAGTAAGATAACATCTTCACAGGGCAATACAACAGGACGACGATGAAGAAGAAAGTCTGCAGGAAACCTGCAATTGGCACTCTACTTGCGATAGCTTCATCAATCCGAACAGGCTTCTTATGCAGCGATTCCTTCGTTCAAGATTCGAAACCTCCCTCGAGACTCACGAGGTCGGCACACAATCAGGCTCCAGCATCACTTGACGCCGCCGTGGTCTCATCCCATCATCGGATAAGTTAGGATATCAAACTTTCGAAACCGGATTTCGACGACGAGGTGAATGTCAACACAACGTAGAGGCCACTCAATGTGCGCAATCCTCCCAATCGCTGAAACCTCGGGATCTGGACCTACAAACGGTAAACTGAGCTGTACCGGGACCAGGCTGCAATAAACGAAACCATCGGTACAGTCCACGAACCTTCACCATTTCGCACGCGACGACATCCGCTCTCAACAGGGCAGGGCAGGGCAGGTCTGGGCTGGGCTGGGCTGGTGGTCGCCGCGAACCTGGAGCCCGCTTTGAAAAAACTCCGCAACCATCCCACGCTCGGCGCGCCAGTACTCACTCCCAAGTCCCAACGTACAATCCAAGGCATGCCCCATTCAAATTCTACATCCATCCAAGTGGATGAAAATCGTTCGGAATAGTAGAGTAGGGTAGTCCGAGTGGATGTCCAGAGGGTCGTAAATGCCCCACATCCATCACTTTCAACGGCATTAATAAAATCTTCTCTCGTCTACTTATGACCACCGAGGGTACCAGTCCACAGTGCTGTAAATGGAGAGGCCTGGTTTTGTTTCGGTGGGGTTGGGAGTGGAGTGGGAAGAAGTCAAGGCCTTGAATGGGCCGTTTCCAGCAAGTGCCACCGAGGATCCGCAACGGCCACTGCATCCACCCCTCCCGGAATTCTATTTCTGTCCAAAAATAGACGCTCCATTTCCGTTTTCTACTCTTGTAACGTGGCATTCTCTAAGTTGAACTATTTACAATGTCAGTAACTTGGTGATATTGTGATCCTCTGGATGGATACTTAGCAATCTTGCATGCTCTTGCTCTTGCAAGTTCAATTCAGTACCTCTCGAGATGCTACAGCTCTCTAGATTGTCTGCTCAGATCTGTGCTTTTGTTGATATTCCTGGAGCAGAAAATTTGAACTTTTTGATCTGGCAGGGACTGACATCCTCTACTGCCGCTCCGTTTCGAATTTCCTGTCATAGAACATGAGATGCCTCCTGCAGCTTCTCACTCTGTTGACATTCAAAAGTGAAGGAGATCATGACACTCAACTGTACTACTTTCTGCTATGAGGGGAGTTAATTCTCCCTTCTGACATGTCCAATCATTAGATCAGTTGATCGCCACACTTGTCTCGCATCCGCGACACCAGAAAGAATGACACGAAAAAAACGGCATCTGGTACTGAAACAACACCATAAAATCTGGTGGTGGAAGAAAGCACCCTTGATCTAAGCTCAGAACAATCGATGAATTCCAGAGAATGGAGCAGCACTCGTATCCTAGTAATTATACATGCAAGAATTTGCAACACGTGAAGAATTTGCTATGATCGAAGTCTACAACCCAAGCTGTACACAAGAAGAGAAAATGGCAATGGTTTGTTTGCTTGTTGGTTCACATGATCGACCATGGACGTCGGTGACGGGAGGTTTGGTGCAGCGAGGTGGGGTGCGAGTCGTCCACGGAGCGCCCACTCCCGACGCGCATGCTTTCAGACTTCTCCGCGCGGAGCTTCACTTCCTTCTGATGCTCCACGAGGAAGTCCTTCCGAATCTCCCACAGCACCTCCGCGGCCTTCTTCATGCTCGGCCGGTCGCCCTTCGTGGGCGCGGAGCATGCAAACGCGAGCTCGGCCACTCGTTCGATGATGCCCAGCGCCGTGGGTGTCCGCTCGATCTTCGGGTCCAGTATGTCCGTCACTTTCCCCTCCACGAACTTCCGGAACGCCCACCGCACCGTCACGCGCTCGTCGCTAGGCTTCTGCAGCATGATCGGCCTTCGCCCCGTGAAAATCTCCACCAGCAAAATCCCAAACGAGTACACGTCGCTTTTCGTGTTCAGCTGAAACGTGTTCAAATACTCGGGATCCAAATAACCTGCGGGATCCAACAACTAGGGTTTAACAATCTCTCGCTCATATTTGAACATCTAGAGTAATGGTGATAATTTCTAAGCCCTAAATCACGCACCTGCGGTGCCTTTCACTTGCGTGGAGACGTGAGTCGCCCCAACGTCCGTCGACGGGCCAACACGCGAGAATCCGAAGTCGGCCACCTTCGCACGATAGGTCTCCGTGAGCAGAATGTTAGACGATTTGATATCACGGTGGATGATCGGCCGGTCCGCATACAGATGCAAATACGTCAAGGCATGCGCAACATCAATAGCGATGTCGAGCCGCGTGCTCATGTCGAGAACATTCCCGTAATGACCTTCCAAATGCTCCCCGAGGTTGCCATTAGCAACATACTCCACAACAAGAATCCGCTCACTGCCTTCTTCCGTGTAACCAAGCAGCTTGACGAGGTTCAAGTGATCAACCTGGGGGATAATCAACAACAACAATCAGCAGGAGCTCAGACAGAAGCAAGCAAGCAATGGGAAAACAGAAGGAGAGGAGAGGAGGTGTTTGGAGAAACCCTAACCTGGGACAGCATCTCGACCTCGGTACGAAACTCCACAGATAAGCGTTGCTCGAAGGCGTCCTTCTTGCCGCGCTTGATGGCCACCATGCGGCCGTCGCGGAGGCGCCCCTTGTACACCATGCCGAAGCCGCCTTGGCCGATCTTGTTGGACGGGGAGAAATTGGCCGTGGCGCGAGCAAGCTCGAACATGGTGAACGTTTCAGCTCCGGCGGGCTTGGGCTCCATGTCCTGGCCGGAAGAATACGACTGGAATCCACGCAGGCTGCTGTGGACGGAGCCCAGGGGCTCCGTGCTGGTGGCCGCGGATGATACATCCTGCACGTACACCTTGTTGCGTCTGCTAGGCACGCCGTTGTCGTCTTCGTCGCTGGTGCGTGGCGCTACACATGTGCACATCATGTTGAGGCTGTTGCGCAGCCCCAGCTTCTCGCTCCGCGGTGCTTGCATCGCATCCTTCCTTACTTACTTCCTTATTACACTACCCCTAGTAATCTCCAAATCCCTACCATAATCCTCTCCTCCCTGGAGCTCCCGTTGCACACCACCGATTGCAAGCAGAATCGCAACCTCGACAGCGCCTCTCAAAGCTTGAAAACTACACAAGCAGTGACTTAGTGATACTTAGTGGATGATTTCCCAATTCGTCGCCGCAAGAAGCGTGACGCTTCCTGAAACCCGAATTTCACCACTCAAGTCACAACGTCTTCATCACCCAATTCTCGGCAACTGCTCAGAACGGACTAGGAAGAATCATCAACATCAAAGCCCCAAAATGAATCACGTACGCCAAAGCAAACCTGGCACTTGGATAGCTTGGAATTCACAGTGCTTACCAAGAAAATCGAGGGAGTCATTGGGAGATCTGAGGCTAGGTTGCGCAAGTGCAGCACCACCGACCTCCATCGCCATGCCAGCAGCAGCAGCAGCAGCAGCAGCAGCAGCAGCAGCAGCAGCAGCAGCTGCGGCTGCGGCTGCGGCGTCTGAACTGATGATTCCGCGATGATGCTGCGGCCACCACCAGCCACCCTGAGTTCAGTTGCAAGACTTGGGTGACAGCGTGGTAAGCATGAAGAAAATTCTTGAAAAATCTGTGGCACTCACTTGGCTACAGTGGAAGGAAGCTAGCTGAGGTGCACCACTAAGTGAGAAACAGCGAATCTGAGGCTGAAGCACAGTGAGTGAGTGAGTCAGTCAGGAAGGAATGCAATTTCCACGGGAATTCCGGCAGTGGCCAAGACACGGAAGGATGATGCCACTTTTAGTTAGGGCCGCGGGTGGGGTGTGCATCCACCAGTACGGTACCGGTAGTGTGACAAACAAACAACCAACTGAGGAATGCATCTTCGAGATCTGCCAGTGACGTCTGAAACGTTCCCACTTATCTCGTGCTCTAGTGCCTCACTGTGCGGGTGGGGGCCCATCTCCAGGCCTCGGAAGTCCACACCCTTGATTGACTCAGCCCTCTCTCACCCATGCACGCACCACCGCACGGTCGCCCCTCCCATTCCTCCCATTATTTAATCCCTCTCCTCTCCTTGACATTCTTGGCCTGTGACAAGGAACATGGAGAAGAAGAAGCAGATGATGATGATGATGATGAATGTGAAGAAGATAACCAGTTTACATGAGGCCGTGTAGTAGTAGTAGTAGTAGTAGTAGTCACGTGGCAGTGACGGATATTTTGAATGGTGTCTCGGGAAGGCACAAGAAGTTAGATCAACAGAAACAGGGGAGTGTTTCAAGGCTGAGGACGGAGGAGTAACTTAAAAGTACAGTACAACCGGCAGGCAGGCAGTTGGTGGATCCTGTTATGACCCCATCCCTATTGTGGCCTTTTCTTCTTCTGCCATGCACCTTCTCATGGTGCCAGTCAATGTTCTGTACAGTACTGTACTGTACAGTCCCTTCTTTCTTATGACCCCCGTCTAACTGTAGCAATCAGCCTGTGAGTGCATCTAACTTTAGCTTGTTTACATCTTTATTTCTTATTACTTTGACAAACATGAAAGATAGAGGGTTCCACCCCTAACTGGAAATACGCTGGTGAGAAATATACATGGGTAACAGGAAGCCTGAACCAGCATGACTATGGTAACTCCTAACCCTTATGGAGTACATACCAGCATGACTATGTTAACTTAGGAGTTAGAACTACAATGTGGTGATTGATTTTACTAGTGTTACTAGTATTTATCTCTGGTCACTAAAGTGTCTATTCTCGAAAGAGGTGAGTAGTCTTGTACCAATGGCCCTTTGTCCGGTGGGCACTGGCTCATTGTCAAAACGAACAGACACTTTATTCACGCCGGCCTCAAAAGAGGACTGGAGTTCATATCTATCTATCTATCTGGTGATTGATGGCATCTGTCATGGTCTAGTGCTAGTGATTACATTTTTGTTTGAGGCTCTATACGTACATACGTACGTACGTTGATCATATGTGACGATGTGGAGACCTGCAATGATGAGGTTGATGGATGTTATTCAAGTCAAAACATCTTAATTACAGCCAGTACACAAGTTGGGGACTCATAACATTCTCAAGCCCTAGACTTTGTACCCCTACAAAAGTTTCCAAGATTTTTTTCAATGCTCTTGGATGCTCTTTGTTTTCACATCTTAAGTTTATTTTACTTGCTTGACTCCTAATTCCACTCACATAATGGCAAGTGTCATTTTTCACTTCATGTTCCAAGGAAAGTTATTGTATCAGTAAAAAGCCAACCAAGCAGTACACGGTGCAGTACCCTACTACTGCTTAAGAATGTTATGCTATTTTGGGTGTGGATACTAACAATCATGCATTATTAAAAGAAAATAGATATTCTTTGTAGTGTCACATTCTGATAGCAATATGAAATATTAGATGTTGTGTATCCATGTGATAGCATTGGTAGAAAAAGAAATTGAGAATTGAGTTATTGTCCAATGTCTTCATATGAAATGGCGAATTTTCTTTGTAAAGTTCTTTTATTGTTTTTGAGTGAAATTGTCGAAAAAAAACATATGTTCAAAACAAGGTGGATTAAACAAATTTGGGACCTTTATTGCAACTTTCAGCAATAAACTCATGTATTTAACTAGTATATTTATTTTTGCTACCAATTTTCAGAACTTATTCATTTGCACCTCGATGATCATAATATTGAAAAGGATACAATTCTTTTTTCAATCATGTTTAAAGGTGAAGTTCCAATTTTGAAAAAAAAAATTGGAAAATGTTTACATTGATAGCAACGTGAAAAGTATTAGATTGAATAATTGTTTTGAAATAAGGTATATAAAAAAAGGATTAAGAAAAAAAACATAATTTTCATTTTAAAAAAATCATTATGTAGAAGAAGGGAGAAGAACAAAGAAAAGAAAACATTGCTAATAAATCTAACATGGAACTGATTGAACAGGCCAATCTTAATGTTGAAAATGTTTTAGCAAGCCGTCTACACCCTATGCACTTTGTAATTTTCACAAAAATTCTCAAAATTAAGTTAAAATACAAACCTTAATATATGTTATTTTTTCAAATGGATCTCCAAATTGCTTGAAAAAATATAGCAAAACACCTCACTTATTAAAATATAATATAGTAAACATTTCCTTGTAGTTATGGTAATATTTTACAAGAATTTTTTTCAATTTCTAAATAATATTTTTTATTAAAACCAAAATGTTCAACAAAACAAAATCCATATTGTAAGTCCCTAACCAGAAACGCATATATTGTTTTGGAAATTAAATATATAGACTCCACAAGAAATCTCCACTCTACAAAAAAGTTTCAAAAAATGCACACAAACATTGCATTCACAAGTACCTAATGTTGCAAAAATTGGTTTTGAGTAAACACAAATGCCATGGCTGACCGTATAATTCACATAAAAAATTTCACTACCATCAACATAATAATTTCTTTTGGATTGCATGAATAAAAAATCTTACTTGTTTAATACGTATATGACAATTTGTGCCCAAATGCAAATAAAACACAGGACTTTTGTGCAATGCATGACACATGGATGACCATAATGGGACATTTTTCTTAAATGACAAATTTGATACTGCAAAAAATTTCCTTAGGACTCATATTGGTTGTATCTGTTGCTAATCTGAGATTACATTCATCAAGTTTTTGAATGTTGTGCAACAAACATTCATAGATGAATCTTGAACTTTTTAGATGTTTGTTACTTGTCCCGTGTATGTTTGGGAAAGCATGTGAATTGTACTAGATGCCTTGTTTTCTCAGTGGTGGGATTGTCTTTAATGACAACATTACTATATTGAATCACATACATCAATTTTTTTGAGAAACGTCTCATTTAACCCTCAAAGGACATGGTTTTCCTAATTCCCACACTCAAAATCTCTTTTAAACATCATTTAAAACATGATTCTCTTTTTTCTTTACTTTAGTTATATTCTAAAGAGATATAGATCCCTCAAATATGATCACTTTGGCATTTTAAACCCCCATTTGGTTCAACAGGGTAGAAGTTATGAGCAGGATTCTACTAAAATTTCAAAGTGGGGCTTGGTATGTCTTTTAATCTCTAAAGGACCATCCCTAAAATTTTATCACTTCTCGTGATGCTTTCAAGAAGGCACTTGTATCTCTCAATTGGTGTCCATGTAGAAAACTTCACTGTTGAAGCTCAAAGAGGACTTTGTTATGAGACTTTATATCAATTTTCAGGACAATCTACCATATATATTACAAGATTGTATAGTTTGATCATGAAATGTTTTCTAAAACAATTTAAACAAGGGTTTTGTTAAAAGTGCCTATTGAAATGTGCACTATTTTTTGGGATTATTTTTGAATATTTTAATCACAAATTTTGGTATGTATAAGCAATAATATTGTACTTTGGCTAGAGTCTTTTCAGATATTATTAAATGAAAATAAATCCAAAGCAAGCTATGTAAAATATATGTGTGTCATATTTATTTTGTGCTTTAAGTTTATTTTGTGAATCCCAATCACTTTCATGCCCTCAACATCAACAACATCTCCAATGATATTCGCACATCTTAAAACATAAGAGGTAACAACATTGGAGGATTTTGAGGTGATAAAAATCTCGCAAGAATCAACTTCCAAAGTATGTGCAGGAGTTACAATTTTTTGCACAATTTCTCCTTTGGACCAAGCTTTAGAACACCACACCTTCTTCTCAAGCCATGGATAAATAGAAATTTTCAGAAGAACGTGATTGTCATCACGTGTCAAAAACCACCCATATTCTTTGAAAGCTGTAGAAGGCCTTGATACCTTCTTTGGGGGGGCCTTTGAAGGCCCGCCCCCTTTATTCCGCATGAGAAGTTCTCCAAAAAGACCTCCTAAAATCACACAATAACATCAACAAACAAACAAATAGTCAATATGCATAAAAAACTACGAATAATAATAATAAGTGATCTTTACTAAAAGAGTGCGACATGTGCCACACCTCCAAAAACCCCAATTGCAAAAACAATCAAATTTATAAAATATTCATTCTTTGTATAATCAATCAAAGAAATGCCACACCTTTCAATATAACATCAACAATAGGAGTAAAGCATGTGCATCACCCCCTCAATCCTACATAAGCAAAGAAACTTAGGTACAACTAAATTCAAAATTATATAGAAAGAGTGTGGCATGTGCCTCACCCCCTAAATTCAAGATAAGCAACAATGCAAAAAATACATACAATCACATGGAGAATAAGAATTAAACACATTGAGTGAGACATGTGCCTCATCCCCGAAATCCCATATGAAAAATAACAACTAAAAACGTTATAAATAAAAATTAAACACAAAGGGTGCCACAACCTCACAAAAATATGAGAGTATAAACTCAATGACATCAAAAACAAAAATCAAACACAACGGAGGAGGCATGTGCCTCACCCTCACAAAAATACAAGAGCATAAACTCAAGAACATCAAAAAAAATCAAACACAAGGGGGTGAGCCATGTGCCTCATCCTCACAAAAATATGAGAGCTTAAACTCAATGACATCAAGAACAAAAATCAAACACAAAGGGGTGAGGCATGTGCCTCACCCTCACAAAAAGATGAGAGCATAACCTCAAGGACATCAAAAAAAATTAAACATAAAAGGTGAGGCATGTGCCTCACCCTCAGAAAAATATGTGAACCTAAACTCAATGACATCAAAAACAAAAATCAAACACAAGAGGGTGAGGCATGTGCCTCACCTTCACAAAAATATGAGAGCATAAACTTAAGGACATCAAAAAAAAAACTTAAACACAAAGGGTTGAGGCATGTGCTTCATCTTCACAAAATTATGAGAGCATAAACTCCATGACATCAAAAAACAGAAAATCAAACACAAGGGGGTGAGCCATGTGCCTCACCCTCAGAAAAATATGAGAGCATAAACTCAAAGACATAAAATAAAATAAAACTTAAACACAAAAGGGTGAGGCATGTGCCTCACCCTTAGAAAAATATGAGATTATAATCTCATTGACAACACAATATTGAGGAAAACCGCCTATGGCCTTTGAAAACCGCACTTGCTCCCTCCCTCATGAATATTGGTGAAACTAGAGGTTTCAAAAAACTATTGACAAAAAATGCACTTTTTATCAATGCAACCCGGAATATATATAATACTTGCAACCTTGCATACATCTCATTGTTTTATACAGGGTGATGGCCTAATATGGGTACCCCTCCATAAATAGTGTGATTTTTCAAGAAATATTATTTTGGTAAGAAAAAAACATTGAAAAATTACAAAAATTAGGTGGTGTTATAAGGGCCATGGCTATAGCTATATACATGATGTTAAAAACAAAATTTCTAGCACACATAATATGAGTTAGACATAAGTCACACATAGTGAGACGTGTCTCACCGGTACCCATATTAGGCCATCGCCCTACATGTTTAGATTAAAGAATTATAATAAAATATTATGTATTATATATTTATATATATACACAAACATGTATATATATATGCCTGGAATACACAATGGAATATCAATACCTAATAAGACTAGAAAATAATCAACCAATATATATTGAATATATATTCTACTGCTAAAACTTGTATACTATTTTGCAGCTACTCGAAGTCATTGTCTTTTGTTGCATGTGCATTGTTGTCCACTTGCTCATCGTTTGTTGTTTGGGATTGATTTGCCATGTGCTCCAACAAATGAAACGTCATTGCTTTTGGAATGGATATCTCCTTCTGCACGATGGTTTTTTCAACCATACAAGTCTCGATTTTTGGAGATGGTACCCATGAGGTGATTGTTGTATCTAAGTCCACCCAATTCGACGGCTCATAAGAGGAAATCCATCTTCGTTTTAGGCAGTTTCCATATCTGTGAGTCCACATGCCTGGGTCATCTTGCAAAATTGTTGTTAGCCTTCACCTTAAGGGCCATGGCTATAGCACTCGGTGTTGGTACGTTCGGACTGCCCTCGCCTACTTGAAGTCCTCCCAATCCATTCAAATTCCCCTCCCTCTCAACATGGTTTTGCGACTCTATACTTTCGGGCCAAAAGCTTGATTGTTCCCACACCTCTGAGTTGCTCTTCTCAGGAAATTCGCTGAGATATTGTAACAACCACTTTGTATCGTCAATGGCTTGTAGATTACGCTCAACCTGCATCAACTTCAAGACGCATCGTTCTTTCCATTTGATAAATTCTTCCAATGCTCTCATCTCTTGTTCAGTTGCCTCCTCCACTTTGGCAAATTCCGGTTTTAAACCTCGTTCCGGCACTTCATTCAGGCATTGATAGCCATTTGCAGGCTCCCAATTTGAATCTCGAGCATAGTTCTTGGTCTGAACGAATGGCTTATTGTTTTTCAAATAAAACCTGAAGTGATGGGGTTTGGAAATTCCCACAAGTGCGTCTGCACCTGTAAACAAGTACGGAGTGATGAATTTCTTCCAATCCCATATGTATTCCAAGTGACGAGAAGTTCTGAATGTTTCTGTACGAGATGTGCCTTCCTTCACCAAGTCTAACAGCTGTTGCATTGAATCGATGTCTTGCCGCTTGAGTGTTCCAGATATAACACTGAATCTTTGGTCTATATCTTTATGCGTGTGCCCAACAAGAAGAAAACCTAAATGTATCTCCGCAAAATAGCCCAAACCAACAAGTGCAACACACATACCGAACATGTATTGGTTCTTGTTTTCTCTGCCACAGTTGTCCGCTTGGATGCGTAAGGTTGGAGGAAGAATGCCACCACGTCAAGCTTTCACATCGGCAATTGCATACATTATGGATGTAATCACCTGATTGCTATCATGCTTATGATGGGAGTCAATCCAAACATCGGAATACAATCCTTCTCCGTGTACAAGAACACCACACAAATGTGTCTTCACATACCGCCCTTCGATTCCCTTCACCGATTGTCGTAGCTTTGGCACCATTGTAGTATTCTGGTCCATCCCATCAACGATAAAGCAAAGAGATTCGTTTGGAAAAAATTTCGCATTATCTTTAGCGTCCCAATAATCCTTCCTCTCTTCAATTTGTAATGCCTGATGTAGTACCAAATTTTCCTCAATCAAACGCTTCTGTGTTGCGTTCGTAGTATTTGACTCCAAGCACGTTCGATATTCCCAACAAGTCTAGCATTTGGAAAATCGAGAGTTTGGTGGTATCTGTACGTATGAATACTCTGTGCGCCACATACGATAAAATGAACAAGCTCCTGGTGATTTTTCAAGTGTCAATTTCTCCACGTTTCTTGACACTGCTCGAAAAACATCCTTTCGTGTAGTATTTACGGGTAGTAGCACCAGCGGCACCATTTCATTATCACTCCTTCTTCGACATTGCTTATGGGGTTGAGTGCATCCAGCTTCTTTTACAAATCTCTCAAAGATTGTCTTCATTGATTGTACCCCTGCTGATGTACGCGGTACATGGACAGTATTTTCGTGTACCGCCGATATTCTGCCATTGCATTCGACATCATAAACTTCCGAAACAATCCCCCTACTTCTGATGTCAGATTTCAATTCTTCTATCCGTCTCCTTGAATATCCAAGCGCAATCGCGTAGCAACCATTGCAAATGCATTGCCCACAAAGTTTGGTCTCAAACGTATCCATTTCGACGTTGTATACATCCGTGAGGTTTTCGAGAATCCAAGAAGCCCTCTCTTCATACTTCTCCGATCCCCACGCTTTGAATCGTTTCATCAACACAACACTTTCTTCCAACTTCTCCAAGCATCCTTTTGAGCAACTTCTTGATCGCAAGTCCATCTGCACACTTCTTAGTGTAACTTTTTCGGACCGTGCTATCCCAATTTTTCGTGGTCTACTTTCTTGCGATACGCGTTGAACCATCACATACTTTCGCTTGTGTGAACTTTGTGGCAATCCATCAACTCCGGATACACTGCATATGTGTTGTATCACTGACGGGCATTGTTCATTTCGTGAATCATTGCCTCCTCTGTCCTGGTCCTCACTTCTCAAATCTAAATTTTGCTCTTCATTGCTTCTGAATCCAGAGGGTCCTTCTTCAGAAATATCAAAATGGCGGGCGACTTCACAGTAACTTGGACTATTACTATTGTAACCTTCAATCGCTTGGATTGAGTCCTTTGACCATCGAATAATCTGCCCAATGCAATCTACCATCGATTCGCCATCTTCATTTCTATCAGCAAGTCTTGTTGTATGAACTTCTAAAATACGGACTGCGCATTGATGGGGAAACAAAATCAAGCCTCCTACATTGTCGTCTACTTGAACTTGTGTCTCCAAAATTCCTCTTCCTATCACTGTTCCATTTCCATCTTTTAGGTGCACATCAACGTGTTCCTTGCTCTTGTACAATCTCCTTGCTGAATTTAAAGCGGAACTGTTGCGTCGATTTTGGCTAGCTGTGGATGCCAAAATTTGTCTCCCCAATGATAACTGTCCGTGACTTCCACGACTATGTTCACGGGTTGGTGTAACATGATTGATAGACGGAGGAACATTCTCCTTATTGCTCATATATTCTCCGTGATCCATATCCTTCCTACACTTTGACAACATGAATGAAATTTTATTAGAGACATTGCTTAATACACTCAAGTTTTTTGACAATCCCTAATGTTCACAAATTGATTTATATTTTGGTTGCATGGATTTTATAAAAACACTTATTTCTAAGCTATTTTCTTTGGTCACAAACCTTCAGTGGAAAATCTATTATAATCATCTAATAATATAGCTATTAGTGTTTTCAACTTATAATTTAAATGATTAGTGTAATCAAATAGATTGTAGATTTATTAAAATAATGAATTTCCTTCAATCTAACATTTACTGTATACTATAATGAATCATTCAGCTATAAACCCTAGATTGATAACATGATAGTATGAAATAGAGTTATGTACGTGTTATTTTGCAAGGTAGCTAGAAGATTCCTCAAACATCATTACTTGCATGGATTTGCGCATTTATTTGACAACGTGAGCTCAGATTCATGTTTATGAGGAAACATGAGACTTATTTTGGCATGCGTGTTTGTTAATTTGTTTGGAACTACTTATCGACAGAATGTTAGTCTCAAATTGGTGCGCAATTACTTACGTACAATATATAATTTAAGAATCACATCAATTGAAATCCTTGTATGTATAGTACGTCTTCGTTATATAATTCCATTTATCTTAACATAGACTTAATTCCTTAAAACTATTAATCTAGTGAATAATGGAAAGCCACATATATTAAATAAAAAAATTGGCAAAACTTCACAAAGAACATCGATTGTAGGATTTTCTATATATTAATTTTGTGAAGATACTCTTGAGTTGATTCTAAGTTAATTGAAGTTAACTTGAAATATATATTTTTTGACTCTTACACTTAGTAATTAAACTAAAACTTATAATACCAAAATTGATCATTACAAAGGGATCTTAAATCTATAATTTTTCATTTTATAAAAAGGTGATAGACGACCATACAAATTTGTAATAAGTTTTCTCATATTCCATAAATATAAAAGAACAACATAATATGAACAATAAAAATGGTTTGTACTTGAGATAAAATAAATTTAATTACCTATTTCGTGAAGATCACCTATTATATAGGTGGTAATGAGTTTGTATTGTCTCTCATTGACCAATGTGTTGTAGAACACATGTGCTACCTCCGAATACTCCCCTTCAATGTCACCCCCTTTAAAGTCACGAACTTTGGTATTACTTCCTACAAAAAGAATCATAAGAAATTAATGAAGCACCTTAAGATATATGTACAAACTTTATAGTTGGGGAGATATTTTATAGAAGTTACAGGCATATTATTTATTTATGATTCCATATGTTTACAACTTATTAATGTAATATTTTATTATAACCTTATTTTTTCACGGTTGTAGATAATTCTAAATTTTAGAGATTACTAGAAGTCACAAGAAGGCCCTCAACTTCAAACTCTATACTTCTAGATACTAAATATAAAACTCCTAACTCTTAATTCCTAACTCCTAACTTCTCAACTCAGCATCCAATAGTGAAGCGAGTTCCACGCCATTGTCTTCCACGATTGAGGAGATGACCGGAGGTTTGGAAAACGTTAACCCCAAAAGTTGACTAGCCTCAAAACTGCCAAAAAGCCTCAAAACTGCCCTCTTTCAATATAAGGTGATTTTTTTTAATTTTTTACAAATTTTCAACTATGTAACCGTAGGATCTAGTACCTAACTTGTATGTGTATTTGTGTACCAAATCTTAGATTCAAATTCCTCACCAATTATGAGATCAAAATGTTCAAAGTTGGAAAAAAAAACTTTTTCCCATGTTGTAGAAAGAATAAGCAGTGTTTTGAGGGCCAAAAGTACCATTTTTGGAAGTAAATATGAACCGAGGCTCTTCACAATCTGGTTCCTAAGTGAGTTGGGAATATGTCTATGCAATTTTTACCCTCATGGGACCTATAAGAACCTAAAGAAATGCTTGAATTCACATGGAGGTATGCTGAAATTCAAATACAAAGGCCGGTCTTTGACAAATAAGAAAGGCATGTGAAATATTATTGGATTAGAAATCAAAACGGTGCGATCATGCATTGGTACCTCTTCTACATGTACAAAAAACAAAACTTGATAAAAAATAAAATCTCAATTTCTGGTGAAATTTCAAAGTTTCCGCGATCTAATTGATTTTGGCCAGATTTTGAGAATAAAGGAGCATATACCCGCAGGTTTGGGCAGATTTCAACATGCCCTAATAGTGTTTTCCAACTTCGACCGTGAATATCTCCTAAAGTTTGAGGAGTTTTGAAACATGAATGGTCTTTCAGAAAGGTATGGAAAAACTCTACAAACTGCAAAAGGTTTCAACTTCATCAGATCTAAATTTAGTAATCAGAGGCTGAGTATACCCTAAACGACTTAAAAAAACTTTAGGTCGGCTGTAGGCGTTAATTGCAGCGCATCATTGAAGCATTGTTCAGAAGCTCTTACGTTTGGTGAAATGTCAAAAAAAAACTCTTCGATCTTTCTTGCTCCAACACATTTCTGACAGCGGCAGAGAAGTCCACCGGAAACGTTGGTCAACGAAACTATCGAACCATAGAACCATACTAGTGAATAATAAAATACAAGCTAGTTAGAGTGAACTCTTGCGTCCAGATGGTAGGAGTTTCATTTTTGAGATCATCAAAACCAAAAACTTTTGTTAGAAAGGTTCTTTTCAAAAACACAGTAAGAAAATAGATAGAAATACAAAGTAAAAATTCAGACCACTGTTTTGTGGAAGCAATGAAGAGAAAACTAGCAGAAACAATGTTAGCTTAACTCTACAAAACTTGCATGATCACATCATCTTGGCAGATTCGCCTAAAAAATCTCATGAATGCCCAACTTACAGAAGTTCTTAACCCCTAACCGCCCAACCATGCATATTTTGCATGATGTACAGATTTGAAGTCCGTTTTCTCATCCATCATGTACTTTTTGCAGTTTGGATTTTTTATTGAAACTTTTATGGGAAGTTAGCTCCGTGCATGTGTGATCCGATTAGAAAGGGGATGATTTGTGAAATTTTTATGCTTCATTTCATATTGTAGTGTACCACCCAAAATTTTGAAGAATTTAGTCTAAAAGTGCTCTTGAAAAATTGAACTACTAAAATTAAGCAACCAAGAAATCTCCAAAAATCACTACACTTAGAGTATTACATTTCAATCCATCCCAACAAATTTCATTATTAGATTGTCAATATCTTATTCGTAATCATATTACAAAAGAATGTTAAATTTTAAGTATGAAATTTCATACACAAATATTCGTGATAGCAATCGCATATCTAACCGTATGGATAGAATCCAAAATGGATAATGTACAACTTTTATTCATTCATCAACTTGAAAATATCCCTCTTAGTTGCATTTTATAATGCATCTTTGGAAAACTGCCAAATCTGAAAAGGGTGAGAACGTTTAGGGGTTAACTCCTAAACGTCCCAGCGTCCAGAAACTGGATCACGAACGGATTCAAAGCCTTCGCACGTTCTCATCAATGCTTGGATGAAACTCATCCAATTTATTGGAGATTCTTCACCAAGTTGTTGTCCTATCTAATGGCTAGATTTAGTTATACTAGAGTACATATTTTTCTAAAATTACAAATGTAGAAGTATGTCAAGTCGTTGACCAAGCCAAAATTGCATTGGCTCAAATAGGTCAAATACTTTAAGAACTTCATATTAATTACAAAAAATCTTCAAAAAATATATATTTTTTAAAACATGTGCAAATGACAATGGAAAATCACATGATGTAATTTTTGTAGAATTTTTTTAATTTAAAAAAAAAAATTCAAAAGGTGAACATCCTATGCAGTGTAATTCAGACCTTGAGCTACATAGCTTGCAACAAAAAATAAAATATTCAAAACTTGAAATTTGTAAGATCCGAAAATTGAAGTGAAAACAAGACTCAATACACTCCATTTTCTCAATTGAAAACAATAGCAAAAAACTTCATCTTCCAGGTCAAAATTGGCTTTGACCAACAAACATCCACTATTTGGATGCGCGGTCTCTAAATGGTTAAAGAACATCATAAACAAGTGGCTAGTCGCAAAGTGTCTCTCCTAGTATTTACCCCAAATTTACTTTTACAGCTTCTTTTTATTATTCAAGCGCATAATTTCTAGTAACTCCTCAAAAAAAGAAGCGTTTTCGTGGTCTCTCCTAGTAGGACAGATACAATAAAGAATCTGTTGAAAGTAGTTTCCCTATCCATGCCTTAAAGACATGGGTTTGAAGAACACGATTAAATCTCTTTAATTGAGGATTGGTGGGAAATCTCATACTAATTCTGTAACCCACAGTAATGAGAATAACCGGTGTAGCTCAAAGTCACGATTAAAAGAGCATTTCTCTCGTCGGACGAGCTTTTCAGTCGTCGGACGAGCTTTTTCTCTCGTACTAGAATTTTCTCCTTGGTGACAATTCCTTACAAAAATTGGGTGTAAAAATCAATGACTGTAGCCAGATATTCAACGAAGAAATATTCAATGGAGCCAGATAAATGTTTGCATCTCCATAAATGTCTACATATGTCGCCTTGACATTCTTCGATGAATCCTTTGTTTGTCGCCAGATTAATGGAATATATTGAGGATGTTATTCTTGAACTTTGAATACCAGTTCAATGAGCATTCAACAAGAAGACCAAAATCATTCAATGTTGCTCATCTCGCCCAATGTCTTGTAATTTTTTTTTTAAAGCTTCAACTATTAACCAATTTTGTTCATATACTGTAAACTGAATTACCTCTTACTAATACAATTGTCACCATTCAAATGCACTCTATGGAATTTTAGATTGTCAAAGTATGACATGAATCTAACTAAACTAAGACCAATGTAGCTAGCTAATTTAACCCAAAAAAATCACAAAGTCACCATAACAACACTGATATTTAAAAGATATTGTAGCCATGTGGGCATTATCTCAAAAACCAAAAAAGAAGCCCTGAGTACACCATATATAATGTTCTCGATAGCAATGATATTCTATTGTCTGCACTGATACAACCCTAATTGATTAATTCAACACTCTTGAAGGCCCTCGTTATTAGACTGCACAAGACCGTTCTTTCAGTGTGTGTTCCATTACCGGTTCTTTCAACAATTCATCTTGGTCGCTGACAGGACCAAGGGGAACATGCGCTCGCCTATGACTGGGAGTATGTAAGGCAGCAACACTATCACCGCACTTGGCACTTCTTTTAGTAACCTGTGCACACATCGCATCCAACTCAAACCCTAGACATGTTTTTCAAGTGAACAACTGCAGTGCATGAGAGCTGAACCCCTCAATTAGGGTTTAAGGCTCCAATGCCAAAGCTCTTCGGATTTCTCGCCCGAGGCTCTTGCTGTACGTTCTAGTTTCGTTGCAAGTGCAATTTCCTGCTTCTTTTATTTTATTTATTTTTTGCTGAGAAGGAGACTCATCAACCATGGTGCGCTGATATTGCAACGCTGGTTGCAGAGGCACTTCTAGACGGGCCTGTGAAGACGACGACTCCAGCTAAGCCGGTTCCGGAGCCGAAGAAGCCGCTTTCCAGGGATGGGAAAAGGAGGGACATAGCATTCCCACGCAAGTCTCAGGTGCAGAGGACCATGAATGGCAAAGTGCAATCGTCGAAGCCCGTGAACAAATTCAAGGTAATCTTTCCTAACTCCGACAGCCAAACTGGGCACCAAACTGCCAAATTGGGTGCAACTGCCAAGCTATCTCGGACCTTGTCTCCACGCCTGGGTGTGCGGAGCCCTGAGAAGTCTAAGCGAGCAACTCATAAGCTGTTCACCTCTCCCACTGGAAGCTTCAACTCAATCGCGATCAATGGCGGTGGTTCTCTAATGTTTCATTGTTTAGGGTTTTATGGAGCTATCCCATTTGCTGGTTGTACAGGAGCTAACTGATTTGTGATTGTGGCACGCAGCTGAGAATGAAACTCACGAAGGCAAGAGAAAGTACGAGGCGTTGTGGCCAATTTTCAAAATCTGCTCACCAAAACGTTCTGAGGACAAACCACAAAAAAGATTGAGTTGCGATGGAGTGGCGAGAGGTACTTACCGGATGAGCCAGCCAAGATTCGACCTTCTGGAATCAGGTACTTCAATAAATTGTCAATGCTCTGAGTGCAGCTACGGAAGCACACCAACAGAAAAGACTGCTGTAGGTTGGAGCATAGAGTTTATAGTTAGCAGTATGCGGAAGATGCTGTGGGGGCGGAGGTCTGCGGCCGCAGACATGTGCGTTGAGGGGAGGTGCAGAGGTCTGCGGCCGCAGACCTCTCCTTGATGGGAACTCCCGCTCCCAGTCTTGGGAACTCAGATTCTTTAAACAAACAGGGATGGACAGGCTATTACCAGTGAAGAGGGAGAAGTCCTGGTCTGGATCTTACAAATTTCCAGAGAATGTGAAATACTCGCTCCTTGAATTTCGCCGTCTGTTTCGGTGTTTGAAGGCGAGGTTTCCAAGATGGAGAGCTTCCGACTTTTTTTTGTTGCTTGAGAGGGTTTGAGAGATTTTTGGTGTAGTGATCATTCTTGTTTTTTTTTTCCGGGAATGGTGGCCTGAATTTTCGGAGGGAATTTTCGGAGGGTATTTTCGGTTCTTTCCTGATGCTGTTTGGTGATTTACTGTTCTTGCGCTTCTGACAGTATAAGTATATTGAGTGAGTGACCGTCGCTGTCATGATACTGTAACTTTGCTTGGATTCACTTGGAGTTTATTTTCTCTTGGAATCTTCAGTCATCGTTCAGAAGTCCTCTTCAGGTAGACGCTCTCTTGTACATGATTTTCATTTATACTTTGTCTTCCAAGCATGGGTGCTGACTGCCATAAATATGTGAAATACAGCATAACATCCAAACAGTGAGCAAATTCAGAACATTTTACAAGTGCCTAGTAGCTGCAGCTGCAAGCCACAAATTTGTGCCCTTGATCTCTGCCACATCTAAGCTGATGCTCAACCTTAGTCAAATCTTTCTGTATGTCTGGGTGGATTTGAATGTTTGAATTCTGTGCTAACGTGAATGCAACCTGTCCAAGCTATGGATGAAGTGAAAGGTGTCGTGTGTCCATATCTCTTCTGTATGTGTGCCAATATATTGGGATTCTTGGGATTTTTTCTTGTGACGAGTTTTAGTAGTTGTGGATTGCTTAATAAGATTTTTGTGGTTTTGAGGTTGAGCAGGTGGTTGCGCGTCTGCAGAATCTTCAGAGTACTATTTCGGGGATTCACTTGAACCCTGTTAATGCCAAGCTGCACACCCGCCCTTACAGAGCGAATAATAATGCCACTACCAGGTAACCTTAGCTTTTTAAGAAGTTTCTGTGATAATTAGTTGCAATGATCGACTAGCTATGAAATCATGAGGGAAATCTGTTTCTGTGTACATGCGAATTGGTGAATGATAATTACTGTCTCTTGGTGAGAATTTAAATTTATGGAGCCGTTCTTTTGCGCTGTGCAGAGCCAAGGACTTTGCAGCTGGCAAGGAAAACACTCGTCCGACTCAACGTCGAGGTACTGTGCTAAAATATTTTGCAGCTTTTGAAGTTGTTAAGAACTAAATGGACAAAAGTGATAGTACGGGTGCAGAGTGAATTATTGACCATAGAACCCCTCCGCTAGATTGGCAAAATCTTCAGTTAGGAGTAAGGCCTTTTGAGTTAATGTTACTGTGCTACAAGTGGCGTTCACTTAATGTTGGGGTGATGTAAGTGTCGTTGACATTAATTTGATATCATACTGGTAACTATTAACTTAACATTAATTTAACGTGCTCTTAACGTTGTATTTGGTTAGCATGAACTTCCCATTATCACTTTCTGAACCTAATCGTGGGATCTTATTGGGCGAAACCATATTGAATGCGGTCACAGAGTTCAATGTATTTACTGACCGCATCAGTTGACTTTAAATCAACGAAGCTGTTTACATTTTAGGGATGAGGCGTAAGACAGCGTCTGTGTTTGACGATGTGTAACTATCTGATGCAGACGAGGACAGGCGGAAATCCTCAAAATATCACAATGCAGACAGCAAGCTTGTGCAACGTGAAACACCCAAGAAATCTAAAGGTACCTCTACTTGAAATGTGTGAACAGAGAGTGGCTTGCTGGAGATGCTAAATCTGTGGACGGAGAGGATGGTACTATAAGTGGCATTGCTTGTCCACCTGGCCTTCATGGCATCTTCTGTAAGGTAATTAGCCTCTTGGATTTTCTGGTAACTGTTTGTGTTACGAGTTCTTGCACTAAGAGCGTGTCGAATCAGAAGTTACTTTGGAGCTGATTTCAAGGTTTTAAGAAATAAGAATACACTTCAAGTGATGCTTTCTTGAGTCATACAGTTTTGGTAACGTATTGTTAGGAATTTGAGTTTTTAGTACTTTTGAGAATTGAGTTATTCTTTTAACTGTTTCAACTCTGAATGAAAGCAGGTTGAAATTTTGAACCTTTTTTTTTACAACAGGATCACCAGCAACACCAGCATCGCCAGCTGCGCACCATTCCCCACCAATGCTGACAACAGCACAAGCTGCCGAGGAGCCCGGAACACATCTCCATGCACCAGTTTCCATCCCGACTCCTCACTCACATCCCTCTCCTGCGCCACCACAGCCACACACCATGTAATTCCAGAAACCACCATAAGTGCCTCTTTTCATTTATTTGATAAGTTTGTATAGTACTCATGTATTCTATAATTCAGAAAGAATGTTGAAATTTAAACTTTCCATAACCATGCTATATTCTTCACTGATTCCAGTGATATAAAATTTGGTCTCATCTTAATAATATTTTTCACAATATGATCGATTCAGTTTGTCATTTAAAATTGATGAATCCTTGGTCCTTAGGGGTTAAGTGGTAAAAGTAAATTTTGTTGCTGCCAAAAAAATGTTTAGATTTTGTCAATGTATTCTTCTCAATTCTTTGTTACTATACATGCTGACATTCTTTCCACAGCAACCTTCATCAGCCTCTTAGACGCAATTAGAAAATTCCTGTTAACATTGTCAAGTTGTCACCTCAATTTGCTTGGTTAAAATTCCTTCAGAAAGGAAGGCTGATCTGTTTGGAGGGTTAGACTACCTTGAAAAAGGAGTAGTTGCATGTAATGCATGAGAATTTGGAATCATGAACAACTGGCTTGATCAGCTTTGTCAATCTGATGATGGAGTTTTATCATGACAGGAATGTCCAGTTGGAATGTTCAAGAATGAGACTGGCTGGAAGCCTGAATTGTGCAAGCCATGTCCACCTAAGAAACTGCCAAGCCGTCACAGGAGGCATCACAGAAGCAGCTTGCCCTTACAAGTGTATTTCAAACAAGTATCATATGCCAAACTGTTACACAATGGTGCAACTCAGAAGGCTCCTCACGAGGTTCATCCCAAGTTTTTCCTCCATCGTCAACACCTTCTTCTAGTTATCAAGATGCATGGGATACCTTGTATGCTGCAGCTGGGGAAATTGTGGGGATGAAAATGACAGTTTAGTGAAAATGATAGGCATTTAGTGATAGTTGCAGATTAGAGGGTTCAATGGTAGCGATCAATCCTATGAACAAGGCAGTACGAGTTCTACTTGTATTGTTGTAACTTTTTCTCCAAAAGTACTCCTAAGTGGGAGTTAAGTGAAGGAAATGTTTTCGAAAACTTTTACGTTTACTTTTTTTATTTTTTTTCCTTATGTTGTTTGAGACCATATAAGCCGTAGTAGAAGAATATCGAAGTCTTTTGCAATCGTCACGGTGGTACTGCGGGTGAGAGCCCTTATTTATTGTTCATTTTTGGTGATTTGTATTTGTGTATTTTTTGAATTGGTGAAATTATTCAGACATGCTTAGTTGGTCAATTTATACGTTTTGAGATTAAGTTCCATGTAGAAAAAAAAAAAAAAAAAACGTTAAGTATCGAATTGTTTTTAAGTGAATAATAAATTAACTTATGTTCTTTTAGTATTATATTATATTTATGGTATTGTTGATATTTTTTATTTCCTAGATTTTATATGTATTGGTTAATTGTGGTCAAGAACAAATCTTTTTCAAAATTAATGAAATCTTGTTTATAAATTGAACTCGATAGAACTTGAGTTTATAAAGTTGTTTATAAAATGAACTCAAGTTTTAAAAAAAATTGTTTAGTTCTTTCCTTATAAATTTCTAACATAGATGTAGAGTATTAAAGCTAATCTATGTGTGTATATATATATATATATAAATATTATATATATAATAGAATTTTGTCCGTACGTATGATCCCTTTAGGTGATATTAGAAAGGTCAACCACTATGATATTAAAGAGGTTGAGTAACATGAAATAATAAAGTGTAGGACGATACTAGTAATATATGAATTATTATCAATTTTTTTGATTAGTGGTAATAATTTTACAATAATGTATTTTTGCAAGCATGTATGGTGGAATTTTGTATTGTATTTGGTTTTTTATCTTTTCAATTTCCTATATATAAATTTTTAATTTGAATATGATATATATAAGTATTTTGAAAAAAATCATGACTTATTCAAGAATTACACGGTCATCAATTAAAAGTATTTCATATAGAATACATAAAACATAGTAATAGGTTTATTATTGGCATGTGGTTTCAAATGGAAAGTTTTGTCTTTGTTTTAATTTTTATGTTGAAATGTAGTTGTATAGACATATTTTTATGCTTGGTGGTAATTAATATCTTATATTATACATGGCAGGCTCATATATACAAATACGATTGGTGAAGCTATAGCGATTCCGAAATTGCACTTGACTTACAACATCGCACAAACAGGTACAAGAAATCAATGTTCTTGATGTTGTTTTGCTCCAATGTTCAATTTGTTTAATGGAAACCTTTAGGATATTGAATTATTTTTTATTATGTGTATAACAAGTATGTAATATATTATAAAGTCCAAGAAATTTAATTTTGTTTTAAGAAATATAAACATTTGTTTCATTTTTGCATTACATAGATTTATATGATATATAATTAATTCATACTTTAGGTATTAACCGGTGTTATTGTGTACACTCAGGGTAAAATCATGGACGCGGGGCAATATCTGTCACAACGGCGTTTTATGACTACGGCTACTGGATGAAATATAAAAGTCTAACCGAGGTGGAGCTGTGGATAACGGAGGACTTTTTGGGCAACGGAGGTATGATCACGGGCATTGGACAAAGTTCTGGAAACATTGAGAAGGTCATAATTATGGCGGAGAAGCTGGAACACTTTTTCGTCCAAACCAAAAGGGATGGAGAAACATTCAAATTTAAGCTGAAGAAAACAAATTTGTTGTCGCCGATAGAGGATTCGGTGCTTCAAATGACACCTATGATTAGTGGGATGAAGACAGTTGCAAAATGGTGGTCTAAGTTACCTTCAGAAGTAGCTGATAGCCGCAAAGCAGTTGTGGCAGCTGCAACAACCATGATGGCAACTGACAAGGAAAATTATGCTACTGCGTTGAGGCATATCAAGAATAAACGGAAACTCGAGGAGAAGAACAAGGGTGCTGCTTCATCTTCGCAAGCCGTAAGGGACATGACAGCTCCAACACCACCGCCAGAAGATCCACTAACAGCACCGTTTGCAAAGTGTTTCGCGTTAGTGCTGCATCATCCCTCATTTGGACCTGCCCGACGAAGAAGAACCAGTTCTTATACACCAGGTATGTGGAGTTGTTAATCATTGGTTTGTTAATTCTGATTTATGGCGTTTTGTTACAATTATATACTATAGAAGGTAGATAGTATTGTTGAATTTACTTCTCTATATAATAAATAAAATTTAAATGTTAATGAAATATTTTTAAGAATAGGCTTTTGGTAAAGGTTGTTAAAAAATCTTTAAACAAAATCATAAAAGAATTTATTAAAATATTAATAAAAAAATGTAACTAATTCTAACGTTTTTACATGTCAAAATCAGGTTTGTTGACAGAACGTGGAAGAGGCCGTCCGGACGATGATCTTGAGTGTGAGGTTTACCCGGGTGTAATCGAAGGGCATGACGTACACGATGATGATTTTCAATTGGACATGGAAGCTGATGTACAAGAAGAAAGGGAGGAAAACGACAATTCAAAGTACAAAATTGATGGACCAACTCCTGTTAGTGAACTAGAGGCAGGATTTATTTTTGGGCGAGATCATGAATTTGAGGTGAACATGAACAATGTGCTACCACCTTCATCAACACTTACCAATATGCGAATATTGGATACGGAGCATGCCAAAGATATATATGAGCGTTTGTTGAAAAAACAGAACGTGTCAGCCTTAACCTTAAGGCCCATTTCGTACTTCGACGCAAACATTCAAGAACAAGTGGATTTCAATGTCGAAGGAACACGACAACAATTCGAAGAGATTTGTAGTGGTTGGGGCATTGGAGCATCTGAAGAAGATCAATGGACGGATATGTTCCAAACAATCAAGTGGGAACCATGTGACGGACAACACATATTGTATGCGTGCAACGTTTTGGCACAAGAGGCATTTCAGAATGGCCATATCACAAAGGAGGATTTGGATAATGTATTTAGCACCAGAAAAGCTATTGTAGTGGTGTATGACAATTCAAAGATGTACCTTGAGATGTCAAAGCGACAAAACGACTTCAACATTCCGAACCGCAAGGACAGTCATGCAAGTGCTTGGCAGACTTTGGTGAAACTTCGTGCCCTATGGATTAATTATGGAAGGCCCAAAGCTTGAGAAGACGGAGATATCATGCGTCGTGGAGATATGTTGATGTGCATGGCGACAGTGTTGAATCAAAAGTTGGAGGGTGAAAAGAATCTTACAATCACCAAGGTATCAACAAAGTTGTACGATTGGATCTCACACGCGTGCAGGGATGATGATGAAACTTTTGATTGCGTTGTACGAATTGGGAAGGAGGTGGATAACCGTATATTACATTTGGATCCCGCAAGAGCAAAAGCATGGAGAAAATATGTATAAGCAAAAAAAGAGAATCGTGATGTCAAAGAACCAATGATTGCCCCTATGACAATAAATTGGTTGAGGCCGTTGCGGGGTTTATTGGATGGTGATTACAAGAAAGTTGTACAAACGGCGCTCTATGATGAGGGGGGACAAAGTCAGAGGTTGTACTTTAACGACGTTGACAAGCCATTTCCAGGGTCAAAGACACTGGAGTTTGTATCGTTACGATTACGGCAGCGATACGCAGTGAAGAATGCTTTGCGGTGGTTACAGATGGAAGGCAACATTGCGAGCTACAAGAAGATGAAGGATTTTTTGGAGATCGATGTTTCAAGGTTTGGTGAGCATGACACATTGGTAGCATTGGGGCAATTAGGCACCAAAAACTTTATTAGCCATTGGGCTTCTCCACTATACGTTTATGTTTCTGCACTGAAAAAGTATGCAAAAGAGATACCTGGAGCTATAAGAGCTCATCATCGCGATATTGTCAATGACGGTAGAGGGTTTCTGGGAAAAGTTAAATTAATCGGGAACGACACCTATAGCTTGAAGGGTTGGTTGTGGGAGACAAAGGTGAAGAAGCAGGTGCAAGGATCAGAAGAACAACGAGAGATTCATATCATGCATCGAGGTGGTCTGTTTACAGGTGGAGGTGGTGAGTTGGGAAAACCAACGTTATGGGTGGTGGACTGTCGATGGGGAAGTACAGCAGGAGAGGACAAAGTATGGTCCAAAAAAGGTTATAAGGAAGCAATTCAGTTACTCGAGAAGTGGATGAGTGGTTGTCCTTGGTGGAATGTGGTGTTTCTTTGTCCAGAAGGTGCAAACGTGCGTTCTTTGATAGAAGATTTAGAGGAAAGCCATCGAATCATTCGTTACGGGACATGGGCATTTACACCAGAGACAACGACAAAGAAGGAAAACTTACTATTTGGAGGGCAGGAAGTTATATCCATGGATGCAATAGGAGATGTGATCATTGTGATGGTATGTCCTGAAAATTCCAACCCTATCGATAATGTTTATCGTACGAAGATGCCTCTACCCCGAGTTTTTCATGATCATGAGTCAAAATATGCAGCAACAAAGGGAGATGCAAGGAGAAGAACACCAGAGGAAATATCAAGATTGGTTAATTGTTATTTGCCAAAAGTTGGGCATTGGTGTTGGTGGAACTCAGTTCAACTATTCCAGCCATTATTGAAGAGGGTTTCAAAGGGATTGAAATTTTAGCATTTGATGATAACAATGAGAGGAGCATGAGGCTGTCAGAGTGGGTACGACAACGTGACGGGGTCGTATTTCAATTCCCATCACAAGAATCTGATGGCTATGGATCAGAAAGTGATATGGCACAAGGAGAGGAAGGTCATGAAGCGCATACTGACACAGAGATGGACGAGGACGATGATGAGGATGATGACGACGACGACGAATCAGAGATGGACAACAATGACGACGAAGATGATACACTATCTTTGTTGGAACCAAAAGTTGTAGCTCCAAAAGAGATAGGAACAAAAAGAAAGAGGAAAGATCCGGTACTTATGAATGTAGTGGGATTGGAGAGCTTTGCGGTTGAAAACACACAACCATTATGACGTTCTTCTAGACCAACGAAAGCAACTGAAAAAATTATTGGGCGTGATGAAGGAAAAACAGTGGCATCAAGCACCTTTTTGAAGAAAAAACGTTTGATTACATCGAGGAGACCATCTGCAATAACTACGTTTTCACAGGGAGAACCTACAACGGTAGTCATGACCGGGATTCCAAGCAGCTCGCTTGATCATAGTGTGGCAAGTACTGAGACACCGGCGAATCGAGTTGAGTTTAAGGTTGGTGATCGTGTGAATTTACTTGATATCCACGACGACGTTACAGTGGCAATTGCGAGAATCATATCGATTCCAGGATCCAGACAGTTGCACAACAGAATGCAACCAGAGGGATTTTACAAAGTGGCTGTAGAGGAGGTTGTTGTTGGAGAATCTCCTCTTATGGTACCCAACAAAGACGATGATCCAGAACAATTGTATGTTCGAGATGTTGAGGGTATGATGACTGCGTGGCGACACGATCGTATTGCATATATGAAATAGATATAGGTGATTAGCACTAGTTTTTGCAGGCTTGTTTATCAAGTGAGTTTGATGATTTTTACTATTTGAATAAAGTATTATGTATGTTTTAAATTTTTTCTTAATATACTTATGTCGATATTTTATATATTTATTTGAGTATGGTTGAATAGATTTATTGTGAAAAAAAATCGTTCATAAAATAACATAAAAACAATGTGCAAATTAGAGTTTTTTTAAAGCCTATGCATCCCTTATAAATAAATCTCAATTTACAAATCCTTACATACATTATCACAATATTTGAATTGAACTAACAAGCAAAAATCGCACTTGGCCATGAGCGGTTTTCCTCAATACTGTGTTTGACATCAAAAACATGAATAAAACACAAAGGGTGAGGCTTGTGCCTCATCTCCAAAATGCCACATGAGCAAAATTAATCAAGTACAATCAAAATTGAAATCAAACACAGTGGGGGTGAGGCATGTGCCTCATCTTCTAAATTCTACATGAGTGAAATGCATAAATACAATCAAATCAAGAACCAAACACATGGAGTGAGATATGTGGCATACATTTGGTATGTTTGCATAATGAACATAGAATGAGATTGTGATTACGATGCAAGAAGTGAGGTATGTGGTGAGTTTAGAAATTTAAAATCAAATTGCAATTCAAGTAGTGAGGCATGTGCCTCACTCCAAAAAATGTTCACAGAAACTCCACACATCCTCCTCAAATTGAAAGTAAAAAACATTGAATTTTAAAATTTAGAATTTGGTAATAAGTGAGATGAGAACTTAATTACAAAACTCATAATCTAGATTTTGAGATTGTGTCATCAAGTGATATATGTCCAGAACCCTAAATATTTAGAACTTTAAAGGAATGTGGGTTATAATACAAATAATTTAACATATGGATGATTCAAAAATTCTCAAAGATGCAAATTTCAGAGTTTCATAAATACAAGCAAATGTTATTGGAAGTGAGATTTGAGATTGTGATGTGCACATAGCAACAATTTGGTGGTTGAATACTAAATGAAGCTGGAAACTCTAAAAAGAATTTAGATCTAGATCTAGATGAAATTTGAAAGTCGGAAACTTACCCTTATTTAAGTACTGAAGTGATAAACACAATATAATCTGAAGGAAACTAAGAATCAGACGCGCTCCAAAGTAGATCTTAGTACGAGAAGTTGGGGCTGAAGTGAGATAAATCAGCAAGATTCTTGGTAGTGTGCTGAAACTTGTTTATAGATGAGGTGTGAACCGCATAGTAGAGTTGAAGTGATGCGACCTGTAGCAAGAAGGTAGAAGGTTTAGTACCACACAAACAAGGTTATCTAGATATGCAGAACAAATAGATGAGAACGTGGGTTGTACCAAGGCGGAGGCATTAACGTTGCAAATCACCACTATACAAGATTCGGCACTTTGCAAGCGAAGCAAGACGGTGGAAAAGAGAAGCGCCGCACAAGCAAGGAGCGGCAAAGAGGAAAGGCGGCGGAGAAGAGAGAAAGGTAGGAAGAAGCGAAAACACGACCTAAACCCTAAGCGGCCGTTTAGGTTTTTCAAATTTCTATTTATTTATCTTTTGTAAGATCTCCAAGTCTGTGTAGCTCTAACTTACACAGATTTAAGAATTTTGACTTGAAATTTTTTGGGAGCGCCGGTGGCACTATATTAATAGCACTATGTTTTCAATTTTTAGAAATAAAATAGAATTTATATAAATATGACATTTTATAGGGGAAAAAAATTATGGAGACAACCTCATAATATAACTTACTCTTGTATATATTTTGTCAAATTAAAATCCACAATATTATACATGTTTCTCTATACATGATTAAATAATTTGAGATTTAAAGGTCATTCGACACTACACAACAAGGGGTGAGACATGTGCCACACTCCATATAAAAATATTTTGCCTAGTTAGAATCTTAAGAGGTGAGGCACATGCCACACCCTTTATGACAATATTTTGCCTAGTTTGAATCTTAAGGGGTGAGGCACATGCCACACCCCTTATGACAATATTTTGTCTTATTTGAATCTTAAGGGGTGAGACATGTGCCACAATCCTTATAACAATATTTTGCCTAGTTTAAATCTTAAGGGGTGAGGCACATGCCACACCCCTCATGACGATATTTTGCCTAGTTTGAATCTTAAGGGGTGAGGCACATGCCACACCCCTTATGACAATATTTTGCCTAGTTTGAATCTTAAGGGATGAGGCACATGCCACACCCCTCATGACGATAGTTAATTTTGTTCGCATTTAAGAAACTAAGGCATAAAGTTACATCATCTATTTAGATTATTGTTGAATTACATAAAACTTTTTTTTTAACATGTTCAAGATTACAATCATCTTGGTTTTTTTGTATGACCAGGCATGGTTTTATCTTAAAACAAATCATATGGATTGAAACTTTGAAGCAATGGAAGCTGGAGATCAAAATGGATCACCCTCGTTTGTTTGGCATCGTACAAATAGAAATTATGAGGTGCAAATTAATAACCCGCTCAATTCTCAGGACCGAAGGTATGTATTTATTCACGACATTCATGACAAACAAGTTGGAGGTGGACTGCTACTAGATATGGTTGTTGGTGATATTTTACATGGTAAAACACTGTCTCCAAATGATGCACTGGTTTTCATACAACAAATTATAATTCCGGAAACTCGGGTTCGTGAATTATTAATATAAGAAATAACTTAAAATTATAAGAAATTTCTAGCAAGGTTTCTCATATTATTGTTAACTCAATTTTTTTTATAAAAATCACAAAATTGTAATTTGATCAATAACCAAGCATAATGAACCTAAAATGTACCCATATCTATATTCTTTATTTTTCTTACTAGGATAATTATAAAATGATCATATTTTCAATGAAATTTATAAATTTCCAAAAAATTGTTCATGTGCACTTTTACATATTGAATTGCACTTTTAACGAAACCCTTGTTTTTAGCAAAATCAACAGGTCATTCACTGCAAACATGCTCATAAATTCTAAAACTATGATTAGCGTTTGAATTTTCAGGAGCATATACAGATGTACTTTATTAGGAGCATACAAAAATGGTGTTCTAAAACTAAATACAACAACAATGATTGATTCCAAAAGATTTATGTTTGGATGAAGTGACTTGTTGAAACAATGTGCTTGTAATCGTTAATAATTGTTACATTGCATAAAATGTGTAAATATTTCAAAAAGATTTTTAGAATATTCCAAATAATATAAAATATATAGAAAATATTCCAAATATTTTGGAAAGGTTATATTTTAAATTGAGTTATCCGTAAAGTCACCTTGGATTTGAAGAATCAACAAAGAATTTTGCTTTATTATACTCTTATTTGTTCACTCCAAATAGTTAAAAGGTGTGGAAGATCTTGGTGGTTTATCATTATTAGGTGTGTAAGAGGTGTGTAAGAGCTTGGTGGTCTTCAAAAGTTTTCAAAAGTTTTTTAGAATAGGAGCTAAAAAACTTTTGAAAACTTTTGAAGACCACCAAGCTCTTACACACCTCTTACACACCTAATAATGATAAACCACCAAGATCTTCCACACCTTTTAACTATTTGGAGTGAACAAATAAGAGTATAATAAAGCAAAATTCTTTGTTGATTTTTCAAATCCAAGGTGACTTTACGGATAACTCCAATATATTTAAACATTTTTTGTAATTATTATAGTATTAATGGCACAATCATGACAAATGTTTTACATATTGTACACTTTTTTTTTTGACAAATGTGACACCCTAGTGTAAAAACGCCCTATAAGTCATCAACCTCCCTAACTACCATGTCTCAAATTCACCTGCGTTGATGTTTTAGTTTTTTCCCGACAAATCGATCGACATAATTGCACATGTTGAAGGATTTATGTGTTCTCATAACAGACATTTCGAAATCTCTAGTTAACATTGAGTCAAAATTATGAAATCCAAATAAGCTACTAAAGTAATGAAATTATTCTTGGACACAATGTGTTGTCCTGGTCCTTTACAGGGTTAAGGGTTAAAGCATCTTGAGACCAATAGTAAAACAACTCAAATTAGGATTTTTATACCGGTATGCTGGATATTTGAAAGCCATGTTCAGAACCTAGACGGGGATGCACTTAAAGATGTTTAGAAAATAAACTATTTTGATACTGATTATTTGACAATCCACAAAATTTGCAATTGATACTTTCATCCAGGTGAAAAATAAAAGAGATCAATTTATTCTTCAACACTAGTGCCTAGCCACCTACAAGAGGTTTTGCTGATCGATTAGTAGCTAACGAAGCGATCTGTGAGCCTGAGATGTAGCCTCCAGTCCAAGCATTCTGCCATCAACCAAAGGAACAGTAATCAACATTTACTGGATATCATTATTGTAGCACATTCAGCCTTGAAAAACTCATTAAAAGGATTATTCATATTCACTATGGCAACCCAACCTCAAAACAAGGAACAAATTGAGACTTCTCAGGGCTTCTTATAGTGTAATGTGAAAGATTCCAAGTCGGAGGTATCAATTCTCCCCAAATTTCAAGAGCTAAGTTAATACATACCTGAAAGTTAAAACCCCCCGTTACTCCATCAATATCAAGAACCTGTTTGCAGCCAATAAACGCACAACATATATTAATCAATCTGGTATCTTCTCATCTGGAATGTGGTAATAAATTAAATTCAGTCGTGTGATTACCAGTAACATCAATCACTTGCACGTTCCAGCTTGGGAATAAGGATATCCAAAATCTTTACGAATGTAACAAAGTTTAAAGAAGCTTACTTCTCCTGCGAGAAAAAGGCCTCGACAAATGCGGCTTTCCATGGTCTTCAAGTTCACCTAGAACACGTACCACAGAATTGACAGGAACCTCACCACCATTTCGGGAATTTCATAAGCTGCCAAGCTAATGGGGATTGACGTGCCAAGAACCTCATATGGTCCCTTAGCTAACTTATTGATAATCACCCTATGAATCTTGGTAGAACATTCCATGTAACAGTACAATAAAAGCAAATTATAAAGGTACGAGGTCATAGAGAGGAAATATCACCTCTGCAAGAGGTACTCCACCAGAGGTAACAAACTCGTCCTTGAACTCTCCCTGCACAAAACAAATTGCCAAGAATACGGCTCAATACGAAAGGAAAAATTATTGGCTTTTAAAAAAATTATTTAGATGCAAGATTTTTATTTCTCATCCACATACACACAAGAGGTAGCGCATACTGCTCAGAGATGTGTGTCGAACGAGTGACAGCAACCATCAAGGAATCTCTATACAGACCAAACATTTTACCTTGCCAGAAACTAGAAAGGGACATCGTTTTAGGAGGTTTGACAGCTGACGCAATGCTTTGGTTGACAACGTGGCCCAGATGCTATCTGTATCAAGGTTCTGCAACAAAAGATCATTACTTTAAGCCAACTTTCTAGTAACTTAATATAATCGATTTTAACAACCAGACTTTTCAAGGAGTTAAAAAGCTGCGATAACTTTAGTTGTTGGAATGCAAAGGGGTGCAAAAGCAAGCAAAATGTGTGGTCACTTCCTAAAAATGGAGTCAAATAGAAACCAAAGTACCAGAGAAAAAGAGGCTTTCTAACACCCATCATTCACTAAAATGAGCCCCTTCCATTAGGATCAATGGAAAAAATTGGAGAACCACTAATCAACAATGAGTAGAGTAGGACTGTGTGACTGACCTCTCGTTGTAGTAAGTATTGCCAGAATCTGCGAGTCAATGGAATCAGTGATGGTGATGCACCACCTACTTTTCGCTTCTGCATGACGAATTTGGTTTAGGTCTGTTACTACAAGCATGACATGATGAATTGCAGTTAATTACTTGATCCTGGAGTGAACATGGAAAACTTACACAGCGCTTCGTTGGGTGGAATGCAGGGAATGACTGTGCTTAACGGGAAGAAATTGTTGCACGGAACATTGTTCAAGTACAACTATGGTTCACAAGAGAGCAGAAAGGGCATACCATAAATGACTTTTTCTGGCTGACCAGCTCTTCATACACAGTTTCAGTTGACATGTTTGGCACAAAGTCGATCCATAGTGTACCTGCATTGCACGCATCGATATCGTGAGTACCACACTGAGTCAACAAACAAACTACACTCTTACAAATGTCCAATTTACTTACATATTCTTGCTCTATGCTATGAAGAAAGAATTATGCGTCATGTTTTAGTCCCGTTAACCACCTTGATAATTTGAAGAGAATAAATCACGAGCTGCCCAAGCAGATAGCCGAAGCACAACTGGGCCACTCAAACCCCAATGCGTTATCAACAGCGGACCTGTCTGAAGGCACCCCAACCAAACCAATAGCACACCATAGGGCTAAGTTACGACCACGTTTGTGCTCCACAAACATCAGAATAAAAACATGTCTTTCATATAATCCGAGGACAAAAGAAAACGAGGCACACCTGTGAAAGACGAGGATTCTTGTGCTTCTGACCCGGCAATTCTAGGTCGGCTCTAACAACCTCGAAAGAGGCCTACACATCCATAAGAAACCCTTACAAAGATTATAATTCTCACAGAACCTTTCACGAAAAATGCTTAGAACAGAGTCATTGCCGTGAATTCTGAAAAAAACGACAGGTCAACAATGCCCACAATCACTCGAGTGAACACGAGTGTACAATTCCACATACCCCTGCCAATTCTGCAAGTGCTTCATCCTTGACCTTGAATGTGAAAAGGCTAGGTTGAGGTTCAACAATTGAGTGACCTAGTTTCTGAGCCAACTCATGTCCCTACTTGAGAAAACAACCACAGAATACACAAATGTTACAAGTGAAGCAGGGTCAAGGAAAGAGGAAGCAGTAATAAAGGACAAGAACGATGCCAAGCCATAATAAAAGTCAAGAGAAAACAAGACTCAATTAGCCATGTACAATTATTTTCAGGCCTTTTCAGTACAAGCCTCCCGCGAGGTTCTCAGAAGTATATCAAGACACCACCGAAATTCTGTCTGCTAATTTAAGACGTCAGATCATGTAATATACCTGCCGTGAGCTTCCAGTAGATACAAGCACAAAATGAGCACCCAGTTTCTTCGGTCCATCGTTGCGTGTAGCAACTTGAACAAGAAACCCTCCTCCGCTTCGACATGAAATGTCATTGACCGATACGCCAGTCTGCAAAACAACTGCGAAACTCAATAACTAAGAAGTTGCTAATCGTATCGTGGAAACAGTACAAGGACCCATGAGGCACAAAGATGATCAATCCCATCTTTCTACTTGAAGTCAATGGAGACCGTAATTCCTCATATAGTAATGCCAGTATATCTCCTTCAATATCGATATACAAAGTTTTTTGTCTGAGTCAAATCCATACCCCCAATACGCCGGGCCTCGTTTAGTAGGCAGTCCACAATCGTGGCTGAGCTATTTGAAACGGGAAACATTCTTCCGTCGTCCTCTTTCTGTTCATATCAGCGGGCTCCAAGTCGGGATCAATCCAGAAATTCTACATTCAACAGAAAGCTGGTCTGGCAAACTAGAAAGGTGTAATGCAAAAATACATAAACCCAAAGCTGATTACCTTCAAGGAAACGCCACGTTGGGCGAACCACGCGATAGTATCCTTCGGGCCATGTGCCCGGAAAAACGACCCTCGCAACTCCTTGTGCCCCCGTGGATATTGCCCTGCCAATGGCTGTCCAAATTGCATCAGCCACCCTGGTCTGGCTGGTTGTAGAGGGTGCAACGTACCAAATGGAATAATCAAGCACCAACGTCACAATCCATCAAAATGTCACAACATTTAGAGGAGTAGGAATTACAAGAGGATCCACATGAAGACCAGTCGTGACATTGCAACGTCCACCCCCTGATACTCGTACCTGATCACAGAAGCAACACGAATTGGTTCAATAAATTCAAGCACTTTTTAAGGGAGTGCCGTGCCTTACCAGCAAAGACCTAACCAATTTTCTCGTCTGTGACCCTAACCCTAAATACCCAGAAGTTCCCGTGAGGGCTTCTCCAGTCCCAAAATTTCGTTATTCATCTACTGGAGTTTTCCAAGCACAAAATTGATAAATCAAGTGGCATACCAGCGTTCAAAAATTGTAACTTTCAATTAATTTTGACTGTCCATAAATCCAGGGTTTCCATTCTAAGAGTGTCATATGGATGTTTGTTTGTCTGTTTCAAAATAATCTAATCTTAGATTCATCTTGTCATTCAAAATCAAGATGATAGAAAAATGAATTTGAACTTCAACTTTTGATGTCCTACTTTGAAGCAATGTAAATCAAGTCAATTGACCGAACTTTAATTTTTGATTTCATTTTTGTATAATCTATGAAAATAAGAAATCAAGAATGAGAAAAAATGCATGGCGTTTAAGGGTTAATTCCTTGCAATGACAAAAATCGCCACAACTCGAATCGTATAATGCCTGCAAAATTTCTTAAGTTTTCATTGCTATACTAGTGAGATATGAAAACAGGAGGGTCGGAAAAACCTTGGACAGAAGTTTGCCCTTCTCTAGAACCACCACGTTCAAGTGCGGGCATACAGTTTTGGCTTGCACGGCGCCAAAAATGCCTGCAGCTCCTCCGCCCACAACAACCAACACAGGATCCACCTCGGGGCTTTCCAGTACTGCGTCGGCTGCCAAGAAACAAATGCAGAAAAACAATGATGAGCGGGTGGAAATGGCACGAAGGAAGGAAAGGGCACGGAGGCGAGCCGGGGAGATGAAGAAAAGAAAAGCAAGCCAAGAAGAGGGAGGGAGGGCACCTGAGGGTGCAGGAAGGGAAAGGGTGCAGCGCGGGGAGATGGAGAGCGAAGGCGAGAGGCGAAATGGGGGGGCAGAGCGAGAGAGAAACGGCAATGAAGCACCAGAACTCGAGAGCAAGGCCGACGACGACACGACTGCCACCACGGCCATGGCAAAACACACACACACACACACACACTCAGGGGAGCTCGGGTGACGGACAACAACTGAACGAACTCAACTCAACTGCAGAAGAAGAAGAAGAATAATAAGAATGGCACAGTGACCGAGCTTGAAACCCTAAAACCCCGCATCTCCTTAAATAGTCAGATTTATCAGGTCAGGTACTACGGTACCCGTCAGTCAATCCCTTTCAGCCAGCCAGCCAACCAGCCTGCAGGCTCTACTGCAGATTCGGGGACAAATTCGACGAAAATTCAGTTGAGGCGACGGACCTGCTTCTCACTCTTGTGAATCCTCAGTCAGTGGCCACTTGGGTGGGGTGAATCGCCCGCCGCACTGTGTTCCATTCCACGTGCGACCCACACCCACCGCCCGAGGACGAGGCGAGGCGAGGCCTGCCTGCCTCCCTCCCTCCCTCCCTCCCTCCCTATTTCTCACTTCCTGTCTCTCTCTCTCTCTCACGCGCCCCTTCCTTCCTTTCTTCCTTCGTCATTCCTACTTCAATTCTCATTGCATCTCCGTCACTCTCATCACCACTGGCCTCACCTCACTCCCTGTTTTCGCTTCTGCCCTGCCCTCCCTCCCTCCCTCCCTCCCTCCCTGCCTGCCAGGGGGCCATTGCCGCCGCCGCGTTGCCTTGCCCGTCAGTTTCCACCCTTGGAATGCAGCTGCCATATAATTATGCTTGGGCTGCCATCGCTTGCTTGCTTCACATTGTGACCCTACCTGGAGGTTACTTACCTTCCTCCGTACTTCCTACGCTTGCTTCACATTGCGGAATTGAAGTTTCTTGGAGGGCTATTGCCCGTTGGAGACGTACTGATGTCGATAGTTTCCACGAGTTCTGATCTTGGTGGTGTTTGCCATCTCGAGGGTTGGCAGTGCAGGCTTTGAATGAAAGGGCAATTGTAGGATCAGGCATTCATTGTTAGGGTTGGCCGCTTTCTTGTCCACCGGACAAACTTCAAGAATACCGGATGAGCTTCAAACTAGCCGAGAATAAAAATATCACTTCAGTTGTGGGGTGAGTTCCCCCCTCCCCCCCCCCCCTCGCCCCAAGATATAAATAAAGCTTGCCTTCCTTGCCATGCATTTGGAAACAGAGATCGGTGCCAGCAGACTTCGATTGCGCTGTGCGACAGAGTGCGGGTGATAGTGGGAGAGAAGGAGAACGATGGGTCCGGCGGAGGAGAATCACGTTTGGTTGTTGGGCTGCAATGTGAGCTCCAAGCCCAGGTGGATGCAGCTGCTCATTTGCGGAGGCGGCTTCTTCTTCGGCTACATGATCAACGGCGTTTGTGAGGTGCGTGAATCATGAGCCCGCCTTACTTGGGTCGGCTTGGGAGGTGGAGGTTGGTGGGTTTCAGTTGGCAAACCCCCGATTTCTCACGCTTCCTCTTCTTTCGCAATCTTCCTCAAGCTTAGCTTCCTCAAGCTTAGCTTTCTGTGAATTTTGCAGCGTCATTGGAAGGAACTATGACGAATCTCTCGGTGTATTTTATTTTTTATACTTCGACAAGGTGTGTCAAGGTACATAGCTTGCTTTCTGGCTGGCTGGTTGTGTCATCTGTTGCATATTAGTTGCGCACATGTGTTCGATTTCTTGGCAGATTGCTGCACACAAATCGAAGAGCACCAAGAATAGGCGGCATCATCTCTGCTGACTTAGTGCAACAGTGGACCCCTTTTCTTGCCACTGTCTTGCTTTTGACTGAGTGGTTTTTGCTTTTGTATTGGTATCTGTGATTGATCTCACGCCTTCGAGCAGAGATTACTCTTTTTGTTGGAATGCTCTGATTCGTGGGGGATGTCTTTTCTGGCTTGGGTATAATAAGTTTATTTGGAGATTCGGAAGTGGGAGTCGGGATATCAAGAAATTGCCGTTCACGTATCTGCTATTGCTAATTCAGAATCTGGGTGCAGGAATATGTGTATAACAGACTTCAATTCAGGTCAGTGCACCTACAGCATTCCGCATGCATTTTTCATTCTTCTAATTCTTCATTTTTTATGGATCAGTACATTAACGTTATTCGCATTTTATGCTCAGCTATGGATGGTATTTTACGTTTGTTCAAGGCTTCGTCTACTTGGGGCTTATTTCGTGGTACGGCTTCCGACCAAAACACATCGTCAACCCCTGGAAGACCTACATCAAGCTGTCAGCTGTCTTGATGGGTTCGCAAGGGCTCACCAAAGGTTCTCTAATGTTCCTCAATTATCCTGCACAAATCATGTTCAAATCCACCAAGGTACTTCACTAAATATATAGGTTTATGAATTTTGGTCTAGCCTCGTTTTACGCATTGAGTAACTCAACGAGGCGACATATCTTGTTAGTAAGCAAGGTTAATACATTAGATCGGTGGTGCAATCCACGCAGTATTTTTCTTGAACCATTGTTACATAATTCGTTGCTCTCTCCGCTAGTCTAATTGGCTGTGCATAATGGCTGGAAACTTAGTATGTGGCATAGCTATATCTGTACGTGTTCCTTGCCTATGAGCAAGCACGTGTGCAATACGCAGAGCGACTATCCACTCATGTTGAATGTCTCTTTTTATAACTACTCATTGGATGCTTGAACAGGTCTTGCCAGTTATGGTAATGGGTGCATTTGTACCTGGACTGAGACGGCGTTACTCCATACTGGAATATGTTTCTGCAAGTATGTTGGTGTTGGGGCTCGTGACTTTTACGCTTGCAGATGCCCACACTTCACCTAACTTCAGCATCATGGGCGTGGTGATGGTTGTGGGGGCACTCATTCTGGATGCCTTTGTTGGAAACCTACAAGAAGTTATCTTCACTGTTACTCCCGCTACCACTCAGGCAAGGCTTGTGACATAATGCTTCTTGTTACCACCAATGCATCAAAATTGAATGGGGCTGTGATTGCATTCTTCTTAGAGTGGTCTCCTTATCTGTTAAATTGAGGTTGTATGTTTGCAACTATGTCTGCTTCTGGAATAGATTTTGAAGAGGTCATTTTTAATTTTTTTTAAGTGCCACGTATTTCTCCCTGACAGCTTTAATGTGTATCGTGTCTAAAGCTTTGCTTCTATCCTTGCGTGCTTCGTGTGCCACAGTTGGAGATGCTATTCTGTACAACAGCTGTGGGGCTACCATTCCTTATCCCACCAATGCTCATTACGGGCGAATTTTTTCGTGCTTGGTCCAACTGCTTTCAGGCAAGAGCATCTTACTGTCATTTCATATACAATTGGCTCATTTTTTGAAGATTCTTTGGGGGATATTGTGTACAGGACACGCTGGCTAAATTTATTTAATTTGATCTCAGCCACTAGGTCTTATGTGTCTTTGTGAACAAAAATCGTTCAAATTATAGTTAAAAAACGGTCCGGCTTGTGATTTTTTTTTATTGGGAAGTCCGATCGCCTAGTATGAGTTACCGCATGCTGACACTTTAGACAACACATTTGGCTTTACCAAAATTTGCTTTGGAGAATTTTGAGCTGCATAGATAAGAGAATGCACCAGGTGTATGCCAAGGAAAGTTTCTGGACATGTGTTTTTAAATTTCAGGAAACTGAGAGTCTGAGTGCTGGATTAGCGTTAACTGGGGCATGTTTATTGTTGCAGAATCCTTATATATATCTTGTGCTAATATTCGAGGCTTGTGCAACATTCATTGGGCAATTATCTGTCCTTTGCCTCATTGCCTTGTTTGGAGCTGCGACCACAGCTATGGTACGTATTCACAGATTCCATTTTTCCATAATTTTGGATATCCTTATTACTTTGGTGAAGAAGATCCCTTGCATGACTTGAGTAGATCATGGCTTCTGTCAAGGCAAATGGATGCGTTGTCGTGTTGATGAAGTTGCGATCCCTGATCGTTAAATCAGCCCTGTTTTTTATTCATGCATGCTCGTAGCCTCGGCAGGAAAGAAATGCTTTTATATCATTGATATTGATTGATGCAGGTCACAACCGCCCGGAAGGCAGTCACCCTTCTTCTGTCTTATATCATTTTTACAAAGCCACTTTTAGGGCAGCATTGCACAGGTCTGCTTCTTATTACAATGGGAATTGCCCTCAAGTTAATGGCAGACAATTGTCAACAAAGGAGTACGACTGCCCATGCATACAGCCCCATTCAGTCCGAAGCGTCAACGTCAAGGTCGGATCCGGCAGATGTGACTTCCAAGCTAGAAGAGGGTGAGATCAAACGCCATCTTTCTCATTAGTCGTAACTTATTCGGTGGTCTGGTGAGATTCCCTTATATGCATGAAATGCTTCGGTGTTGGGAACACTGAACACGAGCCTACACCCGGCCTTACACAATCACACGAGAGATGCAGAGCAATGATCTTGTGCATGTGAATCTGAGGAGGCAGGCATGCTTTCGGTGGAAATTTCCACCTTGAAACCTAGACAGAAATTTCTTCCTGATTTTTTTATATTAGAAATTGGACCTTAGGTCCTCTGATGGTCCTGCTGTGACTTATTTTTGCCCTTTAAATGCCCCTAGTCTCAGGGTGGATGTGGTTGAACTTGAATGGGGTGGTGGGGGCGTAGGGCTGACTGCAATATCTCTCAAGAAATGTTTTCGATGCTCTAGAACATTTCTTTACCAGTATTCCACCACAAGTGGTCGTGATTCACGTGCATACTGGTCAAGTTCTCAGTACATTCAGAATTATCACTCTCCAAAATCACATTCACATGTCCAGTTCTTAACTCATGTACGTTGTTGGTTACTCCTTCATGTATCCTGTTTCTTACTCATGTACTGTACGTTGTTAGTTGCCAAAGGGGTGATATAAAAGAGTGCTGAGTGTACTTGACAAACATCTTGATCATTCTGAATCTTGATCATTCGTTAGGTAATTGGAGAAATCAATTTATTTATCTCCCCCCAAATACCACGTGTGATCTTGAAATTAGTTTAGAGTGGCATCGACCTCTTACAATTTGACTTGGAAATATCACCTCTAGTGTTACATCCCATGTTCTCTCACTAAACCACTTGGCAATTACTCTCTACTCTCACTATCACACTTTATTATGTGACAAGAAGTTGCATGTAAATGTGATAAGTGAAAGTGTATAGAATGTGTAAAGAAAATTCTAGGTCACACACTCTTGACTCTTAGGTCAAGTAGATTGCCCTTAAATTGCCTATTTGACTGACATAAATTGGCAAATAGGCAATTTAAGGGCAAATCTAAAGGCATAAACTGATATTTTAAGCGCTGCACCTTTTAAAGTTTAGAATAGATAAACCAACTTTAACCAATCATGCTAAGTTTTAAACTCTAAAAGTGAATATTATAATTAATACAAATTTTCAAAGGTTAATGCTTTTAAATTCATTAAAAAAATTAATTAAAGTTGTTTTTGGAAGTTTGACTGTATGGTTGTTTTGTAGAGATTATGCCCTACATTTTGTCTATTGAACCAAACTTCATCAAATATATGGAAGGCATATATTATAACACATCTATGTTTTGTCCAATACCCCTCGGGCTTTTAGGGGTTAACCCTTTTGCGTCCCGATTTGACATTGTTTGCAAAAAACAAAAATGGAGTTGATGTTCACAACAAAGTTGTAAATGTCAATGTGAAGATCACATCTGCACAGTTGGATTCATCATATTTTTTTTTTAAATTAATTTTGCAAGGATTTCTTTTGAAATTCAATTAAAAACCCAAATTAACACAAAAAAATTAGAAAATATTGTAATGAAATTGGAATAATATGCACTACAAGATGGTACAGTTTCCATTATTTGATTCTACTTATTTTGAAAAATCATGTTTAGAGTCTCACTTTTTGAATTAAGAATGAAACTTGATATAAACTAATTGTGTTGTTTTTCAAAAAATCATAATGTCTTATTTTGAAGATCCATACACTACAAATAATGGTCAACTCGCACAAGAACCAAGAGAAATTTGGATGGATGAGAACTGTCCATGTATGTAGTTAACCCCTAAACGTCAAGGTAAGCCCCATGGGCTTATTTAAAAGAGAATAATCAAGAAAAAAGTAGATTTTCTCAACCAAATCAAGCGTGGATTGGTGCGTTGGAAAGCTACTGAAAAAGCGATCTAGATTGCAAATTTGCGCCTCATTTGAAAGATTGTGAAATCGTTGGTAAGCAATCAAAGTTATGAAATTGAACAAGTTCTTGAGGTTGGGGCAGCTGAGATGCCGCAGTGCTACAGTGCTGGCTAGTAGAGTCCCGCAGGGCCGTTTTTACATTTTTTTTCCTTTTTTTTTTTTTTTCCCTCCAAAAATTTAGATGCCTTCCGGGCTGCCCCGCCCAGGCCCTCTTGACGTTTAAGGGTTAAGAGAATAGTTTGAATCTGTTCATCGTCCATATATTGGATGTTGGCGCCTCAAAGGGCTAAAGTCATAAAGCCCTAGCAGATTTCTTCCGCTCATTTTACAGGCGACTCCCATCGCCAAAAGCCCTCCCAAAATTTGGGAAGACAAAAAAACTTCTCTGTGAGAAATCTTCACACCAAATTGCCCTCCGCACCAAATAAAAGCCTGTCCGTTACTATGTCGTTGACGAAGCTCAATCCACCGACCTCTAGGTTCTCATTGAAACGGCCCAAGTGATTGAGAAACCAACAATCACCTCTCATTTCTGTTATGTTTTAACTAAATCCACTACGGGCTTTACACTGGGAGAGGCCCCGCTCCGCGGGCCTCTTTCTTTGCATAACTATTTTAGTGATTGTTAGTTTTTGGCATAGTGGAATGTCATTGATGAAGACAATATAGGAGTTTGTTTATGATCGGCGTCGGTTATTGGCCCACTCACATAAGGTGGTGTTTTTCCATTACACAAAGTATCATGAATTACATCCTAGATGTTGCAATTCCACTCGTAGAAGCGACTTATTAAATGATAAGTGATCAATTTTAAGTTCTTTTGGTGGTGGTTACTAAGGTTTTTTAAGGGCACCTACATGGCTAGAATTGAAGAAAGGGGAGGTGGGGGTAGGTGCTTATGAGTTATTCCACATTACTTTAATTCCTAATGGATTGAAGATGATATAATAGGCTAAAATGTAAAAACATCAACATGATATAACATGTTTACTAAATTTCTTAATTGATGTGTTTTAATTGTAAAATTTACCATAAATGTAGACAAAATTGTAAAATTTACCAGAAAAAATTGTAGACATATATGAGCCTGTTGATTTATTATAATTTGAAAAATCATGCAATTTCTAATTATAGTATGTTGCTATGCCATCGTTCTTAACAAGTTTCAAAGTGATGGACAAGACATATATGTCTTTCTCAAAAAGTTAGGGATTAATGTTACTTTTATACATAACACAAAATTATCACAATATTATAAAACTGTATATAATGGTATGAATTTCATACGCTGACGTTATGATATTAACCCTTAAACGTACCACTCCTTTGTAGGAAAGTCAAACTACACAATTTAGCCTTCAAGATTTATCAAAATATATTTTGTAATATTTTTCATGCATGGAATTGAATGTTTCCTATAAGTCTTGAAATTTTCAGATTTTTTTATTTAATACGGCCTTTTTAACAAATTTTTAAGTCAAATACTTCAAAATATATTTTTTATTACAAAAAAGCTTTAAAAATTTAATATTTTTTTGGGAGCAGGTACAAATTACAATGGAGAATCATGATATGTTTTCCATAGAAATTTTTTATTTAAATTTTGAAATTTGAAAGGTGAACATCCTATGTAGTGTAATTCAAACCTTGAGCTACAAAGCTTACACAAGCAATAAAATACTCAATAATTGGAATTTTTAAGATTTGAAAAGTGGAGTTCAAACTAGACTTAATAAACTTCATTTTCTTAGTTGGGTGTATTAGCAACAAAAGTCGTCTTCAAGATCAAAGTTTAGGGTTTGACCAACAAACGTCCAGAAACTGGATGCCTAGACGTTTAAGGGTTAAAGAGGTTTGGATGCGCTGTACTTACCTACATTCTTAGAAGTGCTGCTACTTCCACATGCCTTATAAGCCAAATTTATTCATTAGACTGGATGATTTTTTATTCTGAAGGCGATTCTTTAGAATTGGACCCAATGACCTTGAAATATTCAAATTCAAAGTATTTTGTCAAAAAAATTACAAATCATAGAAGAAACAGTTCAAGGATTGGAATTTTAGCAACCATATAGCTGGTTTGTACCCAAAAAATCTATAAAAATAATCTATAATTTTAGGAGATTTTCCTTTTTCCTTTTTTTGTATGAAGAAAATAAATAATGGGAAAAATTTACAAATTTGACATAAAATAAAATCTTTCAAAAATAATACTCTGTAATTGTTATGTGTGTAATAACCTGCTACGTGTGTACAGTAGTACTACATTGAAGAAACACTATTTCTCAACTCGAATGTTATTTCTCAACTCGGATGCTATTTCTCAACGCGGATACTATTTGATTTTAGGAACATACAGTGTCCTTGTAAGAAAGAAATAAATGCAGTGTTCCAATGACATAGGGCAACTTTATAATTAACATGGCATGGCACCTCATCACTTAGAAGGAACACGGCACTCTCAATGAAAGTGGGAATGACAAGTGGCAAACTCCTATGTAGTGTAGGGATACTATTTGAAGAAATTGTGGTAAAAGACGTCAATCCTCGCTTGACACTAAATAACCCATTTAGTGTATGTCATTAGAAATGGAAGTAATTCATGATCCTTGATGAACAGACTTGGTAGTGCTAGAAATCTTTGTTGTAATTAAACAATTAAAAAGAAACTAGAAAGAAATGTTGCCCCTAGTGCAGAGATTATTGTGCTCCTTGTGCAGGGCTTATCCTTGATATTATTTTTGTTAAGTGAAAATTTCTCCATGTGTGAGGCCTATGGCAGTCAGGGCACCCCTTGGAAGTCAGGACACCATGAACAAGGGGAGGGGGTGCATCAAGGAGTTGCCACTTGAAAGACAAGAATGTCATGGAGGCAACTTCATCCCCCTTATTCCTCAGTTACAAATAGGAATTTTGTTGAAAGGAAATGAAACGGGAAATTTTCCAGCAGAGTTTCACAGTATTTGCATTGCACTTCGTAAATCACCACTTCCCAAGTGTAAAGACCCAGATAGAGGAGCTGGTAAGTGCATGACAAGAAGGTTTTCAGGATTAGTACAAACAAGGGCTCCTCAGTTTTGAGAGCCAATTGAACCTTATTTTTACATGACAGGAAGAGTTGGTATTAGTGCAACAGTACTTGCTTGGTCTGGAGTTACAGAAGTAGGCAATGTTTCCTTGCATAAAGCATCCTCCATGTGAAGCAGATTCCTTGTTCTGCTTTTGTGGGTGGTACGACGTATGTAATGTATAGTGCCTGGTTCCTCCATTTTCTGCTGATGAAGCTGCATTTTACTTTTACAGTCTCTGTCAAGTCTGGGAACAGTCCGCACACTCTGATCCAAATCACACACCCAGCCAAATCTAATTGCACGTCAGAGTTCACAGCACTACCACCACATTCTAACCTTGAGGTTAATCAAGGAATTTGCGAGATTTATATGACACTGGTTATTACTGGTAATCGCATCTGAGCATAACAATTTAGCTATGACTCTAGTATATCCGCCAAGAGTAAAAAATTATACCAAAACTGAAGTCTTAACATCGATGTCAATGACTCAAAGGTTACCATCAAAAGTTCAGTCTACCAACATCTACTGAAGTGCCGACATCAGGCATCCTGCATGCATGGCCTAAGTTCTTAGAATTCTCTTCCAAAAAGAGAAGGATAAGATTGAAAAGTCACGTGTTCCTTGATCACCATAAATCATTCAATTTATGGGAGGAAAGTGATTTAGGGCACAATTGCAAAACTGCAACTTGTCAGCCTTGGATGGTCATTACCCAATAATATCCGTTTGTGTAATGACCACAGCATTCTCACGACTCTGGCACAAATGCATGCCACACTTCCAGAAGAGTTGTAAAGCATAAAATTGTCCAACAAGTTACTTGAATAAACATCAAGCCCCCGAAAAATGCCAGAAGTCCATTCAAGCATCGTTTGAATATTCAAAATGAGGATTCAGAAAAGGTATCCGTCTACTAACTTTCAAAAATGACTAGACTACAGGATCTGTAAAAGGGTGTATACGACGTTACTGTTCCTTTATACCTGTCTTTTCTAATGTCACTACACAAAGTTCCAGTTCTAAAATTACTGAACCTTAGACTTGGATGGCTGCTTCCTCCTGATCTGTCGGTAGGTGGAGTTCCTCATCCCCAAGAAAAACAAAAGAGCTCCAAAAAGCGCCAAGTTCTGCAGTCCAGCCACAAATGTCAATTAGGAGTCTCTGCTGTAGGCCTCTATCAATATGAGAATCTTAGAAATCATACAACAAAATGAAATGAGGAAGAAGCACCAAAAAGCGACATTTTAACAAGTGAACCGTGATCCATCACTAACAAAGACATACGTTCTAAAATGAACACAAGATATGATGGAATCCAATTACCTTCAGAAATTGGTTGAACTGGTGAACATACTCTGGGCTTGCAAGATCAAAGTTGTAGAAGTCATGAACGATTGGGGTAACAGCCGCTAAAAAGATGAGCTGGGGACACCACGCACAACCGCATTAGCAGGCATACCGTAGTCACAAAAGTCTAGACAAAGTCTTAGTAATCTTAGTTCAAAATTTCATTCATCGCTATGAAAACCACTCACAGTAAGTCAAAAACGAAATTTTGAGGAAAACAGCAGACCAGCAAGTACGCGCCAACACTGCTGCCCACTGTGAATAGCAGGCCGCCAAAACCCTCCAACGCAATTGCTCCCATCAGTAAATGCTTAGTCTGCACCGACAAGAAACTCGTCATATGCAAAAGGAAACTTATCGAGACTAACTCTTTGAGGATGTAAAACACTCTTGTGAAAGACTGAGATGGGAACTCAACTAAAAGATGGCGATTTCACAGATGGAATGATTTGGGAGGAATGTCAAATAGAACACACAGAAGTACTAGACAAGAAAAATAAAATTCCCTGAAGTTAGAACAGAGATTCAAAAATAAGACGTACCTCGACAGGAGGAACCTTGAAATGGAGTGTCTCAAAAACATGATTCTTGAACAGATCCAATTTAGGTTCCAATGTCTTCAAAGTAGAGCCTCCATCATCTCCGAAGTCTTGGATCCTAAAAAATGACCCCCAAGTATTAGCACCATTTAGTACTGCACATACTTACGATGACCAAGAAAGGATCTTTCGATTACGTTCTTCGACACGAGAATTTCATTGGATCGCTACAATGGATGTTTCAAAAAACGACAAGCTGGGGAAAATCCACTAATAAAATAAACCGACTCACTTCTGCCAGGCAGCCAAAATGAAGATCGCAGAGAAAGTGACCCTTCCGATGAAGGATATAAACCCCATGGCTGTCTGCACACACACAGCCCATACCACAAAACGTCAATTTACTAAATTTTAGAACTAAAAAATTATACAAATATGAAAATGGGAAACCAAGACAGTCAGAAAACCAAAGCAAAGTAAAAGCACCTCCAACCACCGACACGAAGTTTTTAAAAACAAAAACTTGTGGCCAGGCTGCGAAACACACACCGTGAATCACTCTAACCTAAAAATAGCCAAGACCCGTCGCATGACAATGAAATCTCCAGAAAACACCAGAGAAGCAATAAAACTGAAAAATGAAAAAAATGAAAAACAGAAAAATGATGTCAAACTACTGAAATGGCGCAGCGGAAAGGGCTTGGCAGGCACGCCTATTCAAAACACGGGACTCAACCGTCCGACACAAGAAACAGGAAACCCAAGAAAGAGGGTTGGGGAGAAAGCGCGAAACGGGAGTGAAACGTACGCTAAGGGACTGAGGCAACGAAGAAAGGGAAGAACGAACCAGGAAGCGGAGATAGGGGTGAGGCAGCGCCGCGATCGAGGTGGTGGCGATCGCGGGCACTCAGCGCTGGCTGGCTCGGCTGGGCTCCAGTGCACCCTCACCAGACCACAACGGAGCAGAGCAGCGCAGAGCAGAACAGAGCAGTGCGGCGGGAAAACAAAACGAGAGGTAAAGCACCGCCAGCAGCAGCAGCAGCAGCAGCAAGCCAAGCCCACAGCGCAGGAGGATGCAAGGCAGGCAGACAGGAGAGGAGACCAGTTTAGGGTAACCGGACCGGACCCGGTGCTCTTGCTCTTCCCAGTTGATACCCCGCTCCTATCCGCGATTGCATATACCCCGTCGGATCCTGGTCTCGTACCCTTGGCCGGCCGAATCGCCACCGCCGACAAAACCAGGACTCACCCAGGACATACCCAGAACATACCCAGGACATACCCAGGACATACTCAGGACATACCCCGGACATACCCCGGACATACCCAGTACATGCCCAGGACATACCCAGTTATGGCCAGTTCTAGTGATGGCCGGGCTGCACTCTGATGAGTATCATAAGGAAATTATACGAAGTTACGAACTGTCCATTTTGTCTCTTTAAAGAAATGTACATAGATTTGGTTCTTTTACTATTATACCCATTCTTTTACTATTATACCCATTCAGTACCCGGCACTTAACCCTTTGGTGCCCAGGTAACCACTAAGTGGTCACTAGATCACTGGATAATGAAATTCTGGAAAATCTCTGAACCATCTCAGTACAGTTTCTGAAGTTCAGATGTGTAACTTTTGATTCTGGAGATGATGCAAAAAGAAAATTTGGAATCCGACTTTCCTAGATATCCAAATACCTATGTACAAAACACCAAAATACTGCAAATACCTCAAAATACAGCAAATACTTACAAATACAGCATATGTACTATGTTGAATTTCTAGAGATTGGAAGTTTGTTATCTCGTTTTTCTTTTTGGATTGTGTTCTCTTCTTCATGTTCCATTAGTGTATGTAGTCTGATCTTGATCACTATACTAACTCCTTTATTATTTGAACGTATAAATTTTGTTCTAAACTGTACATGGATAAGTCACTTTCACTTATAAAATTCACAATAATTATGTATGAGTCTATTCTTGACATGAAAGATTGCAATGAAGAGGTGTTGACACAAGTCATTGCTGAACATCTTCACTTTTATTTTTGAAAATTTAACCCAAATTCTATTTAACCTTGAAGTCACACACCCCCCGAAATCTCATTTTTGAGTGTGCATTATACGGTTCAAAGATATACTATAATCTTCCAATCCAACGGTCCGATCTTATCAAGATTTAACTGAGACTTGTTTCATTAAGCTATGCTTACATTCGTACGGTTGGATACTATTAATAGTACCTCTAATTTCAACAGAGATAGATTTAAAGAAACATCACCCAGAAAAAGGTGGTTTCTCCAGAACCACCATGGGCGGTAAAGGGTTAACCCTTTGACGCGCCAGCGTCCATATTTTGGACGCTGGATGATTTCTAACACGTCCCTTCACCACATACATTGATGTCTTTCATCCATCCAAAATTCTCTTGATTCTTGTGCTAGTTTATTACCACTTGTACAGTATGGATCTTCAAAATAAGACATTGCGAATTTTTGAAAAATAACAAAAGTGGTTTATGCCAAGTTTCATTCTTAGTTCAAAAAGTGAGACCTTAAACATGATTTTCCAAAATAAGCAAAATCAAATAATGGAAACCATACCATCTTGTAGTGCATGTTATTCCAATTTCATTACAATATTTTGTTAATGATTTTGTGTTAATTTTGGATTTTTAATTGAATTTCAAGAGAAAACCTTGCAAAATTAATTTAAAAATAATAATAATAAACATGATGAATCCAACCGTACAGATGTTATCTTCACATTGACATTTATAACTTTGCTTTGTACATCAACACCATTCTTGTTTTTCATCAAACATTTTATAATGAATCTTTGAAAACAGTGTTGAATCAGGACATTAAAGGGTTAATATACAGATGATGTTGTTAACAACGTTTCTTACAAAATGTATGTTTGTCCCTTTCCATGAGCCATTCATTCTTTGTGTGAGGCACAATCAACATTTTATTTTTATGCAATTATGCTAAATTTTACTTTTGAAAAATAAGACCTTTTCTGTTTTTTTCATTTTTTACCGTAATAATGATAAAATAATAACATTGATTTCGAACTTTTTAATTATATTTTACAAACATAAATGCAAAATTTATTCTTTGAAGAAAAACTTGGAATTTTTTTGCAAAATTCACTCTACAGACAATTCAATTTATTGTCACCACCCAAATTTTATAAAACATGTATATCTAAATTTTAATTAGATTTTATAACTCAACGTTTTAGAGTTAAATAACTTTATACTTTTTAGCATGATGGTCCTATTAGTTTTCCAAAGTTTAATTACAATTTAGAGATATTCATTTTATAAAATTTGGGTGGTGATAACATGAAATTGAATTGTCTAATATAGAGTGATTGTTTTACAACTTTTTATATATATTTCTTCAAAGGATAATCTATGTATTGTTGTTACCTACATGTTTATGCAATCAAGATTTAAAAATTCAACATCCACGTTCTTTAATTAATCATCTCGTTAGAAATGCAAAAAGTAGAAAAATATTCACTATGAATGGAATTCTTGTTTTTGAAAAGTAAAATTTGGCATGATTTATCAAAATTGCATAATAATACAACGTTGATTTTTCCTTGCAAAAAACAGCTATTGAAGAGAGACATATTGACAATTCTTTATAAAGAAAAACAATAATGTCTTTATCTTAACTCCTAAATGACAGAGGGGTAAGGGCAAAACCTAGATGTGTTATAAAATGTTACTTTTGCAACTTTGATGAAGTTGGGTCCAAAAGAGAAAATAAGAAGCATGATGTTAAGTAAATATATGTTAAGTAAATATATGTACAGTCATACTCTCAAAAAATGTTTGACACTCATTTAATGAATTTAGAAGCATTTACCATCTAATATTCACCAAAATTACAATTTTTATTTTTGAAATTTGGAATTTAGTATGATTGGTTAAAATTAAACATTTTGTCCTAAAATAAAAAGAAGAAACTTTTTATAATGAAAGAACATCATTACTTTCCCAAAATGGGAAGGTTTATAACTCTAATACAAAATCGAGGTGTTTGTTGTTGAAAATTTTCCTTAGTGAACCTCAATATTGCAAATGAAATGCATCAATCAACACTAGAACATGATCTTTATCCCCAATTTTGACAAAAAATCAAAACTCAAAAAATGTCATTTTCTAACCATAGGTAGTCACTGATGTTTGGACTACGACCAGAAAAGGGTTGATCGGTCACTTAGGGATTAATTGCCAACTACTATACATCCAACATTGCATTCTTCTGCAATCTTAATTAATTGATAAATTCCAATTCTCAAAACCAAAAACTGAATTTATAATAAAACTTAATTAAAGTTTTTGATAAAAACATTGACAATGATTTTAAAAATAATTACTTGACAAAAAAAGTAGAAAACACCAATGTGCACATCATTTTTTGGGAACAAATGTAAAAAAGTTGCAGAATTTAGATGATATGCTATTATATGTATCAATGCAATCAACCTAAATTTTCTAAAATAGGTATCTCAAAATCGAAATTAAAGATAAAAGTTGAAATTTTTTACAACATCAAGTCAAAGTTCACTCATAGAAATCAAAATCCACATTTACAATTATTTTACTTTTACTTTTTAATTTTTATTTCATGCAATAAAGAACTAAAGAAACTAAAAATAAACATTGGTGATGAAATTTTTATTGGTCCAATGTGATCGCGATCCAAACGGTGGCGATTGGGGATGAATAGAATGAATGAGAATGGTTGAGATGAGGATGAGTCTTTGTATATAAACACTGGTCCAACCATAGGTTCAAGAGTAGCTATTGTTGCCAACTTGGTTTACGGTTCTGCTGAGATGAGCTAATCTGCCTAGATGACAGCACAATAAAGTTAGAGGAAAAATCCAAAACTCAACACAAGTCAAGGTGGATGTATGAATATTGTCTATTTGAGGATGAAAAGAACAAAATCCAAAACTTGAATACAACTGACATGTAAAGCCGATTAAACATCCAAAAAAATAGCATACACGAACATACCTTGCCAAGACATTGTCTTGGTGTGTCCCTGAAGCCAAAATCTAAAAACGATATAACAATCAACCCTGTTCCATTTCTCGACAAAGGAGTGTCACGATGTCAGCAAGCTGCTTTGCTGCATCTGATGCTACCATAACTAGTACAGGATTTTGCATAATTATGCTCTCAGGCTGCACTGCATCATCATCATCATCATCATCATCATCTGTAAAGAGAGCAACAACGCCATTCATGAACTACATCAGTAACGATTCATGCTTCACATTACTCTTGGCATGAATTTCCATGTCGTGAAGATACTCTTCTGAATCGTCAAGGCGATGTAAAAGTGGAGCTCACTAAATTTGTCCAGTGAACAGAAAAATAAAACAGCGAAAAATGTTGGGCACGGCACCTAGAATCCTTGGAACCTCTGTCGCAAAGCTGTCAACACTAATTGAGGCCCACCTCTGGTAGAAGAGTGGCAGTGCCAGCCTCGGCTCAGCCATGGCCCCAGCATTCCTCATCTGACGAACTTCGGGATGAGAGGTGGCCGGAACTCCTGTTCTTAACTGTCAACGCTGATGCAAACACGTCACTACACACGTACGTACTGCCATCAACCAGGAGCGGATAACAGCGAAATGTTTTGCGCCCAAGAGTCTCAGTTTGGCAAATTAATTCACAGTGCACACGTTACTAAACTCATATCTCCAATTGTCGTAACCAGGAAGCCTTGTCATTTTTCATCTAACAGGACAGCCTGCTTACAGATTCGGTCAGATATCACTGAAGGTTACTGCGGGTAACCAGGGTGCTCTCAGCCCATGCGCTGCTGACACGGAAGAAAAAAAGCTGTTTTATTTGTTCTGACTTTCGCCAAAAGCTCTGAAAAACCTAAGTCATCTTGCAATGACCCGGCTTAAAGAGGTGTGAAGGCGGATTGGTCGTCCTGGGGACCAACATTGTAAGCTCTATCTGATTCAGCTGCTATGGATCGCATCTGATACAGAGTACAGTTTTTTTAATTCTTTTTTGGAAACAAATGAATGCTTTATTTCCATTGCACAACAACAGATTACAAACATCACACTGAGAATGAAGAGAGCACATTTCACAGAGTATAGTTTTAGTCCCTAACTTAAAAGCAAAAATTTCTGTACCAGGCCAGGAAGCTCACATTGCCCGTTACAATCAGCCAAAAATTCATACTGAAACAATGATCCAACGCTTTGCAAGGTTTTCAAAATGAGGAATTCAGCAACAGGGTAAGGATGCCCGTGACTACCAGTACATAAACATTTTGCAAGCCCTGATAAAAAAAACCCGGCAATTCTTTCCCACAATTTTTTGCCAATTCTTTTACCACAAACATAATCATGTCGATTAACTCAAACAATTTAGAATTCAGAATCGACATTACAATAGTGATCTTTACTAGAGAGCCACAGACAAGTTAGCTGCTTTTAAAAATACAGATCATCAGGATTTCCAAAGATGTAACTAGTGGACAGTCTTCGAACCTGATCAGCCTGATCAACACTAATTAACCCTAATCCACACCAAACTTTCCAGCTGCTACGTTGATGTCTTCTATCATAGGCCAACATTCATTACGACGAGCAGCCTCCCACAAACGCAATATCAAGACCCGAAAAATTCAATGACCACTGATCTGGTCCGAGACTCTGACACTCCCACAGTGTGCGAATCCTCAAATCGATTGCATAAAAAACCCTGAAAACTTTAACTAAGCCTACACTTTACTTAAGAGGTGTTATTAGAAAAAAGCTATGCAAAAGAGTCAAGATACTAACAAATTAAATGCATCCGGCAGAACATAATACCTCTTCTTCAATACATGTGTCCACTCTCTTTGACAACACAAGCTACATTCGCAACATCTTTTAGACGATCTGCGTCTAACGCATTTCTTCTCTACCTAATAAAACTCTCTCCAGCATATACATTCGTCAATGAGAACCTCCGTCACATAGACCTAACTCAATCTCGATATCCAGGTTTTTATCAATAGGAGAACTACCTCAACACAAAAGCACTTGCGGGTGCGCACAGACTAACCTTACATACGACACTCTCCTCAGCTCCCGTAGCACATCAAGAAAACCGCATGTGTAATCATCTCCTTCTCAGGCTAATAACAGAATTTCTGAACAGCAAATTCTTAAAGCAAGATTTCTGAAAAGAACTTCTCCACACTCCTTACTACAGCGAAATTGAGCGGGAGAATGATGATCGGGGAGACAGATGCACCTAAAAACGTACCGGTATTTCCTGGCCCGTCGGAGTAGGAGCGATTTCTTCACTACGACTGAGCTCCGAGCTTGCCTCTAGTGCTACTGCTTCTGCTTACGTCCTCGGTGCACAACTTTTCCTCATAGATCTGAGCCTTGACATAATTTGCAACCAAACGTATATGAGAACTCAAGGAGATCGAAGAAACTTCGACGTCACGCAAACCTGATTCACTTAGTTGACCTCAAACTCGGAAAAAAATTCTTTCTACAACTGCAATACGTGTGGCTGGCTATTCACATCAACATTGCGCTCAAAGCCACTACAAAACAGTACGGAAAAATAAAAATAAAAATAACGTTTATTAAATGCGCAATGAACATGCCATGAACATGCTCCTCGGGACTGGCTCCTAAGAAACTGGCGTGATTGCCAAGAAGAACGGAACGCTGGCTGTACCTGCAGCTGTTGGGCACGGGCTTGCCGCTGGAGACGCGGGGCTGCGACGGGAGCGACGACTTCAAGGTACATGGAGGCCATGGACAAAGCGCATCACACCACAGGCACGGGCTTCATCAGCGAAAGGGGAGCGGAATCACAGCGCAAGGCGAGCGGAATCAAAACAAAGGCGAGCAGAATCACAACGACAATGCGAAGGGAAAATGAGGAAGACGATGGGGGAAGAGCACATGGGCGGGGCCCGAGAGAGACACCTAAGAGATCCACAGCCGTAAGATCGAGAGATGTGATCTGGACCATACATCTGGATTAATCTCCACCGTCAAGCAAATCCAACGGTCGGTCGCTCTGACGTAAGGTGACCGGCGAGAACAGGCCGGTTACCCAATACTTAACTCAGACCAGAATGGCCAGCGTGGCCGAGACCAGCAACTCGTGGTTATGACCGTACCTGCCCTTGCTACATCGACATATCTGCATTGGCGTATGTATATGCATGATGCCCAGAGCGTCCACAGCCCCACCAACCATGCACACAAGCTATCATACACCAAAGAAGTACACAAAGCAGTAATCATACACCATGAAGAACTTGGTAATGTTGCAGAAAATTTAAATTCAATCTCAAAAATGTTGTAGAATGTCATTGCTACTGATAGCAAACCTTTACAATTGTTCAATTACACCAACCCTTCTGGTTGTCTTGTCACCGGCGATGCTCGGGCAACTTAATCGTCAGCTCACGAATGGTGGCAACAATACGGGAGAACTCAAAAAACATGGTGGAATGCTCACCATCAAGTCCTATGCGCGTGTGACGGTTGTTTCCCGTGAGGTTGTTGCATGGGCTTCCACCAACAATGAAATCAAATCCTCGATACTTGTCTACAAGCTTGGTCAAGACTTCTCTTGTCAGGTCTCGCACGTCGTGGAAGTCCAGGTCAAGGCAGCCGCTTTGATTAGTTACGGCCCACCATGTTTGCAGACAACGACGCGCTCCTTCTTCAATCTCCACACTCACCACCACGTTCAATTTAATCCCGACCTTGTGAAGAGCTACTTCCGCACCTCCAATCCCTGAAAACAGGGACAAAACCTTGATCCCCTTGGGATACAATGGCTTCAACACTGAAAAATGGTACCCCACTGTAAACACCGAAAAACTATTTCCCAACGCTTTGTATCGCGCTGTAAGGCCAAAACAATGCCTGGAGTGATCTTTATCAAACCCCAACATCGCCTGCATTATCAACACCCCACCAATCTGTCAGTCAGTTTCAAGTGCTACATTTGCACCACTCAACCTCTTGGAGCTAAACCTGAAAAGCCAAATTTCGACCTTAATGGTTTCCTCCATTTCTAAGATTTAACACCTATTAGTAATAATAAAGGACCAGAAACACTAACTTGCTATGAATCGGTTAAAAAAATAAAAAATACAGGTCGAAGATAAAATAGCTAGAAGACATGGTAATAAAGGTATTGTTTAAAAAATATAAAAGAAACATCTGTAAATAAGCTTGTGCTTGTTTCAAAAAATCATCACAAAATATAAGTATGTTGTTTACAGTACATAAAACATTCTGCTAAATATATTTTAAAATAATTTTATTTCATTTTATATCGGCCTAGCCAGATACTATACTGGCACTGGCCAGGCTATATTTTTTCGAAGTTTTCATTTCATTTCATTAATACGTGACTCATTGCTTGTTGAAGGCACAAATTCATACTTAGATGCTCAAATTCGTCACAATGGCGGAATTTCACAAGTTGGGGCAGTCAAAAAGGGCTCTCAACTAGGAACCAGAGCGGTTAGACACGCCCCTCTGGAACAGGAGCGATTTGAGACCTCATGTGAAATCTCAGATCTTTACCTGTACTAGATTTAAGAGCTCTGAGGTTTCAGTTGGACAACTAAAAACCCATCCGAGCACTTAGATGTCCTAATTTTCTGCACTTGAACCTCACATTTTTGGCACACTAAACTGTGCCAAAGTAACAAATGTAAGGTTATAATCAACAACCCAGCAAGTGATGACGCGGACCGTATGAAAACGAGAGCACCATGGTGATGATCGACACCGAAAATCTACTAAAATACTGAATACAACACAGCGGAATTATGATAGGGAAACAGCTGTTCAAAACAAACTCGCATGTGGCCCAATTCTTTGAATGTGATGGAGACTATATGTAATTTTTCCACACTTCCAAACACCAAACTTGAAAACCCGAGCACCCAATTTCCAGCTACGTAATTCCATTGAAAACAAAACTGACTCTTGAAATGCAAAACTGCTCGTCAGTGGAAAGAAGCACAACAGGAAAAAATAATTCAAAACAAATTCGCAGGTGGCAAATGTTGTATATTTTTTTGCACACACACCCATTAATTTTCTTAGAGAGGATCCATGTCCAAAATTGAAACGCCGAGCAAACTGCAAACTGCACCCAATATATTTTATTCTAGCTGCAGATGGAGTTCTACTGAAGCAAAAGTGGCTGTTTTACAGGCAAGATATAATTATGTGTAGTTATTGGTGTCGGCATGGAGAGCTTGGTGCTGCGGATCAGAGGGAAGGAGGAGAAATTGATGAGATGCATCAGGAGAGAAGAATTAAGGAGATGAAAGGAAGAGCGGAAGATCATGGCCATACCTCAATCTCATCAGCCTCGACAGGACTGGGAATGTTTGGGGATGTCCAAACGAGATTTAACTTGCAGCACCAGTGCAGGTAATTCTTCTGCTCCTCAATGCTAAGCTGTAATTTCTGAGACCTATCACATTTATCACAATTATCAACGTAATTTTTTTGATCTGTATGGTGGATATTCAAGAAGCATACTCTCCAATAGAACAGTGAGAGGAAAAACTAACTAGCATGCACATAGCACTCATCTAAACAATGCAAAAGATAGAATTATAAACACATCAAAAGGAAGTACCCGGTTCCATCCTTAATGCCGAGCCGCTTTGCTAAAAACTCTGATGCTCTCACTGTGTTGATACAGTTCAATTTTGTGCGTTTGTCCCAATCCGGCCAAAACGGCTTTGTTTGTGGCATAAGTTCCATGATGGTCATTGGAGGGTCTTTAATGAGTTTCTTCCTTCCTTCTATAGGGAGGTTGTGGATGTATCCTCGTGATCGCCGGCATGCTGAGAAGTGCATGGCGTCAACAAATTCAGCCTCGATGCCAAAAAGATGCGTTTCAATTCTCTTCCACTCACCCACCGGCATCCCTGCTACATTCTCAAAGTAGAAAAAGGGAGCTCCTTTCACATCTTCGTTCAGAGACCGCTGTTTTACAATTGGTTGCCCAGGAAGTCCAAACCCAATTGCTCCTCGTTGCTTATTGATTCCAGGCCAGTCAACAGTTAATGTAGCTTTAGGCCTGACATTTCAACCAAATCTAAATGTCAAGAAGTAAACATAATTGATAACTAGGATTGCGCAGTCTTGAAATATCCGATTCATGATTGGCAGAAAATGCGTTCATATAAGTAGTCACAGTGCAGACTTCAGTTGCTACGTGTCATTTTCCTAGTGCCACCTGACTATCATTTATGACTGCTTCGCTTATTCATACGATATTTAAACTGCTGGATATTTAAATTCCTTTAGTTCAAGCTTCAAGCTTACCATGTGTTAAAAACTAAAATGAAAAACAATATAAATCACAAAACCCAGTTGGATCCGGTTACCAGTGTTGTGAATTATTCAGGAATTACCTTTACACTAAGGTGAAATTTAATTATTTATAGTTAGATATTTAGCATTTCAAAAATAAAAAATAAAAAACATCTTTAGTGTTTGAACCAAAATAAAAATAAAAACACGAATTCCATTTTGGAAGCTTTTTGTTAAAAATTATAAAATAGGATTTTCTTATTTTATTGGTAGAACAAAGCCCATTGCAATGCAATAGTACCATGCTTGGATTGATTTTTATTTATTTTTAAATAGTACAATCACAGAAAGCTTACTTAGGTATAATTGATGTTGGCTTCTTTGGTCGACCACCACCAATAGCTCCCTTTGGGCGCCCAAGCCGGCCACTGTGAGCAACCTCTTTACCTCTCTCATCAGTTTTTCGTTTACCACTTACCTTGAAGGCACCCTTCCCCCCTCCTTCCTGGTTCCAACATGAAGCATCAAGAAAATGCCCGTCTTCTCCCCAATCCAAACTTTCATCCTCACTATCGCTGTCATCGGAATCAGGAAGATTGATTTCCCCTCCAAAGGCATCTTCCTGTAGATCACATTAATGAGTACCGTGAGCAGCATCCCTAGCATTTCAGGAGACTCCACATTCCATAGGAAGATTGATTAAAATTGATGTGATGGTGCAATTCTAAAGGTAAACCATCCAAATTGTGCCATGTGACTATTTGTGTCACCTGAATTAAATCTTCCATATGTGCACCAAGAAAATCAACCAAGTCCATAATCTCCTCTTGAGATGCATTCCACAAGGGGGTGTCTGCAGCCCTCAACAAAAAAACATCAGAAACGCTCCAAGTGCGTTAGTGTTTTCTTACAGTGCCAAGTGGAAGTCAAACTGAGCATATTCATGGTTTCATAGAAAAGAGAAATGAAAATGCCAAAAGCACACAAGGCAAAAAAAATTCTCACTGCAGATGCGCATGGCTTTCTCAACAGCCATGGCGGGGAACTGGTACTGTGTCGTGCATTTCTCCAATGTGTTGTCCTCGCCGCCCCTTGATGGATTTGTTGAAGTGGACGCTTCTGGGTCTTGCGTGGTGGAGAGGTACAATAAATACTCTAGAAGCATGTCATGGTCTACTCCTTTTCCAAGTTCTTGTACAGCTCTCTCTATCAACGCATGTGAGAACCCTAAGCCCTCCATGGAAGCCTTGGGGCTTCCGTTCTGTGGAATCTCCCTGCTGCTGCAAGGAGGTACTCTTTGAGCAATATCGGATAAAATCCGTGCTTCACTCTCGGGATCCCAATCGCTTTTAGCCGCAGCCTTAAGAGACCGAGCTGCGACAGTCCGAAGTACCGAGCTCCGCATCTCTTCGTCCGGATCACTATCTTCCGCTTCGGCATCAATTTTGGGCTGCACTCTATGAGAAGAACTATCATTCCCTCCATTATTATCGATTAAGAACTGCAGCAAGATGGAATCATCGGCATCGGCATCTGAACCTGCATGGCCAACGAAGAATCATTGAGAAGTTTTCCTGAAGCAAAAGTAAGTACACCAAAATTGAAAGCATAATATACCCTCCAGAATTACCCGAGTAATAAAACCCCTATTTATGATGGACAGTAACTCAACAGCACATTCAAAGAGAAGCTCTTACGCATAGAAAAAGAAACCAAATTTTTTAGCGGCAGTAACCAGTGCAGCCTCGTCAGGAGAGGCTGCTTGATAAGTGGTTTCGTCCGGGGTCTCTCCACCTTCAGGAAGCACGGTATGACAGATAGCTAAACATCTGAAGCAATAAGAAGTAGAAAATTGAACAGGAGCATGTATAAAACAAAAAGAAATCAATAAAGTATGGGAAGTAAACCACACCATACTGCCGAAACTGCTGCATAGCACTCTTCACGAGTGCAATCGGGAACCCCATGTCCAAGAAAAACTTCTCTCGCTCAGACCGTTGAGAAGATTGAAGATGTGCTGGAGGGTTGGAAGGAGCGATAGGTCCAGTCTCTCCAATCTCTTGCTTGATGGTTTTCTCCAGAGAGAACTGGTGAGAACAACTAGCCTCAGCTTCCCTGGTCACCATTGGATTCACCATCACCATCGTTGATGGCATTTCAACTGCAGCTGCCGCAGCCACCGAGCTTTCAGCTTTGTGACAAGTTAGAGCAAGGCTTTCTGTTCTAGGAGGAATCTGAAAGATCTTGCAGATGGGGTCCACCCACGCCTCTTCCGATGCTGATTTCACTTGAGGACTCTGCACTCGACTAGGAGGCAAGTTCCACTTCTCTTTGGACTCATCCCCAGCATCTTCGTCACTTGAAATCATATCCTGCAAAACGTCAAGAACCCTTTTCAATCCCTTGGACTCTGATGAGCAGGGAATAACCCTTTTCAATGCCTTGGACTCTGATGAGCAGGGAATAACGTTCGTAGCAAAAACAAGCGAGAGAGAGTCAAGAACTCTTTTCAATCCCTTGGACTCTGATGAGCAGGGAATAACGTTCGTAGCAAAAACAAGCGAGAGAGAGAGTGTTCAGATGCTTACATCAGAGAGCTGCTCTTCAATGCACTCCACTTGAGGAACGCTGATGCTAAGGGCGTACGTTGCAATTGCATTGAGATCACCCCCAAATTCTGCACAACATCGATCACAGAATCAATTTTGCGAGTTGCTGGCGCTCTAAGTCACGAGAACACTCCAAAGCCGGGTCAAGAAGAGCAAAGTGGACACAAATAATGTCACACGGAAATGGAGCTACAGGAATCACAAAATCGATCGCACTCGCAAATTTCAGAAGAGTCACGAACACCAGTGGAGCACCAAAAGAAGCAACACGCACCGTGAATTTTTTTCACCGCCTGTTCGACGGACTCCAACGGCAACCCCATTCCCAGTAACACCTCCCGCGCCTGCTTGATTTTGGAATCTGCAGCGGGCTGACAGGACGAAGAAAAACAGCAGGAATTCAGGAATCCAGGTTAGAGAAATGGCCGTAGAGGGAGAGCCTGCGCGTTCTGAAATAGTGCGGCAATGCAAAAAGAAAACCGTAATGCAAAAAAATTGGACGCAGAGCAACGGGTGAGGCCTCTTCTTGGGAAAAAAGGGTACCTCCTGCGCAGGCGAGGGCGGTTCCGGAGTGGCCATGGCGCGATCAGCATGCAGAGAGAGTGAGAGGAGAGAGAAACAGAGAGCTTTCGGGGGCTCGGTGGCGACAATGCGAGCTGATGACAATCCCTAATTGTTCCAGAATGATCGAGAATTGGGCCGGGAGAATGAGGGAGAGGCAGAGGCAGAAGAAGAAGAAGAGGGTGGGGGGAGCAATGAGGGAGAATTGGGAGCGAGCGAGCGAGCGAGCGAGCGCAGGAGTTGAGGAAGCTCATGAGCGAGTGATGAGGTCCAGGGAAGACGAGGCGGGGCAGACGAGTGAGCAAAGCAGTCTGACATTCGGTGGTACCTTACGAGCTACACTTCACTTGTGTATTTGCAGCAGTCATGTGTGCGGAAAGTCACTCAGTCAGTCAGCTTATCACTCTCTCTTTACCGTGCATTCATTACACTGAAATCACCCACCGTATTTACCACAGGTTTTACTAATAATTACTCTTTCAAAATTCTGTGGCAACATTCATCCAAATTGGTGAAATTTGGTTAATAGGGATGAGAATTTGTCTAAATGGATGAGAACTTTTCCAAATGGATGCATGTACCCACGCCATTCACCCACCCACACTACATGGTGATTTCAATGTACCACTCTATAATAACTACACTAACTAGTATTGTTCTTCATATTACGTCCATCAATATTACCTGGTTACAATACTACTATACATTGTATGTCACCGTTAGTTACTTGTTCATTCTTTCCCTCACTCACTTTGTATCCTCTCTTCCCTAATTTCCAATTGCCACGAGCACTCCTTTCTCGTGCTTCCTCCTTAGGACAAGCTTTCATGCGAGGATCAAGCGGATGAAAGCTACTAAAAGACAAGAATCCAAATCTCAAGAACCACCAATGGGTCCATCGCTATTTGCAAGAATTGAAACCAAACTCTTGGGTTCACCCATTTTCGGTGGTCCAACATTGGTAGCTTTCAGCTTTCTAGAACCCCCTACCAATACCAGGAAGGAGTTAGGGCCTTAGTCCTTACAAACTCAACATTTTCTTTTTACTGCTCTCAGATAGATATGAACTCTGGTCCTCTTTCGAGGGCGGCGTGAATAAAGTGTCTGTTCGTCTTGACAATGAGCTAGTGCCCACCGGACAAAGGGCCATTGGTACAAGACTACTCTCCTCTTTCGAGAATAGACACTTTAGTGACCAGAGATAAGTACTAGTAATACTAGTAACTACTGCTCTCACATCTACATTGCTCTCACATCCCCTACATTTTATTTTCAACCATTTGCACCTGTGTGACTTCTTTCTTGTTTGTGTTTACTCACCACTACTGATACAGAAATACCAAGTCCTACCCTTGTTCACCTCTCCATTGCTTCATTCTTATTATGAGAGAAATCACCTCTGTAGGAAATAACCAACTAACTACATAGCATTCATAAACAAGGCTTTGAGGTCCCTTTACCTACCAAGATTGGCGGAGGCCACTTTTCTTTAGTGCAAAAAGGATCATTTTATGACATATTTTGTGTATTTATTTTAATTATACTTTGAAGTTATTTTGTTTAATTAGGGTATTATGGTGACAACAATAAACACGTTTGAAAAAGACATTAAAGAATTTTTTTCAAATTTCTTTGTGACAAGAATCAGATTTTGATTTTTTATCCAAAATAAATCATTTCAAAACATCATAACTTATAACTTCCAAACTCAATCATTTGGAATTGGACTATTTCAAAATTAAATCAATGTATTCCAAAAAAAACAAATGATAACAAAAAGAGACAAAAATTTAAAATTCCAAGAATTATGTATGTTAATACAATATTTTAAAGAAAAATTGAAAATCTAAAATTATTTAGTACCTTTTTCTATACAATGTTCAACTATAAAGAAGCTTAAAAGATGAACAAGCCATCATTTCGTATAGACAGTGATTACAGTTTTAAGTTACCCTAGTACTGTATTTGGAAAGAAATGGTCATGAAGCGATTGTGGAATTAAAGGGTGTGGTCAACTAATGAAACACTTTCATTTGTATCATCAGAATATAAAAATATGAAATAAAAATTGAGATTGATAGAATAAATACAAATGTGGAAGTAGCACCTTGTTTTGATTTATAGCAAAATTTACCTTGATGATTTGTTAAACTCAGGCAATGTAGTAAATGACTAAAGAATTTCACTATGATGCAACATGCATGCTGTCTTGATGACTTTGATACAGATGGATGGAGCATTCATGGCAGGCAACATCATTGGGAGCTGCAGGGAGTATTACATCACATCACTTTCAGTTTGAAAGACAACATGTATCTTGTTGCTTAAATGCAATCTTTTGCTATCTAAGGCTATCTCCACGATTTCAGAAGGGGATGTTAGCTCCTCTCAATCTGACTCAGTGAAAATTTGGATTGCTTCAATCAGTTACATGCATGACTTGAAAACTAACTTTTTTGCATTATTATTGTTATTACTATTATTCATATTAACATGTAGTCATTGTGAAACCTTTAAGTCTTAAAAGAACCAATCAACCAAAACCATTGTCATTTCAAGCAACTGCTGCACTCACAAGTGCATCATAATCAGCCCACAATCTTGTCCAAGCTGAGAGAAAAACAAGCTTTTCAAGTGGTGTGGGACAACATGTGGATCCCTGGACACTCTACACTGAGCAACTTACACATCATTCCACACCTTGAAACACAGTAATTTTCACAGGGTGCCAACCTGTTCTGTGACATAAGGCCAACGGCAGGATTTAAGCAACTTGGCTTTATATTGCATGTGGGAGTGGATGGCAAGTTTGATGTGCAAATGTCAATATTTAACAGATCGGCACCAATTCTCAAGAGACAATGAAATGAAATCTTAAGCTGGAATTAGTTTTGAAGGAATCACAGCAAGCTGAGTATTAGAATTATCCTTTAACTCAAAGTATTATGAACCCAGAGATTTCCTCTATTATCTCAGTAATGTGTTGAACAAAATTTGTGGTGGTGCTAAAAGGGGCGATGCCGGATGAGACGGCCATTTCTGTCCCTGCTCCATCTCTCGGAGTTTACTGAATGATCACTGTCCAGTTCCAGCAGATCACTGAATGATCGGCTTTGAGCGGTGCCCCGAGCCGTGCAATTGAAGTAATACTGATGTGCGTCAGCTCCCCACGAGTCATGCAGCAATATGTCATTACCGGAGAGCATCAAGCCTTGTCTTGAAAGGCCAGAAAGGCTCGTATCGGAGCTGGGACAGCTTGAATGAAGCTTCCGACCGAGGATATGTGGCGGACAATCGTCAGCTGATCACATAATAACGATGATAGAGCGTCTCAGCTTTCATTTTGCAGATAGCAGATTGGCAAGCTAGCAGGGCGGAATAGTACTGATCAAGAATTTTAAATGTACCTAATTGATTCGGTTTTTGGGGAATATCCTGCAAGATACAAATTTCAAAAATACAAATTTCCAAAACCTAGAGTTGCGCGGCGAACAACACTCTGCAACCATTCCATAAGCGTCTAGCTCACAGTAATGTAACAAGCATTGAGAAACAAGCAATGAGGATGAACCTGTAACTGGAGGCTCCAACTTGGACAGAGCGGCTGTCCTTGCGCTCTCCAAGATTCTCAGAAGCCAGATACTCGTATGGAGGAACAGATAGAAAAGTCCAAGACAATAGAAGTGCCACGGTTCCAGGAGATAAACACCAAATACGAGGTGCCAATCCGAACTTTCTCCAGAAATTCTCAGTCGATCACGGATGTAGAGCCTCAAATTCTCCAGGAATGCCCATATTCCTAAATACGCTTTACGCTCATCTGTTGTTGTAGGATATATCTCTAGACATGCAGCACACGTTACATCGCTTATATGTGGTGCTCTTGTCCAGGATTTTTTTTTTTAAATGAACAGAAAAATGCTTTGTCCGATGGTTTGACTTAGAATTACTGATAAGTTCCAAGTCACGAATAGAAAAAAAAATGCGTCGGAAGAGCTGGAGCACTACATACCTAAGGCTCCCGTGATGATGCAAATATTGTCCCCATTACTCAAAAGTACAGGGCACACCAAAGTTACATCAGTCAATGGCCTCGTGAAAAGCAGCAGGCTGCCGGGTTTTTCCATCCCGCTCAGGAAAGGACACATAACGGGGATCCATGGGATCAATGAACTTCCTGAAGAGCACGTCAAGCGATGAACACTAACTGTCAGGTGAAGCTATAAGTAAATCAACATGTTATGTCCTTGTAAACCGTTCATATAAGCTTTCCAGTTTTGCGATTGCACAAGGTTTAACGTTAGAATAGAATCCCAGTGCACAGACCATTCCCTTTTCTTTATTTTAGGAATCTAAATTGAAGCTTGATCAACACCAGAATTTTGCAAACATTAGCTTGGCTATAAAGTGAAGGTGGATGCAAGTAGGAATCTGGACTGACCTGGATTTGTTATTCTTGTACAGTCTCCAGATAAAGTTGCATCAAGACGTTGCACTCCTAGGTCTGTTCCAGCCATGGCCGTACGTTTATAATCATTCCTCATATTCCTCCCACTAGTCCCGATCAATACTCCTCATAAGGCCTAGGTGGTGATTCACCGAAATATCTCAATTTTGGACGCTAGTTTGACAGCTTCTCATCTCTCATCTGCAAGTTAAATTTCGAAGAATACTAAAACAGTGCTCTACCACAACTACCAAACAAGTCATGTCTCATTGCATGGAATTGATGTCGCGACTGAGGTAGGTTTGAATTTTATGTACCTTGAACAACAAAGAAGTGGCTCCAAAGCCTGTGCCTCTTGCCTTCATGCTCATTTATAGAAATGATTCCGATCATGCCACCAAAGGATCTAACCGGTACTTGGAATGCAAATGAACTGGAATTCAGCTGTTGCTTCCAGGTCTGCCAAAACGAAAGAGAGGGATAAACCAGAGTGAAAGGGAGACATAGTAAGACGCAGAGAAATTGAACAATAGCAATAAATTTAACCAGAAATAAATATAAACCTCGTAATCAAGAAGATGAAAAATAAATGTCCAACTTACGTTTTCACCGATTTCTACAATAACGTCCAGCATGCAGTCCTTATCCCTCCAAGCTGATGTGCTCAGCTGTATTGCCCTACGCAAGAATACAACGCACACTTAAAGGCTGCGGTAGCCGGCGAATTATGTTTCTTAGAAAATTCGATGTATGTGTATTTCCTTCTTAACTTCCCTGTAATGGACTCAACACGATTGCCAATCAGACCAAGATATGCTTTGTTTATCGATCAGTCAACAATCGTCGATACAAATCATTCAACGATCTTCAAAAGCAAAAGAATTGTGCAGGGCGCCCTCAATTGTCGCAGTAAGAGTCTCTGTAAATAATGAAGAAAGCTCTCACTGTCGAAACAATGGATGTGCAACAAGAATAACTACTACTAGGCTGCTAATGGCAATCAGTAGTCTCACAAAACACATGACTGGAATTACTGTATTGCAGAGTTAACAACATCGGGTTGCAGAGATTTGGTGCGGAGAAATTATATGATTCTTACCCGTACATGAGCAGACGGTCAGAATGCAGAGAAATGTGTTGATCTTCAGTGCGTCTGTCCACCAATTCATATCCAGTTCCCGGCTCGGAGGCTGGAATGATCGGAGGCAGAAACAGCAGAAAACATACTGCTACGTAATGCTTAAGTGCAAGCATTGATTTCTTCTGTGGAGGTATAATGTCTGAGCATCTACAATTAGAGGTCAAATAGCACGTCCGTCCGTCCGTCCGATTGAATTCGAGTCCGGCCCGATCGCGAAATGTGTCCTCACCGGGGAGTAGATTCCATGGCCACGGGGAAGCATACACAGGGTTGGATTCTGTATCTCACTCACTCTTTTCTTTTCTCTCTTTTTTTTTCTCTCTCTCTCACACACACACACGGCGCAAGTGAAGGCCGAAATGCTTTTATCAACCCTGACAGCCTCACCGACAGTTAGCCTCACGGACCTGGCCAGCCATTGATTTGCGTTGCCAACGCGTTGATGACGGGCGCCCATGCCCATGGGTCAGGCTCGTCACTTTGGCGCCATAACTTAAGTGAAGTGGACTGTGACGAAGTACCGTTGCGGAGGCGGGTGTCATTCCCGTGGCACAAGGTTTGTAACGGCAACCCCTATAAGCGTGGAAGTGCGGTGCCAATCTCTCGTTGCATGCAACCTTCACAGGTCTACTGTCACCATACTATCACATTTTACAGAAATTTTGAAATTTGCTCATTGTGTGCACAATTTTGAGAATTAGGGCCGCTTCACACTATGACTGAAGGTCGAGAGGCCGTCAATTTCCACCAATCAGATTGCAAGAAACCAAGAATTTGGCCTCTCAACCCTTCACACTAGAGGCCAAGTCCAAAGGCCGTCGTCCTTCAAAATGCCTACATGGCAACACTTTTTGACCAAGGTTGACAGACTCTTGAAGGAAGTTTGGGTCGAACAGGAATAAAAACCCAAACTATGGTCGAGAGGCCGTCGGTTTTTTTTCATTTTTTCATAAAAAATCAAAACTATATTTTATTGTTTAATTTCAACCCATTTTTTTGGACTCTCAACAAAGTTTTTCCACTCAATCCCACGGCCTCTCAACTTGGATGGCCATAGTGTGAAGCGGCCCTTAGAAGTTGGATGCACAAGGGGATCACTATACAATAATTTTTATAATGCTCACAATAGTACAAAGTAAACAAGGATGAATTGTATATGAAGCAAAAATAGGTTCTTGTGGATATTGCTTTCAAATTATATTTTTGGAGTTTTTAGACTTCAGGTGTATGTTTCTAGAGATTCAGGTAATTGCAAACACGCCCATAGAGAGAGTAACTCTGGCCCAAAGAGCCACCAATCCATCAAAACCATGCTTGCGTGTGCTATTCTTGATGCCCTCTATTAAGTACAAACTCTATGATCACAAAATAGAAACAAAAGCAAAAAGTAAAAAGTAAAAAGTAAAAAGTAATATGTATCAAGTAACAAGTAACAATTGTCTAAAGTTTTATGTTTTGGAGCTGTGTTTTGAAAGCTCATTGTTAGTATGCCTTTGCATAAGGAGGCTGTAATCAATTCATGTGGTAGTAGTAGACATTGTACTCAAAAGCTTTATTCGTGTGAAAACATGTTCTTTCATTTTGCAAACTTAGACTCTATCATCTCTCCAATACACTTTACGATTCATGAATTGAAGGATTTTTGAATAAGCAGTGCCATTTGGTATTTTTTTGGCTGTCTAGTTTCTGCATCAATTTCGGAAGTGACCGATACTTATAGGAGGGTGCTGTACAGTACAGTACACGTGCATACAAATTCACAAGCGTAGAATATGCAAAAACAAGAGCATGGAGCAAGAGCGTGGAGGATCAAAGAAAGCAGGGCCCAAGGCTGAATATGGGTAATACCGGTAATCAATCAATCAATCAATCAATGGATCGACGGATCGATCAGATGACGGAGATTGATGAGCAGGCAATGGTTGAAGAGTGAAAAAGAATGAATTCTAATAGGAGTTAGAAACTTTTCCAAAGACGCTGATAGCGCCATCTACACCGGAGCAATAGATCTGGCGGGTCTTGGCATTCCACTTCATGTCAGTGCACGGCCCCGCCGGGGGAAGTGGGGTGAGAGGGGACAAGACGGAGTTCACACCACCCGGACCCGACAGCTCTAAACAATACAATCCTTTCCTGGTGGTCACGGCCAGAGCTTCTTGCTTGGGGCTGGCGGCCATCTGCACCACAGGCTTCGTATCCGGAATGACTTGGAACACCGGCGTGGCGCTGTTCCTGATGTCCCACAGGAAGATGGCCGAATCCACACTTCCTGTGCTCACTGTATTCGCGTCCACCATGTTCAGCCCCGTGATGGCTTTCGAGCTCGGGTGCGCAAATTGCCTCACTGGCGCCGATGGCTTTGTCTTCAAGTCCCACAGCCGCACTAATCCATCACTCGCACCTGCCAATCCATTAAGCCCCCGACCCCGCCCCTCCCTCCGTTAGTGCCAGCCAGCACCCAACCCAACCGACCTTGTCAACCCTCCCTCCCTCCCTCCGAGGGTTCAAGCTCCCACCCACACTCCTGACTCTAATGCAAATACTTTAACTTACTTCTGACCTGTTAGTAGTGCCGGTGCAAAAGAGCTCCGATGCAGGCTGGAGATTGGTGTGTCATGGGCTTTCCAGTACGCTTTTGGAGCCACTGCAGCTGTTGGCGCTGCTGTTGCTGCTGACAAATCATACACCATAACATCCCCGTTGAGGGCTGTTGCCACCGAGGTTTTCAGTGGCCCACCCAGCGGTTGTAACGACACCACGTGCAGTAATTTTAGTCCAGTGGGAGCCTGCTTTCGTAGGGCTGTGATACCCGTGTCGGGAATTCGAATTGAGCCCTACAGACCAAAAACCATTATTAAGGAGGACAACAGGAGAGGAAAACACAACTATTTTTCCCTCCTCTAGAAGGAAACTACGTAGGCTGTACAAATTCATTTCATTATTTTGTAAGACTTAAACACAAGAGAAAGAGACGGTCATTACTTACCTTGTAGTTGAAAAAGGATTCTCCTGCAAGGCTGTGTAGAGCAATTACAAATCCTGAATCCCGGGGATGGACAGATAAAGATAATAGCATTTTCGCGTTGGTATCAATGTCCATTGCCTCCATCGTGAATTCCGTTGTTTGCGAGTGCATCACCTGCCATACAGGCGAGCAAGACTCCAGAGCACATGCTTACCAACTACCACAGAGACCCTCACCAAAAACCATCATGTAAAACTAGGTGCCTGGTCAACTTGCCCAAATAAAAATGGGCCCAAATTTAATAATTAAAAAATCTCTTTGTGTGCAATTAGCAGAAAGAGCATGTGATGAAGTGGGCAAAAAGTTAAATGCCACAGCAATACCTGAAGAGCAGGTTCTGAAGTCCTGGAATAGCCACAGCATTCCCAAAGATTCAAAAGTTTCTTAGAGGAGCTAATAAGCCAGCCAGTATGGACCTCTTCGCCCACTAGCCCATCCAATTCGGCCGCATACAACATCACATTTACGACCTCACGATTGTGCTCGGTTACAGCCGTGGTCCAACGTCCCTTCCATGAACTTGTTGCCTCTGGCACCCGACGTACTCCACCAGTTCCTGGCTGGCCTCCTGCTTGTGCTTTAGGAGTCTGGCATACAAAGTAAACGTGGTAAAAATGAAAAAGGAGAGTGGGAACCACAGAAAGTGCCCCACAAGAGTAGCAGGAAGGACACTTCACAGAAGGTCGGAAATGTGCGGCACTTCATGAGAAGAAAATATCTCTAACAGAAAATACAGATAAGGTACTCTCAAAATAAAACCTCAATCCAAATCGAAGTGTTAGATAGGACCCTGCAAAGGCCAAAAGAAAGCATTCTACAGCATTATTGTTTCCACATGATATAGGAGGCAGCCTACTAAATAGAAAACATAGAGGAGTACCTCTGGTCGAGACTGATTGCCTGATTGCTGCCGAATGAACGGTCCAATTGGTCCTTGTTGGTGCGCTGCAGCTGTAGGAGTCCGACTACCTTGAGGGGTTCCAGGAGTCCCCGGTCTGCCTTGTGCAAAACTAGGTCCAATGGTTCCTTGCTGGTGAGCTCCAGAGGTCGGGGTCCGGTTCCCTTGCGGAGTTCCGGGAGTCCCAGGTCGCCCTTGAGAGAAACTAGAGCCTCCACCAACATGTTGCTGGTTTTGGAATGCAGCACCGTTTCTGGCAGAGTCGTTGGGTCGGTCCAATCCAAGACCAGGGTCAGATGCTCCTGGCATGGAATGACTATGACTATGCCCACCATTGGATCCAGCAGTCTGCCCCAAGAAAAGATGAAACCTCCGTTATGGAAACGAAAAGCTGACATGCAAGACTGCAAAGGGAAGGGAAGGAAAGGACAAGAGGGAAGGAAAGGGGGAAGAGAGAGAGCACCGACCTGGCCGGTAGACACACGAACTGGCGGAAGCCCCGAGTGGCCAAGAGTGAGAGAGCCAACATCAAGAGCACCGCCAGACCCATCTCGGAAGCCCAGCTGCCCGAACTGCGATTGCAACCCCGGTAACGGGCCCTGCATGGAGGGGGTGTGGGTGGTGGTTAAGGGGCTGCGAGGGCGCCCTATGGGGCCCGGGCGAGACGGCCCGATGGGCGGAATGGCCAGCATTGACGACGACGACGACATTGCCGACGACATAGCCGACGAGAAGGGGTTGGTGGAAAGGGAGCCATTGTCGTTGTAGCGCGTGCTCTCGGTGGAGAAGGTGCCGACGGGACCCAACCCCAAGCCGGAGCCTAAGTCCAGTCCCAGGCGTTGCTGCAGAGCGGCCACGGAGGGCGTGATCACCGTCACGGGCGCAATGGACGACTGCCTGCTCGGAGCGGAAATCCTCGTGGTCAGAAAGTCCGGAATCGACGACGCATTGCCGGCCCCCGTTGGGTGGAATTTGGGCAACGCGTTCGGGTGGGCGTTCAGATGCGTGACCACGTTCTGCAGCACGTTGATGGTTTGCGTGAGTTCACTCTTGTCCAGGCTCAGCACCGCTCTGTTCCGGCCCCGCTGCACCTGCTCCGGTATCTGCGTAAACCCCATCGTGGCCACCTCTTCCACACCCTATCTCTCCCCCACTGTTGCTTCCCAGCACCGCGCCCGCACAATCCCTCGCAGCTCTCTATCTCTCTCTCTTCCCCTCTTCTTTCAGGTTGTTCTCGTCCTATAAACCCTCCACGACCTCCTCCATTGTGGATGATCAAACCTGGCCTGGCGTTGCTCTGCAATTGCCAAGCGTTGACATCAGGACTCGAATCTACCGCAGGATCAGGAGTACGAGATCTCCCACCGCGTCGCCCTATATCTCAAGATAACCCATAGCGAATGGACTGGATAAAATACGGGCGAAACATCATCATCGTCATCCTCTCCCTTGAATACGAAAACCTTTGCCGAAATCATGAACCATATATCTTTGGTTGCAATAATACTTTCGAAATGCTAGGGTTTCTACGCGACCACACAAACGTCCCATTAACACAGACACGAAATTTCAACACCGAAGCTTCGAGGAAAATTCAACAGTCTGGACGCAACTGATATCGCTCCTAACACGGAAATCGATCAAAGAAATCAGTAACAGCGAGACTTGGTTCAATCAAACAACGTCCACGACAAAAATGAATTATGCATTCTTACCCATGACCTAAAATACGAATAGTTCCATGCACCCAAAACTAGCAGCTGCACGCCAGAGTGCCCACGATATCTCTCATTTGAGCTGGCCAAACAATCCCTGCAAAAACCTAAAAGCTCAAACAGAAGACGCTAAGCTACTCACCCGAGAACAGAAAGTGTACCTTACCTTGAAGAATCACTACTAACTGCAAACGCAAGCTCCGCGGGCTCAAATGGCGCAGTATAAAGCTTCAATTCTCCCCAATCCCAAGCTGAGGAGCTCCAGGCGAGAGCAGGATCGGATTGCGCTTCTGGCTAGCGTGCACATGGATCGATTGCGGGCGTTTTCTCTACTCGCCAAACGTAACTCAACGGCCCCAGCCTCCTCCTTGCCTGGGACAAGGCAGGCGAGTCGGCCTCCGAAGACGGCGTCGCCTCCACGTCACCGTGCATGGAGCTGCCAGATCAGATAATTACGACTCCACGTCGGACCTGGTCGAGGGCATCACATGATGCCCCGGTCGATGAATATCGTTTTCATTCATCCGTTTTCTTCCTCTCACTGTTAGGGTTAGGGCTTCAGGCAGTGTATATGAGTGACGACCCTGGCCATCGAAGTTCTCTTCGATTGCGAATTCATTGCTCGCGGTCTCTTCTTGTTTGCCGTCATGTCGAAGCGCGGTACGTTGGCCTCTCAACTTTCCTTCAAACTCCGTCTTTTCCTTCTTGTTTCAGTGGTACAAGCGATTGTATTGCATGTCTATATAGCGCTCTCGAAGTAGGAAATAGCGTCGGAGATTTAGGGTCAGAATCGTAGGCTGAACGTTGATGACTTCGCCAAGAATTGCATCCACCGTGTGATAGGTGGTCTCCTCCGAGTTTGCAGTCTCGATCGTTTAGGGTTTGAATCAGCAGCAATGGTGAGTTTAACCAAAAAAAAGTGTTGATATTCAGGGAGGGGAGGTGCCTCCGGGAACAAGTTTCGAATGTCACTTGGTCTGCCCGTGGGTGCAGTGGTCAACTGTGCTGACAACACAGGAGCCAAGAACCTGTATGTCATCTCCGTGAAGGGAGTGAAGGGACGCCTGAACAGGCTCCCGGCCGCAGCCGTCGGAGACATGGTGATGGCCACGGTAAAGAAAGGAAAGCCTGATCTGCGAAAGAAGGTCATGCCTGCTGTAATTGTTCGTCAGCGCAAGCCCTGGAGGCGCAAAGACGGTGTCTTCATGTACTTTGAAGGTTCGTCATATGTTCCTCTTTTTCCTACTTAAAGTTTAGAATTGCGCTAAATTTAAGGTTCCAAACTATAATTTTCTTGTCATCAAGGGTATGAATCACAAATACCTCTGAGGTTCTATTGTGCTACTTTGAATCCAAGCTAAAAGTTGTTGCATTGGTTTTTGCAGATAATGCGGGAGTGATCGTAAATCCCAAGGGTGAAATGAAAGGTAGGTTATACTTTCAGAAACCATAGATTCAGTGATCAGTCTTGCACATTCTGCTACCCGGCTGAAAGGAGCATGTCTAATCATTTAATGTATCACGTTTACAGTTTCGAAGTTAATGCCTGTGGTTATGTTGCTTGTAAATCTGACGACTTTATCTGGTCGGGATTCTTGTTTATTAACTTTATTTGCACAGTATTTAGTGCAAGACTATGTGGCAATTGGTTTGAAAAGAAATCATTAGTTCGGAGTGCTGATATTGCACGAAAATGAGATTATAGTTAAGGTTAATCTCTGACGCTTTTTTCTTGGTATTCAGGTTCTGCCATCACCGGACCGATTGGAAAAGAATGTGCTGATTTGTGGCCGAGGATTGCTAGTGCTGCGAATGCCATTGTTTGATTTCGGCATACCAGACTAGTCTACTCAAGACGTGCATTTTAATCTTCTTGAGTAGCAAAGCGTTGAGTATCTTGTTGAGAACAGCCTATAGTTATTCTTTTTGGGTGGGTTTTCTTTTAAAATGTGTACTCTAGGCATTAATTTTGAGAAATCATCAATTTTGAGAAATTGGTCTTGCCACTTCCAGTTCTTAGCATCCATGGTTTCAACATCTCAACATGATATGGTGGACAACACCTTAATGGACTGTAGAAGATTTCATGGGACTGGCAAGAGCCCTGACTGCTATAAAATTACATGTTCAGGTGTGTAGTGGCCAAAAATCCCAAAGTTAATCTCGGTTATCCTTGCATCAACTAGAATAGTATTCACAGCCACTGGTGAGACCGTACTCCAGGGGATGGACTGAAGGTGGTGATAGTCAGCTGGGCAGGCCACAGGGACCCACTGCAACAATCTCACGGGACTTGGCACTGAGCCAGTGTCATGTCTTCTCACTTGCCTGCCAGGCTTCTTTCCATTCTTGTAGACTAGCTCGTCCACGGTTTTGTATCCGGGTCTAGGTCGTGCCCTTGCACCTCTACCGATCAGGTATGGTTCAAGGTCCAGCCACTCCAGCGCCTCTTCTTTTCCATCATCATGATTGATCTGCACCATTCTACACATCGGTACCCTTGTCATCAACCTTGCTAACACACTCACACTAAAATCACAGAAAACTTGCCGCTTGCTGAGGCATAAGGTAGAGGCATAAGGGATTTGGCATACACTTGCTAATGCTGCAACCCAGGAGTAAATATTCTCCTGTGGAGAGAAAGAGGCCCTGAATAATGCACATTTTTGCATTATTTTCCGTTCAATGATGATAATGTCACACATTTTCAAAGCAAAAGGAAAGACATCACCCCAATTGTTGAATAGGCCTCCCTCTAACAAAAAAAAGTGAAGTACTCATTCCTGAACGTTGTGAATACTCAATTTTGTGAATACAGGAACTTTAAAATAAAGTTAGAGGATACAATAAAATAACAATGATTGGGCGCACTAAATTCAGATGAGATAAAAAGAAAAAAATTGCTGCAAGATGTTTAGCTTGCCACAGCTGTAGATTGTTTCTCTGTGGCAGTATGAGGAGTATGCTGATTACTTCTCTTCTGTGTACACTATTTTAGAGTTCTGTGAAAGATTAGGACCATCATGAATTATGAATATCTTTCACTTGGTTTTGGATTTTGTGTTGATCACTTGCTTACTACCCATTTAGTTGCTTGAATACCTGTTAGCCATCTAAAATCTCCTTGATGGTGGTCCCAAAGTGCATGATTTAACACGAAGACTTCATGTACTCTCTCTTATACTATTTAGGTGATACTTTTAAATCATGGATGGTCAATCAGGAATGAGTACTTCACTTTTTGCAGTCAGTGTTACATTAAGTGTTTGTGAGATGTAGACATATTTTGCGATGGTTGTTTATTGGTTAAGTAACTCAAATTTGGAGCTTGACTGTGGAGAATAATGGGGCTTCAAATTTGAGATACCAAGCATAGTGTCAATGAGGATGCTACAATTGTGGGTGATTCAGTGATGAAGCAAGAAAATCTTGGAAAACCAGGGTATTTGCACAGGTTCTGCATCTATATTCTAGAAAACGGGGCAATTTATCAGTTCAGCTTTTGCATTAGGGGTTGTCACACCTTCTCCCCATCTTCAAAGAATGAGGACATGGCACTCTCCTTCAATTGAGGAGGGCCCATTCTCTGAAGATTGAGAAGTTTCTTCATTCTCCTCCAAGGGTGAAGAATGGGTGGGAAGAATGGTTTTGCGTGTGAAGTTTTCACCTTTGCTTCCGTTTTCACACTGGTTGTCAATGGAGAGGGTCACGGTTTCGTGATGGTTGTCAATGGAGAGGGTCACGGTTTCGTGACCCTCGTTGGTCGCAGTAAATCTCATTCTGCATTCTCCATTCTCATCCTCCACAGGGTAGAAAAGGGAAGTCACACCTTCTTTATGGTGAAGGGCCCTTATTGACTCCTCTATTCTCTCCAGATTAGTTCTCAGTCTTCAGAGAAGTTTGATTCTCGGAGAATGTCCCCTATTCTGTATGTGTATCTAGAAATTACCTTCCAAGAAAGGCTCAAGACTTCAATTCCAGAATACAGATATGGAACTGGTGCGAATGCCCTTAAATTACATATACCGCAACTCCTCTCCTTGCAAGGCTGCCTGCCACGTGTAGATGATGTAATGTACAGTACAGGAGGAGCTCAAAGAGAGGATGAAATGAGAGCCACCTGATAGAGACGCTGGGCAGCGTTGCAGGCAGAGACACGGCCTTTGTGACCGTCGCGGTGGCCTTCAGCCACCTTCTTCACACCCCTGCCCACCATTGCATCACCAGTTCCCAGATCCAACACGGCTTCCGCAGCTCCAGCCTCTTTGCTGCAGCTTCCCAAAAGTCATTTGACAACCACATCAACAGCATTTCCATCAACACTCTTTCTTTCACTTTGCAATGGGGAGGAAGGACTGGAATTAATGCAACGCATCATGTAACATAGAATTAGAATGGGCCAAGACTATGGGCAATATAATGACACTTGATTTGTCATTGGCTATTACCAATCCCGTGTTTCTTGTTTTGTCACACAAGGCCTTCCCACTCATAAACTCCGTGGTTCTTGTTTTACATGCATTAGGCTTCTCACGCATAAACTTTAGCTATTGTAATTATATCTCCTCACAAAGCAAATCACGTACATGATTATGCGGGTTGCCCGGCTGGTTATCAAATGGTGATTCTGATTCCATGGTGCTTGGACCTCAGTCTAAAGAGCGTTATATGCATAATTAGTCCCTGTTGAGCCTGGATGCTAGCTAGCTGCTGGTTCAATCTACCTTGAGTCCAAGGAATCGTTCCTTCTTATTGCGAACACCTTCTTATAGAAACGATACTGGCACCAGGAATTCTATATATCGAGGATGACTTCGTACATATATAAACATATGTTGTATTAATACTTAAGTCATGGATATTACAGAGTCGAGGAGGCAGGGAGTGGGGAGGCTAAGTTAGGCAGAGAGAGACGGACCTGGGTCCCTCGAGCAGAGTCGGAGGTTTCAGATTGACAGGGGCGGCAGGACAGCCCATGCAATCAAAAGCCACACTTGGCAACCCCGCTGACCTCTTCCGTTTGGGATCCAACTGAAACATCAACAACGTTTGTGCTGCTGGAGAGAATGGCGGTTGCAATGGGACACTGTGGACTGCAGCAGCTTTCTCTTCCCTCCGACCTTCACGTGACCTGTCGCCCCGACTGGGGAACGCAGCATCATTTCATCTTCTCCAATCTCATTTCGGGTCAGCTCCATCATTTTCGCCACATCCGGCGTTAGGGGCGACGGCGCCAGTGACATCAGCGACGGAGATGGAACTGCCGCTCCCAGGTTTCTTATGGCAAAATGTCCATGCAACGCTTCTCTGTATGCCTCTAGCTTATGCTCCAACGCTAATTTCCGGGGTCGTAATCTGCAGCCTGGTGCTTCCGAATCTTGCAGGGATCCTTTCACTGAAGAAAAATGGGACGTTGACACAGTTGGTGTTGCAGAAGCGTCTTTCGCTCTCCTTGCAGTGTCCACGGTCGCCTTGCCTGATTGCAGGTTTGACAGCTGCATGTGAATCATACAGGGCATTCATCAGTCGAAGCTAACCTTTTCCGTGCTGCTTGATCGAGCTAATTCCTTACTTTGAAGTTGAGCTGACCGACTTCTAACAAGCTACACAAGACTCTGACTTGTTTATTTACCGAAATGGAACTTACGTTTTTATTTAATATAATTTTGAACTTCAATAGTCTGTCCAGAAAGGCAACCACCATTCCATCATCTATCTGACAAAAATCACTTCAAGTATCAGGGTTTTTCTTGGCATCAAGGCTTGGAAATGACTATTAGCTTGTGCACTGCTTGCCGGAACAGTTAAATGCACAAGCAGAATTTTCACTGCACTGGTTTTTTATTTTAAAAAGTAAGGACTTCCGTGATCGAGCATCCTTCCTTGAGTCGAGTATCACGAAGCTCAAAAGTACATATCGGGGACACATATGGTTCACGGTACGGTTGTGGGCAGCTCCGAAAGGTCTCACTCTCAGACCCTGTAGACAGATTATTGCTAATATGGGTGGCAGATGGTCACTTAGCATCAACTCACTGGAAGTCCAGCTGCATTGCTTGTCTTCGACGTGGGTTGAGTGACTTTGCATTCAACAGAAAATGGTACCACCAGCACTTGCAGTGATCTGATGTTATTGGCCATAATGTAAGTTTGAACTCTGAGAAGTTGTTTGGCTCATTGTGCATATTTAAAAATGATGATGAGTCATGTAAAAGAAGCATGAGGGGGCGTCTCAGTGGACAGACCTCAATATCATTAGGGCAGGTGGAGCACAAGCCTCGGTCGTCAAATGCAGGCACACTGCTGGAAGCCTCGGTTGTAGCTTGACTTTGTCGGAGTTGGGCTAGGCTCACGGAGTGTCCTTCTGCTTCTGCTTCTGCTTCTGCTTCTTCTTCCTCTTCCTCCTCTTCTTCTGCAATTTCAATTTTGGAGAGAGATGAGCAATGGACTCCAGCTCTACTAAACTCAAACAGATCACTGTACCTCAACATTAAAATGATTTGAAATGAAAGTGTATCAACTATGTTATGCATTTTAATTCGAAGACATCACCATGCACAATAGTTCCATACCAGATTCCGACTCCTCCAGATATCCATTCTTGAGCATGCTCCACCTCTGCCCCATTTCTTGGACAAGCTGCTTAATTCTTAACTAAGGAAGAGCTCAATGCTTGTGCGTCAGATAGTGCTGGACGAAACTAGGATACTTTCCGCAGTTTGCGTGGACAGGCAGGTGAACTTGCGCATGGCGCTTGACGATCTCATCAAGCGTCTTTCTCCATCGCCAGTTCCTGAAATGCAGGCTCCACTATTATCAATCATATTATAACACCTCTTATTCCTTTGAACTTCTTGATTTCTTGCCATCTCTGCTAAAGAAATTAATTGATGTTATCGTTGTGTAGTATATCAATATCGCCCTACCTGACTCCTGATTTTCATGCTCAATCATATTGGAGCACCGTGTACCTCAATTTCACAAGTGGTCTCTGTGAACTTCGTGATGTCAGGTTTCTGGAAGTAACTGCTACACTCAGCATCGAGCTTTGAAGAAGAAGACTGGTGTGAAGAAGTCCAACTCGTAGGTCTCAGGTTTTGAAGAGTGTTATTGACAACAGCCGAAACACTAATTTATGACAACAGCTGTGGATGATGTTGAGGAATGACCATCCCTCTTCCCACCCCTGCACTACTAAGCAGGAGTCCATTATATATCGATCTGGTATTGTGAAAGTATTTGACACCTCCGCTGGTCTGCTACTGACAATTACTTCTCTCGTTATTACAACTCACCAGCAATGCAAGCAGCTTATAAAACAGAAATTAGGGATAGCTGACAAAAGCAACAACTGACCATACCCCGAGAACAAACAAACTTAACGACGTCGCTGATACTCCCGATGGATGTTTACAAACGGATGAGGTCGACACAAACGAGAGGCTAAAGAGCAAGAGAGGACATCAAGTGCCAAGAAATGGATCTGCCGCAATTGGGAAGGTGTGATGGGCAAGCATAGTTGCAAAAAGCAAACAAGCTGCATGCGGGAGGTGGAAAACGAGAAAGAGAGTGACGAGAGTCGGAGATCTAGTGGGGTCCTGCCTGTGCCCGCCTGGTTGCCTGTTACGAACTGAACCTCATTCCACGTCCGCATTAAATGGACCTAGGTGGTATAGACCAGCGTGGCTGCAACCAATGGCGGGCGGTTTAGGGGTGAGTGGTTACCCTGCCGTGCCTGCCTGCCTGCCTTCGCAGTCTTCAATTCAATTACTGCACGGTAAGCTTAGTATTGCAGTGACTTTGCAGCAAGCATTCGGGAGGATTGATCCGTTGTCGGTGAGCCAATTCCATGGCTGGCGCCATCGTGCAATGTCACATGAACCAGCAGCGGGATTGCTCCAACCGAGGCGTCGGTGCTGTTCGCCGCAGCGTGGCATTTGGTGGCCATGGGAATTCGCGAAGCTTTTTGAGCTTGGCCCTTATTTTGAGGAGCCGGTACGTCGTTGTTGTTCACATCTGCGAGTTGATGATCACAATTGGGTCGCATGCATGTAATGAAGTTGGGTTGTAGGGTCCAATGCTTGCAGGGTGAAGGTGAAGGCGAAGGCGAAGGTGAAGCCAGGTGTTGCAATGTGAAGAATTCCGATGTCTCCATTGACGTGTAATTTTGTGAATTATGTGCTAGGGTTGCGAAGAAGACGACGAAGACGAAGAAGCCCACTGGCGCTCTCCGTGACGGGGAGAGCAAGAATGGAGGTTTGCAAACTACGTCGAAGAGGGAGGACGAGCTGAAAGAGGCCACCGGCGCCGGCACCAGCACCAGCAGCGCTTCGTCGAAATCAAGCAACGGGAGTAGCAGTTTTCTGACATTTCTCTGCCCTTTGCTCAAGCTTCTTGGGGTACGCATGAATGATTTTCCCTTTCCAAAAGTAATCGTAGCCTGGTACCGTAGTGCGTGTGGTTTTGAGGTAAGCCCTACTCTCTATTCTTTCTTTTGACATATGGGCTACTTGCTTCGTCTGGCAGGGTGGTGATCCCTCTGCACCGCGCAACACCTTCCTCGAGGTACTCTCCTCCTTTGAACCTTCACTGAGTCGATGGTTTAGCACTTGCCCGTGGAATTTGCTCACACATGTTTATCCAGCGTGATTGTCTAAGTTCCAAATTGTTCTTTGTCAGAAGGGTAATTGAAGGACCTAGGAGATAGATTGCAGTATGGTCTAGGTTTAGGATTTCAGTTGTCATTCAATTCAGGATGACGAGAACTGAGATGGCTTAACATTTGGCTGGAGTCCGATCTACCACGCTCCGTGCTAATGCTTGAACGCACGATGAATTCTTTGTAGTATCTTACCTACTGGTCGTTTTAATTTTGGGAGCCGCTGATTGTTGTTCTTGTTGTTGTTGTTGTTTTCCGTTAGACAGCGACAACAGGAGTGGCCAGTATGGCAAGGTTACCGTGGGGCTCGCAAGTGCTTCCAGAAGCTGCAGCTGCACGTACCGAATCTGGGCAACCTCCCAAACGTCTCCAGCTTTATGAATTTGGTAAAAGCAATTATTGGTCTACAGTTAAGATTGACATGGTTCTCCAGGCTTGCTTTGTAAGCAGGTTCCGCTTTCTTCGTCTCATTGTTGCTGTTTTGCTATGCTTGTAGTTCGACTTAGTTCCAGTGCTGGCAATGGGTTTTTAATGGGCTATCCGTTGAACCGTGTCAATCTTAATATCCATCACATGTGATGGATAAACCACCACCGTATAATCACCAAGAGTTTTACGGGTCTAACTGCTGAAATGGCTCTTGGTGCAGAGGCGTGCCCATTCTGTCGTCGTGTGAGGGAAGCCCTTACCGAGCTTGACTTGTCAGTAGAGGTAAGTAATTGTGAAAGGTCCGTTGTGTGCTCTTTCCCCATCAACACCTAAATGGCCCCATCAGTAACTATGAAGCATCAACTGGATTGTTCCTTATCCTGATATGTTTTTGATTGCTATTAGGGTCCTCTTGGTGCAGATTTTTCCCTGCCCGAAAGGGTCGTTGAGGCATCGGGAATTCGTGCGTAGCCAAGGCGGCAAGGACCAGTACGTGAGTGTTGTTGTTTTGCTTGGAACATGTTGGCACATGTTGTGACCGCACGGCATCTGATTCTGACGCATTGAACTTCTTTGTGCAGGTTTCCCTTCTTCCTGGATCCAAATACTGGCGTTTCTTTATTCGAGAGCGGTAAGCTTTCGACTGTTGCCCAGTTTGTTTTCTTGTTGTTGAGCTTCTTGTCTTGACAGTTGAGTAACCTGGGATGATTGTCACGTGCAGCGGACATTGTAAAGTATCTCTTCAAAGAATATGGAGCAGGCCGGCAGCCATCACCTGGACTACTAGAAAGGTGGCAGTCCAAAACTGATTTCAGTCATTGCTAATTCCACTGAAACTTATCGTATCTTCTCAATCCTCAACTGTCGTTTTTGGGGGTTGGTTGGCTACTTTCTGTACAGCACATTTGTGACAGGGTGGGTTCCAACAGTAGTACGAGCTGGTCGAGGTATGACGCTCTTTCAACGGGCACCACTTCAGCCTCCGGAAAGGCTGCTGGAGCTTTACTCCTACGAGAATAATCAGGTTTGTAATCTTCACAAGAAAAGCAGTCTTCACAATTCCGAATTATAGGATTTGTTGTTCTTGATGAAGTTTTGTGAAATGTTCAGGTTCACGGTTCAGCCATATGAAGAGTTTAACCCCTGAGTGCCTGCACTAAAGATGCAAAGTCCAAGCCCATTAGAGTAACTTCAGAAACATAATTTTTATGCCGTTCAAAAATGTACAACATGGTTTCTTCTTATTCAGAGATCTCCTCCCTTAGGTCGTCTATGACACCTCGCTTCACCAAAGGATGGAAGATTCCTCCCGGGAGAGGGATTTTAATTGAAACTTGCCAGGAAAATATCACTGAACTGAGTGCGTAGACTTGGGGTTAAGAATAATAGTATGCTCTTCAGAAACTTGAAATTAGTTTTTGGCTGCTGAATTAATGCTCATGAATACTTTGGGTGACTAGTTTGCGCGATTAGTCCGAGAAGCTCTGTGTGAGTTGGAGCTCCCTTATATCCTACGAAACGCAGGAAAGGGTTCTTCCGTTCGGCCTGCTCTCCTTCAACTAGCAGGTTCTACTCAGGTTGGCTTTTCTTTCTGCACATGAATGTATGAATCTCTCTCCCTCGCATTTTTTCTTTCAAGCTTAATACACACGAAAACCATTGTTGGAAGTTTCGATCCTTGTGATGTTTATTCCAACCGATGGGCACGCATTTTATACTAAAGCTGAAGAATTTGCTCTTCTATTGTATTGCACTACTGTACTGTACAGGTGCCTTATTTGGTAGACCCAAACACCGGAGTTCGCATGGCAGAGTCCCAAGACATCGTCGCTTATCTTTTCAAAACCTATGGACCAGTGTCATCTTGAACGAGTTTGTGAATAAATTTGATATCATAGCTATTAACGCCCACATGCCTTTGGCGTTTGGACATAACTTTCATGTCAATATTATTAGTATTATAAGATGTGGCTTCTCAATCTATATTGAGTTTCAATTCCAAAGAACAATCATAAAACATGGTGATGAGGGGACATATGTACTGTACACTCAAGTTTGATGAAAAAAATTGAATATTTTTCAATTCAACTCACTAGTTTCGATATTGGAAATTTATCAACTTTACATTTTTGATACTAGAGTTATCCATGAAGTCTATCAAAACCTTACTAGAAGAGGAAAGACAAGGTAGAACTGGATTTTTTACTTCAAGGGCAGCGAAAATGAGTTTTGCCTTCGTTTTTTAGATAAATCACCGTGCTCTACATTTCTAGAGAGATTTGAACCTTGCACCTTCCCAATGCTAAAGAAGCTTCTCCAAACCACACTTCCGTTCCCTTGGTGGAATCTCCACGTGCCCCCACATTGGCTTCATGTTTAGGTTCTTTAGTGGTATGTAATGGCTATGAAGCTAGAATTTTAATAGGCATGTTTTTTGGAGGTTTATAATGGCTATTGTGAAGAGACAAACAGACAATTCTTTGTAAAGGCAAATAACAATGTTCGTATCTAAATTGTTACATACCAATGAATTTGGACAATTCTATGTTTTGCTACTTTCTCATGTATACAAGATGATTAGTCAATTCCTAATGATTTGAAAGTGACTAATTTACTTGATTATATTGCAAAATACATAATCCACATAGGATCCAATTTTATATCACCACAATCAACAAAGAACATTGCAAGTGCTAGTTGTAATTAAAAAAAAATTAGACAAGAGATAGTCCATAGTGTTGTGGTTACATAGTGTCATAGTGTACATAGTGTCATAGTGACATAGTGTCATAGTGACATAGTGGGTACATCGTGTCAAAAAATGCTGTGGGTACATAGTGTCAAAATGCTGACTTTGGGTAAATATTTGTGGTTTTTGAATTAATTAATTCAAGGTAGGTGCTACAGGGGTCCAGGTGGCAAATTTTGAGCACATCCACGTGTAAAATAATTAATTCAAGGTGGGTTGGATTGGAGTAATCAATCTTCATAGTCTCCTTTTGTACAACGTACTCTAACCCTACCTGTCCGCAAGTAATCTCTCCCTCTCTTCCACAACCCTAAACAAACACCATTGATTCTCAATTCTTTAACCTCCCTGCCATCACCGTTGCTTGCATGAATTCGCATATTCAAACCCCACGAATTCAAGTTCTCAGACTTGCATTTTACACACAATCAAATCCAAGCTCCTGGAAAAGCAACATCATCACGCATCCCCTTCTTTCAACAGAATCCACAAACATTCACAAACCCTAAAATCTGCACTTCTCAACCTTGCTCTCCAAGTTTTCATTCTACCAACGCCCGGATCTGGCCCTGCACCGCTCGCACACAGATCGAGTCTCACAGATCCGCACTCCGCCCATCGCTGCTCACGAACGCAGACACGAACGAATGCACTCACGAACGAATGCAGACACTCAGAATCACAGACAAACAGATCGCCTCAGAACTCTCGCCCTCGCAACTCACGAATGCAGACACTCACAAATGCAGACACTCAGATCGCCTCATCCCCGATCGCTTACGAATTCCTCATTCAAAATCGCCCCGACCCTCGAACTCTCTCCGATCCCTCTCGCACAGAATTCCTCGCGCCCCGACCCTCGAACTCTCTCCCTCTCCCTCAAACCCTAAACCGCTAACCTTCACGCCCTCTCGCTGGCCTCCCCAATCGCTTCGCCGATCTACAGACAAAGTAACCGCTCACGAACTCCTCCCGCTTCCCGATCGCTCACGAACTCCTCCCAGAATCCTCACGCCTGCTCGCGCCTCGATGCGCATCACGAATCAACCCCAAAAATATTTTACAGAGTGATACAGAGGAGAGGACAGACACAGACGGCCGAGAGACAAGCGATGAGCTCATACTGTCACTCCTCTTGCCTAAGTGGACCCCGTACAAAGTTTATTTTCCGCATTTTCCGCACGACCGCCTTCCTACGTGGACCCCCCGATATTTTAGCATCCGCGTTTTCTGCGCTCCGGGTTTTCCGGGCCACCTCCGAAATAAATTTTGGGGTCATAGTCCCCGTGAGACATACTCAAAATTATTTCAAAAAACATACAACTCAATTTCAACCTCTTTGTCCTTTCAAGGTTATATTGTTTATTAGCTCTAGCTTAATGATAACAAGTCCTTCAATGGCATAACTACATTTATAGTGTGTGTGGGCAGATTTGAGTTGCCAAAATTGACATGTATATACATAGTGAAATATTTTAACAACTACATTCATGCATAAATAGATAGAAATTTTGGTCTTCTTTCAAGGCTAGCGTGAATAAAGTGTTTGTTTGTCTTGACTATGAGTCATTGTCTACCGGGCAAAGCGCCATTGGTGCAAGACTACTCCGCCCTTTTTTGAATAGACACTCTAGTGATTAGTAATCAATAACAAAAAGTATCCATGATCCAGTAGTTGGGAATATGGGTGTAGGTTTGTAAGGTGTGAGTGTGGTATTTGTATAAGTTGATATTATTTTTTATGGTGGTCGCCACGTCATGAACTTTACAGTTAGTTGTTTGGAGGGGTCTATATCACAGTTATGTGGTTTGGGTTCGATTCCTGTTGGATCTATTTGAGAAACAATGTGATATACATGATTTAGTGCTCTTAGTGGGTTATCATAAATAGGAAAGATGTAACATGAAAGATGTAACTGGAAAGATGTAACATGAAAGATGTAACTGGAAAGATGTAACAATCAACCGGCCCCTTCCCACATACCCTGAGCTATGAATTAACAAGAAAATTAGAATAAAAATAAAAAGTGGTCTTGATTACTAGTTATTTCATGCATAAACTATATGTTTGTCCTTTATAATCACTTTATCTACTATCCTATTGTGAAGATGGAAAATTAGAGTCACTTGAAAATTGTTATCGGCCCAACTTGATTGCGCAAAAGAAAAAAGTGATCGAGAATAAAAAACTATTGAAAAGATTATTTAAAAGGTAATTCTAAAGGATGTATAAAAGATTATATCAAAGAATGTTTCAAAGATTATTTGAAAGGTTATTTCAAAAATTATTTAAAAAATGATTCAAAATACTATATATTATATTTAAAACGCAAAGACAAGGCCCGATTTGATTAGTTCACAATGTACATTATACTTTGATTGATGACGATAATAATGTAAAATATGTTATAAATAATATGACTTTGATAAATTAGCGTTCCATGAACTGCCATAATAAAATAATTTAGTGTAGTGGAGGTCATGCTCTAGAAACCTAGATTTAAAAGGAGTATGTGATGTGGCACCTTTGTACACAAACGAATGGGCTCCAAAAATGAATGAATTTCATGTGGAAATGCATTAATGCAATAAATAAACTTGCTTAGGAAATGATGACAATGATTGATTGATGAATTGATAATGAATGAATGAATGAAGGAAGTACAATGCAAAAGAATGAACGGAAGTAAGGTAGAAGTACCTATTACCATCCATTTAAGTAATCATGAAAATCATGGAAAACATACTAGGAAAAATGAAAGTTTGGAGAGTTGAAATCCAAATGAAATCATATGTTTCCGATAAAATTTCAGTTGAAATCTTCCGACTGAGTTTTCTTTCTCTGAGTTTTCTATGAATTTGTTGAAGTGAAGCGAGCCGCTCAGCTCAGGTCGGACCCAGTCCTTGGCACAATCAGCCTACAAACGGGAGCCTGGCTACAATCTGAGTGATCACCTAACTTAACCCCTAAACGTCAAGGCATCCAGTTTCTGGATGTTTGTTGGTCAAACCCAAACTTGTAAATGCCAATGTGAAGATCACATCTGTACAGTTAGATGTATCATATTTTTTATTAATAATTTTAAAATAATTTGGCAAAGTTTTCTTTTTAAATTCAATTTAAAATCCCGAATTGACACAAAAAAATTGAAAAAAATTGGAATGAAATTGGAATAACATGCACTACGCGATGGTATGGTTTCCATTATTTGATTCTACTTATTTTGAAAAATCATGTCTAAGGTCTCACTTTTTGAACTAAGAATGAAACTTGAAATAAATCAATTGTGTTATTTTTCCGAAAGTCATGATAACCTATTTTGAAGATCCACACCGTACAAAGGATAGTCAACTTACACAAGAACCCAAAAAAAAATTGGTGGATGAAAACTGTCCACTTTGGATGGAAATCAAACAGCTTTAATGTGTTCGTCGTCCAATATATGGACGCTGGCGCGCTAAAGGGTTAAAGAAACCTATGTGATAGTGAGTAAATATCAAAATTTCAAGAAATGAATTTAAGTAACAAAATATTGAAAACCTCACAAATTAGATTGAAGAAGAAAAGATTTGATTTGAGAGAATGCAATAATAACAAAAAGGAAAGGATGAATTCTATATCAAGCATATGCAAAGGGTATATTTGACATCAAAGAGAAACATGCACTTGCACATCCAAGTGCTTTTGGATACGTCGTCGTCGTCGTCGTAGTACAGTAGTAGTACAGTAGTAGTAGTGTAGTTAGGACGCAGCAGTACCAGTCATTAGCATCTGGATCTCCTGGTCTAATCCTTGAATGACACGATCACCTACATTATAAACCCCGGTTCCAAGTAAATAAGCTCTCTGCTTCTGAAGGTTCTCCAGCTTACTTTTGTTGGTTTTCGGCATCAGCTCACGGTGATTATAGGAAGTCGAGTCTTTGTTTCCGAAACCAATCGATGGCAGGCCACTCTGACAGGGCTTTGTGATTGCACAACTCTTCTGTTGCGGAGGAGTTTGTTTCTGTTGCATACACCAGGTGGTAGGATTGGTACCTGGTTCTCCGTGTTTTGATATACCGGTATCTTCTGACATATCCTGCCAGACCACACATAATTCACCGCCATTACATGACTGATTAGCATCTCAAGTACATCCCATCACCCTTTACATCCATCCAACAAATTTGTGAATCCTCCCCCAATAATTTCCCATTACCTCCTGCGTACCTGGACCAAAAATAGCAACTCTACTTTGAAAGCTTCTAGCTAATTAGAGCATGTTCTAAACATATTTGTACCATTACAAAATGACATGATTTTGGTGTCTATTGGTGCATTTTTCTACCTTCCTTGAAACTTCCTATAGGATGATTCATATCAACTTCTACAGAACAGATATGGAAGCGGCACATCGGGATCGAGAGCGTGTGCATGAGTCAGTCGTACATTGACGAGGGTAGGAGTTTGCAGGGGGCCAGCCGGAAACAGAACATAAAACACACTGTACCTGAAATATTTGGAGACCAGATGGTGGTGGCGCTCCATCCTTGCACTTATCAACACCAGGCAGAGCAAGCTTGGGCAGATCACTCTTCCTCCCAGGAGATGAAGTTTGGTGAATGCTCGTGGGGTTCAGTCTCCCCGGAGACATTTCATACTCTTGCTGTGTGTGTGTAGTTAATGAATTTTGTTCCCGTACCTGAAGAAGGCTCAGCTGCTTTTTAAGACGTTGCAGCTCCAACCGATCCTCTCTTGCCTTCTGGCATTGCGATTTCACAATTGCAGCAACGGCTTGCGACTCCAGTCGATGTCGGTCTTCACTAGCCTGCTGCCGCTGAACCTCCCGTACACGATGTAACTTCGCCAGTTCCTTCGCCATCTTCATCACCTGCACTCTTAAGGGTCAAACCGCGTGACAGCTTCTAGTGTTCAACTGGGGCTGGGTTCAACAACCATGTTGCAGTTTCCATGACAACACTCATCTTTCGACACTCAACACTACAATAGATATACCTGGGATTTATAATCATCTCGAGAATGGATCGCTAGCTCAAATTTCCGCTCCAGATTGCAACACTGCTGCTTCAAAGCAAAGATCTGCCCCAAAAGGTCAGACTCCTTTGTGTTTCTTAGTGCAGATTTATAATCTTGAAATTGTTTCTCCAAGTTTGCTAGTGAACCATTAGAGGTTGCCAGCCTCTGCTCAAGCACTGCATACTGCTCTTGCAACGCTATGAGTTTGCTGCGCTCAAGCTCCAGACGATGCTCGCATTCAGCTTCGAGCCTCTTGACTGCAACCTGGCCCAAAAACCATCCAAGCACTGCTTCATCTATCTGCCCTAATTTGTGACAGTAAAGAACCAAACACGATATGCATGTGAAGGTAATATGACATCAAAGTAGACTGCAACGTCAATCAATTAATGTCTAGTTGTGCGGAGGTGATCAACTAACTCATTCAAAAAGCTTTCTAAAGATATGGTAGATGACTGAGCATCTCGGAATCAACAGTACGAAAAATAGAAATGACTGCACAGATTGGTCTGTAGGAACAGATATAGCACAAAATATATAAGCTTAAGCATGGTTAACAGGTTGGGCTTCTCATTACGATGAAATATTTTTCTAAATTTATTAAACAAAAATGATTCTTTGGCTTAAGTGTCTTGGGATAAGTCGATTATTCAGCATGTGCTGCACTTCAAGCATGAAACCTGTGCATCAGAAGTGCGATTTGCATATGCTCGTTCCAATGCTTCTTTACGACGTTCAAGACCTTCTTCTGCAACATTTACACTTCTCTCTCGCTTCTCCAACTTAGAAAGCGTTGCCCTGTTGGGGTCAAAAAACATTCTAGACTGCTGTTGAATTCAAGATAAGCCTGGTCTATTAATTATTAGGAGAAAAAGAAAGGTATAGAATGACAAGTGTGGAGTCCATATTTGTTTCGTAGGCATTTCAAATCATCCAGATATATGATAGAGACATGCACAAGAGATGGATATCTACCGTAACTTAGCCTCCAGCTCCGCTTGCACTGCTTGGAAATTGCGCATTTCAGCAACACGTTGGTTCTCTTTCTTCTTCCAGTTCGCTTCAAGTTCATTCATCCGAGCTGCTTCCCGCTGTTTCAGTTCCTGGAGCCATCTAGCTTCCTCGGATCTTCGCCACATCTCAAACTCCCATGCCATCTCGTATTCTGGGAGTTTGCGAATATCTTCTTCGCCAGTCCCATCTCTTGCCTTCAAATGTTCATCAGCATCACTCGTTGAAGGACTCTTCTTTGGAGATGTGGTTTTCCAACTAGCGGATACACTCTTCCTTCTTTTGTTGCAAGGAGCCTCACTACTACTATTCCATGCCTGCATCAGCACTTCCCCAGGCTCTGCCTCACCTGGATTCCGAATACTTTCTGGCGCTCCTTTCACATGGCTATGGTCAGCAGAAAATAAGACATTCCGTTTCGCAGCAGTGAGGTCGCCTGATCGTGGCTGCCTTGCAGGACCAGGAGATGCTCCAATCCTGAATTTTACAGGCTCAGAGCTAACCACAGCACCAATGTCTTCAATAGCAAGAACAACTCGTAGTAATCCAATTTTTACCTGCATTTCAAATAGAGCCCAGCTCCAAGTGAACCAAGTTTACCTTGCATAGAAAATAAAAGCTCCAGCACGACCTTGGCAGAAATAAAGCATGTTTAAAGATTTAGCAATATGGGAACAGATAGCCAGCAGAAAAAAACAAAACGAGGCTCCCAAGGGAGCAAGAATTGCAGAGTATTACGTCCACATACAAGAGTTAATAATGTCAGTTGAGAAGAACAAAATAGATGGACGAGAAAATAAAGATTTTACAGTGATAGGTCAGCATGCTCACATCTTCAACCTTTCCCCCAACATTACAAGGACCCTGCACTGGGGCATATCCATCTATCACTGGTTGCTCCATGAGGAGCTTCATAGGTAAAGAGGCGACGCCAAGTACCGAGTCTGCTGCATATCTGCAAATGCAGCCCAAAAAGCAGCATTTGTCCAATCTTTAAGAATTGAACAATACTCATTCCGAGTATTCAAACAAAAAGGAGAGAAGACACAGGCATAATAACTTACTTGTCCCGATGAAGAATATAGGCTATAACCTCAGGCTCTAACGCCAGCATTGCAGTCATTGCAATTGATGAAGCAGGAAGCTTCAATGTAACGTAGCTGTGAAGCCACAATGTGATCATCCAGCAACCCACACACCCAGCCATCAGCCCATTGTTCTTTGCTTTTTGCGGTGAAACCTCTGTCTGGCCAATCCAACCCAAGGACGGTGGCCGTAAGCCCCCTCCATAAAATCAACACTGCTACATGTTTTTGGCTCTTCAAAGTAGGAGTCCTGCTTTGAGAGCATTCATTTCATCAAATAGGTATCTCGAATATAAATAAATTTAAAAAAGAAGAAGTAGCCACTAAAAACAAGGGGACGCATTATCTATTAGAGTTCAAGTACGAACAAAACACTATTGTTTAGCAAAGCACATAAAGGTAGACATAATTACAACACCCTCCGACTAAATTAAACGCGCTCCGAAAATCATTGTGATTAAGCAGACACAACCCTTTGCATACTGATGGCCAGCAAGGTACCAAACCCTTGCATAACATTGCACGGAAGAATCACCTTCCTGCACGCTAAACGTTCCAACTGACACGATGAAGAGGATGGCAGAAAGTAGGACAGACAGGAGAGATCGAATGCAGGAGTACATTGGAAACATGCAAGAATTGGCTTACCCATTGGAAATATTGACTTCAGTACCGCGCTCAACAAGCACAGGAGGGTGAGTGCGCAGCGACGCCGTAATTTTGGAGGGCAGATCACTGGCCTCCACTGCAGCTCGCACGATCTCCGGCAGCACGACCCGCACAAACAAATTGACGGAACGCATGGGCAAGTGTTGGGTGGCCTTGAAGCTGCAGACGTTGATACTGATGCAAAACAAACGTGCCTCTTCTTCCCTGCTTGTAATCTCCCTTGCCTCCCCTTCACTGCCTTCGCTTGAGTTCCCGTTGTTGGATTCCCATCCTCTCATCTTCCAAACTTTTCCACTCACACGAAGCACCGACTCCCTCCCGCACTCTTTCATAGACGATGAGGCTTCCGTAAGTGGAGCCTACAACCCTCGTTTTACGGCGTTGAAGCCACACCAATCGTCCCCAGCTATGTTAGTATTTCGAGCAATTTAGGTCCTTGGGCTTCAGTTGTCAAGACGGAGCCTATAAATGCCTATATGAGAGGCGTACTCGGACGGACCCGCTACCCGGACGGACGTTGCCTTGCGTGAGTGATCCCCGCACCCTCGTTCGTTCGTTCGTTCGTTCGTTCGTGCGTTCTTGCGTCCGTCCGTCCATCCGTCCCAATCGTGTGTGTATCCAACTCCCCATCACTTACACAAGTCTCGTCTTCTTCGCCTCACGTTGCTGGCTGGCTGCCTGCCTGCACAGGTCCTCTCACTCTCTTCACTTACTGTCGATTCCTTACCTCCGCCTACTTGCTCTGCGTCCTTCTGAAGGCGCTGCTGGAAGTTTTCGCACCTCGTGTTGCGCCTCCGCTCCACTGGATGTGAAAATCGCTGCTGCATGCCACACCCTTTGCTGTCATTGCTCCGAGCACAGCCACGTGCTGTGGGTGAATTCGCTTGCCCACCGCTGTGCCCTCGTCTCTTCTTTTCTGCCGCAACCAATTGGCTATTCCCTGCGCCTCCGTATTCTGTCCAATAATGCTCAGCTTCTCCTTGTGCGTCTCTACCTCCGCCCGAGCGGGTGGCAGGAGGGGATTACTAGGGCTCTATGACACCCAAGGGGTCGCTTGACAACTTTGGAAGAAGAGGGAATTGTGGTGCCACACACTATCATCATCATCAGCAGCAGCATCGCCGTCATCATGGCTCTGTGTTATTTGCCATGCTTTGGCGAAGCGCGAATTTTGTTCAGGTAAGCCATTCAATGACACCCTGTTCATCCGGTGAAGTTGGGTCTCTCTGTTTCCGGTCTCCCATATGTGCCCATGTGGCTCGTGGGGTTTACATCGATGAATGCGAGGTTTTTTTCATTGCGACACCAGATTCGCGAGTGTCAGTCTAGGCCGCTGGGTGTTTAGGTTGGGGTTGTGCTTCCTTCATTTCCGAGCGTAACTTAGGTGACAGCCACCTGGGTGTAATCGGGACTCGATTAGGCTGGGGGCTTTCCGCTTCACTTGGGCAAAGTCTTGCGACCACCAAAATGCGGGACGAAGCAGGCAGGGGATTTCTAGGGTTTATGTGTTGAACGGGTCCTGGAACTGCATGACGAGGAAGGCTTGGAGACATTCTACAGACAGGTGCATTCTCAGTCCGGAGGTTTGGGAGATGAAGAGTACTCGAGATGGTGTGGTTCAAGCTCGGACCTTGGCAAGGGTGGTGAGGTCGGATTGACAAGATGTGGACCTCACAGGGTACACTGGAGATCTGAGAGTTGAGCTGTGTGTGCGGAGAAGGCTTTGAGAATCTTCTCTGGTATGAATCCGGGCTTGTACTTTCCAGTTGTTCAGCTCTGGATTCTTGGCCCGATGGTTCAGAGATGTGGGCAGGGCGGCACGGTGGTTGCTGCACAGGTTGGAGGTTTCCTTGTGGGAGTGAATTCGGTGCGCTATACATGCCACATTTCTTCAGCAGCTGAGCACGTATTCGTAGATCTCCCCGAGGCCCCAAACTACGCTGGCCCTGGTAATCTGGACCGGGTGGAGTTTATGCAGCTCTTGCCCACTGATTCATCTTGCCCTGACATCATTATTTCTGATGAATGGTGGGAATGCAGGTCTGGTGTTAGTACTGTGCCGGTATCCACCTGGAACAATGACAACACGACCTCTACATTGACCTATACATTGTCCAGATATGTCAAGAGATATCACTGTCGACGGCATCGGTATGGTGTTCCGCTGCCATCCCAACTGCATCGCAAACCAGCACCCAGGACCTTGCAAAAGTCCCGGATTCTGCTGCCAACATCTAGTGTGGCCCAGAGTAATCGTCGTGCAGTTACATCAGAGGAGAGGTCATCAGGATCACTCCTCACTTTTAGCTATGCACCATCACTAGGGAGCGGAGAGGATGGGGCTGCCGATGGCGGACGGGCATACAGCAGTGGCGGCGATAGCGTCGATTCTCGGGAGCGATTGCGGCGGGATAGGATTGCACGGGCCAACAAAGGCAGAGTACCTTGGAACAAGGGCAGACGGCACTCGCCGGGTATACATCCCACACACCGGCTTCGTTCGTAGGGAGGGCATGCATGCTCTACCCTGTGCTCTGGATTCTTTCAGGTGCTCTTGCACGTTGGAAAGTTAGTCTGTTCAGTGTTAGTCGAGGCTGCAAGTGGACGCGCCAGTGTCAGCTTGGTTGCTTGAATCTCTGTGGTCACAGCGGAGTGAGCTTGACATTGGCTTGCCTGTGCGTGATATGATGCAGAGACGATCGCCAAAATCAAAGACCGGACGAAAACGGCGATGCTCAACCCCCAAGTGAGCCACTTGTGACACACTTTGACGCCTGTGCTTGAAAGTTGCTTAGCTCTTTGTACCGTGACTTACTGATTCGCTGAACGACTTACGGTGCAAAGTAGTATCACACGGAACTTGCTGTAGATTTGTTCCTCTAATCTTTTCTAATCTCTATCTCCGTTTCTGATTGTTCAGATCCGGGACAAGCTGCGGCAGTCTGGAAAGAGTCAGACGTAATTGCCCTGACCCGAGATTGTCTTTTTTGGATTGTATGTTGTCTTCACGAAGTGCTTGTTTTGGCGCCTTGTACGTTTATGCACTGATTGTATTCAGTTTGTCTTAGATGTGCCTAGTGCTATTCCACACTTGTACGAGTAGGGCCTACATGTATGCAGTGTCGCCTTGATTTTCGTTTACATGCACAGAATTGAAGCTCTGACAAAGATTGGATTTGTTGTGGTTTCAGCCTTGAAACCAAGGCAAAGATTCGTGAGAAGATGGTTGGATTTTGGGAGGGCAAGCGGATTATCAGAGAAACGCAAGCACTATGTGAAAGAGAATGGAAAGAGGTGATAGCTGAGACTGCAAGAGTGGGGGGCCCTGACGAGGAAGAATTTGAATGGGATTCGTACAAGAAAATCAAAGAGCAGTATAGGTGGGAAGTCCTGAAAGCAGAAAGGCAGAAAAAAGCTGCATTGCGAGATAGCCTTACGTCAGAACGGCGGAGAAAGCCTGTTTCTGAGGCCCATCGAAAGGCCATTTCGGATGCCATCAGAGCCAAGTGGGCAGACCCGGTATGGAGTACATCCCTAAAGCTCTTTCCTAAGACCATTTTGTGTTGTTCTGCTCTCTTCGTCTACGTAGGGTACGTCAGTACAACTGTGGCGGCATGATACTTGACGCATATCTCTGCGCTTCGTTTGTTTTGTCAGCCTTGGAGGTGTTGCAGCACTCTTTTCTGGTCGAAGTTCGATGAGCATATGCTTTGTCACGACGACTAGCCAAATTGTGTAGAGACATCAGGACCTTGTATTCGCATGTTGAACCCCTCTTTACTGCTGCATTTGGTTTGATGGTCTTCGTTGTCATTTGAAGGCATGTCAGAGTAGGTGACTCTGGTCATGTTTGAGTTCACAGGTTTGTTCTTATCAGCATTGTTATTGCAGGAATATCAAGCAAGGGTGTCTGCGGGCATATCTAAGGCTGAAGCAGATAAGAGACAGAAGAATCCACCTATACATACTTACAAAAAGAAGGTTGCACCTGGCAAGTCACCCAAGAGCACTGCAGCTATTGTCGAAGAAGTCCCGGCAGAGAAGAAAAAGCCTTTGCGAGCTGTACCTGTAGATGAAGATTTTATTGCAGAAGTTCTTGCGGAAGAAGTTACACTTCAGACAAGAAGGAAGCGGTCTACTGCTGCTCGAATAAAGGGACCTCAAAAAGTTACATTGGTTAGCCTAGAAGATCACAATATGTCATGCGGAGATGACAGTGAGGCGGCTGGTACAAAAGATCTCAGCGCAGGGCAGGAAGAGGGGCCTGGGGCTGTGGAGGAGCCTGGGGCTGAAGCGGGAAGAGCGCCAATTGGAGGCCCGGAAGATGTTCAGCTTAGTAGCAAATTATCGTCGCAGTCATACAAGGACCCTTTGGTACTGGAGAAGGTGCAAAGAATCCAACAGCTGCGGCAGGGTCGGCTGGAGGTAGAAGTGAAGCGGAAGGAGGCAGCCGATCGAGCACGGTGAGTATGAGTGCCTGTCATCCTCTGCCCTTAGGATGTCTGATCAGATGCTGGGGATAGACCTCGGGAGCAAGTGAAGGCCAGGGGTAGTCGCATTGTGGCCCTGGGTTTGTTTACGAGTGGTTGCTTCCTGTAGCTGCAATTGTATGCACGCAGAGGTAATGTTCTGAACCGTGCAGTTGGGATGTGTGGCTCAGGATGCTGATAGCCAATGCGGAGAGAGCAGCGAATGCGTTGGAACAAGCTGGAAAAGCAGATGCGGCGACATTGGCCACTTTGAGAGAGGCCCGACGCGTGCTGGCAGAAGCAACACGGTCTGTACAAGCTGCAGAGTTGAAACCAGGGAGTTCCGTGGACAAGGCGACCGCGTCGACAAGGTCCAGCACGAAGGAGAGTGAGAAGGCCGCCAGCGTGGGAAGAAGCGGCGGGTTTCATGGTCGGATATGGACGGAGGGAGACAGCATAGAGGACTGTCCTCACCCCATTCCCATTCCCATCCGCCTGGGCAATCTGCCATCCAGAGAGGAATGGAATGAAAAAGGTGCACATCCTACCAGTCGTACTAAAAGTGGGTCCGCAGGGTGGGCCGCCACTCAGCCGGACACACAGGAAGGAGAGGCCCAGGTCGCGGTGGACCAGGCTCCTGCCTCCGCAGGACAACAGGGAGAAGCCATGTATGGTGAGGAATGCCGCATGGCAGCGGCAGCAGAAAGGGCCGGCAGTGCGGGCGGACCCAGGTCCAAGGCCAAGTCCGCAAGCAGTAGCAGGAGCAGTAGCAGTAGTAGTAGCAGCAGTAGTAGCAGTAGCAGTAGTAGTAGTAATAGCAGTAGCAGCAGTAGGAGTAGTGGGAGCAAGAAAAGGTGGCATCGGGGGCGTTTGGTTATAATGAATGATGATGAAAGGACGTGATGGACGTGATCTGTCTGATACTGCACAAACTCTGAAATCGGCTGGTGATTACTTTGGAGTGTAATGCCTGCCGGGCGGCGTTTCTGAAGCTGTTCTGTAGGGACCTGGTGACATTGCCTCTTAAGACACGCATCTGTCAGCTGCTGTACGTACTGTACTGTACTGTACTGTACATTAATTTCGTAATTCGGAACGTCCTCTCTTCTCGACTGTTGTTGCAAGTTCATTTCTAATTTTGCTTTATTTTTTTTCATTTTGATTCTGTATGCAGTTAGTTCTACCGGAATACATCGTATAGGGGATGGGATGTTGTCGGGATCATGTGAGCATTTTGTTGCTCGACCTGTTATGGAAGATTTGAATTTCGTACTAAATGGGTTTTCACAGAGAGCACCGGTACGGTATTATATTCGCAAATGTTCCTTCTCGAGCTTGTCCTCTGGTATTCAGTTGGAGATGGAAAGATTATGGGAGTCATTTACAACTTGCACTCGCATGATCTGTATGGCCGAGCATCAATGCCGTCAGAGTGAGGCTCCAGGGAGGACAGCTTCAGGAACGAGGCCATGATTCCTTCAGTCTCCAAAGCCATGATTCCTTCATTCAGATACTACCGGTAGTGTCGTCAGCCTCACATTAATCTATTGGGATGGTTACGGATGTAGGTGCCGGTATAACTTAGAGGATTGCTATAACGAAGGGCTGTGTCCTGCCATCGAGACAAATGGGCTACTGTAGCGGTAATCCAGACCGGGATCCAGACAGACGCGTAAGTAATTTGCAAAGTTACTGACGGAGAGAAATGAACGAATAAGAAGTGGCAGAGTGAACGTCCGTCCAAAGAGAAAGTAGCTTGGTGTAGGTAAATGTGAAGCCTAATTCCACACCTAGTAATTCCGCTACTGAAATGGTGTCGGCAGAAGAGAAACAAGCGGGAAGTAACACCGTCCGTTACGGCAGACTGATGGACTCCAAACCTTACGTTTCAGTTAAAGGATCAGTTCCGCCGAGGAAACTCAACAGGCTCGGCGGGCCCTTGCAGTGAGTACGCGCAGGTGAATCAACCCCGCCTGGCCATGCATCCAACACTTCAACAGTGAGCCTGGGCAACATGGATCCGGCTGTTCTTCATGTGTACTTTCCAAATGCCCCTCTTTTGCGCCCCTACGGCCATACCCATACCGGTATTTTGCGCTTGGCAGGGTCGCAGAATTTTTTCCAAAAATAAACTGTGTCTAAATTTTTGGAAAATCGTTTCTTTTTTTTCGAATTTATGGTGAAAAGAGAATCGTGATGAATATTCGTATATGTTTCATCTATCCACCTTTACTTTTTGAAAATATTCAAATATTCGGTACATTTGTGCCAACCTTGCCCTCCACCTACAGTATTGTACTTATAGGAAGTACACACCTAGAAAAGACCAATTCAGTAGAAAATACATAGTTAAAAAAATCACTTCCTGAACAATGAAAAGCGCAAATCGTGATATGGATTTTATATGACCACTTCACGTAGAAAATACATAGTTAAAAAAAGATCACATCTTGGACTGTCAGAATCTCACAAATTGTGATATGGTTTTTATGGGCATTAGAGTTGTCCAAAAACACACCCTATGATTTCCAACTTGTAAAGTGGGTCTCCGTCCCAATAATGACAGATTCTGACAACCATTGTTCATGAATAGTCCCTTATGTTTAAAGGAACTTGTGGGAACTCTCTCCTAGCATTGGAAAGGTCATGAGTTCCATACCCAACGATGGAATAAGGCCTTGCTTTAAATTATTCTCCAACTCACCATAGATTAGTTTTGCATGGTGCTTTAAAGGATTGTTTACACTTATTAAATCATTGGCTAAAAGACAACCTATTTGACATTATTGTAATATATAAAATCTAGGTTGTTTTTGTAGTGATAAGTTATTTTAAACAACCTTTGAGGCCCTTAGAGCATCTCCACCAGGGCCCTGCAGGATGGAACAAATAGGCCACTTGCAGGACTTGGATATAAAATTGTAACGTACCCATGCACACGGCACAGCAGAGAGAAATATGGACTTTGGAAAATTTAGCCAAGCCACAGCCAAATCCTCGATTTTCTATAGCCCTGTAACTTTCTACTGTGTGCTAGATTTAGAAATATTCATGTCTCATGAGCTCATGTAGCCAATGGAAAGAGATAGATGATGTCATTGTATGCTATCGGTGTAGCTCAAGCCTCTGCAGCATGAAATAAGGTAGGGACACCCATTCCCGTGACTTTAAGCTGATTATCATACTTCTGAATGAGCAGTATGAAAAGCGATTATACCAGGGGAAAGGCAATTAGATATTAATGTAGAATGTATCGACGAAGTCATGTTATTCTAAAATTTGTATACGTTCTCGATAATCAAAGCCAAAATTTGGTTTGCACATTTGACTGTGTCTAAATGGCCCTGATTCCGTGACTTGAAGAAACGCTTGTGACTTGGAGAAACACCCTAAATATGTTCTCAAGCCACAACCACCCATGATCAGAAACACTCGGATTCAGGTGTCCTGTATGTAGACGGGAATATGTGCAGTCACGGGAATGGGTGTCCCTACCTTAGCAGTTCGCAGAGTGACTACTGGAGATGCTTTTACTTGTGAACGGAGCCATGGAGGCACCTCTTGCTGACAACTGAAACACTCATGCCTGGGATGGAGATGCACTAGTAGAAGACCTGTCTTTTTCATTCCCTATTTCGAGGGAATAGTGAACAGTGGCTGAATATTATGGTTACATTTCTGTCTTCTTGCGACCAAAACCACTCACCAACATTGATATAGCCCATGTGCTGTTGGATACTTTCACTACTCACTGATACTTCATCCAATAGTGTTCGTAGAAAGGAACAAGGATGGAACAGGGTGTGTTGACATGCCAGTCTGCCACCACAGTAGAATCATATCGTATCCACCGTAAGTGATTCAGTTGGTATACCCAAGTTAGGTAGGATAATCAAGGTTTGTAGATACTCTTTAATGTTACTAGTAGACTAGTTAGTGTGTATATAGTGCAATCAGTTTCACTGTAAACTTATCTGATTATGAGGTGTTTTGGATTACCGATTACAATTGAGATTTCTACATGGTATCAGAGCAAAGACACCAATCACCACAGTAGAGTAATCTAGATCGTGTCTAGCAAGGAAGTGACTCAGTCATGACAGGGAGTGGTGAGTTTATGGGAGAGTCGTCCAAGCTTAGCAAAGTTATGAACTATATTGTTTGGAAATTCCGTATTAGGAATATTCTTCAGAAGGAGGACCTGTGGGATGTTGTCGTTCCCACTACTAGATAGTTACTATTGAGTACAGATCATGAGGCTCACGATGGAACTGAGGAGGAAGCGACCCAAGCTGCTGCAGCAGTAGCTGCGAAGATCCTGGTGCGCCAAAGATAGAGAGCGCTAGCTATCCTGTCTCTAGCAGTAGGCGATGAAGTCATCCCACACATTGGCGAGGAGCAGGATCCAGCTGCGGTTTGGCGCATCATCAAATCCCTCTATGAAACAGGAGGAAATGCACGCCGATTGCTGCTGAAGAGCAAGATCCAGAACTTGAAGCTAGAAGAAGGTGGATCAGTGGCGGAATTTCTCAAGGAGGTGCGGGACATTTCCAACCAACTCGTAGCAATTGGAGAGCACATGCCTGATGCAATAATAGTTGAGCATGTCTTGAATGCCTTACCAGAGAGTTACGAAAATTTTGTCACCTCCATAGGCTTGCGAGATCAATTTCCCGATTTGGTCTCTCTGACAAGACTATTACTTCATGATGAAGCACGGCGTGCACTCTGACAATCCAAGCGCGTCTCGATGGAGGCGCACTATGTCAAAGGAAGAAATTCAGGGAGCAAGAGACTCCCTCACAGTGGCTCTCGAAGAATTCCAGAAACTCACCAACAAGGAACCCGCACTCGAAGAAGAAGTGGAGGATCTGGTTCTCTCAGCCATCCTCGCAAATCTGAGTGTCACTGGTGCGGCAGCCATGTGCATTACATGAAAGACTGCCCAGATCTCACAAAATAACTTGGCAAATGAGCTGGTGAACGCCAGAGGAAGCAGTCGCATGCTTCAGCCAATGCGGTGGTAAACTCCAGTGGAAGTAATGCTGAGTTTGCAGAGGCAGCAGTCGACAGTCTTGACGATGAAAGTGACCCTGATCAAGTCGTGGAGGCAAATCTCGTGGCTGTTAAACCTCGCTAGCCCTTGGGTGTTTGGTACGTAGATTCCGGGGCCTCCAAACATGTAACTGATTCCTCTAGCATCCTCAGTGGAATACGTAAAGTTGGTAGCGGCTCGTCCATCAAAATTGCAAATGGATAGTCGTATCCCATTGTGGGTTCAGGCGATTATGCGCACAATGATGAGATAAAGTTTTCCAAGATTCTCTATGTGCCAGGCGTGACTCGTAATCTTCTTTCTATAGGAAAAATTACCGACCAACAGTTAGGCGTATATTTTGATTCCACGCATTTTTATATAGTCAAACCTCCTAATTTGTCTCAATTTACTATCATAGCTCAGGGAGACCGTGTCAAAAGGAATGGACTGTACCAGCTTACTCTTCCTTTAGAAACTCCAATTTTAGCTATTGTTCATGATGATTCCACTCTCTAGCACCTACGACTTGGCCACCTGAATGTGAGGAGCATCACTCGACTTAGTCGCCACCAACATGCAAAAGGAATCCCTGACAACTTATCATATTCCCTCCCTCATGATTGTTCAACTTGTCAGATGGGTCGTCAGAGTCATGAAGCCGCACCAAAAACAACAACTCATCATGCAGTTGGATCTCTGGATCTCATTCATTTTGACCTTTGTGGCCCTATTTCACCGTCATCTCCTTCTGGTACGAAGTATATCTTGACGTTTACTGATGACTATAGTCGTTACACTTGGATCTATTTTCTCAAGACAAAAGCAGAGACATTCACCGTCTTTCAACAATTTCACCGCCTGGTCGAAACTCGTCACAATCGGAAGATTCGTTGCCTTCGCTCCGATGGCGGAGAAGAATACCAATCTGGAGCATTCGACACTTACTGTGCCAATCAGGGTATTCATCGTGAGTTCACACAACCGCACACTCCGCACCAAAATGGCGTAGCAGAGCGCAAGAACCGAACTCTCATGGAACGCACGCGCTGCATTCTGTTGGGCGCCAACATTCCATCCTTCTTGTGGGCTGAAGTTGCTGCAACTTCAAATTATCTTATTAATCGAGCTCCTACCCGTGCGAATCTTGGTGTGACCCCTTATCAACGGCTTCATCAACATAGGCCGGACGTTAGCCATCTGCGCATCATCGGCTCAGTTGCATTTGTCAAGGATGTGCGTCCGCATCTTCCAAAGCTTGCACCACGCGCATTCCGATGCGTACTTCTTGGTTATAACAATGCTACAAAAGGCTACATGTGCTACTATCCCTCCCTACGCCGCATTATTGTTTCAAAAGATGTGCATGTTCATGAATTTGAAATGTTCTATCTTCAATTCGACCATCCGAGTGCCACATCAGGACAGTCGTTTACTTAGTCTGTCAACCTTGGAGATTCCTTTGCTCCTGCAGATGTGTCCATTACACATCCATCAAAATCGGCTCAAAAGGTGCCTCCAATGTGCTCTGCTGGTGTTACCGGGGACTCATCGATGTCAACCCCGTCAGTCAATGATTTCTCTGCTGATCCAACCAGTGCCGAGCCTTCTGCTTCCGTGGTCCCTGTAGCATCACTGCCGGAGTCTAATGCTGTTGTTCCGAATTTTGCGACCAGCCAGTTGTCAACTCCACAATCAACAGATGACCGCCTCAACTCTTCTAGGGCCCTGAAGCCAGATCTTGTGGACCCTGAAGCTGATAATACATCAACGGCTACTTCGATTCGTGTCTATCAAAGACGTGGCTTACCTGATCAGCTTCTCTCCAACAGGTCGTCCCGACTCCAACGTGTGACAGCAGGCAAGCCTCCCAACACATTCAAAGACTATTTTATTGGTTCCGCAACCATGAGTCCTGAACCTTAGTCAATCGAAGAAGCTTTCTCTCATCCTGGTTGGTTTCGTGCCATACAAGACGAAATGGCATCCATTACTCGCAACCATACGTGGGATTTATTTGACTGTCCTCCCGGTCGTCGCCCAATTACCACCAAATAGATTTTTAAATCCAAACCCAACCCGGATGGTACTACAGCCAAATTAAAAGCCCGCCTCGTCGCTTGGGGTTTTCAGCAGCGGGCAGGATTCGATTTTTCTGAGACCTTCGCCCCTGTCGCCAAATGGGACAGCATTCATGCCGTGACCGCTCTGTGTGGGCACTCCAGATGGCCAATTTACCATCTCGATGTCAAAAGTGCCTTCCTCAATGGTGAAATTCAGGAGGAAGTTTTCGTTCAACAACCCCAGGGTTTTAAGATCGAGGGTCAGGCTCACGAGGAATGTCATCTCAACAAAGCCCTCTACGGCCTTAAGCAGGCCCCGCGGACATGGCATACAAAGTTTGCTTAATGTATCAAAGAATTGGGACTCACTCAGTCCACTTCTGACCCAAACCTTTACTATGTCATACATCATGATCAGATAGCTATCTTACTACACTACGTTGATGATGTATATCTCGCGGGTAATTTTACTACCTGCATAGCTAGCACTCGGTCTCAGCTACTACAACGTTTTGATATGACTGATTTGAGGCTACTTAGTTACTCACTAGGCGTTGAGTTCCAGTTTACTTTTGATGGTCTGGTGCTCATTCAATGTGGATATATCCAACAAATTCTCGACGATTTTGGTATGGCGGAATGCAACGCTGCTGCTGTCCCTATGCTCTCGGGATTGAAGCTCTACCGTGACATGGCTTCCCCTCTAGCCAACACGGATGAATACCGACGCCTTGTTGGAAAATTGCTATTTTTGAAAATTATGCGCCCTGACGTTCTATATGCACTTGGCATCCTCAGCCGATACAGTGCCGCTCCTCAACAGCCCCACGTGCAAGTTGTTCGTCACCTTCTTAGGTATCTCCGTGGTACCATTGATCTTGGCCTAATCTACCGTCGAGGGGAGGAAAGCGTACTATTTGGATTTTGCGACGCGGATTGGACCGGCAATTTAGAAGACCGTAAATCAACAAGAGGCTATATGTTTTGCCTTGGGTCAACTCCAATCACTTGGAAAAGCGGTAAGCAACCCACTGTATCCTTAAGTTCCACGGAGGCAGAATACAGAATCATGTGTGACAGCACAAAAGAGGCAGTATGGTTGCGTAGACTGTTAGAGGAACTACAAGTGATAGGCATTAGCAAATCCACAATAATTCACTGTGATAATCAAAGCAGTGTCAAGATAGCTCACAATCCAGTATTTCATGCAAGGACAAAGCATATAGAGGTCCAATACCACTATATTAGAGAACAAGTTTTAGCGAAAACAATTGATTTACAACATATCTCCACTATAGACCAAGTGGCAGATCTATTTACCAAAGCCTTAGGTAAGACTCAGTTTGGAAAACTAAGGAGACAGTTAGGCCTAATAGATACTTTTAGATATCATAATACGAAGGACAAATAGTATAATCAGGAGGACAGTCTCTTAAAGACACATAGCTAGGGACTGATCGATTTCGAAGGTGCCATCTTCGCTCGAAATGGCGTAGATTCTCCGAAAGTAATAACCGAAAGTGCATCATCTCCATTTGGATCCTATCACCAAAGGGAAGGACTCGCCACTGGTTTCGTCGTGCCACTGAAATGTAACCAGGTGCATCAAGCTGACAAAATTGCAACACCAATTTATTCAATTCCATAGGAAGTAATATGGATGGTGCTGACATAGAGATCCTGACTATGCCATGGTTAATAGAAGGAGGGGAGGCCTGCTGAGCTTCGTGATCGAAGAAGAACATTGTTTGATCTTGTACAGAAGAGGAACCTGCGCGACCAGAGTCAACTATCGAATCATCATGCGACGATGGCACTACGAATGTATTGCGAACAGGAGGAGCTCGATCCAGGTTGCCTAAAGATTCATGGTGCGTGGACGTTTGAGTATTACCCATACTCGATGCCCCTACTCTGCGACTCCAACGTGAAATATAAATTGACATTGTTCTGAGTAGTATACCTATCGACCAAACAACCATTACAAAAGCATCCCAGACAGTTAACTAATCTACAGTATACCTATCTGCATCTGTACCATCTTCATTTGAATGAGTATCCATCGCAACCTAACAACTCAGAGAATGATGGTAGCGAGGGGAGGTGTTGGATACTTTCACTACTCACTGATACTTCATCCAATAGTGTTCGTAGGTAGGAACAAGGATGGAACAGGGTTTGTTGACATGCCAGTCTGCCACCACAGTAGAATCATATCGTATCCACCGTAAGTGATTCAGTTGGTATACCCAAGTTAGGTAGGATAATCAAGGTTTGTAGATACTCTTTAATGTTACTAGTAGACTAGTTAGTGTGTATATAGTGCAATCAGTTTCTCTGTAAACTTATCTGATTACGAGGTGTTTTGGATTACCGATTACGATTGAGATTTCTACATGTGCTTGCCGTGGTTTCATTCTTTTTCATTCATAGTAAGTGAAAAATGACACATTTCCTAAACGTGACATGCGGCGGCTCCCAAAGGGCTGATTGAGTGAGTGTTCCTTGGAACTTCCTCCTTTCCCTTCCTTGGGTACTGCAGTTGCCCTCCTTCAGTCCTTCCGCAGCAAACTATCTGAACGCCTTTCTACCAGCACAGGTGCAATTGTGCAGAGTTTCGGACATGCCTGCTCCATCAGTTGGCCCCTGATTTTCCCAACTGGTACACTACTGCGTTCCCTTTGTTAATTGTGGCACACTGCCCCGGCCCTAACCTGCGGCTTCGTCAGTTTAGATCTAGCTAGTGCGCCAATTCCGCAAGGATTTTGCATTGGTCCGACTCCGTGATTGCCATAGTTTAACGGCAGTCGTCTTAGCTTGTACGTTTGCTGTCCATTTCCGTGACAGATGCTCCAATGCCCAGATCTCCTGCCAGGAGCGAGAAGCGCTATACAACTGGTCACTCCTTGCGGACATGCGCATATGGCGTTGAGTGCTGTTTTAAGTGAAGCAAACTTAACCAGCTGTGGGCTCTCTGAACTTGTGCACATCATGTCACGTCTAATAAGCTTGCAAGTCTGAAATACAAATTCAAGTCATGGGGTTTGAAACGTTCTACCCAAGCTTTGAGCTTGCCGGCCGGCACTTCGCCGATTGAGCCTCGTAATCTTGGATTGAGAACAAGACGAATTAGCCACCTGCTAGCTGTTGATGGAAAGATCATGCATGCGCCACTTTGAGAGACTGAGAGAGACAGAGAGAGAGGGTGCACTCATTGTGAAGCTTGAAGTAGTAGTATATATATTCTTTTAAGTCTGCCGTACGTGAATAATTAATGTCAACTTTCCAAACCGTGGTGCCTGTCGAGCGGGATACATGACGGCGCCTCGTGGTGCTGATGTATGCATGCGCAGGTTGAGCGAGCGATCGGTGAGGCTGAAGGGAAGTGGAAACTGCTGGTGGCGATTTCTCGAAGATGAATGGGGAGAGGTATATCGGAGTGGCGCTGGATTACTCGGCAAGCAGCAGGCATGCGTTGAAGTGGGCCATTGCCAATTGCGTCCGCCCAAACGATCACCTCGTAGTGCTGGTGGTGAACAAGGATCCCCTCCTCGAAGGAGGTCGAGCAGCTTTGTGGGAAGCTTCCGGCACCCGTAAGCGTCATCTTGTCGCACAAGTCAGGCTGCTATTTCATGAAAACCTCAGTCTTCATTCTTCCTAGCCTACCTGCGCACTGACTGTAAGCTTGGGCGCTAGGTTGTTGAATTATTATCGCGATATATAGCTAGGGTGATGAAGCAGGGTGTTGGGTGTTGGGCGTGCAGCGTTCATTCCGTTGGCGGCCGCCACGGACCCACAGAACCAGCAGAATTACCAGCTGAAGCTTGATGAAGATCTGACCCAGGCTCTTCACGAGGCCACAGCCAAGAAGGTAATTCTGCTACCCCTCTTCATTGGCCGAACCCCCCAGTTAGCAGAGGCACTTCCCATGCATGCATGCATGCAGCGTTCATTTGGAATGAATGAATATATATATATATAATAATACCAAGCCAGTGACTGAGATAGAATGATCGAATGAGTGGAACTTCCCGCGCCGTCTGCCGCACCACGTACTACGTACACAAAGCAGAAGCTGAGAGAGAGATTGTTGTCACATGTGGCCATGGCTGGGTCCGTGCAGATTGGCGTGGTGTTCAAGGTGTATTGGGGAGACCCCAAGGAGAAGCTGTGCAGCGCTGCTGTGGATACACCTCTTGATTTCCTTGTCATGGGATGCCGAGGCCTCAGCGCCCTCAAAAAGTACGTCCGGTACTAGTATTCTCTTATTTCCATTGCATGCCCCAAGCATAATTTCTTTCAGTGAGGACTTTTTCGTCAAGTTGTGAGCACGCCATGACCTTTTCTCTCTGTTCGTCTTTCCCTTGTCTTTTGGCAGAACCATCCTGGGGAGCGTCAGCAACTATGTGACCAACAATGTGCCCTGCCCCGTCACCATTGTTAAGTTGCCGCCCAGCCTCTAAGTAGTGTTGGACAGTTGGTTGCCCGACACGAGATGAATTAGCTGTCGTTTCTACTCCTTCCGGACCTTCTTGTGGTTTCAGATCAAGGTACATAAGTGGCGATCGCTAGTAACTCCTGTTTATGCTCTTTTTCTTTCTCTATCTGTACGGTTGGTACTTTCAATCGTCTCCCCGATCGTCTCTTTTTGGATTATCTACAATTGTGATCATGGGCCTATTTCCTCTCTGTGCATGTCGTCAAATATGGTACTACTTGATGATGAAACCAGTAAAAATTATGCGATGCTTCCGGACCTGGTGAAGCACCGGTTAGGTTGACTGTACCATCAAGACGCGATCGACTGCTGTACCTGAAGGTCTGTCTCCAGCATGTATATATGTGAGTATGTCTGCTCATCTCCGCAGTGAGACTGCAGTATGCACGTTGAGCACATCTGCTTGCTCTGTGAGTCAGGGCCCTACACTGGTACCAAGTAGGTGAAATCTGGCGAAAAAAACAATTTATTGCGATTCAAACAACTATGAGGCTCCAGGCCACAGGAGAAAACAGGGAGGGACATTGACCTGGGACACGGTGCAAGTGTCTGGTTTCTGGGACATTAACCATACACAACGGGACACTTGCGCCATGCCCCACCTTGGGACAGGTAGTTTTTTCTTGTGCTCTCTATCACGAGAGTACTTCCAGAAACTGCTGAGTAGCATCTTAAGCATGACGCTGGTCCTCTCCTGTAATGGCTTCACCATAAGCTCTGCCCTTACAGAGTTCCAAATGTAATGTATCGCTGTTACGTACCACATTACCATTCAGTGACAACCGCACTGTGGTCTGTGACAACTCCCCACAAGTCTGTCGCTTTGCAGTGGCACGATGGTTTTGCGTCTGATGGCTAGTATCTGACCTCATCCCTTGTTGAAAATGGGATTGACGGAAATCGTGAATTAGTCGGACTGCTAGGTGGTCACCTAAGACATTTACCATTCAAGAACCCGCAAAGCCTCCAGCATTTCTTCATCAGTAATGTTTCTTGGCTCAACAGGGCCCTCGGGAAGCATATAAGGGTTCCAGAGCTCAACCCCCACCAAACTTTGGAGCATGCTATCCTGCACGTACGATGTAATCAAACTTCAATCAGCTATGGCAGAATGTTGCCTAAAACCTGCTAAACAAAGAAGTCCCTAGATTACCTGAATCCTATAGTTCAAATAGTTTAAACTTTCTACATGGCGTTAGTATGAAGTTCAGTTCATAGCTATTTACGGATCAGAAATGGATGGTACTCCTGGGTTTGCAAGATTTACAATGCCTTCACCTTACCAAGCAGGCACTGCCCCTGTAAATCTTGCAAATCCAGGAGTACCATCCATTTCTGATCCGTAAATCTAGTATGCAGCACTGCAGTATGCCAGTATGTGGTATTGAATTCTTAAAGTCTGATATCACAACCTCGTCAGATATCTATAAGCGACTTGGAATTGTGCACCCGAAATGAATTGAGCTCCTTTATCCGGCTTACATATCCGGCTTTTATATCGAAGTTTGCAGGTACCCGGGGATGTAACCTATGATGACTTGGAGTCAGACTTGGGAAAGTGTGATACCTCCTTGTTATAGTACCTACATAGTGTATGTGTTTATTGGTCTCTATTAGCCCTTTAACGCGCCACGCGCCTGTAGATTGCAACCTTTCTCAATACTACATCTTGTACAGATTTTCATCCATCCAAATTTCTTTTGGTTCTTGTGCTACTTGACTATCATTTGTATGATATGGATCTTCAAAATAAGATATTGTGATTTTTTGAAAAACAACACAATTGGTTTATGTCAAGTTTCATTCTTAGTTCAAAAAGTGAGAACTTAAACATGATTTTCCAAAATAAGTAGAATCAAATAATGGAAACCATACCATATCGTAGTGCATGTTATTCCAATTTCATTACAATATTTTTATTTTTATTTTTTTAATTTGGGATTTTTAATTGAATTTTAAAAGAAAACCTTGCAAAATTCATTAAAGATTATTAATAAAATTATGATGAACCCAACTGTACAGATGTGATCTTCATATTGACATTTACAACTTTTCTTTGTACATCAACTCATTTTTGTTTTTCATCAAACATTTTATAACGAATCTTTAAAACAGTGTTGAATCGGGATGTTAAAGGGTTAAAAACCTTCAAAGAAATGCGAGATGATAGTAGAGACGTAACAACCTTCTGTGTCGATTTTAACGGTAACGCATGAAGTCGTAAAACCTGTCACAATGAGGAATAAGTTCTTGAGGCCATCGGTGGTATTCAATTCGCAGGAGGGATTGATAGATATCAGAAAGGCGGTCCGTCAAATACCAAGAAAGGTGTACACAAGCAGCCACTCCCGGTTCCTATCTGTGTTAATGTTGAAATTAAAGATCTATGACAGATATGCCCGAAGAAATGTTTGAGAGGGGATTTCGTAGCAGGGACCTACAGATTTGAGCTGTGCGGCAGTGATCAGTTTGATGTCACAATTTGGTTGCACGAATTTTCCTTTCCCATCGGTCAGATGGTTGAACACTTTCATGTACTCCTTCAGAGTAATGGTTGCAAGTTTGGCTCGTTTAGAGGACCTGGAAGATTTGATCGTCCTCTTGGACTGCTGCTGCTCCGCACCGGCCCCGTGCTGCATCGGAACTCGAAGCGGGAATTCAGCTCCGTGCTGCATCTGTTGAGAGTATTCTGCATTATAGCCTGTCTGAGCCGGAATAACGCCCGAATTCCAAGCCAGAAAGTTTTCTGTCCCAATTCAATGCGAATTTAATTTTATTAGCTTTCATATATCGGTGCTGAGCTTCTGAACATCGGTAAGACAATAATGACTTCCTCTAAAGACGGATTGATAGTCACGAATTTCTTGATCAAATATTATATATAATCACCAATGATTTGAAACACGACAATAGGAGCAAGCATTCTAAACACAGCTCATATCCGCATACAATGCCATATCTTCTTCACCAAAGTTTACATCGTATATCCAAAAGATCAAAGATCGAGGACCTCCAATATTTCCCGCCGGCCGTCTCAGAAGCCTGATATATAATTGTACTCGATAGGTCGCATGCATGCATCTTGATTTTGAAATGGAGATACTTACCAGAAGGAGACGCCATGACAGTGATTGATGTTGCATGCGCGTTTGTGTTTCACAAAGCTAAGAAGAAATTCACGACGGGTGGTTTCGATCGAGAACCGTGCGAAGGACTGGAGAAATTAAAAGGCCGGATTCAATCTCTACGTACTCCCGGCCGATCCCAGATTAATTGTTTCACGATCTTCTACAGTGCTTAGAAGCCCTCTGTCTCGGTGCAATGGGCAGAAATCAATCAAACCGCGCTCTCGTTTCAAACCCCAGTGACAATAGCGCCATTCTGTCTTCCCACTCTCTTTCCAAGGATGACGACGATGAAGCAATTTTCATTCATCTCAACTGAGCCGGCACGCACCCACATTCATCCACGACACTCTATCGCCGACGGAGTAATTCATCCAAATTGACGAGTAAGCGAGTATCATCCGTTCTGCAAGAAAGATGGCTTCCGATACCCGATGGTCACGTCGTCCGGCCGCAGCAGCAGCAGTCAAGCCGAGCCAAAGCCGATGAAGACAGGTTGGAAGGCCCGCCCGCCCTCCTGGCTCCTGCGCGGCTGCGCGCTTACAAACCCCGCTTACAAACCCCGTTCATTCATTTCAATCACCGCGAGCGAGCGAGCGAGCGAGGTCGTGAGCCAGGGCAGTACGCGTTCGTTCTGTTAACTTAGTTTGGTTGGGAAAAGGAAAGAGAAGGCCCGCAGGCACGCAGGCAGGGTCTATCCTGTTCGGAATCATCGCCATGGCCGCCTCTACCGCAATCCTCGTACGCACCCATCTCGCCTGCTCTTCTAGCTTAGCTTCTCTCCGTTCTCTTGCTTCTGTTGTGCATGCCTGCTATGCCCTGCGTGTCCTATGCCATCGAAACGATCCAGGGGTGGTGGCCCGCGGGCTTTTGCGCATGCGCATGCTTATCTGGTGTGCCCATTCTTCCTTCCGCAGGGCAATGTTGCTTCCCAAGTGTCTTCTTCGCTGCTCAGCAGGAGCACTGGCAATGTGCGCTCTGGCTCCGTCACCAGTCCCCCTGTGGCGTTGAGTGCCCGGCGCCCCCCTGCCCCTATGGGCTTCTCTTCCAGCACCTTCGGCTCTTCCTGCAAGCAATTGCGCATGTATTCGTTGCTGGCGTCCTCTGGGGCCCGGAAGCCGTTCCTCGTGAGGGCTTCCAAGGTGCGTTCTCTTTTTGGTTTGTGGGTTTCTTCGGGACTTCCGTCCTACTTCGTTTGAGCGCGGTACTCTCGTAGCAATGTCCTGTTTTCTAGTATGAAGATCCTGACAGGCAATGTGCTGGACAGTCCGAAGTGAAGACTCAAGCCAAGGTGACGAAGAAATGTTATTTTGATATCACGATTGATAACAAGCCCGCTGGTCGCATTGTTCTCGGACTTTTTGGTGATGACGTCCCTAGAACCGTCGAGAACTTCCGTGCTCTGTGCACAGGTTTGTATTTACGCTCTTCATTTTCCTGACTACTGACGATACTATCTACTATTCCGCACCCTTTGTGTTCAGGGACTGGCCGCATATTCTAGATGTCTTCAGTCTGCATCAGTTGTACCCTCAATGCCATGAGGAACCCAATGCCGACGGTGTCAATGACATGCCAACATACCAATTCCTAAAGTGAATCGACTTCATTGAGTTATTCATCAAGTTTTTATACCAGTTGTTGTGTCGATATCCGCTGGCACTCGTCTATATCTTTGTTCTGATGTCCAAGTTATGCTGATATGCACTATTTCCATGCTACTTGCCAATTGTCTGTTCAGGTGAGAACGGGTATGGCTACAAGGGTTCGGCGTTCCACCGCATTATCAAGCAGTTCATGATCCAGGGCGGGGATTTCGACAAGGGAAATGTATGTTGTTTTTCTCGCTGATTCTATTTCCCTTTTTTCTTTTTCCGTAGTGATTTGGACTTTTCTCTACTGGAAGTGTATCCCCGTCTCTAAATCCCCCGGTGGTCTTGAATGCGGGCACTATTCATCCACCCCCCTTTTTCTGGAATTTCCATTTTGAACAACCTTTGGTGCTTTTTTTGGCAAAAAAAATTTGTAATTTGGGGCTGTAGGCCCCAAATTACCCTAGGGGGACCTACTTGGGAATAAAAAACCATTGGAGGAGGGGGTTGTTTTTTTAGGTCGGGCCTCAACCGGACAAAAATAGGGGGCATTTTTGTCCCCATTCATTCAAGACCACCAGGGGTTCTAGAGAAATCCGAAGTGTATCGGGTTCTAGAGAAATCCGAAGTGTATCAGGGTTGAAACAATGATGTCTTGATTGTTTACCCGTGGTAATTTAGTCAGGAATCAGTTACCCTACCTCGTGGTCAGTTTCGACATAAATTAATTCATTTTGCCAGAAGAGTGCCACATGTCATCTTGTGATTGGTTTATGGTGACGTGGACCTCTCAAAATCTGATGTGGAAATTAGATTTTAACACAATACTGTCCGAATCTGACTCTCACATACGGTAGTAAGTGCAAATTAAGACAGGTCTCCCTTACTCCTCTGAGACCTTGTTGGGTATTTGTGTGCAGGGCACGGGTGGATACAGTATCTATGGCAATAAGTTCAAGGATGAGAACTTTAAGTGTAAGTTGTTTTGGCTTTTATATAGCTTTTGGTTTGCCTTATATTCTCCACCGTTGACCTCTATTGAAGCAGAACTGACCTCATTTGACCGACCTGCGGATTTGATGTACAGTGAGGCATACCGGTGAAGGAATTTTGAGTATGGCAAATGCTGGGCCTAACACCAACGGAAGCCAATTTTTCCTTTGCACTGTAGAGGTACGCGAAGGGATAATCACTTTTACACCTTATTTTGCAACTCGATAACTTCTGTTTGGTTTGTTGCTGAAGAAGAAGAAATAATGTTGTTCTAAGCGAATCCTCATTCTGTATTTGTTTAATTGGATGTTCGATGGATTTGGAGTCAGTGGGGATGAGTGATCAGAGTTTGCTTATTCTAAGAAGCGTAGGTTTTTGGGTGGTCTGTTTTGACAATGGAATGATCCCTTTATTTGTCTTAAAGAATTAGAGTTATGTTTCCCTTGCAGACCCCATGGCTCGATGGGCGACATGTTGTATTCGGTCAAGTGATTGAAGGTATGGAAGTGGTGAAGGCACTTGAGGGTCAAGATACTGACCGAAAGGACTGCCCCAAGAAGAAGTGTGTCATTGCTGCCTGTGGCGAGTTGTAGGTTTTCTAGAGGTACTTTTAGGAGCTTGTTTCAGTGCAATTTCAGTTAAAGTGAACCTGCTTCTGCGGATGTTCTTAGTTGAGCTTGAGGATGTTATAAGCAGAAAGTATCACCATTAGTCTGTTAGGACACTTATTTCTGTGCACTATCCAACATGGATTGGCTTCAATACTTTCTTGGATTGACACAAGTCTGCTCTACAACAAAGGTTTGTAAGACCAATTTTGTGCATACGTCAAAGGAGACATTCAAGGTGTTTGTTCAAGGAGTTGTAAGCTTAGATGTGTTGATAAATTGGCACTTTCTTTTGCCAAACAGAGGATTCGATGAATAAATTACTTTGTGGATTTAGACTGAATAAGAAACTATTCCTGCTTGTAGCCATATGCAGGTACAGCAAGAGAATGCTTCTAAGCACGCCATAGATTTGTACAAAGCTCAATATTATTATGTTCCTGCCCGACCCCACACAAGCACTCCGGCTACAGAAATACAGAAAGAGTTAAAAGTAACAGTGGGCGCTTGTACTTCTAAGTTATTCATCATATGGAGGGTTGCTTGGCATTGTGTAGTTTGAAGGTCCTCGGAGGCACTGCCCGTTGCAGCGGGCGTTGTCACTAAATCCCAGCCTTATCTGGTATTGTCAGTGGTATGCATCATTTTTTAACCTTTTGCCACGCCAGCGTCCATATTCTAGACGCTGGATGATTTCTGACGCGTCCCTTTACCACGTACAGTGATGTTTTTCATCCATCTAAAATTCTCTTGATTCTTGTGCTAGTTGACAACCATTTGGACAGTATGGATCTTCAAAATAAGATAATGTGAATGTCAAGTTTATGTCAAGTTTCATTCCTAGTTCAAAAATTGAGACCTTTAACCCCTAACTGCCTTAGCATCCATTTTTTGGACGATGTATAGATTTCATCCATAATTTCTCATCCGTCATGCACTTTTTGCAATGTAGAACTTTTACTGTAGATTCTATGGGAAGTTTGCTTCATGCATATGTGATCTGATTAGAAAGGGGATGATTTGTGAAATTCTTTGGCCTCATTTCATGTTGTAGTGATTCATCCAAAATTTTGAAGATTTCAGTGTAAAAGTGCTCTAAAAAAAGTCAACTCATAAAATTAAGCAACCAAAAAATCTCCAAAAATCACTACACTTAGAGTATTACATTTCAATCAATCACAACAAATTTCATGTACATATTGTCAATATCTTATTCGTAATCGAATTACAAAATAATTTTGAATTTCATGTTTCAAATTTTATACAAAATTATTGGTAATAGTAATCATAGATCTAACCGTATGGATAGAATCTAAAATTCATAGCGTACAACTTTTATTCATATATCAAGTTCAAAATATCCCTCTAGGTTACATTTTATAATGCATCTTTGCAAAACTGCCAAATTTGGAGAGGGCTCTAGGCATTTAAGGGTTGACATGATTTTCCATAATAAGTAGAATCAAATAATGGAAACCATACCATCTTGTAGTGCATGTTATTCCAATTTCATTACAATTTTTTTAAAAAAATTTGTGTTAATTTTGGATTTTTAATTGAATTTCAAGAGAAGACCTTGCAAAATTAATTAGAAAATATTAATAATATGATGAATCCAACCGTACAGATGTTATCTTCATATTGACATTTACAACTTTGCTTTGTACATCAACTCCATTTGTATTTTTCATCGAGCATTTTATAACGAATCTTTAAAAACAGTGTTGAATCAGGACGTTAACCCTTTAGTGCCTAGCAAACCACATTATGGTCACTACAACGTCCGAAATGCAAATAGCAGAGAATCCGTGAAGAATTGGAACTTCAGTTTTGAAGTTTAGATTTGCGCACATACATTACGCACCTTCCAGAAAAAGAAATTTTCAATTTGGAATTGTACAACTATCAAAATACCTATCAACAGAACACAAAAATATTGCAAATACTTGAAAATACAGTAAATACTTACAAATACAACATATGTATTGTGTAGTATTTCTTGTGTTTGGAAGTTTGTTATCTTGTTTTATTTTTTTGGATTGTGTTCTCTTCTTCATCTTCCATTAGTGTGTGTAATCCAATCTTGACTAATGTACCCACTCCTGTCAATTTTCAACGTATAAAATTTTGTCCTAAACCGTACATGGACAAGTCACTTTCACTTATAAATCTCACAATAATTATGTGTGAGTCTATTTTTGATATGAAAGATTGCAACGGAGAGGTGTTGACATAGGGCATAGTTGAACTTCTTTGCTTTTATTTTTGAAAATTTACCTCAAATTCTATTTAACTTTGAAGTCACACACCCCCCAAAATCTCGTTTTTGAGCGTGCATTATACAATTCAAACACATACTATAATCTTCCGATCCCACCATCGGATGATTCTCAAATTTTAATAAAATGTGTGCTCTCAAGTTGAGAATAGAATTGTACGGTTACTTTCTAATTTAACTCATTCTATTTTTGGTAGTCTCAACCACAGTGGAAAAACCCACTGAAATCCAGAGCTGTCTGCTACAGTACCCTAGGCACTAAAGGGTTAAAGGATTAAACTCGTTCTTTATTTAGGGTTGCAATTGCAAAAATTTGGATCCCAGATGCACGATTTTTAAGACTATGATAAGCAAGATGACTGGTTTTAAGGGCTCAGGATTGAGTCTTGAGGATAGTCAGGGAATTTAAGAGAAAAGGTGTACACTAAATAGTGTATTTAGTGTGAGATAATTATAAGATTTGAAAATGTTATAGATTTTTACTCTCGACAAAAAAATTTACCAAAGACATTGATTCCAATACTATTGAAAGATCCCCATCTTGACCAATATAGAGGGTAAAAAATTTGGACAACAGTAAAAACTTACAACATGTTTATGTAAATTAGTGTATCTCACACTAAATACACTATTTAGAGTAGTGCTTTAAAACTCAGGAAGTGTGAACACATTGATAGGTGTACGAGCGGGGCACGAGAGGTAGGGTTTAGGATTAAAATTTGATGTGAAAACATGTATCAATCCTTTTAGGATAGTTATAAAAAGGTGATAAATTTCACCCCGTACACGATTCAATATCATGCATGACAAACTTGGAAGTGAACATGACAATCAGTAGTTACAAGTATTTTCCTTCTCACTGTCATTTCAAATGTTTGGAATGACAAGAAATAGACCCAGAGCTCAAAATGAATTGCTAGTCACTCCACTAGTTGGTCACAATGAAGCAGGTTATGCACGAGTTTGACAGTAGAATTGGCATGTATAGCTGCACATGTCACACTAGCAGTGGTACTTCAGGAGGGGACATCTAGAAAACCCCAGAACATTATTAGTGGCATGCTCTTTCAAATCATGGTCGGAAGAACTGGCAATCATCTACATACCGATACACATTGTCATAACTGAAAACAGGTTATTAATCACCCAAGATTGGAAATCTATGTGAATATGCTAAGCTGTTGCCTGTTTCTTCTCCTCCTTTCGATAACATGCTCGCCTGGCAGCCCGAATCACATCGTCAATCTGCAGGAATAATATCCAAAGAAGATGAGTTCGACCTCACCACTTGACAACATCCATGCAAGTGGGAAATAGAAATGGTACGCATGTAGATTCAATCACCTTTGTAAACTAACAGAATTCAGAATGTTCAGAATCCAAACATATCCATAATACGGGCTTACTGTTCAAGGTAAGACGAACACATAAATTAGACCAAAATTTCACATCTGTCTACAGAATTTCCACCCTGTATCATAGATCTAGGTATTCCAAAAGCATACCTGAGGCACTGCAAGACGCTCTAAATTAGCTGCGTAGGGCATGGGCACATCGGCACCACAAATCCGCTCGACTGGAGCATCCAAATAATAGAAACTCTCCTCAACAACGCTTGCACTGTGCAACAATGGACCAACCAACACTGTTATAAGCTGCAAAGCATAAAGAAACCTCACCTCACCACACCACACAATCAGCGTAAAAATGAGAACAAGCGTACGTAAGCAAGTACAAGTTACTGGGCATAGATCCTCCATAAACCATTATTCGGGTCTGAGTTGAACAAATTCCCATATCTGTAAGAAATACCTGATTGACCTTTACCCTGTAAATAGGGTATACATGATGAAATCTAATAAAATCTAAGCTTAGTCCAGGTAAACCTGCTGCAAAACCATACCAAATCTCAGCACCAACTCCATGCTGGGGCCAGCCCTCCTCAAGTGTCAACAACCTTGAAGTTTTGCGCACTGATGCATTGATGGTCTCCCTATCAAGTGGTCGAATTGACCTCAAATTAACCACCTACAGAAATAACATTTTATGACCATCAGAAATCCAGAATAGATTACGAAGTCTAGCATGTGTTTTAACAATCAGATGCTACATTTGAGATAATTGAAAAGTTCCGAACCTCCACGCTGATGCCTTCCTTCGCAAGTTCATCTGCAGCCTGCACGAAAACAAAATACATAAATGGTAAATTATCTTACATCCACATTCTACAGAAATGGAAATAACTTTCCCAGATTGGAAACAACTTTCCCAAACAGAAATCATTTCGTGAATGAATTAGAGGTGACGCTACAAAACATTAAAAGAAATAATTTTAAAAATAGAAATTAAAAAAATATGCTAATACATTGGCACACAGCTGTCAATGACGCACCTTCAATGCATAGCCCACCATCTTCGAGAATGTCACGATAGTAAGATCACTCCCTTCTTTCATGATCTGTAAGTCAGGAAAGGAACAAACTGTTGGAAATACAAATTTCTTATTGAACACCCTGCAAACTAGGACAGTTCTGATGTCAAGCTCAAGCCATATTAGGGTTGGTTGTCCTATTACCAACCACTCCCCCAATTATGACATGTAGACTTTTCTTGGGGCCACCACAGTTGAGACCCAAAACCACCAATTTCACTATTCAAGTAGACCAATGGCACGCCAAGCATTGCGAAGAAATAGTTGGTGGTTTTGGGTATCATTATGAGTGAAAGTTAGCACCACATGGTGTGGACATGGGGAAACCTAGAGGTTTGATTTGGGTCACAGGTTACTTTCCACTTTGGAATTTTGTATAAAATTGAGAAATGCAAATTATAAGTTGCAATTTTTTGCAATCCTGAAATCCTATTTTGATCGCGGTCATAATTTTTTTCCGGATTTACCACTGCCAAATATAGGTCAGATTGCTTAAGTGGTTGGTAATAGGACAATCAACCTTACTTCACACTGTACTTAATTGCATTTGTATAAACATCACTTAAGTTGGATTCTTAAACTTGACAATACAAGTGAAAAACCTACAAATCATGTTTCATACAACAAAATGATTTCATTCAACCAGAATCCTGGCTTACCTTTGCCTTTCCAATTGGGAGAGTGAAGCTGGGATCAAGCACCTCCTTAGAGACTGGAAATGATTCTCCGTACCTTATGAATCCAACAAATGATGAAGTGCCTCAATAACCGTTACATTATTTCAGATCAAAAGTACAATCTTCACGAGAAAATGTAGAAATGAGGAGAGCATATATAGCTGCCACCAACATTAACAAAATGCTTCCGAACATAACCATGCACAGCAGAGAAAGACCAACGTCATAGAATTGGGGGAACTGGAAAAGACAACCGATAGACTGAGACGCTAGGTGGCACACGTACAATATTTCGTTTTCCAGAAAAACGACTGGGTCTGGGTCCCGGATGGCAGCCTTCATAAGTCCGCGGGCATCTTCAGCATCATAAGGAGTCAACACCTTAAGCCCTGGAACTTGACCATACCATGCAGCAAAGCACTGCAAAATTGAACAGAAAATATCGAAAACAAAGCAGAGCATGAAGTCAAGGAGACAGAAGGTTACACCAGATTCTCAAACCATCAGCTGCAAGAAAATCAGGGCGAAGGAGATCAACCAGACCTAAACATTACTACATCTCCAAGTAGATAGTGCGAACCGTACTAGAAAACACTACAAACAGTGACATGAAAAATACCTGAGAGTGTTGTGCGGCAACCCCAGCGGCAGCTCCATTAGGGCCCCTGAAAACGATGGGAACATTGATTGTGCCACCAGACATGTAGTTTGTCTTTGCAGCTGAATTGATTAGATGGTCAATGGCCTGTGGACAAAAATTCAGGATAAAACATTGTTAATAACAAACAGTAAGATTCTTGCAGGTCGTGTATCAACAACTGAAATCTACTTACACATGTATGGAATAAAGATGAGAAGCATCTATTGATCATCCCTGTGCATAACAAATCATTCCCATAGCTCTGCTTCTGCCTTAGAACATTGCCATTAAATTCATATAAGAGGGAGATAAGAAATTGCAGCTAACCTGCATAGCAAAGTTAAAGGTCATAAATTCCACGATCGGCTTCAGTCCGTACATTGCTGCTCCAACACCAAGACCCGTGAATCCCGCCTGAAAGCATATCAACATACACCTAGAATCAACACAAATTGTCAAACAAGATCAATCAGACCCTTTATCAGACTTAGCAAACAACATCCAACCATGTAAAAGGAAGGCACATACCAGACAAGAGAAGATAGACACACTCAATGAATACTTACCTCCGTGATGGGGGTATCCAAAACGCGGTCTGGTCCAAACTTCTGCAGGAGACCCTTTGTGATCTGCCAATTAAGATGTCACATATAACGTTAATTCTAATAGAAAACCAGTAAATGTCATGGCAGAACACAAAAGTACACATATTTCACTCGTACTTGTATCTCTTTGAAGCAAGGATAGATAACTAAAAACAAAAATCAGCAATTTGTAAAGGTGAATGATTTTACCTTGTAAGCACCTTGGTACTCTCCAACCTGCAGGAGATAGAAGAGGAAAACAAGAAAATGCTCTTTAAACATGAAGATAATGAAGTACAGAGAAACTGCATCTCAATTGGACCCAATTTGCCAAGCTATACTATCAAAGCATTTGCAAGGTCAATTGTGACATAAAGCGTGGAGACCCTTTCAAGATATCCACTATTCATTCTACCTCTACTCTCAACTCAAATGAAGTTCACAGAACATAATCCTGCTGCCACTGAAAATGTAGAAAGGACGATGTAGTCGAGTGATTCCCAGTAGCAAGTTGCAACAATGTGAGCTATATAATGGTGAGAAATGCTTACCTCCTCGCCCATAACAAAGACTTTAGAGTCGGCTGACATCTCCTCGTCGATGGCGGAATTTAGAGCCTCTCGAACCGTAATCTGAGAACAAATGAGTTACCTCAACATCAATTAAAAATTAAATAAATAAATAAATAAAAGAGACTACGGAGTCAAGATTTCACAATAGAGCATCAACAATAAATCTCGCTCCCATGCCCCCGATCCTAAGCCCGGGATGGAACCTGATGAGCTAGCAATTATCATCTCATCCCCAAGCAATTAGGTCCAGCGTTGTGCGAAGATGCAATCCCCAATTCAGCAAACGAATTCTATTTGCTGCGTACGAGACTGCGTCCCTGGGGGATTGATGATCCAATCAAACCATTAATCTCCCATCCCTCCCTAACAATAGATCAACTACTGTTCAAGAGCGTTGAAATAGTCCCACACTATCAGCACAAGAAGTGAAAAATAGGCCAGCCGCCTCCAGGGATTTCGGGAATTAAAAAATTGCCATGGATGAAACTCAGGAGATGGTACGTTGGAACTACTGCCAACTTCAGCCTACTAAGACAGCAAGCATAGACGGGCTATTGAAAAAGGCGACGCCGACTCTAGAATTGCCCAGAAATCTGCCTCGGTCAAACTGGATCCTATACAAGCCTACATGGAGATAAAGATACTGGAACGACTACTGACCGTATTCTCCGCCGAAGACATGAACCTCTTGGAGACCGCCCAGAGCGCTGCCGCGGAGGCCTTTTCGCCGCCATTGGCTCCTCTCTGCACACAACGCACATCAAGAGCCAAAAAAGAAATGCAATCAGCGAATCCATGGTCAAACCCTGGGGCGAAGCAGAAGACGAAGATGATCCAGCGCGACAAGCAGCAGGCATGGAAGGCGGACGTAGATCGCAGAGGCGTGGATTGAAAGGGAAGACCAAAGTGAGCGAAATGGGGCAGGGGTGCCCAACCTAAAACAAGCAAAAAGCAGACAAAAGAGAGAAGGGCAAGGGGGGAACGGACCAAGAGAGAGAGGAGAGAGCGGTTCTTCCCCAAGGCGGCCAACATGGTGGCGGAGAAGGGAGGGGCAGGCAGGCAGGCAGACAAGGCGAGAAAGCAAAGCAAACAAGGAGCAGGAGCAGGAGCAGGAGCAGGAGCTGGAGGGAGGAGGAAGAAGAGGAGGGAGGAGCAGCGGCACAAGGGAGCAGAGAGAAGAGACACAATATGGACTCACTAACTTCACTTAGTCGAGAGAAAGAAGCCAAGTTGCCTCACGTAACTAGGAGGAGCCTGCCCTGCCCTGCCTGCCCTGCCCGCCCTGCCCGCCCTGCCTGCCCTGCCTGCCGATGGGAACGGAGCCCTGCCAAGCCCCGCCCAGCCCCGCCCCGCCCCGCAAACTGAAGCCTCGCCTCGCCTGGCCTGCCTCTCGAGGAGCAGGAGCAGCCAGCTCAGTCGGGGCTGTGCACCCACCGTAGATCCAGATCCACGGCCCTGCCTCTTTCATCCTCTTTCAGATGCTGCCCGGGGCTGCCCTGCCTCAGCGTCCGCCGCTAACCACCACCCAGCGACTCAACGTCACCAACTCAAACCGGGTTTCAACTCTGCCTGCGTCCCTCAGCATGCCTGCCTGCCGCCAACACTCTCTTAACCAACTCACTCGGTCACCCTCTGAAGCTGGATGTAGGATGTCATAAAACCACCACCTCCCCCAATTATGACATGTAGAGTTTTCTTGGGGCCACCACAGTTGAGACTCAAAACCATCAATTTCACTATTCAAGTAAACCAATGGCATGCCAAGCATTGTGAAGAAATAGTTGGTGGTTTTGAGTATCATTATGAGTGAATATTAGTACCACATGGTGTGGACATGGAGAAACCTAGAGGTCTGATTTGGATCATGAAGTTCTTTTCACTTTGGAAATTTGTATCAATTTGAATATTGGGAATTAAATTGCAAAAATTTGTGCATTTTGTGAGAAATCTTCTTCCAAATGATAGGAAAACATTTCTCATAAATAACCTTGTTAAAATGAGGCGATATTTCTTAAGTTCATATAGTTTTAGGACATCCTACCTTAGTTCAAGTTAGCCGCGGTTGAAGCCTAGAGGTTCAGGTTGGACCCCTCCAGGTCCTTAATGGAAACAGGCTTTTAGGAAAAACTCTAAATCTCTCATACATTAATTCCTCATAGCATAAGAGACCATTTTGTGGTTGCAACCCTTTTTCAGGGATTGCCCGAAGTCAAAAGAATAATTTCTTGAATAAATTAAAATCATTTTCTAAAATAAAATCAAATCTACTTTGCAACCCAATTTGAAGCATGCCAATCTACATAACATAATAGAGCAGTTGGAGATGTCCCCCTTTTGGAACTGAATCAAATGAGCATCTTTTAATGTGATCCATTTTTCACTTTCTACAACATGTCGTACCACTGGCAGAAGGTGATTCTCCCTTCAAGAGCCATGCCTAGAACTTTAGTACTCCCATTCTTGTAGGTCGCTATGGTAATTCACTTGTTGGAAGTTGATATTGCCCATGCACATAACCATGCTCATGAAGACAATGACCCTAGATGTAGGTAACCTGCCAATTATGGAAAAGGAGGACTCTATGAAATTAAATTATTATGTTATGTAAGTTAAACTCCACCTAGGGGATTTTTTCAAAAACAAACACCTTTTGCATTGTTCAATGTCACAAAACTTACTATTTGGAGAAAGTGATGTTCTTTTCATCAATTCTTTTGCTATCATTTCTTCTAGAATGAAACCTAAAATTCTAACCAATAATACCAAATTTTCAATTCTAAAAATAAAAAATGTAAATTTGATGAATTTTTTAAATCAATTGCTTCTAAATTCATTAAATGAATATCTAAATCATTTTTTTGGAAATTTGACGTTAATCCCTAAATGACAGAGGGGGTAAAGGCAAAACCTAGACGTGTTATAAAATGTTACTTCTACAACTTTGATGAAGTTTGGTCCAAAAGAGAAAATGAGAAGCATGATGTTTAGTAATAATCTATACCGTCAAACTTTCAAAAACTGTTTTAGACACTCATTTAATGAATTTAGAAGCATTTACCATTTAGTATTCACCAAAATTACAATTTTTATTTTTAGAATTTGAAATTGGTATGATTGGTTAAAACTAGACATTCTATTCTAAATTTTAAAAAAGCAAAAATTCCAAAGGAGATAACATCATTACTTTCCCGAAATAGAAAGTTTTATAACACTAGGACATTGTTGAGGTGTTTGTCTTTGAAAAATTCCTTAGGGCCTCTTTACACTAGAGGCGAGAGGCCGTGAGGAGAGAAATTTCAGCCAATGGGATGCGTAGAAACCGAGAAGACCAAATAATGTCACTTTACACCCAAATTTTTCAGCCCAATGAACAAAAGGAGGAGAAAATGACATGGACAACACTTTTGTCCTTCGTGGCAGCAAAAAGGCATATTTTTCAAAACCCCCGGATTTTTCGTCAAGCCTACCTCGAGAGGTGGGCCTGATGCAAAATCCGGGAGGCCGTTTGGCCAAAATTCTCATAGCCAATCATTTTCATTTTTTTTAAGAATATTTCAGAACGGCCACTTTTACTAACGGGTAGTTTTTTTATCCATTTTCTACCCAACAACTATTACTATTCATTCCCGATTGTCCTTCTTAAAGGCAGCTCTTTGATCATTCAAAATCATCTTTTTCTTCTTCCTTGTGTGTGACTAGGAAGTGGTACAGTTTTGCTTGTTTATTGAGGTTTTTTGCCCAAATTTTTTTTGCCTTGTGTTCATTGCAATAGAAGGCTACTTTCAAGATGGAGAGTTCTCTCAATCTCAAGGACAAGCATGGAGTCTAAATTCGCCTTGGATGAGCTATTCTCAACCCCAATTTCAACCCATTTCTCCTCAAATGCATGTTTCAAATTTTAAACGTTTTGGTGCTGGTAGTGCTAGATATTTTATGCCTCTTGGAATGCCTCGTTGTAGTGGTTCAGATTTGCAACCATCAAGTGAGGAAGTGACACCGAGTTCAAATGCAAGGAATTCTTAAATGAATGTGAAGGAGGAGGAGGCAATCCGGGCTGCAACAAAGGCACTAAATGGAGAGGATGTACCTACACCAAAGAAGAGAGGGCGGCCATCGAAAAGAGGAAAAACAAGTGCTCCAGCAAAAAAGAAGAAATTAGAGAAGACAACAAAGAAGGCAACAAAGGAAGTGGTGAATTTGGCTGGTTCAGATTTGGAAGAAGAAGGATCCACTCAGAAGTGGCGAGATTACGAGGTCGAAACCTTGATATTGATTCGGGCACGGGGAGGTCACTCTATTGTAAAGTTGAACAACCACGTACGAACAAATTACATGTAAAAAATGTAAAAAATGTACACAAAACATCACCAAAACGGGTCAAAATTTTATCAATTTTTTTTCATGAGTATATATACACGGTACCTATTACATAGTAAAAAATGGTAACTAAATTTGATGATTTGATTTTTTTATAAAACATACCATTTCTAACTAGAATGACACAAAATTGAACTAAAAAATTACTACAAAAAATGAAGATGACTAAAAATTTCAAAAAATTATAAAAAAGATACTATCAATGGTTGTGTATATGTAAAAAAAATATCATAAATTTTAAAATTATCTATGGCATGTAATATAGGGGTAGCAAACTTTGTTCACACGTGGTGTTCAACTTGACAATGGAGTGACCCCCCCGTGGATTCGGGGAGAGATGGAAGAAGAATTTTCAAGATGTGCCAAAAAACAAGGTTTGTGTATGTGTGTTTTTTTTCCTTCTATAATTTTTTGTATTATTTCATACCCATAAGTACACATAAATTTTTTTCACAAAGAAGTTGAACATTTTACAAAACTATAACCATAAGATTGTTTGCATATCAAAAGATTTTGGAATTTTTTTAAAAAAAAAAACAAGATTTCAGATTTGGCCAATTTGGCCTTTTAAAGGCCTTGGCCTTAGCTGGTGCCAAGTTCCCCCTTTCCCCACCATTGGCCCTCGTTAAAGGGCGCGGCCAAAGGGGTTTGAACCGTGGACCTCTTCCCAAGGAGGGAAATACCTTGGGAAGTGTGCCACCAACCTTCTCTCTCTCCCCCCCCCCCAAAGTTTTTGCAATGGATTCATGAGCCATAGTAGCTTCTTTCAATAAATCAACATCTTTCTCATCTTGTTTTATCAAAAAAGCTTCCTCTTCGGCATCTACTTCTTCTTGTTCAAAATTTTGAAATGTTCTTTTCATACCAGATTTCAAAATCCGTGATTTTACCTCTTCAATAGAAGCTTGTTGCCTTTGTAAGACTTGCCCTCCCTTCACCATGCCCTCTTCAACCCGTTTATGCAATTCAACCTCGGCTTCTTCAATCCATTTTGCATCAAACTTGTCCTTCGTGACGATGCATAAATTATGCAAGACAATACAAGTTGACACAATATCTGCCATTGATCGTAAAGGAACATCTGTTCTCTTTTGAATAATTCTCCATCTGCCTTTCAAAATCCCGAATGCACGCTTCACACACGTTCGGGTTGAAGATTGGATAAAATTCCAATGTGCCTTGTAAGATTCCAGTCCATCATAAGTGCCTTTGAATGGACAATACATCCAAGGTCGCACCGGATTCGCCGCATCTCCAATCAATTTGTATCGTAAGAATTTCCTTTCCATACAAACTCTTCCAACCTTGGTTTGTTGAAAAACAGTCCAATCATGCAAGCTTCCCGCCCACCTAAATTTGTAATCTAAAAAAATGCAATTTGTATCAACAATTCCTTGCAACAAAGCTGAATGAAAATATTTGCGGCAATAGTAATCTTCTCCACTAATAACTGGAGCTAGCACATGAATGTGTGAACCGTCCATGGCTCCTATAATGTAAGGTATATTATGCAACCCTCAAACACTTTTTGCTAAAACCCGAAGTTTGTTTTCATTTGGAATTTGAATAAAAATCTTTTGCAAACGTAGTCTTATCATTTTACAAAATTCCCTCACAATTCTTGAAATTGTACATTCCGCCACTCCATATACTTCTCCAACCATACGCAGCCCATCTCCTGTACCAAGTCTAGCTAGAGACATTGCAACTCTCTCTTCTACAGAAATTGGTCTTCTCAAACGAGTATGTTGTTTTTTCAAAAACGGACCTAATTTCTCACATAAAAATTTGAATGTAGCATGCGAGACACGGGTCCTTTCCTTGAACATCTTTTCCGTAAATGAACCCAACAAATACCGGTCTACAAAGTCAGATTGCCGCTCAAAACTCTAAACGGTTCGATCTCAAAACCCTAAACTTTGAAGGCAAATGCTGAAAATTGCAACATTTGTCCACTCACCTTGTAAAATCAAAGCTTGCATGTTGTTAACATGTTGCGTAATCATGTAGAAACACCAATACAAGACCATCATCACCACAAGCTTCTTCCTCCTCTCCTCCATAGTACTGAAATTTCAGTAAACAAGGCAAAAACGAGAAAGAAAGAAGCAAAAGAAACCGCCAACAACTAAAAAGACAAGACCCTATATTAGTGGAAGTTACAACCAGCCCTATATTAGAAAATATATTTAAAAAATCAGCACATTATTTTATGGCCCCTTCTCACTTTACACTATATCCAAAGGCCATCAAATTCAAATTTTGGCTTCTCAAGAATGAGCCATGGCCCTTCGCCGGTTTTCTCCACGACTTCTCGCCTCTAGTGTAAAGAGGGCCTTAGTGAACTTCAATATTGCAAATGAAATGCATCAAACAACACTAGAACATGATCTCTACCTCCGATTTCAACAAAAAAACAAAAGTAAACAAATGTCGTTTTCTGACCATGTGCAGTCACTGTTGTTTGGGCTGCGACTATAAAATGGTCGGTCAGTCATTTAGGGGTTAAGGATAAGTTTCAAACATCATTTTTTGAATTTTTTTTTTGTTGGAATATACTATATCAAAGTTATGGAAGTCACATTTTATAATACATCTTAGTTTTGTTTCACCGTAATATTATAGTTGGGTCACCACTCCACGAACGAGTAATTAATATTTTTTGAAAAACAAGGTTCATTCCTAAAAAAATGAATTTCTTGATTTACATTTTTGAGCAAAAATGATTAAAAATGGCCCAAAATGACCCAAAATAGCTTAGAAAAAGAAAAATATAGCTTAAAATTATTTACTCTATTTTCGTTTTTTGGTCCTCATAATTATATATATATTTTTTAACTATTTTTTGGCATACTAGCTATGGTACTACGGTACACCCCTTGGACTTTTAGGTGTTAATGCGTGGTAGCAAAACTTGCCCCCTAATTTGTACCCTTGGAGCCACTTAAAATACTAACCCCTCATTCCATGGTTTGAATTTCTCCAGTGGATCCCTGTAGCCGAAAAAGTAACATATACGGTGCCCAAAATGGAAACTTTATAAAACGAGGGTCTGGGATGAATAGTACTTCCATTAACGTAAGGAGAGGACTTAGAGACATGGGATGGTTAGCACTACTAACAATGGATCAAAATCACATGGCGTTGACTTGATGCATCAGCGATAATGTTCGGCACTAGGGCGTTTTCATGGTACAGGTGAGTGAAAAAGTAGTTCGAAGTGATGGATTTTTTTTAAATGGACTTTGAAAAATTATAGTTGATTTATCGTAAATGATGGATGTATGAGATTTTGAAAATTTAGGGGTATGAGGGATATCCACACAATGATATTTTTGGTTGGTTTTATTTTTGCGTTAGTGCTTGGCTACGACCATACTAGTAAAAAATACGATGTAGTGTTTCAACTAAATGTAGTTCAAAATGAACCGTATATAATTAGAATTTAATTATTCAAATTTTGAAGTGGTCTAATGTGATTTGATGTTGAATAATTACAAAGTTATTTTCTAAAATTAGAATCCTTCCATTCCATGATATTTAATAAGCCTCGAAAACCTAAAAATGGAAGAATGTGCAAGATCATGAAACTCATATGAAGGGTTTGTTTCTTAAAACACATGTATATTTGGTAATTTAGTGAAACATAAAAAATTTATTCCAAAAATAGTGTTGGAAGAATAAAAACCATTAAAATATCATTTTTGCGGCAAACAAGTTTTTTACATTGTTATTACAAATCAAATTCAATGTATCAAAGATGGATAATTTTGAAAAATAAATTTGACAGACATCTTAATTAGATGAGAAGAAAGTTGTAATTGAAAATATTTTCTAATTAAAGACATTTTACCACTACATTCATTGCTTCAGAAAGTAGTACTTGATTTTAAAGCCAAACAGTCACCTATACCATGAGAACGCCCACTAGAAGATTGGTTTTGCAACTTCTAAAATCCATATTTTTTGTCCAAAGTAAAAGTAGTAAGTCTGTAATTTTGCTAAAATGAAATTATAAAATTTTGGTTTTGTTAAAAGTAAAACATAGAGCTTTTAAATACCATTAACAAAAACAAAAGTATCAAAGAAAAAACTAAAAATATCATTGACTAAGAGTTTAGACTCTATTAATTCTATCTCATTTTTGGATCAAGTAATTCAATTTTTATCTTGCATAATTATTATTTTTTAAATATTTATATTGCTATTCTATGCACAAAGAAACTTTTCAACCTATACAGTAAAAGTCACTTAACATAACTAATCTTAGTCATTAGTTTTCATTCTAATTTAAATTTGAATTTGAGGTGAAATATATTTCAACTCAAATATTAACAAGTTTTTAATCTATATAGTATAATTGAAATTTATTTTTTGTATTTTTATCCACAAGAAATCTAAGTTTATAAATATTTATTTGATTGAAATTAAAGAATAATTTAGATTCAATTTTAATTTAGATATTTAATCTCAAATTTAAAAGTTGGCTTTTATCCTAAACTAAATAACTCATAATTTTCAACACGAACAATGTTTCAATTCATAAAAATGAAATGCAATTTTGTTTTATTTTCATTTAAACCTTTAATTTGTTGATCTCTGTTTTAAGTTCAATCAATTTTAAAATATTTAATATTAACAAGCTTTTATTGCATACACAAAAACAAATTTAATTTAAGAAAATTCCTATCTGTAATATACGTGATTATTAAATAAAATTTCAATTCAAATATTCAAATAACATTCATGAACAAACATTGGAAGTGCCTTGTACACGTACATAATATATTTTTGACCATTTATATAATGCATATATAACAAACCTTGGTCCATACCTCATTAATTAGGTATCGCATATCTTCAGCACAAAGCGAGTATGCGAGCCCGGGTATTACAGAACCGGGTATCACAACAACTGTATATCATGGTTGCTTTGCATTGAATGTTTCTTTGTCCATTGTCTCCGTTAAGCTGATCCGCATCACGGGCAACAACATGAACCAGGTAGGGTTACAACATGAAACAACAACTCTAAACCACATTTTGGAGCTAGGACAGATAGTCACTTGTTGAAAGTTGGATTTCATGTTTCTTTGTAAGATTCTTTTTTATCAAATAGTAAATGTCATTATATATTCTAGATTTTAAGTCAAATACATTTTTTGTAGATAATTTATTTATAGATTAAAATTATAATTAATTTGTAATTTCAATGACAAACGTTTGGAAGTGGTTTTATTAAACATAATTGGTGACTATTGGTTCCATTTGTTGGATTCAATGAGGCATGGAATATTTTTGAAATGAGCATGACATGTTTTTGGAATTTTGATATTTTCATCACTTTTTATAATAGTTCAATATAGTTCAAGAACTTTGTGACTATATTGTGGGCACTTACCACAAAAACAATGGAAAATTAACATTGTATCAATGAAACGTTACCTTCGGGCTCCATGAAAGAGGTATGTGAACATATACAAATGTGAAGAGATAGATGACACAAATGTGTGTAGAGGTAGTATGAGATCACGACAAGAACACGGCGGCGTAACTACTATAACATTGAATTAGGAATTTTGCATTTGGAGGTATGACAATGCACTTGTCACCTGTCGAACATAAATGGACCACTTTTGAAGTTGCGGGGGGTATAATTTTGGTACTTGTGGGTTTTAGCATCGGGGATTGACAAAGTGTTATTGTGGGAATTTGGGGGGTTACGATTTACTCCAATCATGTAAAATTTGGTCACACATGCATTAAATGTTACACTGGTACTTCATTTACTACAAAATAATGTATTAAGAGCGTAGTAAAAAATGGATACAAAGTTATCAACATTTTCAAAATTTAGAAGAGAAGAGAAGAGAGAAATTTAGTGAAGTGTTATCTACAAAATTTAGAAGAGAAGAGAAGAGAGAACTTTAAATTTATTTATGTATTTGGTAAAAATTGAAATTTCAAAAAGCCCTAGGAAAAACAAATTATGTTACTTAGAACAAAAAATACCAAGAAAATAAATAGGGAAAAAACAAAAAACGGAAAAACAATCCAAAAAAATCACTACAAAAACTAAAAACTAAAACAAAAACCAAAAAAATCCAAAAGACAAAAAAAAAATTCTTTAAAAAAAAATATTAAAATTTAAAAAAATATTAAAAATTAATAAAATAAAAAATGATAAAAAAATAAAAAATAAAAAACATAAAAAACGTTGCAACTGTAGTAGCCACTACAGCTGCAAGTGTCTACACACCGCTACGGCGAGACAGGGGCATGGCATATGGCTAGCTGGACCCCGATTTGGCCGGTTGATCGGACCTGGCCATTTGGTCAGATTAGGCCTGGTTAGGCCAAGGGTCCTTGGCTGGCCTTTGCCAACCCCGTGGACCTCCGCGGGGTTAGCAAGCACGCCCTTTAGGAGGGCGCGCCCAAGTATGAAATGGCTTTTTTAAAAGCCCGTTCTAAGTGCTCCAAGTATTTAGTCCCTAACCGCCCAACCATGCATATTTTGCATGATGTACAAATTTGAAGTCCGTTTTCTCATCCATCATGCACTTTTTGCTGTGGGGATTTTTTATTGAAACTTTTATGGGAAGTTAGCTCCGTGCATGTGTGATCCGATTAGAAAAGGGATGATTTGTGAAAATTTTATGCCTCATTTCATGTTGTAGTGTTACACCCAAAATTTCGAAGATTTTAGTCTAAAAGTGCTCTTGAAAAAGTCAACTACTAAAATTAAGCTGTAGAAAAACAAGAGCTGTTTATGAAGATAGGAGTTTTACTAATGCAAATGAAATTGGAGCTCTCCACCCAACCGTAGAGGTATGATCAAGATATGATCAAGATATGATCAAGAGCCTCACCCCCGAGCTCTTATACAATGGTCTAAGTGACTTAGACCATTTACACCAAGTGTGAACACACGTAGTCAATTACCTACAAGACTACGGCTATTACCGCCATAACGGCTATTACCGCCAAAACGGCTATGACGATTATGACGGCTACTACGGCAACTACGGCTACGCCGCCTACAAGTTGTTAACTAACAACTTTGTCAAAGTACATAACTAACACATGTTCTAATAGGAATTATTAACACGGTAAATGTACTTCTACCACTCCCACTTAATGACATATTAGATATTAGTTCAATTTAATGATCCCCATCATTTCCTTGAACCGACTATGTTTCTCACGTGTAAGTCCTTTGGTCAAAACATCTGCAACCATATCTTGAGTTCCACAAAAAACTAAGTCAATCTTACCCTCTTCAATCTTCTCACGAACAAAATGATGATGAATTTCAACATGTTTCGTTCGAGCGTGGAATGTAGGATTCTTTGAAAGAGAGATGCAACTTTGATTGTCGCTGTAAATGGTCATCGGAAAATCTTGCAGAAATCCAGTGTCTCTGAAAAATCGTTGAAGCCAAATTGCCTCTTTAGCAGCATGTGTAGCTGCCATGTATTCGGCTTTGGTGGTTGATAAAGCAATTGTCGGTTGCTTCTTGCTGTTCCAACTGATAGCACCACCGTACAATAAGAATGTGTATTCGATAGTAGATTTGCGAGTATCAATGTCTCCCGCATAGTCCGCATCACAATATTCAACCACTTGTGAAATTGGACTCCCACCGTAGCTAAGTCCATGATCCATCGTACCCTTGAGGTAGCGAAAGATCCGTTTGACTGCAGTCCAATGTAATGGTCCCGGATTCGTCATGTATTGACTAACCACTCCCACTGCATATGCAATATCAGCTCGAGTACCAATCATTGCATAAACCAAACTACCCACCGCACTCTAATAAGGAATACTCGCCATTGAGTTTATATCCTCACTAGTTAGTGGAGCCATGTCTTTTGACAATTTACTGTTGGCGTCTAAAGGAGTGGCTAAAGATTTGCAGTCTTCCATACCGTATCGCTTCAGGATGGATTGAATGTACTTCGTCTAACTGATATGAATCATGCGATGTGTCCGATCCCGAGTGATCTGCAGGCCCAAAATGTAGAAGATCTCTCCAAGATCCTTCATGTCAAACACTTTGGAAATATCAACTTTGGTTTTCAAAAGAAAACTCAAGTCATTACAAACCATAATTAAATCATCGACATATAGTGCAATGATAAGATAAAGTGTTGCATTCCTCAACACATAAATGTTAGGATCTGCAGGACTCTCCTTCAAACCAATCAATTCAAAGTATTGGTCAATTTTCTTGTACCAAGCCCTTGGTGATTGCTTGAGTCCATAGATGGTTTTGGAAAGTTTACATACCATGTCTTCTTTGCCTTTGGATGAAAAACCTTTTGGCTGATCCATGTAAATTTCCTCTTCAAGGTCTCCATTTAAAAACGCCGTCTTGACATCCATTTGGTGAATTTCGGCATCGTCTATAGCAGCAAGTGCTAAAAGAGTGCAAATTGAAGTCATCTTTGCAACTGGAGCAAAGGTCTCGGTATAGTCTATACCTTCTTTTTGGAGGTATCCCAACACTACGAGTCTCGCCTTGTAGTGCTCCACCAATCTATCCGCGTTGTACTTGATCTTGTAAATCCATTTGCAACGAATGGATTTGCGATCCTTTGGTAATGGTACAAGCTCCCAAGTCTTGTTGTCGATGAGACTTTGAAATTCTAATTCCATTGCCTCCTTCCATTTCGATGAATCATCCCTTCCCATAGCTTCAGATATGGTTAATGGCTCATCAATGCTTGTATGAAAAGCATGAGCCATACATACTGAATCTATGACTATCGTGATAGGAATTGAAGCACTTGAAGCTGACTCCGCTTGTGCAATCTCTCGGGCTCGTGAACGAGTAATTATAGGGGAAGGTGGAGGAGGAGAGATGGACTCTAACTCTTGAGTTTGTGAAACTTTACGTGCCTCCGAACGAATTTGTTTGACAGAAAGTGGACGTTGACCAGTTGAACCAACTAAATCTCCCACTTTTTCCTCACCTTCATTTTCCGATTCTGATGAAGAGTCCTCAGATTCAACAAAATTTTCAACTTTGATGATACGTTCTAGAGGTTCATTACTAACCTCAACTATCCCTTCCTTTTCCTTAGTTTCTCTCACCTCTACAAACTTGACATCCTGACTCTTGACAATTGTCTTCTTCTCAGGATTAAAAAGTCTGTAGCATTTGGATCCCTCATAATATCCCAAGAAAATACATTTAACACTCTTCAAGTCCAGTTTGGTACGTTTCTCATCTGAAACGTGAGCATATGCCTCACATCCAAAGACTCGAAAGTGTTCAACATTTGGTTTCTTACCAGATCAAGCTTCTTGTGGAGTCTTGCCTTTCACAGCTGATGTAGGTGCTCGATTAAGCACATATACTGTCGTACTGATCGCCTCAGCCCAAAATACATTAGAAAGCCCTGCATGTTGAAGCATACACCGTGCACTTTCGACAAGTGTCCGGTTCTTGCGTTCTGCAACTCCATTCTGCTGCGGAGTGTAGGGCGTGCTAAACTGACGTTGAATGCCATGTTCTCGGCAAAAATCATTGAAAGCCTTTGCTGTATACTCACCCCCGTTGTCAGACCGAAGTGTTTGGATTTGACACCCCGTCTCGTTCTCCACAAATGCCTTGAATTCCTTGAATTTCTCAAGGACTTGCGACTTTTGTGTTAGAAAATACACAAAGGTTTTTCTGGTGAAATCATCAATGAACAAGACAAAGTACTTAGCTCCTCCATGCGTCGGTGTTTTCATTGGTCCATTGACATCGCTATGTACCAATTCGAGGATGCGCGTAGCCCTCGTGCCGCCATCTTTAGGAAATTTGTCTCGATGTTGTTTGCCATAAACACACCCTTCACAAAATTCAAGTTTTGAATTCTTACCCATGTCAAAATCACGCACAAGGTTGTCTTCTTTGAGTTTCTTCAAGTTGGTGATGCACAAGTGTCCATATCGTTGATGCCAAAGGTCGGCCTTCTCTAAGCCATGATTTGCCAACGATAAATGTGCCTCCGATGATTTCTGCACTGATCCTTGCAACAAGTACAAAGTTCCCGAATGAACTGCAGAGAATGAAATGCCGTCCTTCGTGAACGTGAAGATATCTGCTACATCATCAAATGTGATGCGGTATCTTTGATCCCTCAACTTGCTCAAAGAAATAAGGTTTTTACGTAAACCTTCAACATGTAGGATGTCTTGTACATCCATACAATCACCATGTAGAAATTGAAAGGGGATCGAACCCTTCCCTTTGATAACCAAGTCTCTATCATCTCCTAAAGTGACAGTCCGAATTAGTGATAGGTTTTTGTACTTAGAAAATCATGCTCTACATCCGGTCATGTGCTGAGAAGCACCCGAGTCAAGGTACCACATGTCACTTGACACTGACGCAGATAAAGCAGCTACAAAAGCCGTGTCATCTTCTTTGGTTTTAACAGTATTAGCTTGGTTCTTTTAAAAACTTTTCTTCAGTTTTCCAGACTTAAAGTCTCTCTCTTTGGTTTGACACTCCTTTTCGTAATGTCCTTTCTTACCACAATATCTACACTTGGCATTCTTTTTGTGATCATGAGAGGATTTACTTTCACCATGGCTATGGTTGTACGACTTATCTTTTTTCGTCACCATGAGTGCCGCCTACGAGGATGAACCGCTCCCTTGATGTCGCGATTCTTCTTGTTGTAACTGTGCAGTTACCATCTCCATTGTCAAAGCACTGGGCTTCTTTGTCCCGAGTGTCACCACCAGTGTCTGGTATGATTCCGGAAGACTCCCCAACAACGTCATAATCATCCAAAGGTCCGAAACCTTCTCCCCGATTGATGCAAGTTGCTCGGCAAGTTCCCGAACTTTGTTGATGTGGGCCGCGATGCTATCTCCTTCGCTCATCTTAATGGTGAAAAACTGTTGCAAAAGAAATAAAAGACTGGCCGCATTTTTGTGCTCATACAGAGTCTCTAAAGACTTCCAAGCCTCAGCAGAGCTTTCGGCTTTGCTAACATTAAGAAGTTGTGAATCCTTCATGTGTAAGCAAATACATGACAATGCCCTCTCATCTAGATCCTCCCATTTCTCGACATCTTCTCGAGTCACTCCAGGTCCAAAAGGTTTTTGCACTCTTCCGGAAACAATTTTCCAGAGGCCCTTGTCTGTAAGGATGAACTTAATTTTAAGTTTCCAAATGTGCCAATTTTCTCCGTCAAACTTCTCTATCATGCGGTACTCGGTAGCCATTTTTCAATGAAGGTACCAAAAATAGAAAAAAATATGGAAGAAAATAACAGAGGGATAGAAATGAAGTCTAGGTAAAACAAACTCCAAACTATGGGTAACTTTGGATATTTATAAAAATTCTAAAATATTTCCAAAATACCAAAAACATTTGGGTGCGTGTAGGATTGTGCCACTAGCGCTCTCAAAAAATTTCACCCTCAAACTCCCATTATCTTGGAAGTTAGAGCAATCTGAGTGATGGGATGTCAAAGAAATTGAAAAACTCACACCTTTCTTGATTTCTTCACTCCCTGGAGTTGCTGGAGTTGCAAACTACCGCGTTCCCGTAGTGTCGTGTTCTCAATACGCGTTCCCGACGGACTGCCCGACTGCAATTTCCGGCAGTTTTTGTTGCCCGACTGCGACTGCGACTGCCCGACTGCGATTGAAGCTGCCCGACTGCAAGTAACTTCCCGGAAATTTCTCGCAGGTTCGGCAGGTCTGTTCAGCAGCTCTGGCTGGTCTGTCTAGCTCTCACTGCCTCTTTTCTTCACAAAAAATCGTTCTCCCTCTAGTTGATCAAAAGATCAAGTCTTTTAAACAATCTCACAAGAAATCTACTCAACCCGCGAATGGCAAACATGAGCACCAAGCTCTGATACCATGTAGAAAAACAAGAGTTGTTTATGAAGATAGGAGTTTTACTAATGCAAATGAAATTGGAGCTCTCCACCCAACCGTAGAGGTATGATCAAGATATGATCAAGAGCCTCACCCTTGAGCTCTTATACAATGGTCTAAGTGACTTAGACCATTCACACCAAGTGTGAACACACGTAGTCAATTACCTACAAGACTACGGCTATTACCGCCATAACGGCTATTACCGCCAAAACGGCTATGACGATTATGACGGCTACTACGGCAACTACGGCTACGCCGCCTACAAGTTGTTAACTAACAACTTTGTCAAAGTACATAACTAACACATGTTCTAATAGGAATTATTAACACGGTAAATGTACTTCTAACATAAGCCATCAAGAAATCTCCAAAAATCACTACACTTAGAGTATTACATTTCAACCCATCACAACAAATTTCATTAATAGGTTATCAATATCTTATTCGTAATCATATTACAAAAGAGTGCTAAATCTTAAGTTTGAAATTGAATACACAAATATTGGTGATAGCAATCGCAAATCTAACCGTATAGATAGAATTTAAAATGCATAATGTACAACTTTTATTAATTCATCAACTTGAAAATATCCCTTTTAGTTGCATTTTATAATGCATCTTTGGAAAACTGCCAAATCTGAAAAGGGTGAGAACGTTTAGGGGTTAAGGCCTATTTGACCTCATAGTCTACACATTTCACGTTTTATTTCTTAAAGGTAATGCTTTCACTACTTTTTATTCTGCAAATGACACTAATTAAGATTGTAAAGTTCAATAAATAGGCATTCTAAGATGTATAGGCGATATTCTTTTCATTTAAAAAAATCAAAAATGCACATCTATTATGATTTTCACCTTGTTTTATATAATTCTTTGTAAGCGTGCTTGATTGGAGCGATCATTGTGATTCATAACAAGTCAAGGTAAGCATTATTTTCAGAAATTCGTTTATTTTTTAAAACGTCTCATTCATATGTTGTTTTCACCTCAAATCATTTGATCTTACTTTTAATTACACGTAGTTATGTACAATCGTACTTTGAACATCGAATTTGGATCAAACATGCAGGCATCAAGATGCTAAATTTAGCATATTTAGCCCTGGGAACTCAAATTTCTCATAAATTTCTCTAATTCAAAAGAGAAATTCCACGTTACGGCCCTTAAAGGTAAGGCGCACCCAAATTTCATGTTGGATGTCAAGAATTTCTATTAAAGGCTACTAAATATAGCATAGTATACCATGATTGTAGCATAGCATAATATAGCATAGCATATGCTCAAGATTGTTAAAGATTTCCGCAATTCGAAAGACAAGTAGCACAATAGGGCCCCTAGCACTACTAGAAAATCACGACCAAATCAACAGAAAATCAACTCATTTCTGTTGGTCCGTGCACTGTAAGTGCCTTTTTCACTGATTTCTGTTGATTTGTGCACTATAAGTGCTTTTTTCATAAATTTCTAACTTTCTGTAACATTAGAGGATATCTAAAGCCTCATCAAAACCGCGAATTCTCATGCATATAAATTAATAAAATCAAATAAAATCAAATAAATCAAATAATTTTAAAAATCAAATAAAAAATAAAGAATAAAAAACGAAATCTCATGTGGATCTCTGGCAGCATATTGGACACATCAAGTTGGATAATAATTCTTTAATATTTTTTTAATATATTCTTAATATAAAACAAAATAAAAATAAAATAAAACAGTTTTAAAATAATTTTTGAGCATTATAAAAACATTTTTTAAACATTTTTGTAATACTTAACATTATTATTTAATTAAAAATTTATTAAAAAATCAAATTAATTTTATTTACAAAAATAACCAAAAAAAAAATGTTTTTTCAATTTTTTTTGGGAGTGGATCAGGTAGGCTTTCATTTGTACTTACAAAAAGTTTCAACAAATTCCAGAATTTTTTTTTTCAACGAAATTTTGATGGCTGGGAGTTGTTTTTTTTTCTACAGTAGACTTCGGATATTTTTAGCGATGTCAAAAACATTTTTTTCTTCAATTTTTTTTTGCATTGGATCAGGCAGGCTTTTTTCTGTACCTAGAAAAAGTTTCGGAAAATTCAAAAAATATTTTTTTTTCGACTAAATTTTGATGGCTGGGAGTTGTTTTTTTTCCACAGCAGACTTTGGATATTTTTAGCGATGTCAAAAAAAAAAAAATCAATTTTTCTTTTTATAGTGGATCACGCAGGCTTTTTTCTATATGTACAAAAAGTTTCAAAAAATTCCAAAAATATTTTTTTTTCGACGAAATTTTGATGGCCGGGAGCTGTTTTTTTTTCCACAGCAGACTTTGGATATTTGTAGCGATGTCAAATTTTATTTTTTTTCCAAATGTTTTTTGAAGTGGATTAGGCAGGCTTTTTTCTATATCCAAAAAAAAATTTAAAAAATTCTAAAAACATATTTTTTGGGTATCAAAGACAAAAGTTATTTTTTGTTGAACCCCCTTCTACTAAAATGTCTAAAAAAACTTCACAACATATTGGATCAAAGTAAATTTTTACCACTAATACTAGACTTTAATACGCAACTTTCCCAATATTTTTTGTTAAAATCGGACATCGTATGAAGGAGAAACAGGCCTTCAAAGTCTACTGAAATTGTCAAAAGTCCAAATTTTTTATGTCGGAATTTATAAGTAACAATAAGTAGTCGGTTGTAGCACAAAGCAACTCACCAATGGTGTGTTGGTAAGATCTTGTAGTTGTCATGTAGGAGGTCTCGTGATCAAACCCGGTGGGTGGAGATGTTAGGATATGGTAGTCTTGGCAACCGGAAATTGTGGCTCGGGCAGTTGGATATTAGGGCCCGGGCAGTTGAAAACTACCGCCCGGGCAATGGGAATTTTTTCCGAGCAGTTGAAAATTTCTTTCTGGGTAGCCGGAAATTTTCGTTCGGGCAGCCGGAAAATTATGGTATAGGAAGCTGAAATTTTTATTTCGAGTATTAGAATTATTATTTTTGTGTAGTTGAATTTTTTTGACCAAAACAACAAAAATCAAACAACATATCTCTGTTGAAAGATGTTCAGATCAACTTGTCCAAATCAACTCCCATTATCAACAATTCTCTGTTGATTTTTTGTTGTTTTGGACACATATTTTCTAGTAGTGTAGAGGTTAGGAGCATCCAGTTGGGTTCCGAGATTTATAGTCAAACGTTGCTAAATTTAGCAGATTTTGCTTTACAAACTCATATTTGATGTAGATTTCCACAATTCGAAAAACAAACACCACTTTGAGATCCCTAGATGTTCACTAGTAGGATTTTGGTCCTTTATAATTGGTTTTTTGTGACTTAAATGGTCCAAAATGACTTCTTTTCTAAATAATTGAGTCACAAAGGACCATGTAAGTCACAAAGGACTAGTTATAAAGGACCAAGATCATACTAGTGATTAGGGGCACCCAAATTTGATGTTAGGTACCGAGATTTATAGTCAATAGCTGCTAAATTTAGCAGATTTGTCATACATGCTCAAATTTGATATAGATTTCCGCAATTTGAAATAAATCACCACGTTAGGACCTGTAAAGGTTAGGGGCACCCAATTTTTATGTTGGGTTCTGAGATTTATAAACAAAATCTACTATATTTATAAAAATTTGCCATACATTCTCAAACTTGGTGAAAATTTCCGTGATTCGAAATACAAACAACACATTAGGGCCCCTAGAGGTTAGGAGCACCCAAATTTCAAGTTAGGTTCCAAGATTTGTAATTTAAAGCAACTAAATTTAGCATATTTTGCAATGCACACACAAATTTGCTGCGGATTTCTGCAATTTGAAAGCAATACATAACATTACGGTCTGTAGGGATTACTGGCTTTGAAATTTCATCTTGGGTTTTTTAAAATTATAAAAGTGATTTGGTAAATGTAGTTGTTTATTTTAAGAAGTCCAAATTTGATTTAGATTTGTTCAATTGACATTGGCAGATCATTGTATGATGCTTGGAGTTGATGGATTATACCATGACCTCAAGAGAGTGACGTATCGTCGTTTGGGAGAAGAAGATAACTATACATATGAGTAGGGCATTTGTACAAATCAATAAAGTATTCAAGGGAGAATCCTTTGATGTAGTAGGATAGTGCAAATATTATTTACTTCATAGTGTGTGCCTTCATTTTTATATGAGATGAAGCGTTTGGATTTGATTTTCTATCAGATAGTAATAAAACAACATTGCACATTATGTTTATTTTTTCTTTTAATTCATGGAAAATTCAATATGAATGAATGTGTTTTTACTATTTAAAAAATGAAAATATATAAAAATTTCAGGGGGTAAATTTTAGAAAACTGCAAATTTTGCACCGTCATGGCCATCGGACAATGCACTTAGCTAAATGCAAAAATTGCTAATTCAGTGTTCTATGTGGAACTTTCTTTCTCAACACCTTAACTACCTCTACCTTTCCTACTTTGATCTTCTTTATGTGTGCAGATCAATACATCTACATATTGTTATAATATGCATACTCATAAGGTTGGACCGATTTATTAAAAGAGAAACTCATAACCTTAGTTAGGACATTAGTACCTTCCCTTTCTCCACATTCCCATGGCCTTGGCCCAATTTTTCTTGACATGCGTGTAACGCCACCTTATACCTATAGCACGGGTTTTTTTGAAGGGATAATATAGTATAATTTTTTTTCTAAGGCCAAATATATTTTATTTTCTTATTTCTTAAGATGAACAATCCTACATCTTTTCAATGCTATACTCTTATATGGCTTAGATTGAAGATAGGATTTTTTTTTAATTGGTGAGGAATTGGATGTTACAAAGCTTCTTATTGTTCCAAAGTATTTTGCAAGTATCGTGGTAATGCAACCAGTATTAACACTTGTTTCATTAAAAGTGCACATGCCATATAAAAAGTGCACATGCTGAAATTTTCTACGTTTGAAAAAAGTGTAGTCATATTTTACCTATAAAGTGCCAAAACTGAATGTACGTTACATTGAAAAAAAATGTAATGCAAATTTTAGAGGGGGGTGGGTATGTTCCCACCCCCCTCCCTTTAAAATTAAAAAAAATGTAGTGCAAACTTTAGAGGGGGGTGCGTATGTTCCCACCCCCTCCCTTTAAAATTAAAAAAAATGTAGCGCAAATTTTAAAGGGGGTGGGTTTGTTCCCACCCCCCTTCCCCTTTTTAATAAAAAGAAATGCAGTGCATATACCACTAAAAAATAGTGCACATGGCTATGTGCACTTTTAATGAAACAAGTGTTTATTATTAAATTATTATAATATGACTAAATATCTTGTCAACAACCACAAAATAAAGGCAATTTTTTTCTTAACTGATCTCTTGATAAAGCTTGAACAAAGCTCTATACAGTTGAATATAGATATTGAACAAAACTCAATAAATTTGGTAACAAGGACTGTGATTAAATGATAGTATCCTCAAATTTATCAGATTGGTGTAAACTCCTTAATAGAAATGGTGTAAGATCCCTATACACCAATCCTCAAATTTGGTCAGATTGGTGTAAACTCCTTAATAGAAATGGATGAAATTTTGATCTAATGTAGTTGAGATTTGAATGAAGGTGGATTGAAAGTGAATGAAGGTTGAGAGAAAGCTAGACTACAATCACACTATTTGTTCCATTGAAATTGACGTTGATACATGTGTTAACAAATAAAACACACCTTATATTGAGGCTATCACACAATTGGAATATTCTAGGTATATTTTCACATTATTCTTTACTTGAATTTAAAGCATCCTATATTACATATAATCTTTTTTCCAAATTTTATTGTTCATAAATAAAACACACCTTATATTTTAAACGCACCATGTTTACTAATTTTCTTAAGTAACCCCTTGAGACTATTTGAGAGAGTATGAAGATAGTATGAATCACATTATATATTGATTACCTAAACTATTGTGAATTTTCATATTAGTGCACTTTTCAAACTCTCATAATTTAGAAACTAGTGTGATTTGTTATAATTGATTTAAGTAAGTTATATATTAAATTAGTTGTTTGTAATTGATTACACGAGAGACAAAAAACCAAGGATGGAAAGTAGCCCCCTTATTCGTAGTTACTGTCAGGGTTACTGTCGAAGCAAGTGGGACGATACTGAGAAACGTCAATCACATTCTCAATAACAAACTACGTTCAAGGTCAATTTATGATTAATAAACGAAGCACTAAAAGCTATACACACTAACGCTGTCAAATATCTACAACACAATATACTCACTAAAAGATGTATAGAAATCTAACAACCACTGCCAATGATCCCTTAACCCTTTAACGCGCCTGCGTCCATATAATGGACGACGAACATATTGAAATCCTTCTCTTTACTACATCTTGTACAGTTTTTCATCCATCCAAATTTTCCTTCGTTCTTGTGCTAGTTGACTACCATTTGTACGGTATAGATCTTCAAAATAAGATATTGTGATTTTTTGAAAAATAACAATAGTGGTTGATGTCAAGTTTCATTCTTAGTTCAAAAAGTGAGACCTTCAGCATGATTTTCCAAAATAAGTAGAATCAAATAATGGAAAGCATACCATCTCGTAGTGCATGTTATTTCAAATTCATTACAACAATTTTTAATTTTTTTGTGTTACTTTGGGATTTTTAATTGAATTTCAAAAGAAAACCTTCAAAAATTAATTTAAAAAAATTACTAAAAAATATGATAAATCTAACCATACAAATGTGATCTAAACATTGACATTTACAACTTTGCTTTGTACACCAACTCCATTTTTGGTATTCATCAAACATTTTATAACGGATCTTTGAAATCAGTGATGAATCGGGACGTTAGAGGGTTAAAATAAAAAAGCACTACGAACTATATCACACATTCATTTAGCTCAAATGAGAGACAATGCCAAATGTTACCTTCCTTAGTTTTCATGAGTGCCAAGTAACTTCAAGGCTGAGGTTGTTGACGGACACCGGACTGACGGGAGAGGCCGAGAGGGCGGGTTGCCGCAGCGTTGAGTAACTAGCTTAGCCAGGCTTTGCATGGGGCACGTGTCAACCCGGGCATTCCAAAAGCTAGAACTATATGTTCCATTTGTCAAAATCTGACAGGTCAACAAAAGACAGAAAGAGCACATGGTCCATGATCGTTGACCCTTCTTCTTGACCAACTTTTTCAATTTACACAACTGAAGGAAGCTACACTAACTTGTTTGTAAGGCCCTCCGAGATATTTTCTCTTTCGTAAGCTTCTTAACCCTTAACCCCTAAACGCTCAAACGACCATTTTCTGGTCGCTGCCCGAATCTCACGGGCTGCCCGGAACAATTTTTTATTTTTTTTAAAAACAAATAATTAAAAATACTAGATCAAGTCTACTTTCCAACGCAATTTGAATTATGGCAATCCGAGTTAAACTCCACCCGGGATAATTTTTCAAAGTCGATCACCTCAACATTGTCTTAGTGTTATAAAATTTGCTATTTGGGGAAAGTAATGATGTTCCCTCCATCATTTCTTTTGCTTTTTTGAAGTTTACAATACATAACCCAAATTTAACCAATCGTACTAAATTTTAAACTTTAAAATTGAAAATTATAATTTATACAAATTTTCAAAGGTTAATGCTTTTTAATTCATTAAAAAATGATCTAAAGTTACTTTTGGAAGTTTGATTGTACGGATAATTTGTAGAGATGATGCTCTACATTTCGTTTATTGAACCAAACTTCATCAAACATATGGAAGGCATATATTATAACACATCTATGTTTTGTCCAATACCCCTCGGGCTTTTAGAGGTAGGGCCTGGGCGGGGCAGCCCGGAAGGCATCTAAATTTTCGGAGGGAAAAAAAATATATAAAAAAATAAAATATAAATATAAATATAAAAACGGCTCTGCGGGACACTGCTGGCCAACACTGTAGCACTGCGGCATCTCAGCTGCCCCAACCTCAAAAACTTGTTCAATTTCATAACTTTGATTGCTTACCACGATTCCACAATCTCTCAAATGAGGCGCAAATTTGCAATTTAGATCGCTTTTTCAGTAGCTTTCCAACGTACCAATCCACGCTTGATTTGGTTGAGAAAATCTATTTTTTTATTGATTATTCTCTTTTAAATAAGCCCATGGGGCTTACCTTGACGTTTAAGGGTTAAGCTCAAGTACTCCTCATCTCCCAATTTTGTCATATTCTATTAGAGAATAGCATAACGTATTTGGGAACACAAGATTTTGTCAGTAAGTTAAACTTAGGTGGAAGAAGCTTAAATCCTATGTAGCATCTTTGGATTTGGTGACGTGGCAGGTGGCGCCGTTAGATTATCGCGTTGCTTTTACCCCGCTCGCAGTAATTACCAATCGAAACCCACTCCGGGGCGTAACACTGACCAATGTTATATGAGATCCTAGAATTCCGGATCTCGACAACAATATCACATCCACTCTACAAAACAACATTCATGCGCATGGGCCTATGTACCTTCGGATGTACCCATGGCCCCATGCACCATCAATGATGTGCCATGCAATCTAATCACACCATCGCCATTGAACCTATTTGTCGGTTGTGTTACGTGCTCTCCCAATTTTTTTCATTTTCAGGGTTTTCTATGCGATTCCGTGTGCGTCTCGACGGTTTCAGGATTGCATGCTTTGCAGCTTCAACTATTGCTTACCTTAAAAAGGTACTAATTGCATCATTTTCAAGTTGTGGTGTTTGGACAGTGGTAGATTCAAGGATTTTAGAACAAAATGTAAATATTATTTTAGGGTTTATGTGCAATTGCTTGTAAGCATCAACGGCTTCTAAGTTTTGTTGTGTGTGTTGTTTGTACTAAGTTGAAGAGGACATCACCTCTGTATTGTAGTCGTCTTGATGAAAACTATATTAAACAAGCTTCAGATTTAGGATTCAACCAAATTAGGATTTAGGACTATGGGTCAAGGTTTACATTTGTGTTGTAAACGATTTAGGAGCTTACACTCATTTTGTGCCATGAGAGCAATAAAGTAAATGCTTCGTATGGTGAGTGTTTGAGTGTCAAAGGTTTACAATGCAGTCAAAGCAAGGGGTAGTGAATATGGAGGTTGAATTCAAGTACAATGAAGAAAAATGTAGCCTCCCGAATGACATTGAAAAAAATGAGGAGTTTAGGATTTTACCACATAATGTGTGGCAAAAGGATATTCAAACTTGGCTGGAATGGATCCGCAATAATGTTCAAAATCCACAACCAGGGCATTTTGGGTACAAATCATTGCAATGGAATCTAAGGGTACGAGCCCCACGTAAGTTTCATAAGAGCGTTTTGGCCGTGGAATAGTGTTACATCCCCACATCCATGGTGAAAGATTTCATTGCAGGGTTACAAAATGGGAGGGAGTCCATGACCTGTAAGTATTAGGTGACGGAGCAAAGGGTACAAAAACCAATACCGCGTTGGATCTCCTACGACTCATACAACATCTTCCACATGTAAGTTATGTTCTTAATAATATATGTAACATTGTCACTATCCTCCATATTATGTAAACATCCCTATCTTCACTAAATATGAACGATGCAGGATGCATTCATGGTAATAGGAGCAAATATAAGTGTAACCATTATTTATTTTTATGATCTATTAAGCAATAACTTTATCATTTGGATTGACAATGCAATATAAATTATTTCCCACGTATATTATATGTCATTCTAACATATGCCAAATTTTGACGATATTTGAGTAATTATTCGTACTCCAAAAGGACTAAATTATGGCTGTAACCAAACCTTAATAAGTACTAAAATGTCCTTAATATTTATCTAAATCAACATATATTGAAGATATCATATCCTAAGCACTCAACAAAAGTCCTTAGATCTGGGCACCGTTGGCTTCTATTACCATGAATATACCCTGCAATACAGGTACTGATGTCAGTACGGCCTTGAGGAGTACACTGGTGATACTAGAAAAATAACTCCGGCTTTGCTCTCAAAATGGAGAAAGAAGGTCACAAAGGAGTCGACAAATGTCGATGTAACTAAGGTTAAGACGATTGTCAAATGTGCAATAAAGGGAGGCACAAAAAAGGCAAAAACATTGGCGTTGAGGACAAAGGCACGGGTAGCCAAAAAAATTCTGCAACCGGGGACATTACCCCGCGAAGAAGATTGTAACACTGGAGAGAACTTAAAACCTTTTGTGATGTAGGCGGAGTTTCCACTGATAGCTTCTACTATGCCACCACTTTCTTCCAAGGAAAAGTGGGGTAAATAGGTGTCTATTAAGAAGGAAACTCAAGCACATGTTGGATTGCTGGATTTGAATGTATTTGTCTCAGAAGATACAACTTTAGAGAAAACAGGGAGATAAACCAAATAAACTTAAAAGGACCTAATAAACCAAAGTCTACACATTCTTTACCGGATTTAAACGTTATAATAGAGGAAGTAAACTCTTGTGCTAACCAAACAAAACCTAGAGAGAGGCCCCGAAAGCGGCAACAATTGAATGTTAGATCATCCTTTGCGGAGGTGATTGCTGACATTTTAGAGTTACCGAGTTCTAGTATTTGTAACACTAAAGTTTACTATTGAAGGTTAGATTAGATTGTCAAAGCTTCACACAAACACAAGGAATGCATAGGAAGGAGATAACCTTTACTCATGGGCTGCCCCTCTTTAGTAGCACACCCAAGAGAGTCCCCTTGGAAAATCATATGGGACATCAGCCCATACTCAACTCCTACTACACTAAGGTCAGCCCATATCAATTAGGACTACCAATTCTCATTACATCTAACTACTACTACTTCACTAGATGCAACTTCAACCCATTCACATCATCTACACTAGCTCATACGCATTGGCTATGAGCAACTTCAGCCCACGCAATCATCCTACTTCAACACTCCCACTTTGCGAATAGCCAAAGCCTTGGAGCCCAAATGCCACTACTAGTCTCTGATGTCGATCCCTCGCAAGTGCCTTCGTGAGTACGTCCGCCACCATGTGATCCGTTGGACAATACTTCAACTCTATCACCTTCATCTCCAACTTCTCTCGAATGAAGTGATATTGCACATCAATGTGCTTTGTCCGTGAATAACGCGTTGGATTTTTCGCCAATGACATACTCCCTTGGTAGTCACACATGATTGTTGTAGCCTTCTCTTCAGAGCATATCACATACGCCATTAGTAGCCTCAACCAAATGGCCTCTTTCGTATCGTGGCTCGTCGCCATCTACTCCGCCTCAACCGTTGACGTGGCCGTGGTTTGTTGGCGCTTGCTATTCCATGAAACGGCCCACGATCCAACTTTGAACATCTTCTCAAGAACGCCGTTTTGACATCCATTTGATGCATTTCGAAATCCGTGGCAGCCCCGATTGCTAGAATGCATCGAATAGTCGTGAATTTCGCCACCGGTGCAAAGGTCTCATGAAAATCAACACCTTCAATTTGTGAAAAGCCCTTTGCCACCAATCTTGCCTTATAACGAACCACATCACCCGTTGCATCTCTCTTTGCACGAAATACCCACTTACAACCGATAGCGCTGCGATTCTTGGGCAGAGAAGTCAATTCCCAAGTGCCATTGTCCATCAAGGATTTGTACTCCTCTTGCATGGCTTGCTCCCACTTGTTTGCATCATCACAACTCACAGCTTCACGAATCGTCAAAGGAGCATCTAAAAGTGCAACGTTTGCATGCTTCTCCTCACCTTGAGGAAGAATATGATTCTTCCACCACTCGCCAAGTGGTCTACGATTTCTCTCTGGATAACGTCGATCGCTCGAGGATGAATTGTCTTCAACCGCTGTTGCTTGTGCCTTCTTCTCACCATTCTTCGTCTTCAAGTGACGTTCAACAATATGTTCTTCATCACCGCCATCTTCGTCACCTTAGTCTTCATCAACAATATCAATAACGGGAGATTTGGAAGATTGGTCCACAATGGCCGGTTTATCGCCACTTCTCCCACTTGGACCATCGTCCAAATTTTCTTCAACCTTGGAATTCTCGCAAAATGTCACATCACGAGCTCGAATGATCTTTTTGGTGTCGAGCGACATGAGCCTGTACGCCTTGGTACCTTCACAATATCCAAGAAACACACATTTTGTTGCCTTGGCCTCAAGTTTGGTTCTTTGAGAATCGGGTACCTTTGCAAATGCGATGCATCCAAATGTGCGCATGTGCTCCACGCGGGGTGGCCTCCCACTCCGCGCTTGCTCTGGTGTCATGTTTTGAACCGCACTCGTCGGGCATCGGTTGCGTGTCTACACCGCTGTCACCACTACTTCCGCCCAAAAGTCCAAACCCAAATTTTGAGCATGCAACATACTCCTCGCCATCTCCACAATCGTTCGATTTGCACGCTCCGCAACTCCGTTTTGTTGTGGCGTATATGGCGTTGTAGTTTGCCTAGCAATGCCTTCTCTCTTCAATAACTCTCCAAATTGGTTGGACATGAACTCGCCGCCATTATCCGATCGAAACACCTTGATCTTGTGCTCAAATTGCTTCTCAACCAACGCCTTGAACTCTTTGAACTTCTCAAAACACTCGCTCTTTGCTTTGATCGGATACAACCATATCTTCCTCGAAAAATCATCAATGAACGTCACAAAATACTTGCAACCTCCAATAGAAGTGGTCTTCATCGGACCACACACGTCGGAATGCACAATCTCAAGTACCTTAGTTGCACGAGTTGCCCCATCAACTGGAATCGGTGAGCGTTGTTGCTTGCCTTCAATACAACCCTCACATGTGAATGAACTAGGCCCGACGTGTGATTGAGGTAGATCCATGCCACTTATCATTCCACGGAGTGCTTTGATGCTCTTGACATTCAAATGCCCGAGTCGACGATGCCACAACGCCAGTTTGTCCACGTTTGAACTCGATTGCACCAACGTCGCCGATTCAGCCCCGTGCATCTTCGGAAACTTGATTTGATACAAGCCATTGACTTCGTGTATAATGACAACCTCCTCAGGACTTGGAGACAACACAAAACAACCTTGGTCGGTAAATTCCACTCGCAAATGCTTCATCACCAAATGCCGCACCGATAAAAGATTTGCCTTCAACTTGGGAACGTGGAAGACATCTTGGATGGTAATTGTCTTCACACGACCCTTCACCTCGGTGTCTACGACGATGGATCCTTTACCCACGGCTTGAAGAACCGTATCACCACCCAAAATGACATTCTTTGGAGAAATGAGGTGATATGATTGGAAACAACTCCTATTCGGCGCCATGTGACCCGTGGCTCCCAAATCAACAATCCAATCTATCACACTACCGTTGCATGACACGTTGCTTGACATCATTGCATACTCGTCCTCGCCATCACTCATGTCATCACTACAACATATATGACTGGTCCTAAATGCATACTCATCCCCTGGGTCGTTGACTTTTGTGTTGTTAGCACTCTCCTCATTTCTCTTTCGTTTGGAGCAAAATCTTGCCAAGTGGCCCTTCTTACCGCAATAGTAGCATACCTTCTCCGTAGAGCTCCCACTCGCACCACTCTTGGATTGCTTCGCCATAAGTGTCGCGCTATCGACACGAGTCTCGTTCTCTTTGTGCCGCGAGAGTTCATGCAACAACAGTGATGTCACATAATCAAGAGTGAGCTCATTAATGGGCCTACTCTCCATAGCAACGATAAGATACTCGTACGACGGCGGCACACATTCGAGGAGCGTCATAACAATATCACTGTCGGTAATGTTCACGTCCGCGCCATTGAGTTGTTCCGCAAAAGCCTTCACTTTGTTGATGTGCGCCAACATGTCGTCGTTTTCTTCCATCTTGATGATGAAAAACTTGCGCCTCAAGAACAAAATATTGACCAAGCTCTTTGCCTCATGAATGTTGCAAAGCTTGGCCCATGCCTCGACTGGAGTCTTTCACGAGCGAATGTGAGAGCGCTGGGAATCGGAGAGATTAAGAGCAAGAATCGCAAAGGCTTTCTTCTCTCGCCGAGTGTATGCAATTTACACCGTAGCGTCGGCAGTGGACGGGGGCGGTTCCTCACTACCCTCAACTATCTCCCACAATTCCTTTTCGGCCATGACCATTTGCATCTTGAATTTCCACAAGTGGAAATTGACACCATCGAACTTGTCTACAACCTTGGGACCTTCACCCTCAAATGAAGCCATTTCCTAGACTCAAGTACGTACCCTCACAAAAATCAGCACTAAAAAAGCTAAGAAAAATTGTTTTTATGAATTTTTGACAATTTTGTGAATTGTGAAGCAAATTGCACACGTATGTGCTTCCAATGCCTCCAAACCAATTCCAAACACTAAATCAGCACCTTTGTGCTACACATCAACCTCACAACACTCAATCGTGATGCTTCTTAATGCAAATGCCCAAGATGTTACCAAAACACCTTAATTAAGTGAATTGCGCACTCATATGATCCAATGCATCCAAGTCAGCACCCTAGTGCCTCACAGCATGTAATGCACCCAAATTGACACCCTTGTGCCTCCCAAGGACTCTAAATCAATGCAAATTGAGCCAAATCAGCCCTTTCAAATCTTAATTGCTTTAAAATTGACCAAATCAGCCCGCTTGTGCATTCACTAATCCAAACTCCAATTTTGAGCACTCCAAGGGCATGAAACACATTCAAAGCCCTTGTGCAAGTATTGCAATACTCAAATCAGATTGTAGACTCACTCTAGAGCTTCAAACCATAAAAGTGACTTGCAAAATCACAAGTGCACAAATTGAGCATAAATTGAGCCAATAAACTCCAATAAGCTCAAATAAGCTCCAATTAGCTCCAATAAGTTCCAATCACCTCCAATAAGCTCCAATAAGCTCCAATAAGCTCCATTCAGCTCCAATAAGGTCCAATAAGCTCCAAAATTCCAATTCAGCCCTTGTGGACGTGTATAAACTCCAACAATGCTCCAAGGTGCTCCAAAAACTCCGAATCACCAAATGATTGCTCCAAAGTGGCAATTCAGCCCTCCAACACCTAGAACAAAGATAGGAAGATTGTAATACCTCCCAATGTCGAAGTCAGCCGACCAAAGGTCCAAATCAACCCTCCAAAGCTCAAAATCAGCGCTCCAAAACTCCAAAATCAGCGCTCCATCGCACGACCTCCACACGATGAGCAATCTAGTCTATCACTCACGCAACATACATGAGTGGGCTCATAACCTATTGAATGTTAGATTAGATTGCCAAAGCTTCACACAAACACAAGGAATGCATAGGAAGGAGATAACCTTTACTCATGGGCTGCCCCTCTTTAGTAGCACACCCAAGGGAGTCCCCTTGGCAAACCATATGGGACATCAGCCCATACTCAACTCCTACTACACTAAGGTCAGCCCATATCACTTAGGATTACCAATTCTCATTACATCTAACTACTACTACTTCACTAGATGCAACTTCAGCCCATTCACATTATCTACACTAGCTCATACGCATTGGCTATGAGCAACTTCAGCCCACGCAATCATCTTACTTTAACATTTCCACTACATGGAGTCACAAGATTCTATATGCGATAGAGGCGTCGATGCTCCCAACGGACAACAGGCTTGCTAGAATTAAAGGCAAACTGAAGGGGAGGTCACGGACTGTGAATAACGTGTCTATAGTGGATCTGACCACGCTTAAAAGAGGGAGATGTCCAAAGAGAATGGTACAGGTCTACAGATGATGCTATAATAGATTGTAATTGCAAAGAGTTATTAGGAATTTTCATTTTTGTTTCTTTTAGTGTAAATGGAGTTTTAGGCACTTTTGAAATTAATTATAGTGTGAACTCTTTTGAAATAAGTCATGTCGAATCTCAAAATAGCTTAAAGCAATTAAGAAGTTTAGGCGGTTAGACTGGTGTTGATTTCAACCAATTAGACCGGTGTTGATTTGAACCGGTTAGACTGGTGTATCACTGGTTACACTGGTATGTCTCTTCTCTCTCTCTATCTCTCTCATTCTCGTTTTTCTTTTGAGCTTAGAGCAGTAGCAGATGTGAGATCTAGCTCCAATTTTAAGTGCAAGTATACTTTGCTTGAATTTGTGTAAAAAAATTATTATAAATAGAACGCTTAACCCTTTAGGACCGAAGGCGCCCCTGCCCTATTTCCGCGAAAAATGAAGCCCTTCTAATTAACTTGAATTTTAAGGCAGAATGCTTGTACTAACCGAGGATCTGACCATTGGGATGGAATCTACATTCATCAGGAATTTCCGACCCCACTAATTTCGCACAATTTCAGTGCGTTTATCGTTGAACACTAATTCCGCACGTCATACGTGCATTTAGAAGTGTCGTTATGGTACAGAAGTGACATGCATTACTAGGATGTCGATGCAGTGCCTTTTCAATGATTATAAAAAAAGTGTTGTTTTCGCACGAAAGTCGTGCTTGACGGAATCCGTGCGTTAATCGTGTATTTACATTATATGGCTTATAAGACACGTATAACATGCGATTTTAGTTAATGCGGATTTAGTATCGTATACGTATCATATTAACGCCTTTTATTATATCCGTGCAATTTCAGTATCTATTATAATGCAAATTATTGTCGTACGACATCCGTGTAGTTATCGTACAAATTTTCAATTTGAGAATGAGTGACTTATATTTTTTGACGTCACTAGCGTTCAAAGATGTGTTTTCGCACTACACTAGCATGTCATACTTCTCGACAAAAAAAGTTTATAGTGTTTTAAAACTATTGATTTATTGATGAAATGTAATAAATAGAAGAAAATACCAAAAATATTTTAATATTCTCTTTTGGAATCTTTTGGAATCTCTCAAAATATTTCATGTTATTTTAGAATATTTTGGAATATTCCAAGAATCTTTTTAAAATTATCCTTACGGTCTAATTTCCCAAAACATTTTTAGATCTTCATTTATAGAATTTAGAAGCAATGAACATTAAAATTTCAATGAAATTACATTTTATATTTTTAGAATTCAAATTTGGTATTATTGGTTATCATTGTATTTTTCATCATAGGAGAAAAAAAATTGTACAGAAAAGGACAACATTACTTTTTCAAAATAGTAAAATTTGTAACACGAGACAATGTAGAGGTGTTGTTTTCTTTGAAAGTTTCCCTAGGCGGAGTTTAACTTGGATTGGCACGATTCAAATTGGGTTTGAAAGCATACTTGATTTCCTATTAGAAAATAATTATTATTTTATTTTATTTTTTATTTTTTTAGTCTCGGGGAGCTCATAAGGGGGCATCGACCAAAACATGATCTCTCGAAGCATTGCAAGTTAAATTGAGTTTAAAATCAGACTTTCTTTGAACTCAATTTGAGCAACTTTTCAAAAAATAAAATTGCAAGAGCTTTTAATTGCTTGCTACAACATTCAAACCATTGAGTTTTTTTTCTAGGTATAAAAGAAACTTTTATAATCGAGTGCAAAAAAGATTTGGAATAGAAAGAATTTTTTACATTGCTAAAAACATCTAAAGTCTACTGAAAATTAAAAAACAGCTAACAACCTTTAAGATTTTGGCAAAACAAAAACACAATTCAACAACACTTGAATTTTTTTTAGATATAGAAGAATGCTTGCATGATCTACTGAGAAAAAAAATGGGAATTTGTTTTTACATCTCAAAAAAGCATCCAAAGTCTTCATAAAAAAAACTAGCTCACAGCCACCACGATTTTGGCAAAAAATAAATAAATTCATAATATTCTGAAAAATATCCTAGATATAGAAAAAGTCCTGCATAATCTAGTGCCAAAAAAATTTGGAAAAGAAGTTTTTTTCACATTGTTAAAAACATTCAAAGTCCGCTGAAAAAATAAAAACAAGTCACAGCCATGATCTGCCATCACGATTTTGGCCAAAAAAAGAAAAAAATCAAAATATTCTGAAAAAATTTCAAGATATAGTAAAAGCCGTGCGTGTTGTTGTTCAAAAATAAATTTGAAAAAAGAATTACATATACATGGTAAAAAAATTGCAAGTGGTTTCATTCGTTTGTAATTATCAAAAGAGTTCGAGTGCTTGCATCCAGACTTTAAGGTGGTTTGGTGGTTTAAAGCATGGTTTGTAGTTGGGATGTCTCAAGTTCAATTCCTACCACCGGCAAATGAGCTTGGGAAACAATGGTGGGTCCCACCGTGGGTTCGGGCAGCGCGAATAGTTGGTCCGGCAGCTCGAAATAATGTTCGGGTAGAGAAAAAAATATTATTATTTTTTAATTTTTTTATAAAATTTTTTTGACCAAATTTAGATACATCAGGAATTGCGGACCCCACTGATTTCGCACGATTTCAGTGCGTTTATCGGTAAACACTGAATCCGCACGTCATACGTGCATTTTGAAGTGTCGTTATGGTACGGAAATGACATGCATTACTAGGATGTTGATGCAGTGTCTTTACAATGATTATGAAAAAAATGTTGTTTCCGCACGAAAGTCGTGGTTGACGGAATCCGTGCGTTAATCGTGTATTTATATTACATGGCTAATAAGACACGGATAACATGCGATTGCCTTTAATGCGGATTTAGTATCGTATACGTATCATATCAACACCTTTTATTATATCCGTGCGATTTCAGCATCTATCATAATGCAAATTATTGTCGTACGACATCTGTGTATTATTGTCATACGACATCCGTACAAAATCAGCTGAGAATTATATCAAGTTTTTAATTTGAGATTGAGTGACTTATATTTTTTCACGTCACTCGCGTTCAAGGGTGTTTTCGCACTACAATAGGATGTCATATTTATCAACATAAAAAGTTTGTAATGTTCTAAAACTATTGATTTATTGATGGAATATAATAAATAGAGAAAATACCAAGAAAAAAATTAAATTTTTATTTTGGAATCTTTTGGAATCTCTTCAAAATAGTTTATATTAATTTGGAATATTTTGGAATATTTTGGAATATTCCTAGAATCTTCTCAAAATATCCTTACAGTCTAATTTCCCAAAATATTTTTTATCTTCATTCATAGAATTTAGAAGCAATTAACATTAAAAATTCAATGAAATTACATTTTATATTTTTAGAATTCAAAACTTGGTATTATTGGTTATAATTGTACTTTCAACATAGGAGCAAAAATAAAAGGATGTATAGAAAAGAACAACATTACTTTTCCAAAATAGTAGAATTTGTAACACGAGACAATGTAGAGGTGTTGTTTTTTTGAAAGTTCCCCTAGGTGGGTTTAACTAGGATTGGCATGATTGAAATTGGATTCGAAAGCATACTTGATTTCCTATTAGAAAACAATTATAATTTAAACAGATTTTTAATATTTTAGTCACGAGCAGCTCGTAAAAGGGGGCATCGACCAAAACATGATCTCTCGAAGCATTGCGAGTTAAATTGAGTTTAAAATCAGACTATCTTTGAACTCAATTTGAGCAACTTTTTAAAAATTAAAATTGCAAAAGTTTTTAATTGCTTGCTACAATATATCGACCATTGAATTTTTTTTCATCAATCCCAAAGTTATGCACGTTACACTTTAGTTTTTTACTTTCATTCTATAGACCTCTCTTTCATTACTTCATTTCAAGGTGAATATTCAAGGATTTACTTTTTATTTTATTTTTTTATTAGACCTACAACTCATTTCCCTAAAATACGATCAAAATTTTTAAATTAAAACAAAAAGGCATATTTGTTGAAATGTCATAAAGAGGTAAAATAGTTGCAAAAACTTACAAAAACTTACAATGAACATAATGATTTTTGGTTGATCCAAACATAAAATAAAATAATAAATGGGAGAAAATGTTTCTCCAACATAAAATAAGAAAAAACTACAAAGAAATGTTTTTAACATTGCTAAAAATATGGAAATTGAAAAAAAAAAAAAAAAAAAGCTCTCAAACATCATGATTTCATCAAAAAAATTTGGTATAAAATGATTTAAAACATCTAAAATCCACTGAATGAAAAAAAAAAAAAAAAAAAAAAAAAAAAAAAAAAACAACTTACAACCTTTGAGATTTTGGCAAAAAAAAATTCAAAAAAAATTGAAGTTTTTTCTAGATATAGAAAAATGCTTGCATGATCTCGTACAAAAAAAAATTTGGAAAAAAGGTTGTTTTACATCGCAAAAAAACATCCAAAGTTTGTTTTATAAGAAAAAACAGCTTACAACCAGCACGATTTTGGCCAAAAAAAAAAATTCATAATATTCTGAAAAAATCCTAGATATAGAAAGAATCCTGCATGATCTAGTGCAAAAATTGTTTTTGGAAAATATGTTTTTTTTACACCGCTAAAAACATTCGAAGTCTGCTGAAATAGAAAAACAGCTCACAGCCATCACTATTTTGGTAAAAAAAAACAAATTCAAAAGCTTCTGAAAAAATTTCTAGATATAGAAAAAGGCCTGTGTGATGTAGTGCAAAAAGAAAATTTAAAAAAAAAATTAAATATACATGGCAAAAAAACTTGCCAATGGTTACAATCCTTTATAATTATCAAAAAAATTCAGTTGTTTGCATCAAGAGTTCTAGGTGGTTTAGTAGTGTAGAGTATGGTTCGTAGATGGGAGGTCTAGAGTTCGATTTTGGCCACCGGCGATAGAGCCTTGGGTAAGTCGTGGTGGGCCCCACTGTTGTCTGGGCAGCCCGAGTAGTTGGACCGGGCAGCCCGAAATATAATTCGGGCAGAGCAAAAAAATAAATTATATTTTATTTTTTTTAATAATTTTTTTTTAACCAAATCTGTATATAGAAAGAAAAAAATTCTAGGTATAGAAAAGATGATGTCGCACGAAAAACACACTGAATCAGTGTGGGTTTAAAGACGATTAAGACACGACATTTGACAACTGTACATAGTGAAGAATTCGCACGTTTTCAATAGATGTATCAATCGTGTCGAATCAATACTATATCCGCTTGTACGATCATGATGTCATATCAGTGCAGTTGCGATGAATGACGCAACGATGCGGAATCAGTGCGAAAAATACACGCACCCTTGAAATATCGGAAATCGCACTGAAATCGTGCGAAATCAGTGGGGTCCAAAATTCTTGATGTTCTCGCTGGAACACAAGCAGGAAAATCGCTGAGAATGTTGCGGTTCTGACGCCTTATTTTGGGTCAGATTTGTGAGGCAAGAACATCGGTACTATATGCTTCAACAAGGTATACGGTGTCATGGAACGCCGGTTTTGCTTCGTTGACTCTCGTAAGGGTATATGAAATCACATGTTTCTTTCTTGTCAGTTTTGGAAAGCGAATGCAATTGATGGTGCTCAATTTGGTGCTGTAACGTGATTTTGGCTAGCCGAGAAAGTGTACGAGGTCCTCGGTGTGGCCTTCCTCGGAGTTGTAGAGTACGGTGTTTCCCGCTGCTGTAGTACAATGGTGTCGGAAATCCGGGACGTGGATCATCTTGGTTTAGTCTACAAAGGCGTAATACTTGGGCGCGTACATCAGTCGCTTGCTCGATGATGTTGGATGCATCTATCTACGGAGTGATGTACATGCTCCGTCGTCCCAACGCTTTCTTTCCATGTCGGCCTTCTTTTAGACATATTTACTTCAGAGACGCTCTGTCTTTACAAGGTGGAGTTTCCACGACCACAATGCAGATGGACACGGATGGATGGGAACTCGCTCCCATTAGTCCCCCGCGTTCCTCTGTCGCACGAAACGGATGAAAACCGACGATCGAAGTGCCACGTGTGCTAGGGCGTAGTGCCGCGGTGGACATTTTATTGTCCCGTGAACAAGAAACGGTTAGGCGAGTTGCTAAGTGACTGTGATAGAGGTATTCCCACACTGGGCATGAATCAACCATGGATGGTCTCAAGAGGATCATATTATCATAATGTTGTTCGGACTATGGCATGTCCAAGCAAAAAAAACCCAAGAAGTACAACTTGAAGTGCCACAAAAAAAAGAAAAATCCGAATTTCAAAAAAGGGGTTACAAATTTTTTTGTGACGAAACGTCATATTTCATGAACCAAAACTTGGTGGAGACTAGCTTCAACAACCAAGAAGGAGTGGGACCACTATCCAACTACGAAGGATCAGAGCAAAAACTGCTCGACAGCTCCCAAAACTCCTAAAAAAAATGAAATCCGGTAGGGCCTTTGACTACATGATTAGATCATCAACTTAACAGGGCCCTGCCATTGTAGTCACCAAGATATTCTACCGACGAAGAATACACCTACAATGGACATGAGCTAACCATATTGGTTACATCCGGATGTGGCGTCTTTACTCTTCTAACAACATACATAAGAGCAATGGGTAGACTTCACAATGGGCATGAGAACTTACCGCCACGCCGCAATCTGGCTTGCAAAATCCCGTAGTCGGCACCATCAGGAATTTCGGACCCCAATGATTTCGCACGATTTCAGTGCGATTTCCGATATTTCATGGGTGCGTGTATTTTTGCACTGATTTCGCATCGTTGCGTCATTCATCGCAACTGCACTGATATGACATCATGATCGTACAAGCGGATATAGTACTGATTCGACACGATTTATACATCTATTGAAAACGTGCGAATTCTTCACTCTGTACAATTGTCAAATGTCGTGTCTTAATCGTGTTTAAAGCTGTTAATCGTAAATTAGGAGCTACCGGTAGGTCTACCGGTCTGAGTTTTCACCCCGTTACTTTTCCAAGTTACCCCAGCAGGTAGATCTAGGAAATGCTTTTTTACCGATTTGACCTAACTGTCAGATCTGGTTGTACTGATATAAAAGCAATAGAGCCAAACCCATTGGCACGACTCATTTTCCAAGATACCTATCTGTCTTGTCAAAATTCCTTCCTCCTTTACGTCTACCGATCAGTTGTTTGTTTATGTTCTTTACTACCTGGTTTGTCCATAGATTTCCTAACCTGTGATTTCCAAGTTACTCTTAGTGTTGTTATTCTGAATTGTACTTCACTTCTTTCTCTCTGTAGCTGATATACCTTCCGGTAGTGATTACCGAGTAGTTCATCACAAGGGAGATCTACCAAAAGCCACATTGATTCAATGTGTTCTTCGTGCGACATCATCTTTTTTATATATGGATTTTTTTCTTTCTATATCTAAATTTGGTCAAAATAACTTTACTGAAAAATAAAAATAAAAATAAAAATAAAATAAAAAATATTCTTCTCTATACCAGAACATTATTTCAGGCTACCCAAACATTATTTCAAGTTGCCCGAACCAACTATCCACACTGCCCGAACCCGCGGTGGGGCCCACCACTGTTTCCCAAGCTCTACCGCCAGTGGCCGGAATCGAACTCGAGACCTCCGAATTACAAACCAAACTCTAAACCACTAAACCACCTAGAAGTCTTGATGCAAGCAACTAAATTTCTTTGATAATTATAAACGAATGTAACCATTGGCAATTTTTTGCCATGAAAATTTAATTCTTTTTTCCAATTCTTTTTTTCACTACAACTCAAAGGCATTTTTCTATATCTTGAATTTTTTTCAGAATATTTTGATTTTTTTCTTTTTTTGGCCAAAATCGTGATGGCAGATCATGGCTGTGACTTGTTTTTTTTTTTCAGCGGACTTTGAATGTTTTTAACAATGTGAAAAAAACTTCTTTTCCAAATTTTTTTTGGCACTAGATTATGCAGGACTTTTTCTATATCTAGGATTTCTTTTCAGAATACTATGAATTTATTTATTTTTTGCCAAAATCGTGGTGGCTGTGAGCTAGTTTTTTTTATGAAGACTTTGGATGCTTTTTTGAGATGTAAAAACAAATTCCCATTTTTTTTCTCAGTAGATCATGCAAGCATTCTTCTATATCTAAAAAAAAAATTCAAGTGTTTTTGAATTGTGTTTTTGTTTTGCCAAAATCTTAAAGGTTGTTAGCTGTTTTTTAATTTTCAGTAGACTTTAGATGTTTTTAGCAATGTAAAAAACTCTTTCTATTCCAAATCTTTTTTGCACTCGATTATAAAAGTTTCTTTTATACCTAGAAAAAAACTCAATGGTTTGAATGTTGTAGCAAGCAATTAAAAGCTCTTGCAATTTTATTTTTTGAAAAGTTGCTCAAATTGAGTTCAAAGAAAGTCTGATTTTAAACTCAATTTAACTTGCAATGCTTCGAGAGATCATGTTTTGGTCGATGCCCCCTTATGAGCTCCCCGAGACTAAAAAAATAAAAAATAAAATAAAATAATAATTATTTTCTAATAGGAAATCAAGTATGCTTTCAAACCCAATTTGAATCGTGCCAATCCAAGTTAAACTCCGCCTAGGGAAACTTTCAAAGAAAACAACACCTCTACATTGTCTCGTGTTACAAATTTTACTATTTTGAAAAAGTAATGTTGTCCTTTTCTGTACAATTTTTTTTCTCCTATGATGAAAAATACAATGATAACCAATAATACCAAATTTGAATTCTAAAAATATAAAATGTAATTTCATTGAAATTTTAATGTTCATTGCTTCTAAATTCTATAAATGAAGATCTAAAAATGTTTTGGGAAATTAGACCGTAAGGATAATTTTAAAAAGATTCTTGGAATATTCCAAAATATTCTAAAATAACATGAAATATTTTGAGAGATTCCAAAAGATTCCAAAAGAGAATATTAAAATATTTTTGGTATTTTCTTCTATTTATTACATTTCATCAATAAATCAATAGTTTTAAAACACTATAAACTTTTTTTGTCGAGAAGTATGACATGCTAGTGTAGTGCAAAAACACATCTTTGAACGCTAGTGACGTCAAAAAATATAAGTCACTCATTCTCAAATTGAAAATTTGTACAATAACTACACGGATGTCGTACGACAATAATTTGCATTATAATAGATACTGAAATCTCACGAATATAATAAAAGGCGTTAATATGATACGTATACGATACTAAATCCGCATTAACTAAAACCGCATGTTATCCGTGTCTTATTAGCCATGTAATGTAAATACACGATTAACGCACGGATTCTGTCAAGCACGACTTTCGTGCGGAAACAACATTTTTTTCATAATCATTTTAAAGACACTGCATCAACATCCTAGTAATGCATGTCATTTCCGTACCATAACGACACTTCTAAATGCACGTATGACGTGCGGAATTAGTGTTCAACGATAAACGCACTGAAATCGTGCGAAATTAGTTAGGTCCGAAATTCCTGATGCTCTTCAGGAATGCATGTTTGTACAAGAAACATGAATTTGGCAAAGCTGTGTCAAGTTCTCGGAAAAACAGTATGTGCCACCACTTCTTGGTTGCAAGTCCTGTAGAGTAAGATTGTCGGAGCTGATCTTGAATATCCACCCCTATCATGTGTTTGGACTACATGATCTGTTGGGGAGTATATGGTAGAGCTATATCAATTGATGCACCACTTTCCTTGCCACTGTGTAGTTCTGAGTATAAGGGTCAGTTATTGTGCAAAATCTAGCGACGGGTCAGTTCCGAGTATAAGGGTCAGTTATGGTGCGAAATCAGTGGGATCCGAAATTCCTGCTGCATTTACTGCTTGAAGCCACAAAACGGATTGTTATATTGAACCATTGACTCATCAATGCACACGAAGGCAGCTGGGTAGAGATTGGCTCTAGAGTTTGTGGATAGGGTCTCAAGAAACTAGTGCGTCTTTCTTGTAGGATCGAAACGCGGGTCATTCTTATCATGGACGTATGAGGCATTAGAAGTGAGGTGCAGGCACCGAAGGCAATGCTTAAAGCGGTCACGTGACATCATGTCCTCCACCTCTTCACAATGTAATGACGACTTCCTCTTCCTCCAGAAGTCGCGTATTTCTGGCTGGTCCCTAACTCCCATTAGACAACTAATACCGATGAAGTTCTTCATGTCTTCACGCGTCATGTGCTTCCCGCCTCGAGGACCGCATTTCTGCAGACCTGTTCTGGGATTCACCCACCTAGCATATCTATTGCTCTCTACCACAAGCCGCATGCTAATCGCGTCATCCCAAAGAAGACTTTAGAATTGAAGTACTCCAACATCATCATCCATGATGGCGGTAGGACCCGGTACAGGACCGGAGAATTCTGCCCGTGGGAGCTGTTTCCACGTCTTACTATGCCAATTCTTCTCTCTATACTTCGAATCAAAAGATTTGTTTTGGTTGATTGGCCCAAACCTTTCCACCCCTAGAGCCGCCAAATCGTCCAATGCGTCTTTTGCACTTCCGCCCAAGGATGTATCAGAGTCATCTAATTCATCTGAACTCGACTCCCTATCATGAATGGACCATTCCGAATCTGAATCCAGGTCCTCTTGTCTTATGGGTTCCATGATTGTTGTCAGACCCCGTCCGACCTCGTCCGCGGCATAGACTTGTACCAGTCTCTCGCCCACAGCCCCTATCCCTTCCACGAGCACAGCCATGACCTCTCTCGATGGTTTCCTCGAGCTCAGGCTGATGCCCTTGCTCTTGGAGTCTCCACGGTGGTAAATCTTTAGCCGGCACAATAGGTCGGACTTCGTTACAGTAATCTGCAGGAATACTCTAGACTCCAAGATATTCTCCAAAATCCACTAAATATTCTATTACTCTGCCATCTGGGTTCTTCACAACTTCTAGCACTGACCCCACAGCATACGGACAAGGATTTGGTATACATTCACCTCCCCAACACATGTCAATCAGTTTGACCCTAACTTTACTATATACACATGTAGAGATCCCACCTAATATGGTGACCGGTGGGTCATTAGCTGCAGTGCTTGCTTCGTGATCCACCTCTTGATTGCTGTGGTGTTGATGCCCTTGTTCGTTGGTGGATGACTCTGGCTCGCCTACAAACCCGTTCGGTATGGTTGTGGTCATCCTCCCTTGCGGATTTGGCCTGGCAAATCCTTCAGACCCGAGCATCATATGATCCACACCAAGTCCACCTATCCGGGGTTCGTGGTTCGCGCTTGATACTGGTGATCGCCATAAACCATTGAAGTAACAGAGCGGATCAATAGCTGCAGCAGATGCACTTGTACCAGGCATAGCCATGCTTGCGGCACATGAGTGATTCGCCGACTGCAAATTTGGTGCTATCACGAATCCGCTTCCTTCCGCTTGTATACTACTGCTTGACTCTCCCTCCTTTGCCTTTCCACCTCTAGACAAGTCTGCAACAAATCGGACCCGGGGCGCTAGGACGTCTATTCCACACCGGCTTCGAGGCCTTGAAATTTGATTATGAACTGGCTCAAAATACCCCACGTGCCCGTCGCTAGATTCGGCAGTAGTAGACTGTGTGTAAAACTTCTCCCAAATCCCAGTCCTCGGGGATTCCACAAGTGGCCCCACATCATGAATGGACACATCTGGAATTGGATCCATAACATCTTCATTCAATTCCGCTACAGCAGAAAGGCCTGCCATGTCGGGCGGCCTCTCTCGGGCACATCTCCTCTTTGGAACTGAATTCAGAGGCGGTGTCAGGCTTCCATCTCGCCATGCCCAAATCAACTCAACTGCACGTGACAAAGCAGCCCTTGAACTCCGCGGTCTCATGACAATGCTTCCGCCATGTCGCCCTCTACCCCCTCCACGTCCGCCACGCCTGCCACCTCTACGCCCACCAATTGTGCAATTCGACTCCAATTCCGAATCCTCCTCTTTCCCTTCAATGGCGACATCCACTAGGATGATTCCAGGATCATCACTAGGCAATTCACCTCTATCCACGTCCAATTCCTCATGTCCAGATCTTCCATGGTCTCTTGTCTAGTAATCCCCTTGATTGCCATCGCCATTAGATGTTGGAGAAGACTGAGTTTCGGAGAACATCATCGAGCCACTCTGGAAATCTGTTTGACGTGCCACTAGGTCTGCGCACGGTCCACCCAAGAATCGCCGCAAGATAGCGACGGAAAATGTAACGAAGATGAGAACCTGGAGGATTACCCTTACAATTGAGGACAATCCCCTAGAACGGCGGTTCCATTGTATGTAGGTATCTTTTGTCAAGAAGCCCTTCGATGCAATCGAGGTACCTCACCGAAAACTCGCACTGTCCAACAACCCAAAGACGCAACTGTGCTCCAATCTCCGCAAGATGATCCAGCACCTCGGGCGGATCAGGCCATACATTTGTATTGAATGGAGCCGGTCCTCGTGCTGCTCTAATCGGTGCTCTACCCCCTGCCTTTGTGCTCGGCCGCCATGTCGTCTTGCGCCATCATCTACCACTCCTCCTGCTTGTACTCCATCCGGCATAATTTTATAATCCCACTCCTTCCACTGATCACAAAATCTTAAGCAAATCGGGCAAAAAATAGCTCTGGATAGAGGTAATCTAGGGGCTCCACAACACAACATGATTCCAAATCCAATCCCGCCAGCGTTCATAGCCGCTTCAGTGATACGAAATTCATCCATCGCCTAGGCCGCGGTCATAATCTGCCGGACAAACCCTATGCCCCACTCACTAATCTATGCGTTATGTCACTCTCGAAGCAACATTGTATTCGTTGTGGGCGTACCCAGTCCTCGGCTGAGTGCTCTCTCTCACATGGGATGCCCCTAAACTCTCGTCCTCTTCGCGGTTCTTTCCATTGGCGCCAAAATGAGGATGACAGTACAACACGCTGGACCGATGAATGCCCTCCATGTCGGACGACAAAAGTGTAAAATGGATGAAAATCGCCGCCGTGGCGTGTCCACGGGGGCTAGTAGTTATATTAGCACCGAGCGTTCCCGTAAGGCCCCATAAAATAACGTCACGAGTCTGCTCCTTCCACGTGCTTGTATCCCATGACGTCCTCTTTCCGCGTTCCCTGCTCTTTTATATTCCCGCTGACGAAATCCCCACACTCAGATTGACCCACATGATGCATCTTACATTCATATGCTTCGCTCAAAGGCTTGCCAAGCGCAAAATTTTCGTGCCCTCACATGCTCTGAAGAACTCTTCATAAGGGCGGACATGCTTTTTCTTTTATTTCAAAAATTCAGTTTAAATCAACCAAAAATGGCTCCTCTGGCCCTAAAAGATTAAAGCGATTTATTTGATAAAGTGTGTGTGAGTGTGGAGTTCGTAAGTCCCAGTGATTGGGCATTTGAAAGTGTGTGTGATTTCATATGAGAGGAAACTTTTGGTGATCAAAGCTTAAAGCAAAGTGTGTGTGTATTATTTTTGTGCTTAAGCTATTCAATGTTTATTTGCTTAAAACAATTGTAGTAAGCTTTGAGGCAACAATTGTTGATGTATGTGCTTTAAACAATTATTTAAGTTTTTAGTAATTGCGTGTATGCAGTCATTGGTTGAACCTGTGAGACGAATTGATTAAGCTCTGAAGCAATTAGTGATGCTATAACTGCTTAAAGCAATTGTTGATTGTGATCAGAGTGTAAGCCTTTGAGTAATAGTTGATGAGAGCAATGAGAGAGTAGAATAAAGATTGCAGATATTTACAAGTACCAGAGTTGTGATAAATTAAGAATGTGAGATCACTGGTGAGTTTGCCCTTTGTAGAGTGCGAAATTTTCTAGCTCCGCACAAGGGAGATTCACCTTGCCGTTAGCGTGCAATTTCGAGAGCCTTGCGGTGCCGATGATCTTAGTAGGTTGTAGGTCCCGCCGACCTTTACTTTGACTCTTTTGTCTTAATTTAACCGAACTGATTGATGGCCCATTCACACCAAGAGGGTCCAACACTTGCGTTGTGTTCCTGGGATGCTACAAAGTAAAATTTGAAAATAATACAAAATTTCTTGTAGCTACGAAAAGCTTACTTGACGAACATAGATTCTCGACCGCACTCGCTTTTGGTGACTGGTGTGAATGGGCCATGAAACGCACCCACTCACTCCGCCCGTCCGTCCGTCCGTCCGTCCGGATTTGGCTTGTGACGGAGCTGGCGTGACGCCCCGAGTCCCAGACGGACGGACGGACGGTCGTGGTCCATCAGGCAGCCGGCGGGGGCATTAGCACTTACTTCAGTTGGCGTGGCGTGTGCCTCTCTCTATGAGTGATCTCCCCTGGTGCCATCCATCACTTCACGTCCACCGCCGACATGAACGAAACGAATCCAAGTTTTCGCGGAACTGAAGCTCCTTCGTTTCACAACTGAACTGATGAATCTTCTCAGAATCTCACTTCTTCTTGCCCAACGCCCCAACTGAAGCTCTCTCTCACTTTTCCCCCCCCGCCTACTACTTTACCTTCACCCTTTTAGCTTTCCCTTATTTCCTCCAGACAGATTTTAGGTTCTGCTACCACAGTTTGCTTGCTCGCTCGCTCGCGGGAGGAGTGCGTGGGTTTTTCAGGTCGGAGCTCGTCAGTTCTGTGAGGGTTCCGCGAAAGCGAGCGATTTTGAAACCCCTCCTTAGTTTGCTCAAGGTTTTTGAGAGCTTCAGCAGGGATTAGGGTTCAGGTACGGTGTGCCGACTGGAAGGATTGGTAGGTGGTAACGCTGTACTGTACAGTAGAAGTTGGTAGAGTCAGAGTGTTGGGTCTAGAAACGGAAATTATGGCAGTCTTGCACTGGCTACCACAAGCTGAAGCTGCTGAAGCTGCTGCTGCTGCTGCTGCTGTTTATGGTGCAGCTGCAGAACTCTCTCTGTGAAGTATAATTAGTGGTGCGGAAGTGGCACTTGAGAAGGGAGGAGTTGCGCACGAAGAAGAAGAAGAAGAAGAAGAAGAAGAAGATCAACGATGAGTAGAGACTGGAGTTCGCGCGCCTGTGTGCTGATTTTTCTGTTGCTGGCTTTGTCTTCAAGCGTTTTCGTAGCATCTGCAGTAAGTCCCATGCACGAAAAATACATTATGTAACAAATATTCGTTACCCCTTCGTTTCAATCTTAAAGAGAATTGCCCCTTGTGGTAGGACCAATTCTTTTATACTCTGCAGTTGTGCAGATAGATCATCCTCTTACATATGGCATGGAGTTTGTTAGGCAGGCAGGGAGGCAAAGTCGTATATACATATATTTTCGTTGAATCTCCAACTTATTGGCCCAAATACAACTAGTAGGTCTGTACTTGAAGGCTAATTTAAATTCTGTGTTGGCGATGCAGGGGAATTACAGGGTGACAGAAGAAAGGTGCATTTCCGTGTAGTGATTTTTACCAGAAGTTTCTTTTGAAGAAGCGTTGTTTTGCTAGTAGGATATGCATGCTACTCTGAGTACGATGACATGATAGGAGAGTTGTTATGTAATGTTGGGACTTTGGTGAAGTAATTGACGAGCTGCTTGGCATGTTAGGCAGCGGCGATTGCAGGAAGAGAAGGGCCGAGTTCATTGTTCTAGGTCACGGAGTAGGACAGTCCGAGCTATTGTTTCTGAGGTATGCCCATCTTCCTCTGGGTTCTTCTGCGGTTTGTGATTGAACTCAAAGTTACAGAGAAATTTCTGGGTTGTAGATTTTGTTGGCTTGTTAGCATATGAAGTAGCCCTGACTTGTCTAATTTTGAGTTATCTTCAGATGTTGGGTTCAAGACGACATCTAATGAGTTCTAAAAGTACACATGGATATATTCTCGAGAGATAGTACACTCTATGTATGTAATAAGAGATTCTCCTCGTTAAGATTGATCAACAAATTCTTGTGAAATTTCAATATTGCTCAGAGGTGGTATGTCTTATAGGGCTGGATATGAGTAGGCAGTTTGGTTGATTAATTGCAGAAATTGGTTGGCCTGGAACTTGCGACAGTACTTAATGCCATTTGTGGAGTCTCAAAAGTATACGCTACCTCAAAACTGTCGTCTTCACCCCGACAATGACGTTTTCCGTGAGCAAGAGGAGAATGTCGATGAACTGCGGCCGATGCAATGGCAGTGTCGATATTGCAAGAAAGTTTTCCGATCTCGAGATTTCTTGGATACGCATTTTGATAATCGCCACTCCGAGAAGCTTGAGACGGTGAAGTTCTCCACTCTTCATAATGGGTTTTCGCATTTTTGCGTGGATTTTCGAAACTTTTTTTAGAGTGGGGATTCTTGAAGCTTTCCAACGACCTAATTTGCGAAAGAAGCAAGTTTGTGGTTAGAGAGTTTTAGCGTTTCTTTGTTTTTTAATAAATTTGTTTTTATCCTTTAACGATTTTCACAGGATGAGCTTCGCATAAGGACGAGAACCCGAACGAGATTATGAGACTGACTATCTGGAATTTAAAATATTTTCTTAAAGCTGAAAAAGAATCTCTCGTAGAATAAATTTATATCTACAAGGAAAGTTTTGATTCATTCCATTTCTATTGGTGAGGTGAAAATTATGAGGAGTTTTTTTTTTTTCGGATAATTAATGAATTCTAAAGAAAATAATGTATGAGATTTGTTTTTGAACTTGATTTTAACGATTTTCAAATAAGAAGTTTATAGGTTTTTAGATGGCTTGGTACAGCATTCTCACCATTAGGATTGGTATGTTTCAATTTCATGTTAGATTTATTAGCAATATGGTTTTCTTTTCATCTTGTACCTTCTTCTCATCCTGTACCTTCTTCTATGGAATGATTTTTTAATGAATGAAAATGAACTTTTCTATTCTTTGATTTTTTTTCATAGATTCTCAAACAAAATTCTCCAACATAATATCAAATTCCTCAATTTGTAGGACTTACACATTTTTCTTTAAAAGTTTCAAAGTTGACACTTCACCTTTTGGAAGGATTGAAAATATGTCACACCACTCTGAACATTTTGGTCTTGGAGAAGTTAAAGAATTAGTAGAAAATTAGGTTTTTGAGAATTATTGAGAAGTAGACATGCAAGTTAGGTACAAGATGATCCTATGGTTTAAAAGTGACAAGAAAAGTTTCAAATTTATCCAATCCACCTTGTTTTCAACATGTGATGTGTGGGGGCCATTTTGCTCGAAAGAACTGTAAGGGTTAATAATGTGCTTCAGAGTCTTATATTTGTGAGCTTCGTATCTGATGCTTCTTGGGATGCTTTGTATAATTGTCAGGATCGTTGTATTGTTCAGTAACGTGACTGCTTGCTTCGACACTTGTGCGGACTATTTGTCTGGAATCCAGGTTGTTCTGACCTTGGAAATATTTCTTGGGAACATGGTTTGCATTGCAGAGCTCAAATAGGTGTTTAGCAGATGCTTGTGGAGCTTTGCATTGTGACTATTTTAACAGTTTATCATCAGAGTCGAAGACACAAGCTACAACATGCAAACCAGCTGTTGTCGAAAAGAATCGTCATTTCTGTGAGGTGGGTAGAGTCTCCTACAAGCTAGAGTTCTGCATATTGTACGTGTAATGGAGTTTACCTGACCTTCACATTTGAATTTGTATATGTGATGTGCTTGGTGAATGGAGTACCCTTATAAATGAATGAAGGAATGAGTAAAAAAAGTGATTGAAATGAAGTAAAACTGCTCATTAGAATTTTAAATAAGGCATATTGCATGTTAATACGGTAGAAAGTTTTTTGTAAGCGCAACTGTGGCTGAGGACTTGAGATGTTGAGACCTGCTCAAAGTGTGAAAATGAAAATCTCGATGAAAATGGAGTTGCATACTGAAAACGTGGCTGTATGAACAAGGTATCGGTAGATACCAAGGCCCTAGTAGTAATATTATTATTTTTTCCTCACAATTTTCTTTTCTCCAAACTCAAAAAAGATTATTCCAAAAAAATCAATAGTTTTGTAAATGAGACGGCTGAAACATGTAGAACACTGAAACTCGAAGTCCAAATATCCCAAACAAGAACTTAATATTGTAAAAAGGATTATATTAGCAGAAGTGTCGTTTTTTGAAAACGATGGATAGTCCCTGCCTAAAAGGCAGGGCCCAATACAGTAGTACTATATGTGGGTTGGTTTCGTCACAGAGGTGGATGCTTATGTTTACAAATATCTGGCTTGTTTTTAATGTATGTGGGACACAGGTCTTGGCAAACACTTGCTTTCCTGCTGAGCAAAGTCAAGTTGCTCAGAGATTAAACGGTATGAATCCTCTGATGCTTGTGCTTTCGATTGTGAAGACTCTTGTCAGTCGCTGTCCATGTGCTAGCATGGCAGCGAGTTATTGTGAAAGATCCCTGTTTTGCCGTTTTTCTCACATTGATTTTGCGATTGGGTAATCTAACTCAGATTTCTTCAAGCGGCAATTTTGTGATGCCCATACTTGTAAGAAGAAGCTGAAGATTTTCCCAAGGGGAAGCGGGGTATGTTATCTTAACACTCTTTTCCTATCACTTACTGTTTGAGGTGATTGCAGAGCCATATTTTCTCCTTGCAAAGAACCTCAGCATATTCACTGTTAACATATATATGATTGTTGCCCCTTTATGTCAAAATTATACTGATTTTATGATGCTGTGACCAAATTTAATACATGTGCCACATTCCTGAATTACTTTTCTTGAGTAATGCCTCCAGGGAAAGGTAAATGCAGTAGCTTGATTTCACGAAAGTGTTTGATTTGCTGTCTGTATGATGTTGTATATGATCATGCAAGGATGCTCAGTATTGCCACTTTTGTGTAAATTGGTGCAGATAAACAGGAACAAATCACTATTCTTTGCGTTATCATTGTTTATCCTTGTGGTACTAGCAATCTTTTATTTTGTGGTATATTTACATAAACGGTATGTGATATTTACGTCACCTGTTCATCTTGATTCAGGCGTGCTTAGCAAGATCATAAATGCCCTCCACTTTCTCATGGAACTGAAAATAACTAAATCCGACAAACGAATTTTGTAATTTTCCCGACCTTCTGTTAGGTGTGACTTTGGGTACTGTAATTAGGACCTTAGTAGTACGGAGTACTTTTTATTTAGTACAGAGATCAAAGTGCTGCACTTCAAATTTCAGATGGCTGGAGCTCTCTTCTCAACTGACCTTATCAGGAACCGAGCTGAATCCTACACTGATACATCTTTGGTACGTGATCAGGGAAAGTAGCCTGTTGACGAAGGGCTTGCGGCGAGCATCAAGCAGACCTGCCGCTAAAGTTCAGAAGGATTGATGAGGGGAAAAAGCTTATGATTGGACGAGGGGTGGTGACCAGCAGAAAGCAAGCGAAGCCTAAGGTACTTTTTGAGTGCAGAAGAGCAGCATCCGTTTCAGGTCTCGGCCAGTTTGGTTTATCATACAGTACAGTACAGTACATGGGATAGTCCCAGTTTCGTCTTTAGTTGGGATAGGATGAGCTGCAAATGAAGAATCAATCCAATGTTGTAAATCTGCACTCATCTGGCAAAGGCAACACTGCCTCTGCACGAGACATGCTAGCCATTATTTTAATCCAGCTTCTGTGGTGTGGATCTGTTTCTGTGGTGTGGATCTGTTTGTCTGTCTGCTGCGATGTAGGTGTCCGGACATGGCTTGGCTTGGCTTGGCTTGTACCTACCTATGGTAGCGGTGCTTCTAAATGACTTCAACCAAGGTTTTATCCTATTCAACGTGATTGAAATGTATGCCACCCCCCATGTAAGGTAGTGACTTTGATAAGCGTGACTGTCCTAAAAGCACTACTACGCTCAAAATAGGCTTGGCAAATGTCAATGTCTCCACAACACTGAATGCCGTATTTGGTGTCCGGGACACTATTTCTCAAATCCGGACACTATTTAACCCTTTAATGTCCCAATTCAACACTGTTTTCAAAGATGTGTTATAAATTGTTTGATGAAAACCCAAAAATGGAGTAGATGTACAAAGAAAACTTGTGAATGTCAATAGAGAAAACCGAAAAGAAGAGAGGTTGCAACAGGAGTCAAACATGAGTCTTGGCACTAAAAATATGATCCACTCACATACAGGGTTTTTTTTTTTGGCACCATGGTGCCAAACTCCACTGTCGTGGCATAGTCACAGTGGTCTAAATATGGAGGGACTACTCTCCATTGCATGCATGGAGCATTGCTACGGTGCAAAAAAAAACCCTGCTCACATATTCTAAGTGAATAGTAACTTGGTCTCCAATTAAATAGCAAATGAGGGTTGGGGGAACGTGTTTGCAATTGAAGGTCCCGCAGCCAAGACATTGTCAGGTGCTTGTTTTAGAGTATTTAGAAACTCAACTTAGTCTTAGTTTTGCACATATTCTCTGCTCAACACGAGTTTTGAGCTGAGTTTCCTCTTTGAGAGCTTCTTTTCGGTTAACTCTAATGTGAAGATCACATCTGTACGGTTGAATGCATCATGTTTTTTATTTAATTTTGCAAGGTTTTCTTTTGAAATTCAATTAAAAATCCCAAATTGACACAAAAAATTTTCAAAAAATTGTAATGAAATTGGAATAACATGCACTACGAGATGGTATGATTTCCATTATTTGATTCTACTTGTTTTGGAAAATCATGTTTCAGGTCTCACTTTTTGAACTAAGAATGAAACCTCACATAAACCGATTGTGTTATTTTTCTAAAAATCATAATAACTTATTTTGAAAATCCAAACCGTTCAAAGGATAGTCAACTTGTACAAGAACCAAGAGTAATATTGATGGATGAAAGCTGTCTAATCTGAATGAGATCCGAACAACTTCAATCTGTTCGTCGTTCAATATATCATCAGGAATTTTGGACTTCACTGATTTTGCACGATTTTAGTGCGATTTCCGATATTTCATGGGTGTGTGTATTTTTCGCACTGATTCCGCATCGTTGCGTCATTCATCGCAACTGCACTGATATGACATTATGATCGTACAAGCGGATATAGTACTGATTCGACACGATTGATACATCTATTGAAAACGTGCGAATTCTTCACTCTGTACAGTTGTCAAATGTCGTGTCTTAATCGTCTTTAAACCCACACTGATTCAGTGTGTTTTTCGTGCGACATCATCTTTTCTATATCTAAATTTTTTTCTTTCTATATAAATTTGGTCAAAATAATTTTATTAGAAAAATAAAAATAATTTTTTTTTTTTTTCTCTACCCGAACATTATTTTGAGCTGCCGAACCAACTACTCGCGCTACCCGAACCCACGGTAGGGCCCACCACGGTTTCCCAAGCTCTATTGCCGGTGGTAGGAATTGAACTCGAGACATCCTAACTACAAACTATGCTTTAAACCACCAAACCACCTTAAAGTATTGATGCAAGCACTCGAACTCTTTTGATAATTATAAACAAATGAAACCATTGGTAATTTTTTTGCCATGTGTATGTAATTCTTTTTTCCAATTTTCTTTTTCACTACAACACGCACGCCTTTTTCTATATCTTGAAATTTTTTCAGAATATTTTGATTTTTTTCTTTTTTTGGCCAAAATTGTGGTGGCAGATCATGGCTGTGAGCTGTTTTTTTTTTTTCATCGGACTTTGAATGTTTTTAACAATGTGAAAAAACTTCTTTTCCAAAAAATTTCTTTGCACTAGATTATGCAGGACTTTTTCTATATCTAGGATTTTTTTTCAGAATATTATGAATTTATTTATTTTTTGCCAAAATCGTGGTGGCTGTGAGCTATATTTTTTAAGCAGACTTTGGATGCTTTTTTGCGATGTAAAAAAAAAATTCCAATTTTTTTTCAGTAGATCATGCAAGCATTTTTCTATATCTAAAAAAAAATTCAAGTTTTTTTGAATTATGTTTTTATTTTGCCAAAATCTTAAAGGTTGTTAGCTGTTTTTTAATTTTCAGTAGACTTTAGATGTTTTTAGCAATGTAAAAAACTCTTTCTATTCCAAATCTTTTTTGCACTCGATTATAAAAGTTTCTTTTATACCTAGAAAAAAACTCAATGGTTTGAATGTTGTAGCAAGCAATTAAAAGCTCTTGCAATTTTATTTTTTGAAAAGTTGCTCAAATTGAGTTCAAAGAAAGTCTGATTTTAAACTCAATTTAACTTGCAATGCTTCGAGAGATCATGTTTTGGTCGATGCCCCCTTATGAGCTCCCCGAGACTAAAAAAATAAAAAATAAAATAAAATAATAATTATTTTCTAATAGGAAATCAAGTATGCTTTCAAACCCAATTTGAATCGTGCCAATCCAAGTTAAACTCCGCCTAGGGAAACTTTCAAAGAAAACAACACCTCTACATTGTCTCGTGTTACAAATTTTACTATTTTGAAAAAGTAATGTTGTCCTTTTCTGTACAATTTTTTTTCTCCTATGATGAAAAATACAATGATAACCAATAATACCAAATTTGAATTCTAAAAATATAAAATGTAATTTCATTGAAATTTTAATGTTCATTGCTTCTAAATTCTATAAATGAAGATCTAAAAATGTTTTGGGAAATTAGACCGTAAGGATAATTTTAAAAAGATTCTTGGAATATTCCAAAATATTCTAAAATAACATGAAATATTTTGAGAGATTCCAAAAGATTCCAAAAGAGAATATTAAAATATTTTTGGTATTTTCTTCTATTTATTACATTTCATCAATAAATCAATAGTTTTAAAACACTATAAACTTTTTTTGTCGAGAAGTATGACATGCTAGTGTAGTGCGAAAACACATCTTTGAACGCTAGTGACGTCAAAAAATATAAGTCACTCATTCTCAAATTGAAAATTTGTACGATAACTACACGGATGTCGTACGACAATAATTTGCATTATAATAGATACTGAAATTGCACGGATATAATAAAAGGCGTTAATATGATACGTATACGATACTAAATCCGCATTAACTAAAACCGCATGTTATCCGTGTCTTATTAGCCATGTAATTTAGATACACGATTAACGCACGGATTCCGTGAAGCACGACTTTCATGCGAAAACAACACTTTTTTCATAATCATTGAAAAGACACTACATCGACATCCTAGTAATGCATGTCACTTCTGTACCATAACGACACTTCTAAATGCACGTATGACGTGCGGAATTAGTGGTTATCGATAAACGCACTGAAATCGTGCGAAATCAGTGGGGTCCGAAATTCCTGATGTAAGTGTGCTTGCGTTCTTACAAGTGCTTCGAAATCAAGTTTCGGGGGTGGTCCTGCAGATCTGGTGTGAGGTCGGGCCATGGTGCGTATTTTTCTTTTATCTGTAGGTGAGCTTAGGTCGGCGGGATAGATCCGTTCCATACTGGCAAAAAGCGGTTCGGTAATGTACCGAGCTATGCTACTTTGTACAGCTTCTGGTAAGAGGGGAAATCTGAGTCTACAGATCCTTATCTTCCAGGTACTACCAAGCTACTTTTTCACTAATTTTTATGGCGCGGCCTGACACGATCTTTGTGGGACAGATTTTACCGGAAGCATCTCGTCACTTGTCTAATGCAATGGATGCGAGAGCAAAGATTCGAAGATTCGTAACACTAGATGGTCACCAAATGGTAGGGCCTCTTTCCCTACAACTGCTCGGTAACGAACTACCAAGCCTATAGAGACAACAAATCCTCAATAGAGACACACTGAATGAAGTCTTATAAGGGTCGGAAGACTAGAAGTACTACCCGATCTGACTTAGTAACTGTTAGATCTGTAAAAGAGATTTCTTAGATCTACTTTCTGGGGTAACTTGGAAAATTACCGAGGCAGTAAAAAACCAGGTCGGTAGACTATCGGAAGTTACTATTTTACCGTTAACAACCATTCACCATTTTAAAGATTAATACTTTTTCAAATTGCATCACAATCAAAACTTCAAAATAGAACTTCAAAATAAGAAAAATAATCTTATAATATTATATATTATTATTATGCTCTTATATAATATATATATTATTACTATATGATTACTACATTATTATATATAATGAACTTGTTGACTCTATTTTCATAGAATTAATTTTACAATCACTAGAATGAATCTAAGGCCTCCAATAGGCTGTTAGTGCAACTAACACCTTCATGTATAGAAATGAATATTAAAAAAAATGTTGGGAAAAAATTAATTAATTTAATGTTTAAAAAATAATAACAATAAAATAATTTAAAATAATTTAGAATATTTATTTTTAAATTAATTTTTTTAACCATTATTAAATTTATTTTATTTTAAAATATTACTTTAAAACAATAAAAATTAATAAATCTAGGATGGCATGGCTAGATTTTGGCCAAGTTGAATTTGCTTTTGATTTTTTTAAAATTATTTATTTTTTTGTGTCATTTTTAATTTTTTTAAATTAATTTTTTGCATGGCATCTTTCGCCAAATTTGCAGCCCTTTGGAGGCCTCAATACGTTTGTAATGATAGTTTTTCATATTGATACTAAATTGCTGCTTGATGATGCACTTTTCAACATTTATTGAACTGGTGATTTATGAAAACTTGTTGGATTTCTGTTGATTCGGTCATGATTTTTTTTTAGTGCCTAAACCAATAGAAACTGGGAGAGGTTTGTTGAACGCTTTACAAGAAACTGTTAAATATATCAAGTCGTGACCGCAAGTGCTCAGAACAACAAAGAATTGTTGAATTTATCTTGTTTTGGTCGCCCTTTTCTAGTAGTGACTGAGGTTACAAAGCAATTGAGCAAGAGCTTCCAATCCCAAATTTAAATTTTATAATTTAATATTTGAGGCCTCCGACTTCCCAAATTCATGTGGTCTGTGCTCTGATCATACAGTAGCTTCCAAATTAGTTTTAGTTTGCACTTTGACAGGCAGGACAACATTGTTCAGAGAATGGTCAATGTTTACAAATTATGCATGTGGTCAACCATCCAAATTGTGAGGTAATTAGGATAAATAATAAGTCAATGATGAAGAGTTTGAAGTTGGGGAAGAAGTCGGTCAAGAGTGTAGAGTACCGTATGGGTTGAAAAAGGTCAATGATATAGATTCCATGAGCCCGAATTCCAATCGGAATGATGCAGGTTTTGAGACATGGTCGGTTGCTGAGCTAAGTTCAAAATTCTCAGCCTTTTGCTAAGGTTTCAACTAAGGCTAAGGCATTTCAGAAACTATACAAAGAAGCTTAATCGTTAAAGGCCAATGTGTCCTAACTCAGATATTTGAATGTTTGGATAGGGTTCTAGCAATGTCAACATTTTATCTATATCTTGTGGAAAACATTATGGGAATTTGGTATATCGATACAAAAATGAGAATCCCTTTTTTTTTAGTTCCGACTTCGTAAGTGGAAGTTATGGAGATAAAGTTGTTTTTGTGGGAGAATGGGCAATGCGGGCAAAGCTTCAAATGAACATTAGAAATTATTTTTTGCATCTGTAACCACAAGATCGTGCTTTAGACTACCAAAATAATGCATGACAAAAGTCTCATGAATTCAAATTGTAAGTTTATAGTGTTTGAAGCAAAAAGATGAAATGACAATCTTTTTTGACATTTTGTGACGGTCTTTGGAGACATGGTAAAAATTGTTAAACTAGTCAAAAAAATCTTTCATTTTTTCTATATTGTTCCAATTGGTATTAGCTATGAAAAGCCAAAAAAACATTTAGAAGAACATGAATTTAGCAATTAGGCAATTCATGATTATTATTGTGTGATTTTGGAGGCATTCTTCTATAGAAATACAAGATTCGAAGAATTGATGGTAATTCTCCCTATAGTCATGAACTTTGTTATTTTCTTTTGTAAAAAACTAAGAAGTTGGAGGAGGCAGAAGTCTCTATTGCGGTCCTTCAAAAAGACTCCGAAGGGCAGTTACTTCCAGGTGTGCAATAGCTGGCCCAAAGGGCATGAACATCTCTCTTTATGCCTCTTGGCACAAAATTTGTTGTTTTCAATTTCTCCCTTTAGATGGTAAGTTTCATCTTTACAATCACCGCAGGCTTCTGGAATTTGTAATCTGCTTACTTTTCATGTTGACTAGATAAATATATACAATATGTTTTTTTTTAAATGATCCGTGAGTTCTTGGTTTCTGGAGGCTATGCTAGGTACAATGAAGTTAGTATACTTGAAAAAGTCAAAAAATCTATGTGAAATCTATTCAATTCAACGCTAGAATGTTAATTAATATAGTAGAACTTTACACAATATCCTCTATCACGAGTGCTTCAAACTTTACTCTCAACCTATATGTCCTTTTGAAACGGCATCGTAGTACCTTGTTTGTTGGAAGAATTTTTTTGTGCACTCACATGGTACTAGGATGAGCAATGAGGATTTATTGTTAGTAAAGTAAACTAGGTAGTAAACACAAGTTCTTTGGCAACAGGTTGCAATTGATTGCAATTTTGGTGGGGCTTCTTATTGTGAGCACCTAGTATTGTACACACAATTCTTCTAAAAGCTATGTTAGCTGTCTTTTCCAATCTCTAGGGCTTGAGGTTCTGGAGTACACCTCTAAATTTATGGACTACATTTTCTCTATGAATACGTATGGATGAATGGCGATAGCAAACTCGATGGAGAAAAATTTCCTAGAGGACGATATTACAAGAAAGAGCTTTACAAGGGTACATTTGGAAATGTTTCTAATGTGGGTCCATGCTCATGGCCTTTATGCATGATTAATGGCACGGAGAAAGAAGTATTGAGGAGAGAACTTCTAGCTCTGTGTGTTTACTGGTTGGCTGGCAATGAAGGATTCTATTATTTGTTGTAGACTAATTTGTTTCTCTATTACTTCTCTGTGACTTAAGTGTTTTAGATTTGTCTAATTTTAAGTAGCTCAGTCTTGACTGATTCTAGACCTCAAAATCTAGTCAAGTTTTAAAAATGAGAACTGTTTTTTTGCTGGGGCTTCTAGAATTGATAGATTTTCTTTCAATCTTCTTATTTGTCTTTACTAGAATTTTGGATTCATTATCCCTTTACACTTTATTGTAACTGGTGCTTTCCAATGTTATGTCTCACAGAGTGAAGAATGATCTACATTCAATATTAATTGAAGTTGGAATCCAAAACTCATCTTTGGGAGTGGTACTAGCCACTGCACATTTTACACCCCAGTAACCCCTAAACTTTCTCACCCTTTTTGGATTTGGCAATTTTCCAAAAATGCATTATAAAATACAACTAAGAGGGATATTTTCAAGTTGATGAATGAATAAAAGTTGTACATTATGAATTTTAGATTCTATCCATACGGTTAGATTTGCGATTGCTATCACCAATATTTGTGCATAAAATTTCAAACTTAAAATTTAAGACTCTTTTGTAATACGATTACGAATAAGATATTGACAATCTAATAATGAACTTTGATGTGATGGGTTGAAATGTAATACTTTAAGTGTAGTGATTTTTGGAGATTTTTTGGTTGCTTAATTTTAGTAGTTGACTTTTTCAAGAGCACTTTTAGACTAAAATCTTTGAAATTTTGGGTGGAACATTACAACATGCACAAAGCTAACTTCCCATAAAAGTTTCAGTAAAAAATCCACACTGCAAAACGTGCATGATGGATGAGAAAATGGACTTCAAATTCGTACATCATGCAAAATATGCATGGTTGGACGGTTAGGGGTTAACAGCAGTACTAGCTACCATCTCTACATTGCTCATGAACATCATAGGGAGTGGATTAGCCGTGCTATGGAGAAACATGAGGTGTAATAATCAAGCCTCTCCACCAGTTGAAGATCATGATCAGGACAACTTGGAAATTACAAGGTTCAGACCCAACTTCACTATTTTCTTTAGAACCAGGAATTAAAGGAGGTTTAGGGGTAAACAAACATACATAGGATTTGGTACGAGCTTTAGAATCTGCACACAATTCTATTGTAGCAAAAGATGTTATAATTGCAGATATTGCGCACTTGAAATAAGGTCAGTTTGATGCTCGAGGACTCCTGAAATCAAAGAATTATAGCAGTTATTTGTAGACATCTCTTTTGTGTAACCAATATGCATCTTTGAAGCTATATTTGGAATCAAATGATTATAATCAACGGATTTGGTTATTTGTTTGTTCATAGTGATTTTCTGGGAGAATATACTATATTTCATGTTTGATCTAAAACCAAACATCGTAATAGGTGCTTATTTTGAAATTAGATTTATAAATCTATATTTTTTTCAACTAAAAATGCAATACGAAAACCATTTCTCTGCAAATGACTTTCCCAATACATGTAGAACGTGCTGCAAACATACGACAATTGTTATGTTCTACATATACAATACGAGCACGAAATGGATATTAAAAACACACAACAATTGCATGAGCGTTTTTTATATAACAAACATGTTGTATTCAATTTGAAATTATGGTATCAAAAACATGTGTATTTATGTCTTTTGGTAAATATGATGTTATCATACGTTGAACGTAATCACCCCTATTCATCTCATTAACATACGAAGAACATTGCAAAAACGTGCCTTCCCAAGTTTGTGAAGTATTAATGTATTTAACCTTCCTTCTCCTTCCCCTCTCCCCTATATATGAGTAGATTCTCCATCTCCTTTCCTCTGTATATATAAGGAGAGGGGAGGGAGAGGAAGAGTGCATAGGGTGTGAGGCCGTGATCCCACAGCCGAAAAAAGCAAAAAAAAAAACCCTAAATGGTCGAACTTTAAATAGGCTATACCGACCTTGAATTTTTTTACATTGAAATTAGGATTCAACGCTACAAATGGCAAGCTTAATCCTCATAAAGAAGAAGGAAAGAAAATAAAAGAAAAGAAAAACCTTGGCGCAAGTGTGGGATCCGCGGCTGCACAAGAAGAGCCGAAAATGGAAAGAAAATAACAAAGAAAAAATAGAAGAAAAAAAAAGAAGACAAGACGAAAGACAAGAAGAAGACAAGAAAGAAAACAAGACAAAAGAAAAAAGAAAAGAAAAGATAAAAGAAAAGATAAAGATAAGGATTGTTTGTTTACAATGTAAGTGATTGTAGAAAGACAAAAATCGTTGTTTTTCAAAGAAATTTTTAGAAAACTTTGCTCATGAAAATGAGCGCACTTGGCCAAGTGCATAAATAGCAAATTGCTTGTTTAGTTTAATAAAAAAAAATTTGTAAATGAAATATGCATAATCTCTAGAAACAAAATCTGCATGATCTAACATAATTTCACTCTTGTGATCATCAATTCACTAGTTCTACAAGCCCAAAAGTACCCTAATCTACCAACAATCCATCCAATCTTGAAAACAAAAGCTCCAACACTCAAGACATCCAAGAAAAATAAATTAAAAAATGACATGAAATAAAGCGCTATACCTGAGATCTATAGGCAATTCGTTCCATCAACACTCTAAGTTAATCGGCTAGAACGGCTCTCCACGTGCACCAGATCTAACAAAACCACACACAAGAAGAAATGACCATGAGTCGTCATGAAAACTGGTTTTGACGACGTTAAATTGTTTCACGGAGTGCAAGAGGAAGAGAGAGCTTTTTGCGATTACCTTCATCTCCTTGTGAAAATGCACATGATTATTAGCTTCATGGCCAAACCTCAATAATGCATTGTCAGTGCAAGTTATAATTAGAAAAGGTGCATTGCTTTGAAGTTAGAAAATGCTATCAAAACCTCAAAAAGAGTAAGTAGTGGTTCACGTCAACTAAAGAGCCAATAAATTTTTTAAAATACATTCCGATTTCGGGGGATCCAACTTTCACCCTTTCGCTGTTCAACTTTCACACAATTGAAGAGGCCAACTGATGGCGATGGCGATAGATATGGCGAAGAAGCGATGGCGATAGTGAAGAAGCAAGGCGATCGCGTCATAGCATTGGAAGACCGGATTGCATTGGATTGGAAGACCGGATTGCATTGGATTGGAAGACCGAATTGCATTGGATTGAAAGACCATCGCATTGGAAGACTAGACTCTAGTAACCAATACCCTTGATACTCTCCAATACCTCAACCAATTTATGTGTAGTGTGAACAAGGTTGTAGATAGGAAATTGGACGTTCCAGTTTGTGGAGAGAAACCAAGGTCGATGCCATAGTTGTCTAAAAGACAATACTAATAAAAGATACACTCAGTTGCTAAAAGTCACTACAATGTTGTTGAAAAGCAATTTTTCCCCAAAAATAATTATTCGGCACAACATGCCAACTATGACGGCCCGATACAATACACTAAATGGCGTATTTAGTGTCCGGGACACTATTTCTCAAATCCGGACACTACTAAATTTTATGGAAGGAGATATAGTGTCCTCGTAAGAAAAAAATGAATGTTGTGTTCCAATGACATATGGCAACTTTATAATAAATATGGCATATCACCTCATGTCACTCTCATTACTTTGAAAGAACATGGCACTCTCAAGGAAAGTAGGAATGACAAGTGGCAAACTCCTATGTAGTGTCAAGAGACACTACTTCTCTTCACCTTTGAACAAATAGTGGTAAAAGACATCAATTATCTTTAGACACTAAAGCCGTTTAGTGTAGTGCAATGCGTCAACACAGAGTCCATATAGCCCAACACAACTCAAGTGAAGTTTTCTTCAACTAAGGCCATTGCAATCGTCGAGGTTTTCCAGTTCGTAGAGCCACCTGTTTAATGCATCGTAGCTGCAAAGTAGAGGATCATGGCTCATCGTCTAGAATTATATCAGAAAAGTGCATACAATACAAGAAGGCTTACCCAAGGCACTAAAACTAAGTTGACTGGCTGCTATGGTGGAGTCACGATGGTATCGTGAAGAACATCTTGAAATTGGTGTTTACAATCGGTGATCAAGATGCATTACAAGAGAGGAAAAGTAGAGTAATAGATATTTGATATTACAATCAGGCATGCATGACAGTGCCCTGTTATATTATTCGCTGTTTGAGTCAACATCCTGTTTCCTCCGCCTCTTCTTTTTATTGTAAGCAAGTGCATATGTTGAGTACAAATATGGCGAATTCATAAGCTCACGAGGAATGGCGGTCCCAGAGGTTCGCAGTAGTGCCACAAGCTCCTTAAATAATGCTTTACTCTCATTATCAAGAAACACCATAGCAGACCCTGGATTCCCAAGCCGTGAGGCCCTTCCAATCATGTGAATATATTCCTGGATTGACAAAGGGAAGTCAAATACTATCACCTGTGACACCCTCAAGAGATCCAAGCCCCGTCCTAACACACCTGTGGCCACAATCACTGAGATTTCGCCTGTGAGGAATCTCTTCAATGTCTCCCGACGGTCCTGTAAGCCGCACAAAGTGAGAAGAATATGTGAGAAGAGAAGAAACATCATGGTTGCAGAAGATCCAAGACGCTGGTCAATCTACTCATCTTGTCAACGACAAGCATGTTGGCATGTATCAAGCATGAGCTCTCTGAGCAGCTATACCTCACATTTTGTCACAATCTCTTACGGCCCTTGGTAACTAACTGCAAGATGAGGCGAGAAGAGAAATTTATTCTCACCTTCATAGATTTCTCCCCGTGTAAAGACATGGCCGTAATACCAGTTACACTACGTATTGCTTCAGCTAGAAGATCAGACCCCATTCTTGAGCTCACAAACACCACCACTGGAGGTCGATAATGAAGTCGACTCTTCAAGATCTCAAACAGCTTCCTCTTCTTGTTCTTTGACTCCACCCATAACACTGTTTGTTGTACAGCGCGACTAGGCTGGCTTGGAGTCCCGACCGACACCAATAGCGGGTTCTTCAAGAGTGACGATGAAAATCTCTCGATGCCAGGTGGAATTGTTGCTGAATACATGAGAATTTGTGGGCTAGACAGGGCTTGGACGATCTGCATTACTTGGTCTCGAAAGCCGCTTTCCAACATACAGTCCACCTCATCGAGTACCAATATGCACACATCCTGCAAGAAATCAGATACATTCATCAAAAAATTGTTTGCTCCTTCACGATGATAGCATCAATCAACCACCCAATCTGCTGCTGAGGAATTCTCGAAACCCTAATCCCAACCTAAAGATCACGTTGTACAGCAATGTGTATGGATGTGGAGATGGCAAGAGAGTCAGCAATCGAGTGAAGGGCTTTCGTGAACATCAACAGAAGCAAAATCCTGCATAACACAGGACCGTGTACCTGTAAATTAAGATAATCATGCTTCGAAAGGAGATCAATGAGCCGTCCTGGGGTGCCTATGATCAATTCCACGCCATGCTTGATACGGTGAAGTTGTTGAGGCAATGCATCGCCACCAACGACTAGGGCAGTCTTAAATGGTAACCCTTTCGCGAGCATCTTGGCTTGCTCTTCCACCTGCTCGCGTGACACAAATCTACGAAGGTAAATTGCGCGATTCAAACAACGAAGGCAGCTGCATTGGACATCTGCACAAAACTCATTCTCTGCTGCATAATCAAGCGAAAAAAGTAACTGACCTGCGCACAAAGCTCTCGCGTTGGCGCCAACACCATAGCTAAGGGTTTATCGCTTTCCGACAAGCCATGGATGCGCACAAGACAACACCGCATAATGATGGGAAGCAAAAAGGAGGCAGTCTTCCCAGAACCCGTCTCTGCTGACACCAAGGCATCGCGTCCTCTGAGGGCTGCAGGGATTGCTTGCATTTGCACAGGGGTGGGGGTATCATAGCCCGCCGCTTCAAGATTTTCCTGAAGTTTGGGTAAAAATTTACAATCCAAAAACTGCAAGATCGGTCGAGGAACGTTCTCGCCCTTGACGGAGACTTCAAGCCCCTGGAGTAGGGCATCCACTTGCATCTGCGAAAGCTTTGCAATAGATTCGTCGGGAATCCAGTCAGGCAATTTATTCCCCGTATCCGTGACGACGACATATTCATCGTGCAGCAATTCCGAAGACACGGCGACCGGCCCCCTGGGATGGAACAACGTCGTCGCATGTGTTGGGGCGGGAGCAGAAGTGGTACGAGCTAGAATGACAGCTTTACATTGTAAGCTACAAACGTCATAATCAGTGACAGCGCAGATGTATTCACCATAGCGACCACAGACGGCACAGACGGGCTAGCCAGGCTCCGGCTGCCGCTGTTGAACACTCGTCGCCTTCACGATGGCTGGGGGGTCGGAGGACTGAGCAGCAGCGGCAGCAGCAGCTCCGCCCGCATCGGAGGTCGTCAGAGAGCTCATCGCTCCTCCGCTCCAACCCGACGTGAGAATTGGAAAAACCTCCTCCGAAACCACCACATACAAACACACTCTCGCGAGGGAGGGAGGGAGGGAGCGTGCTCCGCAATGGTCAAACACGCACCGTCGGTCGGAAATTCACCAGCTCAAACACACAAGGATACTGACAGTATTACACACGATGATCTCCCTAAAGGGTCAACAACTGCGTCGACCCCGACGAACCCCCAACGAACCCCCGACTCTCCGTCGCTGCCTCCACCCTCCGGCATCATCAGGCCATCATCCCGGTAACAGAACTGAACTGAAGCTTCGTTCTTCGTGGAGCTCCCTCATCAGTCGGGTCTCGGGAGACGGGACCGCCCGTCCGGCAGGTCAGTCGGGCCTCGGGGTTTGGAGGTGACGAATTGACGCATCTGACTTGAACATGTGGATGAATATCATCCATTTTCGTAAGCCTACTTCGCCAGATGAATGTTCTGGAGTGTGCAACCGAACATGGCAAATTAGGGTTCGAATGATCGATTCATTGCCAAACCGATTACGAACGAACGGATCCATCTTCGCTAGCATTGCATTCGTGTTGCCTTCGATTCGCTTGAATTGCGTTGCATTCCTCTCACTCGCGCTGAACTGGATTGCTACTCTCGAGGAAGACGTGAGTTGACACTACGCTTCTTAGTTATGGGGTTGCTGACCATCATCCGGAAAGTGAAGCGCAAGGAGAAGGAGATGCGGATCTTCATGGTGTATGCGCCCACCCTGCTCCTCCTTCCCTCTTTGTGCATCTCTACTCTACTCTAATTCCTTGGCGCGTCGGTCTCACACTCTCTTGTGATCCTGATTGAGTATTTCCGCTTCATGTTTTTCTTTTTTCTGGGTGACCATTGATAGAATATCTCCTCTGATGATGAAAACATTGTTTCTTGGCGTGTTGCAGAGGGTTGGACAACGCTGGTAAAACGACGATTGTGAAGCGAATCAATGGAGAAGACACGAGTAAAATCAGCCCCACTCTTGGTTTCAACATCAAAACTATGCAGTACAATAGGTTCGTTTGTTGGCCCTCCCTTGTATTGTTTTGCTCCAATTACACTCGACTGTCCCTCTTTACTCTCGAAAGATTCGAGTGGGCTGCTTGCTGTTGCTGCTTTCCATTCATGTGCTCATTCCCTTGCTGACGCTCCCATTGTCATTTGTTCCAGGTAAAGTGGTCTGGGTTTCACCCGTATGTCTTCCCTGTACTCTAGAATTTGATGTGCTTAATTATTACAGACACCGAGCTGTTTTTTTCCAACCTGTTTGAGGTTCCTAGCCAGGCTGATTGCAGAAGGGGAATCATAGGATTGTCAGAACTACTACTACTACTACTACTACTACATGTGGATTAGGAGTTGGCGACATTGCTGCATTTGTAGTTACGTCTTCCTTTTAGATACTCATTTCTTAGATGCGCTTGTCAATAGCCTGCACACACTCATTAATGTGTTTCCAATTGAAACAGTTTCCGCCTCAACATTTGGGATATCGGGGGTCAAAAGACTTTGCGGTCTTACTGGAGAAATTACTATGAGCAAACAGATGGCATGGTTTGGGTAGTTGATTGCTCCGACTTTCGACGATTGGATGACTGTCGACAGGAGCTTCATGGACTTCTTAAAGAGGAAGTACTGTTTCCAACTTTATTATGCGGAGTGCTGCTTCTTTTAAGCTGTCTGTAATCCCAAATTATGTTTCCTAACACAACATTATGGACGTTAATTTCTGGCCGTTCTGGATATGTTGTAAGTGAAACCTTATGTGATGTTGATTTGGCGCGGACTTTTTGAAATGACTTAGGTCTTTGTCATTGTAACGCTTTCTGCATCGGAAGGCTATCTACGTGTATGTGGTTCTTGGAGTTGTGCATTGATGAGACCGTTGTGTTGCCGTGTTTCAGAAACTGATGGGAGCCTCCCTATTGATCTTGGCTAACAAGCAAGACATCAAAGGTGCAATACAGCCAGAGGAGCTAGCCAAGGTAGGTTTCATTTTTATCAGTTAGACGTAAGCACTTGCTGCGTTTACTTTTCATCAGCTCTGTTTTGTGACTATGACCTTGATGCCTTGCTCAAATTCTGTATGTACGGTAGTGGTGTAACCCTTTGTTCATCGTTTGTAATAGGTTCTACAGCTAGAGGTTATGGACGCAAGCCGGCACTGGAAAATCGTTGCTTGTAGTGCAGTTACGGGAGAGGGCTTGCTGGCTGGTTTCGACTGGCTCGTATCTGATATTGCTTCTCGCATTTACATGCTAGATTAAGTTTATGACATAACGGCAAGTACTGCAGCTCGTGGCAATACACCAGTGGCTTTAGTGTCATTTGTTGATCTCTCTCATTTTAGACATACTGGTATCATCCATGGCATAGCTAGTTGCTGTTTGCAGTCTAGATTAGGTAGGGAGACCATTTTTGCGATAGAAAAACCGTTTCTGCTAATCCTTGCGTGGGACTTGAGCGATTACGCTATTGATGCGCTGTAGATTATTCTGTGATAAAGAAGTTACTGAAGCCATATATATGTGAGGAATGTGCACAGAAAGTTCTGTTACCGAGAAAATGCTTCGTGGAGATTCCGGTATGGTGTCCCTTTAATTCATGGTTTTAGAATGACCATTTCGATTGATCATACAGTGGAAAGTAAAATTTAAATGGGGACAAATTCTAAATCACTGGACTCCGTCAAGAACATTGCATATATTGGTCCAGAAACCTAATTTTTGGACAAATATAAATCTCCATGTGAACTCTTAACCCCTAAGCTCCCGAGAGACCATTTTTTGGTCGCTGCCCCTTTTTATTTTTTCAAAGTAGTATTTTAAAGTAGTGATGCACTACAACAAAACAGCTCAAACCTTACTGGATTTTCTTACTTAAGTGAGTACCGACTAGTCGCTTCTTACTCGTTTAAGTAAGCAAATCCAATAAGGTTTGAGTTGTTTTGTTGTAGTGATGTCTCTCTTTTCAATATTATTTTTAATTCTTGTCTTCTCTCTTTTTTATTTTTTCAAAGTAGTATTTCCGGGTTGCTCTGAATTTAAAAAAACAGTTTTTGAAAAAATAAAAAATATTTTAAAATACTACATCAAGTCTACTTTCCAATGCAATTTGAATTGTGTCAATCTGAGTTAAACTTAGGGTTAAATTCCACTTGGTAGAATTTTTCAAAGTGAATCACTTCAATATTGTCTTACTGTTATATAATTTGCTATTTGGAGAAAGTAATGATGTTCCCTCCATTTCTTTTGCTTTTTTGAAGTTTACAATTTTAACTAATCAAGCTAATTTTTAATCTCAAAGTGAAAATTATAATTTATACAACTTTCCAAAGGTTACTACTGGCGAGGTTCTCATCCCCTACCATTCATTTACTCCTAAAGGACCAAGTGTCCTAACTAGGACATTTAAAGAACCAGGTAGGTTCCAGTGAACATATTTTTAATCGAATTTTGAAAGAAATTTAATAGTGGATTCCCTAATGTGCCACGAAAATGGGGATTATCTTTTTTTTGAATTCAACACCGTTTGTGGAAGTTATGAGGAGAAAAGTGTTTTTTTTCGGGAGAAAGGACAACAAAGTAGTAGAGAAATAGTTGAATTTGGGGGGGGCAACAAAATGGGCGGAGTGTGGAAAATGGGGCGGACTGTGGGAGATAGAAGACCACACCATTTTCCAAACTCATTAAAAAAAATAAAAATAAAAATAAAATAAAAATAAAATAAAATAAAAATAAAAAATAAAATAAAAAAATAAAAAAATATAATATAATTTTTTAATAAATAAAATTATTATTTTAAATTTTAAATTATTAGTTTAAATTAAAAGTTCAATTTTATAATTAAAAAATATTATTTAAATTTATTGAAAATTAAAATTATTATTTAAATAATAAATAATAAATAAAATAAATAATCGCCCAATGAAAGGCTGCCACGTGGCAGTCCACTTTGAGAGTTAGTGGGGTCATGAACATGGGAATGGGTGGATGAGGTGGCACTTCGATTCCCTTCCTCCACCCTTTATTTTCCCCCTAATCCTCAAAATTCTTAGAAAATATGCTACATGTCTTCTAAAACTTAGAGAAGTTTTTTTTTTTCAAATTTCTTTTCACCATTCTATAGAGGGTGGAATGTAATTATGTTTCACTGTTTGGATTTGTATTTTAAATAAAGAAAGTAAAAAATATTGCAATTCCAAACACAAAGAGTCTTTTATGAACTTTTAAACCTCCAACAAGTGCAAGGTGTTCTTCAACATCCTAAACATCTCCAAACTCAACGAAAATTCGTACACAACTAAGTAAGTGAAGTGTGACACAATGTGAAAGAATGAGAATGTGAAAGTGAAGTGTGACAGATTTTGGTAGTGAGGTTTTTTTGATGTAGCCACAGTCAAACGCATCTGAAATTTTTGGGCATGTGTTTTTTTGGGGTGTTGTTTTCCATCAAACGCAATTATCTTGCAATCCGTGCAGTCAAATTCAACAAAATTTGTTGTGTATGTTTTTCAAGTAGTTTACGACAAGATCTTACGGTTAGAAGGTAAAAAATAATATTCTTTTGGAATTTTTGCATGGAGAAGTAAAACGGCAGCATTGGAGTGTTCTTGGAGGAAAAACACTCCAGTCCTTTAGGAGTTAAAAATATATCTAATTTTTTTTTGGGAGTTTGACAATATCGATAATTATAGAGATGATGTCCTACATTTCGTATATTGAACTAAACTTCATCAAACATATGGAGGGCACATATTATAACACATCTATGTTTTGTCCAATACTCCTTGGGCTTTTAGGGGTTAAAAACTGCCAACAAAAACCATGAAACCAAAAATGGCTTTTAGGTCCTTAGATAAGCATAGAAATCCGGATCGGACTTTTTTGGCGACCCCCTCGTTTGTTACCTTGATGGAGATGTCATGAACTTCAAGTTAGTGACTGATATATAATTTCCTCTTTATCAGCTGAAATTATAGACTGATGAAATTATAGATTGAAAAAACCACTTTTTTAAATGCGGAATCACATTTTTGTCAATACAGTAAGGGCCGCTTTAGATTATAACCCAAGCCTCATTGTTGGTCGAAATGTTTTATTGGGCACATGTTAAACTCTTTGTTGTCATGAGATTCAACCATGTAGTAAAGAAATTATTAAATGCAGTTGAGGATCTCATATTGGCCATCTAGATAGATAGATAAAAACACCGGGCCCGATTTGGGCCGACGTGAATAGAGTGTCTGTTTGTGATGACAATGACACAGTGTCCACCGAACAAAGAGCCAATGTTACAAAACTTCTTTCCCCTTTCAAGGATAGGCACTTTAGTAACCAATAGCCAGAAAAGTAGTAACCCTAAGATGTTGGTTGGTTAGTTTTTGGGTATAATGGGGTTTAGATGGAAATGAGTGTCGCCAAGTCATGTGTTCTGCGGTCAGTGGGTAAGAGGCATTGTATCCTAAGTAGGTGGTCCGGGTTCGATTTCCTTTGGATCCGTTTGAGCAATATTTATGATATACATGGCTTGGTGCTGCTAGTGAGTTATCATAGGCAGGAAAATTGGTACCATCAACCGGCCTCGTCCCTCTTCCTAAGACAAGTGTTTACACTGAGCTAATGTTAAATAGTGGTTTTCACCACTGTCCTTCCTCTTTTCTTCTTTCTACTTTGGTTAGTCGATGGGAAGTGGTTGTTTATTTTCGAGTCGCCTTTTGTGTAACAGTACTGATCCCACATGATGTATAGAAATGGTATTTATTATTTTGAATGCATGTTTAATAGAGGATTCAAAATAATTTGAGTTTTGTCTCGAGGAGTTTCATTGAGGGAGCGTGTGTTGTTCCTCTGGCACCGGCGGTGATAACTATGAGAGGGTCTACTTTCCACCCTTGTTGAGTGGTGTTGTCAAGTAGTGGTTGGTATTTTTGGATTTTGTTATTTATTGTGTCTTGGGAGAATCTGTCATTGGTGTATGTGAATTCTATGAATTGTATTGTAAAGTGGTGTTCTGGGTTAAGTGGTGGGGTGTCTTAGTAAGGGAGTCCCTTAACGCAAAGTATGTCGGGTTTAAGCTTGGCGTTGCAGCGGCATCTATGGCCTGCACATGTGCATGGTAGGAGTCATGAGGGCACTGTGTTTGCTTGTGGGTTGTTGTGGAATGTGCCTGCATTCATGAGAATATAGTACTATTGGCCATCTACAAATTAATATGTAGAAATTTGCAAGTTAGGCGGTCATTCATTTAGAAAATCATGTTCATGAGTGACAAAAAGATGGAACTTAATAGTTGTAAGGGTCAAAATACTTGAATGTCTTTTGAACTAATGAGCCCCACACACTGGCCATTGGCGTGCGTTTGCATTCATATATAGTTGTTTGAGATTTTCATAGAATACCTTGTACTTATTTATATTTAATTTTTAAAATAAAATTATTTTTTGTTAGGCCAGACTTGATTAATAAATTCTAAAAAATTCTAAAAAGAAAGGATCTAGAAGATTACAGAAGATTCTAGAAAGCTCTAGATGGCTTTAGAAGACATTAGCAAACTATAGGAGGTTTCTATATATTCGCGACTTCACTACCTCCTCTAGCAATGATGAATTCTGCGCTTCACAAGTAAAAAATCAAAAATACTTATAACAACGAATTCCACCCAATCCGCATTGCTACATCCACTCAATACAATGATCTCCCAGACATAACTTCACATTACATGTGCCTTTCAAGTAACCCATGATCCTCTTAACCGCAACCTAATGCTTTGAACCCGGACCTGCCATGTGTTGACCAACCTAGCTTATAGAAAACGCAAGGTCAAGTCTTGTCCCAAACATGGCATATACAATGAATCCACGGCTTGCTTGCATAGCAATTCAACCAGGGCTTGACCATCTGTAATATGCAATGATTGGAACAAGGCCAGACGTTGCGTTTCCAATTAGAATTGTGAGTCAACACATGGCAAGATCGGGTTGAAATCATTGGGTTGTTGTCAAGAAGATTATGCGGTACTTGAAAGGCACGCATGATCTGAAGTTGTATCTTGGAGGTGACAACATTGTGTTGAGTAGATATTGCAATGCGGATTATTCGGGAGACACCAATAATTGTAGATCAACCACGGGTTACATCTTTAAGCTTGGATCGGGGGCGGCTTCAGGGAATAGCAAACACCAACAAACCACTGCTAAGTCCACGGTAGAGGCGGAGTACATGGCCACGAGCCACACTATGAAGAACGCTAAATGGTTGAAGCAAATAAATGCGGATGTCAAATGCATATTGAAGGTTAGATTAGATTACCAAAGCCTCACACAAACACAAGGAATGCATAGGAAGAGATAACCTTTACTCATGGGCTGCCCCTTTTTAGTAGCACACCCAAGGGAGTCCCCTTGGCAAACCATATGGGACATCACCCATATTCAACTCCTACTACACTAAGGTCAGCCCATAACACTTAGGACTACCATTTCTCATAACATCTAACCTTTACTACTTCACTAGATGTAACTTCAGTCCATACACATCATCTAGACTACCTCATTAGCATTGACTATGAGCAACTTCAGCCCACGCAATCATCCTACTTCAACACTCCCACTTTGCGAATAGCCAAAGCCTTGGAGCCCAAATGCCCCTACTAGTCTTTGATGTTGATCCCTCGCAAGTGCCTTCGTGAGCACGTCTACTACCATGTGCTCCGTTGGACAATACTTCAACTCTATCACCTTCATCTCTAACTTCTCTCGAATGAAGTGATATTGCACATCAATGTACTTTGTCTGTGAATGATGCGTTGGATTCTTTGCCAATGACATACTCCATTGGTTGTCACACATGATTGTTGTAGCCTGCGCTTGAGTGCATCTCACATCCGCCATTAGTTGCCTCAACCAAATGGCCTCTTTCGTACCGTGGCTCGTCGCCATGTACTCCGGCTCAACCGTTGACGTGGCCGTGGTTTGTTGGCGCTTGCTATTCCATGAAACGGCCCCCGATCCAACTTTGAACATGTACCCCGTGGTGGATCTACGATCATTGGTATCACCCGCATAATCCGCATCACAATACCCACTCAACACAATGTTGTCACCTCCAAGACACAACTTCACATCACTTGTACCTTTCAAGTACCGCATGATCCTCTTGACCGCACCCAATGACTTGAACCCGCTCTTGCTATGTGTTAACCCACAACACTGATTGGAAATGCAAGGTTAGGCCTTGTTGCAATCATTGCATACATCAATGATCCTACAGCTTGCTTGTATGGCACATCTAACATAGATTGAGCCTCTAAAGCATACTCCTCATCCGTGAGCTTCACAAGCTATGAATTCATGTCCAACGGAGTGTCAACCGGCTAGCAATCCTCCATTCCAAAGCATTTGAGCACATCCATAACATACTTGCTTTGATTCATAGTTATGGTGCGTGTTGCCCATCTCGCACAAACTCAACTCCTAGACAAAAGTGCAACTCACCGAGATCACTCATCTCGTACTCGCCAAATTCCACTCGCAAATGCTTCATCATCAATGCCGCACCGATAGAAGATTTGCCTTCAACTTGGGAACGTGGAGGACATCTTGGATGGTAATTGTCTTCACACGACCCTTCACCTCGGTGTCTACAACGATGGATCCTCTACCCACGGCTTGAAGTACCGTATCATCACCCAAAATGACGTTCTTTGGAGAAATCAGGTGATATAATTGGAAACAACTCCTATTGGGCGCCATGTGACTCGTGGCTCCCGAAATCAACAATCCAATCTATCACACTACTGTGCATGACACTTTGCTTGCTATCATTGCATACTCGTCCTTGCCATCACTCATGTCATCACTACAACACATATAGCTAGTCATAAATGCATACTCATCCCCTGTGTCGTTGACTTTTGTGTTGTTAGCACTCTCCTAAACTCTCGAGGAGCGTCATAACAATATCACCGTCGGTAATGTTCACGTCCGTGCCGTTGAGCTGATCCGCAAGAGCCTTCACTTTGTTGATATGCGCCAACATGTCGTCGTTTTCTTCCATCTTGATGGTGAAAAACTTTCGCCTCAAGATCAAAATATTGACCAAGGTCTTTGCTTCATGAATGTTGCAAAGCGTGGCCCATGCCTCCGCGGGAGTCTTGCACGAGCGAATGTGAGAGAGTTGGGAATCCGAAAGATTAAAAGCAAGAATTGCAAATGCTTTCTTCTCTCGCCGAGTGTATGCAATTCTCACCCTAGCCTCGGCAGTGGACGGAGGGGGTTCCTCACTACCCTCAACTATCTTCCACAATTCCTTTTCGGCCATGACCATTTGCATCTTGAATTTCCATCTTGAATTTCCACAAGTGGAAATTGACTCCATCGAACTTGTCTACAACTTTGGGACCCTCACCCTCAAATGAAGCCGTTTCCTAGAGTCCAGTACGTATCCTCACAAAAATCAGCCCCTAAAAAGCTAAGAAAAATTGTTTTTATGAATTTTTTTGACAATTTTGTGAATTGTGAAGCAAATTGCATATGTATATGCTTCCAATGCCTCCAAACCAATTCCAAACACTAAATCAGCACCTTTGTGCTACACATCAACCTCACAACATTCAATCGTGATGCTTCTCAATGCAAATGCCCAAGATGTTACCACAACACCTTAACCAAGTGAATTGAGCACTCCTTTGCTCCAATCCACCCAAATCAGCACCCTAGTGTCTCACAACATGTAATGCATCCAAATTGACACCCTTGTGCCTCCCAAGGACTCTATATCAATTCAAATTGAGCCAAATCAGCCCCTTCAAATCCTAATTGCATTGAATTTGATCAAATGAGCCCTCTTGTGCATTTACTACCCCAACGTCTAACTTTGAGCACTCCAAGGGCATGAAACAGATTCAAAGCCCTTGTGCAAGTATTGCATGTTGAAGTAAGATGATTGCGTGGGCTGAAGTTGCTCATAGCCATGCGCATTAGCTAGAGTAGATGATGCGAATGAGCTAGACTTGCAACTAGAGAAGTGATACTAGTTAGAAGTAATGAGAATTGGGTCTCCCAAGTGATATGGGCTGATCCTAGTGTACTAGGAGTGGAGTATGGGCTGATGTCCCATATGGTTTGCCAAGGGGACTCCCTTGGGTGTGCTACTTAAGAGGGGCAGCCCATGAGTAAAGATCATCTCTTTCCTATGCATTCCAAGTGTTTGTGTGAGGCTTTGGCATTCTAATCTAACCTTCAATAGGTTATGGGCCCACTCATGTGTTTTGCGTGAGTCAAAGATTAGATTGCTCATTGTGTGGAGGTCGTGCGTTGGAGCGCTGATTTTGGAGTATTGGAGCGTTGATTTGGAACTTTGGAGGGCTGAATTCGAGCTTTGGTGGGCTGATTTCGACATTGGGAGGTATTACAATCTTCCTACCTTTGATCTACGTGTTGGAGGGCTGAATTCGCACTTTGGAGCTATCATTTGTTGATTTGGAGCTTTTGGAGCACTTTGGAGCACTTTTGGAGTTTATACACGTCTACAAGGGCTGAATTGGAGCTTTGGAGCTTATTGGTGCTTGTTGGAGTATATTGGAGCTGATTGGAGCTTAGTGGAGCTTATTGGAGCTTATTGGAGCTTATTGGCTCAATTTGTGCTCAATTTGTGCACTTGTGTTGTTGCAAGGCACTTTTATGCTTTGAGGCTCTTGGGGTGAGTCTACAATCTGATTTTGGTATTGCAATTCTTGCACAAGGGTTTGGAATGTGAGTTATGCCCTTGGAGTGCTCAAAATTAGAGTTTGGGTTAGTGAATGCACAACGGGGCTGATTTGATGAATTTCAATGCAATTAGGACTTGAAGGGGCTGAATTTGCATTGATTTAGAGTCCTTGGAAGGCACAAGGGTGTCCATAGGGTGCATTACGTGTTGTGAAGCACAAGGGTGCTGATTTGAGTGGATTTGAGCCAACGAGTGCGCAATTCTCCTAGTTAGGGTGTTGTGGTATGATCTTGTGCAAATTCACTAAGAACCATCACGATTGAGTGTTGTGAGGTTGATGTGTAGCACAAAGGTGCTGATTTAGTGTTTGGAATTAGTTTGGAGGCATTAGAAGCACATACGTGTGCAATTTGCTTCACAAATCACAAAATTGTCAAAAATCATAAAAACAATTTTTCTTAGCTTTCTAGGGGCTGAATTTTGTGAGCGTACGTCCTTCAATCAAGGATATGGCTACATTTGAGGGTGAAGGTGCTAAGGTTGTAGACAAGTTCGATGGCGTCAACTTCCACTTGTGGAAATTCAAGATGGAAATGGTCATGGCCGAAAAAGAATTGTGGGAGATAGTTGAGGGTAGTGAGGAACCGCCTTCGTCCGACGCCGAGGCTAGGGTACGAACTGCGTACACTCGGCGAGAGAAAAAGGCCTTTGCGATTTTGGCTCTTAATCTTTCTGATTCCCAGCTTTCTCATATTCGGTCGTGCAAGACTCCCGCCGAGGCATGGGCCAAGCTTTGCAATATTCATGAGGCAAAGAGCTTGGTCAATATCTTGTTTTTGAGGCGCAAGTTTTTCACCATCAAGATGGAAGAAAACGACGACATGTTGGCGCACATCAACAAAGTCAAGGCTCTTGCGGATCAGCTCAACGGCGCAGACGTCAACATTACCGACGGTGATATCGTTATGACGCTCCTCGAGAGTTTGCCGCCGTCGTACGAGTATCTTATCGTTGCTATGGAGAGTAGGCCCATTAGCGAGCTCACTCTTGATTATGTGACATCACGGTTGTTGCATGAACTCTCGCGGCGCAAAGAGAACGAGACTCGTGGCGATAGCGCGGCGCTTATGGCGAAGCAATCCAAGAGCGGTGCCAGTGGGAGCTCTACAGACAAGGTATGCTACTATTGCGGTAAGAAGGGCCACTTGGCAAAATTTTGCTACAAACGCAAGAGAGAGGAAAGTGCCAACAATACAAAGGTCAACGATGCAGGTGATGAGTACGCATTTATGACTAGCGTCTCTTCTTGGTGTGATGACGGGGACGAGTATGCAATGATGGCAAGTGACGTGTCATGCAATGGTAGTGTGATCGATTGGATTGTTGATTCGGGAGCCTCGAGTCACATGGCGCCCATTAGGACTTGTTTCCAATCATATCACGTCATATCTCCAAAGAATGTCATTTTGGGTGATGATACGGTTCTTCAAGCCGTGGGTAAAGGATCCATCGTCGTAGACACCGAGGTGAAGGGTCGTGTGAAGACAATTACCATCCATGATGTCCTCCACGTTCCCAAGTTGAAGGCAAATCTTTTATCGGTGCGACATTTGGTGATGAAGCATTTGCGAGTGGAATTTAGCGACCAAGGGTGTTTTGTGTTGTCTCCAAGTCGTGAAGAGGTGGCCATTATACACGAAGTCAACGGCTTGTACCAAATCAAGTTTTCCAAGATGCACGCGGCGGAATCCGCAACGTTGGTGCAATCGAGTTCAAACGAAGACAAGTTGGCGTTGTGGCATCGTCGTCTCGGGCATTTGAATGTCAAGAGTGTGAAAGCACTGCGTGGAATGGTAAGTGGCATGGATCTTGCACAATCACACGTCGCACCTAGTTCATTCACATGTGAGGGTTGTATTGAAGGCAAGCAACAGCGCTCACCGTTTCCAGTTGATGGGGCAACTCGTGCAACCAAGGTTCTTGAGATTGTGCATTCCGACGTGTGTGGTCCAATGAAGACCACGTCTATGGGGGGTTGCAAGTATTTTGTGACGTTCATTGATGATTTTTCGAGGAAGATATGGTTGTATCCGATCAAAGCAAAGAGCGAGTGTTTTGAGAAGTTCAAAGAGTTCAAGGCGTTGGTTGAGAAGCAATCCGAGCACAAGATCAAGGTGTTTCGATCGGATAATGGCGGCGAGTTCATGTCCAACCAATTTGGAGAGTTATTGAAGAAAGAAGGCATTGCTAGACAAACCACAACGCCATATACACCACAACAAAACGGAGTTGCAGAGCGTGCAAATCGAACAATTGTGGAAATGGCAAGGAGTATGTTGCATGCACAAAATTTGGGTTTGGACCTTTGGGCGGAAGCGGTGGTGACTGCGGTGTACACACGCAACCGATGCCCGACGAGTGCGGTTCAAAACATGACACCAGAGCAAGCGTGGAGTGGGAGGCCACCCCGCGTGGAGCACATGCGCACATTTGGATGCATCGCATTTGCAAAGGTACCCGATTCTCAAAGAACCAAACTTGAGGCCAAGGCAACAAAATGTGTGTTTCTTGGATATTGTGAAGGTACCAAGGCGTACAGGCTCATGTCGCTCGAGACCAAGAAGATCATTCGAGCTCGTGATGTGACATTTTGCGAGAATTCCAAGGTTGAAGACAATTTGGACGATGGTCCAAGTGGGAGAAGTGGCGATAAACCAACGATTGTGGACCAATCTTCCAAATCTCCCGTTATTGATATTGTTGATGAAGACGAAGATGACGACGATGGTGGTGATGAGGAACATATTGAGGAGCGACCTTTGAAGACGAAGAATGGCGAGAAAAAGGCACAAGCAACGGCGGTTGAAGACAATGCATCCTCGAGCGATCGTCGTTATCCAGAGAGAAATCGTAGACCACTTGGCGAGTGGTGGAAGAATCATATTCTCCCTCAAGGTGAGGAGGAGCATGCAAACGTTGCACTTTTAGATGCTCCATTGACGATTCGTGAAGCGTTGAGTTGTGATGATGCAAACAAGTGGGAGCAAGCCATGCAAGAGGAGTACAAATCGTTGATGGACAATGGCACTTGGGAATTGACTCCCCTCCCCAAGAATCGCAACGCTATCGGTTGTAAGTGGGTATTTCGTGCAAAGAGAGATGCAACGGGTGATGTGGTTCGTTATAAGGCAAGATTGGTGGCAAAGGGCTTTTCACAAATCGAAGGTGTTGATTTTCATGAGACCTTTGCACCGGTGGCGAAATTCACCACTATTCGATGCATTTTGGCCATCGGGGCTGCCATGGATTTGGAAATGCATCAAATGGATGTGAAGACGGCGTTCTTGAACGGCGAGTTGGACGAGGACATCTACATGGTACAACCCGAAGGATTTGTGCAACGAGGTAATGAGAACCTTGTTTGCAAGTTGAACAAGTCATTGTATGGGTTGAAGCAATCTCCACGCGCATGGTATCAAAAGATTGACACGTTTCTTGTTCATATCGGGTTCACAAGGAGCATCGCTGATCACAGCTTGTATTTCATGCAAAAGGGGCAACATGTGGTCATCGTGATCATATATGTGGATGATTTGATCATCCTTGCAAGTTGTATGAGCTCTTTGAAGGCATTGAAGGCAATGCTTGAGAACGAGTACGAGATGAGTGATCTGGGTGAGTTGCACTTTTGTTTAGGAGTTGAGTTTGTGCGAGATAGAGCAACACGCACCATAACAATGAATCAAAGCAAGTATGTTATGGATGTTCTCAAACGCTTTGGCATGGAGGATTGCAAACCGGTTGGCACTCCATTGGATGTGAATTCCAAACTCGTGAAACTCACCGATGAGGAGTATGCATTAGAGGCTCAATCTATGGTGGATGTGCCATACAAGCAAGCTGTAGGGTCATTGATGTATGCTATGATTGCAACAAGGCCGGACCTTGCGTATCCAATCAGCGTTGTGAGTCAACACATGGCAAGACCGGGTTCAAGTCATTGGGTTGCGGTCAAGAGGATCATGCGGTACTTGAAAGGCACAAGTGATGTGAGGTTGTGTCTTGGAGGTGACAACATTGTGTTGAGTGGGTATTGTGATGCGGATTATGCGGGTGATACCAATGATCGTAGATCCACCACGGGGTACATGTTCAAAGTTGGATCGGGGGCCGTTTCATGGAATAGCAAGCGCCAACAAACCACGGCCACGTCAACGGTTGAGGCGGAGTACATGGCGACGAGCCACGGTACGAAGGAGGCCATTTGGTTGAGGCAACTAATGGCGGATGTGAGATGCACTCAAGAGGAGGCTACAACAATCATGTGTGACAACCAAGGGAGTATGTCATTGGCGAAGAATCCAACGCATCACTCACGTACAAAGCACATTGATGTGCAATATCACTTCATTCGAGAGAAGTTAGAGATGAAGGTGATAGAGTTGAAGTATTGTCCAACGGAGCACATGGTGGCGGACGTGCTGACAAAGGCTCTTGCGAGAGATCGACATCAAAGACTAGTGGTGGCATTTGGGCTCGAAGGCTTTGGCTATTTGCAAAGTGGGAGTGTTGAAGTAGGATGATTGCGTGGGCTGAAGTTGCTCATAGCCATGCGCATTAGCTAGAGTAGATGATGCGAATGAGCTAGACTTGTAACTAGAGAAGTGATACTAGTTAGAAGTAATGAGAATTGGGTCTCCCAAGTGATATGGGCTGATCCTAGTGTACTAGGAGTGGAGTATGGGCTGATGTCCCATATGGTTTGCCAAGGGGCCTCCCTTGGGTGTGCTACTTAAGAGGGGCAGCCCATGAGTAAAGATTATCTCTTTCCTATGCATTCCTAGTGTTTGTGTGAGGCTTTGGCATTCTAATCTAACCTTTCAATACCAAAGCCTCACACAAACACTTGGAATGCATAGGAAAGAGATGATCTTTACTCATGGGCTGCCCCTCTTAAGTAGCACACCCAAGGGAGTCCCCTTGGCAAACCATATGGGACATCAGCCCATACTCCACTCCTAGTACACTAGGATCAGCCCATATCACTTGGGAGACCCAATTCTCATTACTTCTAACTAGTACCACTTCTCTAGTTGCAAGTCTAGCTCATTCGCATCATCTACTCTAGCTAATGCGCATGGCTATGAGCAACTTCAGCCCACGCCATCATCCTACTTCAACACTTTCGCGGCGAAAGGAGAACGAGTCTCGAGAAGATGGAGCGGCACTCGTGGCGAAGCAATCCAAGAATGGAGGCGGTGGGAGCTCAAGCGACAAGGTGTGCTTCTATTGTGGTAAGAAGGGCTACATTGCCAAATTTTGCTTCAAACGCAAGAGGGATGAGAAAGGGGAGAGTGCAAACAACACTAAAACTCGTGACGATGATGAGTACGCATTTACGGCTAGATATGAGGCAAGCATGAGCGATGGCATCGAGGGTGATGCAAGCAAAGGTGATGATGACGGTGATGACGAAGCTGGCGACACGGAGGTTGTTGAAGCGCCATCGAGCTCAAAGGCCAAGAATGGCGCAAAGGGCACGCAAGAGGAGCAAGTTTCTTCAAGCGAGCGGCGGTACCCCGAGAGATCGCGCAAGCCACCTGGAGAATGGTGGAAGAACCACATCTTCCCTCAAGTGGAGGACGAGCATGCGAATGTGGCATTATCGGATGGTCCATTGACCATTCGAGAAGCCATGCAAGGTGAGGATGCGGTCAAGTGGGAGCGCGCCATGCAAGAGGAGTACGACTCTCTAATTGCTAACGGTACGTGGCAATTAACTCCCATTCCAAAGGATCGCAACCCCATTGGTTGCAAATGGGTGTTTCGGACAAAGAGGGATGTTTCGGGTATTGTTGTGCGTCACAAGGCAAGATTAGTAGCCAAGGGGTTCGCGCAAGTGCATGGGGTGGACTTTCACGAGACATTTGCTCCCGTGGCCAAGTTCACCACCATTCGATGCATTCTTGCCATTGGAGCGGCCTTGGACTTGGAGATGCATCAAATGGATGTGAAGACCGCATTTTTGAATGGCGATTTGGAGGAGGATATCTACATGGTGCAACCTGAGGGGTTTGTGCAACAAGGTAAAGAGCACCTTGTTTGTAAGTTGCAAAAATCATTGTATGGGTTGAAACAATCTCCAAGAGCGTGGTACCAAAAGATTGACACGTTCTTGCTTGCACACGGGTTTACTAGGAGCATTGTATTGAAGGTTAGATTAGAATGCCAAAGCCTCACACAAACACTTGGAATGCATAGGAAAGAGATGATCTTTACTCATGGGCTGCCCCTCTTAAGTAGCACACCCAAGGGAGTCCCCTTGGCAAACCATATGGGACATCAGCCCATACTCCACTCCTAGTACACTAGGATCAGCCCATATGACTTGGGAGACCCAATTCTCATTATCTCTAACTAGTACCACTTCTCTAGTTGCTAGTCTAGCTCATTCGCATCATCTACTCTAGCTAATGCGCATGGCTATGAGCAACTTCAGCCCACGCAATCATCCTACTTCAACACTCCCACTTTGCGAATAGCCAAAGCCTTCGAGCCCAAATGCCACCACTAGTCTTTGATGTCGATCTCTCGCAAGAGCCTTTGTCAGCACGTCCGCCACCATGTGCTCCGTTGGACAATACTTCAACTCTATCACCTTCATCTCTAACTTCTCTCGAATGAAGTGATATTGCACATCAATGTGCTTTGTACGTGAGTGATGCGTTGGATTCTTCGCCAATGACATACTCCCTTGGTTGTCACACATGATTGTTGTAGCCTCCTCTTGAGTGCATCTCACATCCGCCATTAGTTGCCTCAACCAAATGGCCTCCTTCGTACCGTGGCTCGTCGCCATGTACTCCGCCTCAACCGTTGACGTGGCCGTGGTTTGTTGGCGCTTGCTATTCCATGAAACGGCCCCCGATCCAACTTTGAACATGTACCCCGTGGTGGATCTACGATCATTGGTATCACCCGCATAATCCGCATCACAATACCCACTCAACACAATGTTGTCACCTCCAAGACACAACCTCACATCACTTGTGCCTTTCAAGTACCGCATGATCCTCTTGACCGCAACCCAATGACTTGAACCCGGTCTTGCCATGTGTTGACTCACAACGCTGATTGGATACGCAAGGTCCGGCCTTGTTGCAATCATAGCATACATCAATGACCCTACAGCTTGCTTGTATGGCACATCCACCATAGATTGAGCCTCTAATGCATACTCCTCATCGGTGAGTTTCACGAGTTTGGAATTCACATCCAATGGAGTGCCAACCGGTTTGCAATCCTCCATGCCAAAGCGTTTGAGAACATCCATAACATACTTGCTTTGATTCATTGTTATGGTGCGTGTTGCTCTATCTCGCACAAACTCAACTCCTAAACAAAAGTGCAACTCACCCAGATCACTCATCTCGTACTCGTTCTCAAGCATTGCCTTCAATGCCTTCAAAGAGCTCATACAACTTGCAAGGATGATCAAATCATCCACATATATGATCACGATGACCACATGTTGCCCCTTTTGCATGAAATACAAGCTGTGATCAGCGATGCTCCTTGTGAACCCGATATGAACAAGAAACGTGTCAATCTTTTGATACCATGCGCGTGGAGATTGCTTCAACCCATACAATGACTTGTTCAACTTGCAAACAAGGTTCTCATTACCTCGTTGCACAAATCCTTCGGGTTGCACCATGTAGATGTCCTCGTCCAACTCGCCGTTCAAGAACGCCGTCTTGACATCCATTTGATGCATTTCCAAATCCATGGCAGCCCCGATGGCCAAAATGCATCGAATAGTGGTGAATTTCGCCACCGGTGCAAAGGTCTCATGAAAATCAACACCTTCGATTTGTGAAAAGCCCTTTGCCACCAATCTTGCCTTATAACGAACCACATCACCCGTTGCATCTCTCTTTGCACGAAATACCCACTTACAACCGATAGCGTTGCGATTCTTGGGGAGGGGAGTCAATTCCCAAGTGCCATTGTCCATCAACGATTTGTACTCCTCTTGCATGGCTTGCTCCCACTTGTTTGCATCATCACAACTCAACGCTTCACGAATCGTCAATGGAGCATCTAAAAGTGCAACGTTTGCATGCTCCTCCTCACCTTGAGGGAGAATATGATTCTTCCACCACTCGCCAAGTGGTCTACGATTTCTCTCTGGATAACGACGATCGCTCGAGGATGCATTGTCTTCAACCGCCGTTGCTTGTGCCTTTTTCTCGCCATTCTTCGTCTTCAAAGGTCGCTCCTCAATATGTTCCTCATCACCACCATCTTCGTCATCTTCGTCTTCATCAACAATATCAATAACGGGAGATTTGGAAGATTGGTCCACAATCGCTGGTTTATCGCCACTTCTCCCACTTGGACCATCGTCCAAATTGTCTTCAACCTTGGAATTCTCGCAAAATGTCACATCACGAGCTCGAATGATCTTCTTGGTCTCGAGCGACATGAGCCTGTACGCCTTGGTACCTTCACAATATCCAAGAAACACACATTTTGTTGCCTTGGCCTCAAGTTTGGTTCTTTGAGAATCGGGTACCTTTGCAAATGCGATGCATCCAAATGTGCGCATGTGCTCCACGCGGGGTGGCCTCCCACTCCACGCTTGCTCTGGTGTCATGTTTTGAACCGCACTCGTCGGGCATCGGTTGCGTGTGTACACCGCAGTCACCACCGCTTCCGCCCAAAGGTCCAAACCCAAATTTTGTGCATGCAACATACTCCTTGCCATTTCCACAATTGTTCGATTTGCACGCTCTGCAACTCCGTTTTGTTGTGGTGTATATGGCGTTGTGGTTTGTCTAGCAATGCCTTCTTTCTTCAATAACTCTCCAAATTGGTTGGACATGAACTCGCCGCCATTATCCGATCGAAACACCTTGATCTTGTGCTCGGATTGCTTCTCAACCAACGCCTTGAACTCTTTGAACTTCTCAAAACACTCGCTCTTTGCTTTGATCGGATACAACCATATCTTCCTCGAAAAATCATCAATGAACGTCACAAAATACTTGCAACCCCCCATAGACGTGGTCTTCATTGGACCACACACGTCGGAATGCACAATCTCAAGAACCTTGGTTGCACGAGTTGCCCCATCAACTGGAAACGGTGAGCGTTGTTGTTTGCCTTCAATACAACCCTCACATGTGAATGAACTAGGTGCGACGTGTGATTGTGCAAGATCCATGCCACTTACCATTCCACGCAGTGCTTTCACACTCTTGACATTCAAATGCCCGAGACGACGATGCCACAACGCCAACTTGTCTTCGTTTGAACTCGATTGCACCAACGTTGCCGATTCCGCCGCGTGCATCTTGGAAAACTTGATTTGGTACAAGCCGTTGACTTCGTGTATAATGGCCACCTCCTCACGACTTGGAGACAACACAAAACACCCTTGGTCGCTAAATTCCACTCGCAAATGCTTCATCACCAAATGTCGCACCGATAAAAGATTTGCCTTCAACTTGGGAACGTGGAGGACATCATGGATGGTAATTGTCTTCACACGACCCTTCACCTCGGTGTCTACGACGATGGATCCTTTACCCACGGCTTGAAGAACCGTATCATCACCCAAAATGACATTCTTTGGAGATATGACGTGATATGATTGGAAACAAGTCCTAATGGGCGCCATGTGACTCGAGGCTCCCGAATCAACAATCCAATCGATCACACTACCATTGCATGACACGTCACTTGCCATCATTGCATACTCGTCCCCGTCATTACTACAAGAAGAGACGCTAGTCATAAATGCGTACTCATCACCTGCATCGTTGACCTTTGTATTGTTGGCACTTTCCTCTCTCTTGCGTTTGTAGCAAAATTTTGCCAAGTGGCCCTTCTTACCGCAATAGTAGCATACCTTGTCTGTAGAGCTCCCACTGGCACCGCTCTTGGATTGCTTCGCCATAAGCGCCGCGCTATCGCCACGAGTCTCGTTCTCTTTGCGCCGCGAGAGTTCATGCAACAACCGTGATGTCACATAATCAAGAGTGAGCTCGCTAATGGGCCTACTCTCCATAGCAACGATAAGATACTCGTACGACGGCGGCAAACTCTCGAGGAGCGTCATAACGATATCACCGTCGGTAATGTTGACGTCTGCGCCGTTGAGCTGATCCGCAAGAGCCTTGACTTTGTTGATGTGCGCCAACATGTCGTCGTTTTCTTCCATCTTGATGGTGAAAAACTTGCGCCTCAAAAACAAGATATTGACCAAGCTCTTTGCCTCATGAATATTGCAAAGCTTGGCCCATGCCTCGGCGGGAGTCTTGCACGACCGAATATGAGAAAGCTGGGAATCAGAAAGATTAAGAGCCAAAATCGCAAAGGCCTTTTTCTCTCGCCGAGTGTACGCAGTTCGTACCCTAGCCTCGGCGTCGGACGAAGGCGGTTCCTCACTACCCTCAACTATCTCCCACAATTCTTTTTCGGCCATGACCATTTCCATCTTGAATTTCCACAAGTGGAAGTTGACGCCATCGAACTTGTCTACAACCTTAGCACCTTCACCCTCAAATGTAGCCATATCCTTGATTGAAGGACGTACGCTCACAAAATTCAGCCCCTAGAAAGCTAAGAAAAATTGTTTTTATGATTTTTTGACAATTTTGTGATTTGTGAGGCAAATTGCACACGTACGTGCTTCTAATGCCTCCAAACTAATTCCAAACACTAAATCAGCACCTTTGTGCTACACATCAACCTCACAACACTCAATCGTGATGGTTCTTAGTGAATTTGCACAAGATCATACCACAACACCCTAACTAGGAGAATTGCGCACTCGTTGGCTCAAAACCACTCAAATCAGCACCCTTGTGCTTCACAACACGTAACGCACCCTATGGACACCCTTGTGCCTTCCAAGGACTCTAAATCAATGCAAATTCAGCCCCTTCAAGTCCTAATTGCATTGAAATTCATCAAATCAGCCCCGTTGTGCATTCACTAACCCAAACTCTAATTTTGAGCACTCCAAGGGCATAACTCACATTCCAAACCCTTGTGCAAGAATTGCAATACCAAAATCAGATTGTAGACTCACCCCAAGAGCCTCAAAGCATAAAAGTGCCTTGCAACAACACAAGTGCACAAATTGAGCACAAATTGAGCCAATAAGCTCCAATAAGCTCCAATAAGCTCCAATAAGCTCCAATCAGCTCCAATATACTCCAACAAGCACCAATAAGCTCCAAAGCTCCAATTCAGCCCTTGTAGACGTGTATAAACTCCAAAAGTGCTCCAAAGTGCTCCAAAAGCTCCAAATCAACAAATGATAGCTCCAAAGTGCGAATTCAGCCCTCCAACACGTAGATCAAAGGTAGGAAGATTGTAATACCTCCCAATGTCGAAATCAGCCCACCAAAGCTCGAATTCAACCCTCCAAAGTTCCAAATCAGCGCTCCAATACTCCAAAATCAGCGCTCCAAAGCACGACCTCCACACAATGAGCAATCTAATCTTTGACTCACGCAAAACACATGAGTGGGCCCATAACCTATTGAAAGTTAGATTAGAATGCCAAAGCCTCACACAAACACTTGGAATGCATAGGAAAGAGATGATCTTTACTCATGGGCTGCCCCTCTTAAGTAGCACACCCAAGGGAGTCCCCTTGGCAAACCATATGGGACATCAGCCCATACTCCACTCCTAGTACACTAGGATCAGCCCATATGACTTGGGAGACCCAATTCTCATTATCTCTAACTAGTACCACTTCTCTAGTTGCTAGTCTAGCTCATTCGCATCATCTACTCTAGCTAATGCGCATGGCTATGAGCAACTTCAGCCCACGCAATCATCCTACTTCAACACATTGCGGATCATAGTCTCTACTTCATGCAAGAGGGGCAAAATGTGGTGATTGTGATCATATATGTTGATGATTTGATCATTCTTGCAAGCCTCATGAGTTTAATGAATGCATTAAAAGGCATGCTTGAGAGAGAGTACGAGATGAGTGATCTTGGAGAATTGCACTTTTGTCTTGGTGTTGAGTTTGTGCGTCATAGGGCTACACGCACTATCACCATGAGTCAAGGCAAGTATGTGATGGACGTGCTCAAGAGATTCGGGATGGAGGATTGTAAGCCCGTGGCAACACCATTGGATGCAAACTCCAAGCTCGTCAAGCTTTCGGAGGAGGAGTATGCGATGGAGGCTAAATCGATGGCGGAGGTGCCATACAAGCAAGCGGTGGGGTCGTTGATGTATGCGATGATTGCGACACGGCCCGACCTTGCGTATCCAATTAGCGTGGTGAGTCAACACATGGCGAGACCGGGCTCGATGCATTGGATGACGGTCAAGAGGATCATGCGTTATTTGAGGGGCACAAGCGATGTGAAGTTGTGTCTTGGAGGCAAAGACATTGTGTTGAGCGGCTATTGTGACGCGGACTACGCGGAAGACACGAGCGATCGAAGATCGACAACGGGCTACATGTTCAAGGTCGGATCGGGAGCGGTGTCGTGGAATAGCAAGCGGCAACAAACCACGGCGACATCAACGGTGGAGGCTGAGTACATGGCTACGAGCCATGCTACGAAGGAGGCCATTTGGTTGAGGCAACTAATGGTGGATGTGGGTTGCACACAAGGTGAGGCTACAACGATTATGTGTGACAACCAAGGGTGCATTTCACTTGCAAAGAACCCTACACATCATTCACGCACGAAGCACATTGATGTGCAATACCACTTCATTCGGGAGAAGTTGGAATTGGGAGTTATACATTTGGAGTATTGCCCAACGGAGCACATGGTGGCGGATGTGCTCACAAAGGGTCTTTGTAGAGACCGACACCAACGATTAGTAATAGCATTTGGACTTAGAGGCTTTGGCTCTACGCAAAGTGGGAGTATTGAGGTAAATGATGCAACGTAGTATTGCTAGAAGCAGAGACGTACGGGTGCTAAATAATGGTGTGTGGGAGGAGGGGTTAGGCATGGGCTAATCTCCAGAGTGTCCTTGTGATGAGTTATCCCATATGGTTTGTCCATGGTGACCTCCTAGTGTACACTACTTAAGGTGGAAGGCCTTTGAGTAAAGATCATCTCTTTCTACGCATTCCTTGTGTTTGTGTGTGTGCCTTGTGCAATCTTTTCTACCTTCAATAGAGATATGACGTGATATGATTGGAAAGAAGTCCTAATGGGCGCCATGTGACTCGAGGCTCCCGAATCAACAATTATTGAAGGTTAGATTAGAATGCCAAAGCCTCACACAAACACTTGGAATGCATAGGAAAGAGATGATCTTTACTCATGGGCTGCCCCTCTTAAGTAGCACACCCAAGGGAGGCCCCTTGGCAAACCATATGGGACATCAGCCCATACTCCACTCCTAGTACACTAGGATCAGCCCATATCACTTGGGAGACCCAATTCTCATTACTTCTAACTAGTATCACTTCTCTAGTTGCAAGTCTAGCTCATTCGCATCATCTACTCTAGCTAATGCGCATGGCTATGAGCAACTTCAGCCCACGCAATCATCCTACTTCAACACTCCCACTTTGCGAATAGCCAAAGCCTTGGAGCCCAAATGCCACCACTAGTCTTTGATGTCGATCTCTCGCAAGAGCCTTTGTCAGCACGTCCGCCACCATGTGCTCCGTTGGACAATACTTCAACTCTATCACCTTCATCTCTAACTTCTCTCGAATGAAATGATATTGCACATCAATGTGCTTTGTACGTGAGTGATGCGTTGGATTCTTCGCCAATGACATACTCCCTTGGTTGTCACACATGATTGTTGTAGCCTCCTCTTGAGTGCATCTCACATCCGCCATTAGTTGCCTCAACCAAATGGCCTCCTTCGTACCGTGGCTCGTCGCCATGTACTCCGCCTCAACCGTTGACGTGGCCGTGGTTTGTTGGCGCTTGCTATTCCATGAAACGGCCCCCGATCCAACTTTGAACATGTACCCCGTGGTGGATCTACGATCATTGGTATCACCCGCATAATCCGCATCACAATACCCACTCAACACAATGTTGTCACCTCCAAGACACAACCTCACATCACTTGTGCCTTTCAAGTACCGCATGATCCTCTTGACCGCAACCCAATGACTTGAACCCGGTCTTGCCATGTGTTGACTCACAACGCTGATTGGATACGCAAGGTCCGGCCTTGTTGCAATCATAGCATACATCAATGACCCTACAGCTTGCTTGTATGGCACATCCACCATAGATTGAGCCTCTAATGCATACTCCTCATCGGTGAGTTTCACGAGTTTGGAATTCACATCCAATGGAGTGCCAACCGGTTTGCAATCCTCCATGCCAAAGCGTTTGAGCACATCCATAACATACTTGCTTTGATTCATTGTTATGGTGCGTGTTGCTCTATCTCGCACAAACTCAACTCCTAGACAAAAGTGCAACTCACCGAGATCACTCATCTCGTACTCGTTCTCAAGCATTGCCTTCAATGCCTTCAAAGAGCTCATACAACTTGCAAGGATGATCAAATCATCCACATATATGATCACGATGACCACATGTTGCCCCTTTTGCATGAAATACAAGCTGTGATCAGCGATGCTCCTTGTGAACCCGATATGAACAAGAAACGTGTCAATCTTTTGATACCATGCGCGTGGAGATTGCTTCAACCCATACAATGACTTGTTCAACTTGCAAACAAGGTTCTCATTACCTCGTTGCACAAATCCTTCGGGTTGCACCATGTAGATGTCCTCGTCCAACTCGCCGTTCAAGAACGCCGTCTTGACATCCATTTGATGCATTTCCAAATCCATGGCAGCCCCGATGGCCAAAATGCATCGAATAGTGGTGAATTTCGCCACCGGTGCAAAGGTCTCATGAAAATCAACACCTTCGATTTGTGAAAAGCCCTTTGCCACCAATCTTGCCTTATAACGAACCACATCACCCGTTGCATCTCTCTTTGCACGAAATACCCACTTACAACCGATAGCGTTGCGATTCTTGGGGAGGGGAGTCAATTCCCAAGTGCCATTGTCCAACAATGATTTGTACTCCTCTTGCATGGCTTGCTCCCACTTGTTTGCATCATCACAACTCAACGCTTCACGAATCGTCAATGGAGCATCTAAAAGTGCAACGTTTGCATGCTCCTCCTCACCTTGAGGGAGAATATGATTCTTCCACCACTCGCCAAGTGGTCTACGATTTCTCTCTGGATAACGACGATCGCTCGAGGATGCATTGTCTTCAACCGCCGTTGCTTGTGCCTTTTTCTCGCCATTCTTCGTCTTCAAAGGTCGCTCCTCAATATGTTCCTCATCACCACCATCTTCGTCATCTTCGTCTTCATCAACAATATCAATAACGGGAGATTTGGAAGATTGGTCCACAATGGCCGGTTTATCGCCACTTCTCCCACTTGGACCATCGTCCAAATTTTCTTCAACCTTGGAATTCTCGCAAAATGTCACATCACGAGCTCGAATGATCTTCTTGGTCTCGAGCGACATGAGCCTGTACGCCTTGGTACCTTCACAATATCCAAGAAACACACATTTTGTTGCCTTGGCCTCAAGTTTGGTTCTTTGAGAATCGGGTACCTTTGCAAATGCGATGCATCCAAATGTGCGCATGTGCTCCACGCGGGGTGGCCTCCCACTCCACGCTTGCTCTGGTGTCATGTTTTGAACCGCACTCGTCGGGCATCGGTTGCGTGTGTACACCGCAGTCACCACCGCTTCCGCCCAAAGGTCCAAACCCAAATTTTGTGCATGCAACATACTCCTTGCCATTTCCACAATTGTTCGATTTGCACGCTCTGCAACTCCGTTTTGTTGTGGTGTATATGGCGTTGTGGTTTGTCTAGCAATGCCTTCTTTCTTCAATAACTCTCCAAATTGGTTGGACATGAACTCGCCGCCATTATCCGATCGAAACACCTTGATCTTGTGCTCGGATTGCTTCTCAACCAACGCCTTGAACTCTTTGAACTTCTCAAAACACTCGCTCTTTGCTTTGATCGGATACAACCATATCTTCCTCGAAAAATCATCAATGAACGTCACAAAATACTTGCAACCCCCCATAGACGTGGTCTTCATTGGACCACACACGTCGGAATGCACAATCTCAAGAACCTTGGTTGCACGAGTTGCCCCATCAACTGGAAACGGTGAGCGTTGTTGCTTGCCTTCAATACAACCCTCACATGTGAATGAACTAGGTGCGACGTGTGATTGTGCAAGATCCATGCCACTTACCATTCCACGCAGTGCTTTCACACTCTTGACATTCAAATGCCCGAGACGACGATGCCACAACGCCAACTTGTCTTCGTTTGAACTCGATTGCACCAACGTTGCCGATTCCGCCGCGTGCATCTTGGAAAACTTGATTTGATACAAGCCGTTGACTTCGTGTATAATGGCCACCTCCTCACGACTTGGGGACAACACAAAACATCCTTCGTCGCTAAATTCCACTCGCAAATGCTTCATCACCAAATGTCGCACCGATAAAAGATTTGCCTTCAACTTGGGAACGTGGAGGACATCATGGATGGTAATTGTCTTCACACGACCCTTCACCTCGGTGTCTACGACGATGGATCCTTTACCCACGGCTTGAAGAACCGTATCATCACCCAAAATGACATTCTTTGGAGATATGACGTGATATGATTGGAAACAAGTCCTAATGGGCGCCATGTGACTCGAGGCTCCCGAATCAACAATCCAATCGATCACACTACCATTGCATGACACGTCACTTGCCATCATTGCATACTCGTCCCCGTCATCACTACAAGAAGAGACGCTAGTCATAAATGCGTACTCATCACCTGCATCGTTGACCTTTGTATTGTTGGCACTTTCCTCTCTCTTGCGTTTGTAGCAAAATTTTGCCAAGTGGCCCTTCTTACCGCAATAGTAGCATACCTTGTCTGTAGAGCTCCCACTGGCACCGCTCTTGGATTGCTTCGCCATAAGCGCCGCGCTATCGCCACGAGTCTCGTTCTCTTTGCGCCGCGAGAGTTCATGCAACAACCGTGATGTCACATAATCAAGAGTGAGCTCGCTAATGGGCCTACTCTCCATAGCAACGATAAGATACTCGTACGACGGCGGCAAACTCTCGAGGAGCGTCATAACGATATCACCGTCGGTAATGTTGACGTCTGCGCCGTTGAGCTGATCCGCAAGAGCCTTGACTTTGTTGATGTGCGCCAACATGTCGTCGTTTTCTTCCATCTTGATGGTGAAAAACTTGCGCCTCAAAAACAAGATATTGACCAAGCTCTTTGCCTCATGAATATTGCAAAGCTTGGCCCATGCCTCGGCGGGAGTCTTGCACGACCGAATATGAGAAAGCTGGGAATCAGAAAGATTAAGAGCCAAAATCGCAAAGGCCTTTTTCTCTCGCCGAGTGTACGCAGTTCGTACCCTAGCCTCGGCGTCGGACGAAGGCGGTTCCTCACTACCCTCAACTATCTCCCACAATTCTTTTTCGGCCATGACCATTTCCATCTTGAATTTCCACAAGTGGAAGTTGACGCCATCGAACTTGTCTACAACCTTAGCACCTTCACCCTCAAATGTAGCCATATCCTTGATTGAAGGACGTACGCTCACAAAATTCAGCCCCTAGAAAGCTAAGAAAAATTGTTTTTATGATTTTTTTGACAATTCTGTGATTTGTGAGGCAAATTGCACACGTATGTGCTTCTAATGCCTCCGAACTAATTCCAAACACTAAATCAGCACCTTTGTGCTACACATCAACCTCACAACACTCAATCGTGATGGTTCTTAGTGAATTTGCACAAGATCATACCACAACACCCTAACTAGGAGAATTGCGCACTCGTTGGCTCAAATCCACTCAAATCAGCACCCTTGTGCTTCACAACATGTAATGCACCCTATGGACACCCTTGGGCCTTCCAAGGACTCTAAATCAATGCAAATTCAGCCCCTTCAAGTCCTAATTGCATTGAAATTCATCAAATCAGCCCCGTTGTGCATTCACTAACCCAAACTCTAATTTTGAGCACTCCAAGGGCATCACTCACATTCCAAACCCTTGTGCAAGAATTGCAATACCAAAATCAGATTGTAGACTCACCCCAAGAGCCTCAAAGCATAAAAGTGCCTTGCAACAACACAAGTGCACAAATTGAGCACAAATTGAGCCAATAAGCTCCAATAAGCTCCAATAAGCTCTAATAAGCTCCAATAAGCTCCAATCAGCCCCAATCAGCTCCAATATACTCCAACAACCACCAATAAGCTCCAAAGCTCCAATTCAGCCCTTGTAGACGTGTATAAACTCCAAAGGTGCTCCAAAGTGCTCCAAAAGCTCCAAATCAACAAAAGATAGCTCCAAAGTGCGAATTCAGCCCTCCAACACGTAGATCAAAGGTAGGAAGATTGAATTGAAGGTTAGATTAGAATGCCAAAGCCTCACACAAACACTTGGAATGCATAGGAAAGAGATGATCTTTACTCATGGGCTGCCCCTCTTAAGTAGTACACCCAAGGGAGCCCCCTTGGCAAACCATATGGGACATCAGCCCATACTCCACTCCTTGTACACTAGGATCAGCCCATATCACTTGGGAGACCCAATTCTCATTACTTCTAACTAGTACCACTTCTCTAGTTGCAACTCTAGCTCATTCGCATCATCTACTCTAGCTAATGCGCATGGCTATGAGCAACTTCAGCCCACGCAATCATCCTACTTCAACACTCCCACTTTGCGAATAGCCAAAGCCTTGGAGCCCAAATGCCACCACTAGTCTTTGATGTCGATCTCTCGCAAGAGCCTTTGTCAGCACGTCCGCCACCATGTGCTCCGTTGGACAATACTTCAACTCTATCACCTTCATCTCTAACTTCTCTCGAATGAAGTGGTATTGCACATCAATGTGCTTTGTACGTGAGTGCTGCGTTGGATTCTTCGCCAATGACATACTCCCTTGGTTGTCACACATGATTGTTGTAGCCTCCTCTTGAGTGCATCTCACATCCGCCATTAGTTGCCTCAACCAAATGGCCTCCTTCGTACCGTGGCTCGTCGCCATGTACTCCGCCTCAACCGTTGACGTGGCCGTGGTTTGTTGGCGCTTGCTATTCCATGAAACGGCCCCCGATCCGACTTTGAACATGTACCCCGTGGTCGATCTACGATCATTGGTATCACCCGCATAATCCGCATCACAATACCCACTCAACACAATGTTGTCACCTCCAAGACACAACCTCACATCACTTGTGCCTTTCAAGTACCGCATGATCCTCTTGACCGCAACCCAATGACTTGAACCCGGTCTTGCCATGTGTTGACTCACAACGCTGATTGGATACGCAAGGTCCGGTCTTGTTGCAATCATAGCATACATCAATGACCCTACAGCTTGCTTGTATGGCACATCCACCATAGATTGAGCCTCTAATGCATACTCCTCATCGGTGAGTTTCACGAGTTTGGAATTCACATCCAACGGAGTGCCAACCGGTTTGCAATCCTCCATGTCAAAGCGTTTGAGAACATCCATAACATACTTGCTTTGATTCATTGTTATGGTGCGTGTTGCTCTATCTCGCACAAACTCAACTCCTAAACAAAAGTGCAACTCACCGAGATCACTCATCTCGTACTCGTTCTCAAGCATTGCCTTCAGTGCCTTCAAAGAGCTCATACAACTTGCAAGGATGATCAAATCATCCACATATATGATCACGATGACCACATGTTGCCCCTTTTGCATGAAATACAAGCTGTGATCAGCGATGCTCCTTGTGAACCCGATATGAACAAGAAACGTGTCAATCTTTTGATACCATGCGCGTGGAGATTGCTTCAACCCATACAATGACTTGTTCAACTTGCAAACAAGGTTCTCATTACCTCGTTGCACAAATCCTTCGGGTTGCACCATGTAGATGTCCTCGTCCAACTCGCCGTTCAAGAACGCCGTCTTCACATCCATTTGATGCATTTCCAAATCCATGGCAGCCCCGATGGCCAAAATGTTGAAGTAGGATGATTGCGTGGGCTGAAGTTGCTCATAGCCATGCGCATTAGCTAGAGTAGATGATGCGAATGAGCTAGACTAGCAACTAGAGAAGTGGTGTTGAAGTAGGATGATTGCGTGGGCTGAAGTTGCTCATAGCCATGCGCATTAGCTAGAGTAGATGATGCGAATGAGCTAGACTTGCAACTAGAGAAGTGGTACTAGTTAGAAGTAATGAGAATTGGGTCTCCCAAGTGATATGGGCTGATCCTAGTGTACTAGGAGTGGAGTATGGGCTGATGTCCCATATGGTTTGCCAAGGGGACTCCCTTGGGTGTGCTACTTAAGAGGGGCAGCCCATGAGTAAAGATCATCTCTTTCCTATGCATTCCAAGTGTTTGTGTGAGGCTTTGGCATTCTAATCTAACCTTCAATAGGTTATGGGCCCACTCATGTGTTTTGCGTGAGTCAAAGATTAGATTGCTCATTGTGTGGAGGTCGTGCTTTGGAGCGCTGATTTTGGAGTATTGGAGCGCTGATTTGGAACTTTGGAGGGCTGAATTCGAGCTTTGGTGGGCTGATTTCGACATTGGGAGGTATTACAATCTTCCTACCTTTGATCTACGTGTTGGAGGGCTGAATTCGCACTTTGGAGCTATCATTTGTTGATTTGGAGCTTTTGGAGCACTTTGGAGCACTTTTGGAGTTTATACACGTCTACAAGGGCTGAATTGGAGCTTTGGAGCTTATTGGTGCTTGTTGGAGTATATTGGAGCTGATTGGAGCTTATTGGAGCTTATTGGAGCTTATTGGAGCTTATTGGCTCAATTTGTGCTCAATTTGTGCACTTGTGTTGTTGCAAGGCACTTTTATGCTTTGAGGCTCTTGGGGTGAGTCTACAATCTGATTTTTGGTATTGCAATTCTTGCACAAGGGTTTGGAATGTGAGTTATGCCCTTGGAGTGCTCAAAATTAGAGTTTGGGTTAGTGAATGCACAACGGGGCTGATTTGATGAATTTCAATGCAATTAGGACTTGAAGGGGCTGAATTTGCATTGATTTAGAGTCCTTGGAAGGCACAAGGGTGTCCATAGGGTGCGTTACGTGTTGTGAAGCACAAGGGTGCTGATTTGAGTGGATTTGAGCCAACGAGTGCGCAATTCTCCTAGTTAGGGTGTTGTGGTATGATCTTGTGCAAATTCACTAAGAACCATCACGATTGAGTGTTGTGAGGTTGATGTGTATTGAAGGTTAGATTAGAATGCCAAAGCCTCACACAAACACTTGGAATGCATAGGAAAGAGATGATCTTTACTCATGGGCTGCCCCTCTTAAGTAGCACACCCAAGGGAGTCCCCTTGGCAAACCATATGGGACATCAGCCCATACTCCACTCCTAGTACACTAGGATCAGCCCATATCACTTGGGAGACCCAATTCTCATTACTTCTAACTAGTACTACTTCACTAGTTGCAACTCTAGCTCATTCGCATCATCTACACTTTCTAATGCGCATTGGCTATGAGCAACTTCAGCCCACGCAATCATCCTACTTCAACACTCCCACTTTGCGAATAGCTAAAGCCTTCGAGCCCAAATGCCACCACTAGTCTTTGATGTCGATCTCTCGCAAGAGCCTTTGTCAGCACGTCCGCCACCATGTGCTCCGTTGGACAATACTTCAACTCTATCACCTTCATCTCTAACTTCTCTCGAATGAAGTGATATTGCACATCAATGTGCTTTGTACGTGAGTGATGCGTTGGATTCTTCGCCAATGACATACTCCCTTGGTTGTCACACATGATTGTTGTAGCCTCCTCTTGAGTGCATCTCACATCCGCCATTAGTTGCCTCAACCAAATGGCCTCCTTCGTACCGTGGCTCGTCGCCATGTACTCCGCCTCAACCGTTGACGTGGCCGTGGTTTGTTGGCGCTTGCTATTCCATGAAACGGCCCCCGATCCAACTTTGAACATGTACCCCGTGGTGGATCTACGATCATTGGTATCACCCGCATAATCCGCATCACAATACCCACTCAACACAATGTTGTCACCTCCAAGACACAACCTCACATCACTTGTGCCTTTCAAGTACCGCATGATCCTCTTGACCGCAACCCAATGACTTGAACCCGGTCTTGCCATGTGTTGACTCACAACGCTGATTGGATACGCAAGGTCCGGCCTTGTTGCAATCATAGCATACATCAATGACCCTACAGCTTGCTTGTATGGCACATCCACCATAGATTGAGCCTCTAATGCATACTCCTCATCGGTGAGTTTCACGAGTTTGGAATTCACATCCAATGGAGTGCCAACCGGTTTGCAATCCTCCATGCCAAAGCGTTTGAGAACATCCATAACATACTTGCTTTGATTCATTGTTATGGTGCGTGTTGCTCTATCTCGCACAAACTCAACTCCTAAACAAAAGTGCAACTCACCCAGATCACTCATCTCGTACTCGTTCTCAAGCATTGCCTTCAATGCCTTCAAAGAGCTCATACAACTTGCAAGGATGATCAAATCATCCACATATATGATCACGATGACCACATGTTGCCCCTTTTGCATGAAATACAAGCTGTGATCAGCGATGCTCCTTGTGAACCCGATATGAACAAGAAACGTGTCAATCTTTTGATACCATGCGCGTGGAGATTGCTTCAACCCATACAATGACTTGTTCAACTTGCAAACAAGGTTCTCATTACCTCGTTGCACAAATCCTTCGGGTTGTACCATGTAGATGTCCTCGTCCAACTCGCCGTTCAAGAACGCCGTCTTCACATCCATTTGATGCATTTCCAAATCCATGGCAGCCCCGATGGCCAAAATGCATCGAATAGTGGTGAATTTCGCCACCGGTGCAAAGGTCTCATGAAAATCAACACCTTCGATTTGTGAAAAGCCCTTTGCCACCAATCTTGCCTTATAACGAACCACATCACCCGTTGCATCTCTCTTTGCACGAAATACCCACTTACAACCGATAGCGTTGCGATTCTTGGGGAGGGGAGTCAATTCCCAAGTGCCATTGTCCATCAACGATTTGTACTCCTCTTGCATGGCTTGCTCCCACTTGTTTGCATCATCACAACTCAACGCTTCACGAATCGTCAATGGAGCATCTAAAAGTGCAACGTTTGCATGCTCCTCCTCACCTTGAGGGAGAATATGATTCTTCCACCACTCGCCAAGTGGTCTACGATTTCTCTCTGGATAACGACGATCGCTCGAGGATGCATTGTCTTGAACCGCCGTTGCTTGTGCCCTCTTCTCGCCATTCTTGGTCTTCAAAGGTGGCTCCTCAATATGTTCCTCACGACCTCCATCTTCGTCATCTTCGTCTTCATCAACAATATCAATAACGGGAGATTTGGAAGATTGGTCCACAATCGCCGGTTTATCGCCACTTCTCCCACTTGGACCATCGTCCAAATTGTTTTCAACCTTGGAATTCTCGCAAAATGTCACATCACGAGCTCGAATGATCTTCTTGGTGTCGAGCGACATGAGCCTGTACGCCTTGGTACCTTCACAATATCCAAGAAACACACATTTTGTTGCCTTGGCCTCAAGTTTGGTTCTTTGAGAATCGGGTACCTTTGCAAATGCGATGCATCCAAATGTGCGCATGTGCTCCACGCGGGGTGGCCTCCCACTCCACGCTTGCTCTGGTGTCATGTTTTGAACCGCACTCGTCGGGCATCGGTTGCGTGTGTACACCGCAGTCACCACCGCTTCCGCCCAAAGGTCCAAACCCAAATTTTGTGCATGCAACATACTCCTTGCCATTTCCACAATTGTTCGATTTGCACGCTCTGCAACTCCGTTTTGTTGTGGTGTATATGGCGTTGTCGTTTGTCTAGCAATGCCTTCTTTCTTCAATAACTCTCCAAATTGGTTGGACATGAACTCGCCGCCATTATCCGATCGAAACACCTTGATCTTGTGCTCGGATTGCTTCTCAACCAACGCCTTGAACTCTTTGAACTTCTCAAAACACTCGCTCTTTGCTCTGATCGGATACAACCATATCTTCCTCGAAAAATCATCAATGAACGTCACAAAATACTTGCAACCCCCCATAGACGTGGTCTTCATTGGACCACACACGTCGGAATGCACAATCTCAAGAACCTTGGTTGCACGAGTTGCCCCATCAACTGGAAACGGTGAGCGTTGTTGCTTGCCTTCAATACAACCCTCACATGTGAATGAACTAGGCGCGACGTGTGATTGTGCAAGATCCATGCCACTTACCATTCCACGCAGTGCTTTCACACTCTTGACATTCAAATGCCCGAGACGACGATGCCACAACGCCAACTTGTCTTCGTTTGAACTCGATTGCACCAACGTTGCCGATTCCGCCGCGTGCATCTTGGAAAACTTGATTTGATACAAGCCGTTGACTTCGTGTATAATGGCCACCTCCTCACGACTTGGGGACAACACAAAACACCCTTGGTCGCTAAATTCCACTCGCAAATGCTTCATCACCAAATGTCGCACCGATAAAAGATTTGCCTTCAACTTGGGAACGTGGAGGACATCATGGATGGTAATTGTCTTCACACGACCCTTCACCTCGGTGTCTACGACGATGGATCCTTTACCCACGGCTTGAAGAACCGTATCATCACCCAAAATGACATTCTTTGGAGATATGACGTGATATGATTGGAAACAAGTCCTAATGGGCGCCATGTGACTCGAGGCTCCCGAATCAACAATCCAATCGATCACACTACCATTGCATGACACGTCACTTGCCATCATTGCATACTCGTCCCCGTCATCACTACAAGAAGAGACGCTAGTCATAAATGCGTACTCATCCCCTGCATCGTTGACCTTTGTATTGTTGGCACTTTCCTCTCTCTTGCGTTTGTAGCAAAATTTTGCCAAGTGGCCCTTCTTACCGCAATAGTAGCATACCTTGTCTGTAGAGCTCCCACTGGCACCGCTCTTGGATTGCTTCGCCATAAGCGCCGCGCTATCGCCACGAGTCTCGTTCTCTTTGCGCCGCGAGAGTTCATGCAACAACCGTGATGTCACATAATCAAGAGTGAGCTCGCTAATGGGCCTACTCTCCATAGCAACGATAAGATACTCGTACGACGGCGGCAAACTCTCGAGGAGCGTCATAACGATATCACCGTCGGTAATGTTGACGTCTGCGCCGTTGAGCTGATCCGCAAGAGCCTTGACTTTGTTGATGTGTGCCAACATGTCGTCGTTTTCTTCCATCTTGATGGTGAAAAACTTGCGCCTCAAAAACAAGATATTGACCAAGCTCTTTGCCTCATGAATATTGCAAAGCTTGGCCCATGCCTCGGCGGGAGTCTTGCACGACCGAATATGAGAAAGCTGGGAATCAGAAAGATTAAGAGCCAAAATCGCAAAGGCCTTTTTCTCTCGCCGAGTGTACGCAGTTCGTACCCTAGCCTCGGCGTCGGACGAAGGCGGTTCCTCACTACCCTCAACTATCTCCCACAATTCTTTTTCGGCCATGACCATTTCCATCTTGAATTTCCACAAGTGGAAGTTGACGCCATCGAACTTGTCTACAACCTTAGCACCTTCACCCTCAAATGTAGCCATATCCTTGATTGAAGGACGTACGCTCACAAAATTCAGCCCCTAGAAAGCTAAGAAAAATTGTTTTTATGATTTTTTGACAATTTTGTGATTTGTGAGGCAAATTGCACACGTGCGTGCTTCTTATGCCTCCAAACTAATTCCAAACACTAAATCAGCACCTTTGTGCTACACATCAACCTCACAACACTCAATCGTGATGGTTCTTAGTGAATTTGCACAAGATCATACCACAACACCCTAACTAGGAGAATTGCGCACTCGTTGGCTCAAATCCACTCAAATCAGCACCCTTGTGCTTCACAACACGTAATGCACCCTATGCACACCCTTGTGCCTTCCAAGGACTCTAAATCAATGCAAATTCAGCCCCTTCAAGTCCTAATTGCATTGAAATTCATCAAATCAGCCCCGTTGTGCATTCACAAACCCAAACTCAAATTTTGAGCACTCCAAGGGCATAACTCACATTCCAAACCCTTGTGCAAGAATTGCAATACCAAAATCAGATTGTAGACTCACCCCAAGAGCCTCAAAGCATAAAAGTGCCTTGCAACAACACAAGTGCACAAATTGAGCACAAATTGAGCCAATAAGCTCCAATAAGCTCCAATAAGCTCCACTAAGCTCCAATCAGCTCCAATATACTCCAACAAGCACCAATAAGCTCCAAAGTTCCAATTCAGCCCTTGTAGACGTGTATAAACTCCAAAAGTGCTCCAAAGTGCTCCAAAAGCTCCAAATCAACAAATGATAGCTCCAAAGTGCGAATTCAGCCCTCCAACACGTAGATCAAAGGTAGGAAGATTGTAATACCTCCCAATGTCGAAATCAGCCCACCAAAGCTCGAATTCAGCCCTCCAAAGTTCCAAATCAGCGCTCCAATACTCCAAAATCAGCGCTCCAACGCACGACCTCCACACAATGAGCAATCTAATCTTTGACTCACGCAAAACACATGAGTGGGCCCATAACCTATTGAAGGTTAGATTAGAATGCCAAAGCCTCACACAAACACTTGGAATGCATAGGAAAGAGATGATCTTTACTCATGGGCTGCCCCTCTTAAGTAGCACACCCAAGGGAGTCCCCTTGGCAAACCATATGGGACATCAGCCCATACTCCACTCCTAGTACACTAGGATCAGCCCATATCACTTGGGAGACCCAATTCTCATTACTTCTAACTATTGAAGGTTAGATTAGAATGCCAAAGCCTCACACAAACACTTGGAATGCATAGGAAAGAGATGATCTTTACTCATGGGCTGCCCCTCTTAAGTAGCACACCCAAGGGAGTCCCCTTGGCAAACCATATGGGACATCAGCCCATACTCCACTCCTAGTACACTAGGATCAGCCCATATCACTTGGGAGACCCAATTCTCTTTACTTCTAACTAGTACCACTTCTCTAGTTGCATGTCTAGCTCATTCGCATCATCTACTCTAGCTAATGCGCATGGCTATGAGCAACTTCAGCCCACGCAATCATCCTACTTCAACACTCCCACTTTGCGAATAGCCAAAGCCTTGGAGCCCAAATGCCACCACTAGTCTTTGATGTCGATCTCTCGCAAGAGCCTTTGTGAGCACGTCCGCCACCATGTGCTCCGTTGGACAATACTTCAACTCTATCACCTTCATCTCTAACTTCTCTCGAATGAAGTGATATTGCACATCAATGTGCTTTGTACGTGAGTGATGCGTTGGATTCTTCGCCAATGACATACTCCCTTGGTTGTCACACATGATTGTTGTAGCCTCCTCTTGAGTGCATCTCACATCCGCCATTAGTTGCCTCAACCAAATGGCCTCCTTCGTACCGTGGCTCGTCGCCATGTACTCCGCCTCAACCGTTGACGTGGCCGTGGTTTGTTGGCGCTTGCTATTCCATGAAACGGCCCCCGATCCAACTTTGAACATGTACCCCGTGGTGGATCTACGATCATTGGTATCACCCGCATAATCCGCATCACAATACCCACTCAACACAATGTTGTCACCTCCAAGACACAACCTCATATCACTTGTGCCTTTCAAGTACCGCATGATCCTCTTGACCGCAACCCAATGACTTGAACCCGGTCTTGCCATATGTTGACTCACAACGCTGATTGGATACGCAAGGTCCGGCCTTGTTGCAATCATAGCATACATCAATGACCCTACAGCTTGCTTGTATGGCACATCCACCATAGATTGAGCCTCTAATGCATACTCCTCATCGGTGAGTTTCACGAGTTTGGAATTCACATCCAATGGAGTGCCAACCGGTTTGCAATCCTCCATGCCAAAGCGTTTGAGAACATCCATAACATACTTGCTTTGATTCATTGTTATGGTGCGTGTTGCTCTATCTCGCACAAACTCAACTCCTAAACAAAAGTGCAACTCACCCAGATCACTCATCTCGTACTCGTTCTCAAGCATTGCCTTCAATGCCTTCAAAGAGCTCATACAACTTGCAAGGATGATCAAATCATCCACATATATGATCACGATGACCACATGTTGCCCCTTTTGCATGAAATACAAGCTGTGATCAGCGATGCTCCTTGTGAACCCGATATGAACAAGAAACGTGTCAATCTTTTGATACCATGCGCGTGGAGATTGCTTCAACCCATACAATGACTTGTTTAACTTGCAAACAAGGTTCTCATTACCTCGTTGCACAAATCCTTCGGGTTGTACCATGTAGATGTCCTCGTCCAACTCGCCGTTCAAGAACGCCGTCTTCACATCCATTTGATGCATTTCCAAATCCATGGCAGCCCCGATGGCCAAAATGCATCGAATAGTGGTGAATTTCGCCACCGGTGCAAAGGTCTCATGAAAATCAACACCTTCGATTTGTGAAAAGCCCTTTGCCACCAATCTTGCCTTATAACGAACCACATCACCCGTTGCATCTCTCTTTGCACGAAATACCCACTTACAACCGATAGCGTTGCGATTCTTGGGGAGGGGAGTCAATTCCCAAGTGCCATTGTCCATCAACGATTTGTACTCCTCTTGCATGGCTTGCTCCCACTTGTTTGCATCATCACAACTCAACGCTTCACGAATCGTCAATGGAGCATCTAAAAGTGCAACGTTTGCATGCTCCTCCTCACCTTGAGGGAGAATATGATTCTTCCACCACTCGCCAAGTGGTCTACGATTTCTCTCTGGATAACGACGATCGCTCGAGGATGCATTGTCTTCAACCGCCGTTGCTTGTGCCTTTTTCTCGCCATTCTTCGTCTTCAAAGGTCGCTCCTCAATATGTTCCTCATCACCACCATCTTCGTCATCTTCGTCTTCATCAACAATATCAATAACGGGAGATTTGGAAGATTGGTCCACAATCGCTGGTTTATCGCCACTTCTCCCACTTGGACCATCGTCCAAATTGTCTTCAACCTTGGAATTCTCGCAAAATGTCACATCACGAGCTCGAATGATCTTCTTGGTCTCGAGCGACATGAGCCTATACGCCTTGGTACCTTCACAATATCCAAGAAACACACATTTTGTTGCCTTGGCCTCAAGTTTGGTTCTTTGAGAATCGGGTACCTTTGCAAATGCGATGCATCCAAATGTGCGCATGTGCTCCACGCGGGGTGGCCTCCCACTCCACGCTTGCTCCGGTGTCATGTTTTGAACCGCACTCGTCGGGCATCGGTTGCGTGTGTACACCGCAGTCACCACCGCTTCCGCCCAAAGGTCCAAACCCAAATTTTGTGCATGCAACATACTCCTTGCCATTTCCACAATTGTTCGATTTGCACGCTCTGCAACTCCGTTTTGTTGTGGTGTATATGGCGTTGTGGTTTGTCTAGCAATGCCTTCTTTCTTCAATAACTCTCCAAATTGGTTGGACATGAACTCGCCGCCATTATCCGATCGAAACACCTTGATCTTGTGCTCGGATTGCTTCTCAACCAACGCCTTGAACTCTTTGAACTTCTCAAAACACTCGCTCTTTGCTTTGATCGGATACAACCATATCTTCCTCGAAAAATCATCAATGAACGTCACAAAATACTTGCAACCCCCCATAGACGTGGTCTTCATTGGACCACACACGTCGGAATGCACAATCTCAAGAACCTTGGTTGCACGAGTTGCCCCATCAACTGGAAACGGTGAGCGTTGTTGCTTGCCTTCAATACAACCCTCACATGTGAACGAACTAGGCGCGACGTGTGATTGTGCAAGATCCATGCCACTTACCATTCCACGCAGTGCTTTCACACTCTTGACATTCAAATGCCCGAGACGACGATGCCACAATGCCAACTTGTCTTCGTTTGAACTCGATTGCACCAACGTTGCGGATTCCGCCGCGTGCATCTTGGAAAACTTGATTTGGTACAAGCCGTTGACTTCGTGTATAATGGCCACCTCCTCACGACTTGGAGACAACACAAAACACCCTTGGTCGCTAAATTCCACTCGCAAATGCTTCATCACCAAATGTCGCACCGATAAAAGATTTGCCTTCAACTTGGGAACGTGGAGGACATCATGGATGGTGATTGTCTTCACACGACCCTTCACCTCGGTGTCTACGACGATGGATCCTTTACCCACGGCTTGAAGAACCGTATCATCACCCAAAATGACATTCTTTGGAGATATGACGTGATATGATTGGAAACAAGTCCTAATGGGCGCCATGTGACTCGAGGCTCCCGAATCAACAATCCAATCGATCACACTACCATTGCATGACACGTCACTTGCCATCATTGCATACTCGTCCCCGTCATCACTACAAGAAGAGACGCTAGTCATAAATGCGTACTCATCACCTGCATCGTTGACCTTTGTATTGTTGGCACTTTCCTCTCTCTTGCGTTTGTAGCAAAATTTTGCCAAGTGGCCCTTCTTACCGCAATAGTAGCATACCTTGTCTGTAGAGCTCCCACTGGCACCGCTCTTGGATTGCTTCGCCATAAGCGCCGCGCTATCGCCACGAGTCTCGTTCTCTTTGCGCCGCGAGAGTTCATGCAACAACCGTGATGTCACATAATCAAGAGTGAGCTCGCTAATGGGCCTACTCTCCATAGCAACGATAAGATACTCGTACGACGGCGGCAAACTCTCGAGGAGCGTCATAACGATATCACCGTCGGTAATGTTGACGTCTGCGCCGTTGAGCTGATCCGCAAGAGCCTTGACTTTGTTGATGTGCGCCAACATGTCGTCGTTTTCTTCCATCTTGATGGTGAAAAACTTGCGCCTCAAAAACAAGATATTGACCAAGCTCTTTGCCTCATGAATATTGCAAAGCTTGGCCCATGCCTCGGCGGGAGTCTTGCACGACCGAATATGAGAAAGCTGGGAATCAGAAAGATTAAGAGCCAAAATCGCAAAGGCCTTTTTCTCTCGCCGAGTGTACGCAGTTCGTACCCTAGCCTCGGCGTCGGACGAAGGCGGTTCCTCACTACCCTCAACTATCTCCCACAATTCTTTTTCGGCCATGACCATTTCCATCTTGAATTTCCACAAGTGGAAGTTGACGCCATCGAACTTGTCTACAACCTTAGCACCTTCACCCTCAAATGTAGCCATATCCTTGATTGAAGGACGTACGCTCACAAAATTCAGCCCCTAGAAAGCTAAGAAAAATTGTTTTTATGATTTTTGACAATTTTGTGATTTGTGAAGCAAATTGCACACGTACGTGCTTCTAATGCCTCCAAACTAATTCCAAACACTAAATCAGCACCTTTGTGCTACACATCAACCTCACAACACTCAATCGTGATGGTTCTTAGTGAATTTGCACAAGATCATACCACAACACCCTAACTAGGAGAATTGCGCACTCGTTGGCTCAAATCCACTCAAATCAGCACCCTTGTGCTTCACAACACGTAACGCACCCTATGGACACCCTTGTGCCTTCCAAGGACTCTAAATCAATGCAAATTCAGCCCCTTCAAGTCCTAATTGCATTGAAATTCATCAAATCAGCCCCGTTGTGCATTCACTAACCCAAACTCTAATTTTGAGCACTCCAAGGGCATAACTCACATTCCAAACCCTTGTGCAAGAATTGCAATACCAAAATCAGATTGTAGACTCACCCCAAGAGCCTCAAAGCATAAAAGTGCCTTGCAACAACACAAGTGCACAAATTGAGCACAAATTGAGCCAATAAGCTCCAATAAGCTCCAATAAGCTCCAATAAGCTCCAATCAGCTCCAATATACTCCAACAAGCACCAATAAGCTCCAAAGCTCCAATTCAGCCCTTGTAGACGTGTATAAACTCCAAAAGTGCTCCAAAGTGCTCCAAAAGCTCCAAATCAACAAATGATAGCTCCAAAGTGCGAATTCAGCCCTCCAACACGTAGATCAAAGGTAGGAAGATTGTAATACCTCCCAATGTCGAAATCAGCCCACCAAAGCTCGAATTCAGCCCTCCAAAGTTCCAAATCAGCGCTCCAATACTCCAAAATCAGCGCTCCAAAGCACGACCTCCACACAATGAGCAATCTAATCTTTGACTCACGCAAAACACATGAGTGGGCCCATAACCTATTGAAGGTTAGATTAGAATGCCAAAGCCTCACACAAACACTTGGAATGCATAGGAAAGAGATGATCTTTACTCATGGGCTGCCCCTCTTAAGTAGCACACCCAAGGGAGTCCCCTTGGCAAACCATATGGGACATCAGCCCATACTCCACTCCTAGTACACTAGGATCAGCCCATATCACTTGGGAGACCCAATTCTCTTTACTTCTAACTAGTACCACTTCTCTAGTTGCATGTCTAGCTCATTCGCATCATCTACTCTAGCTAATGCGCATGGCTATGAGCAACTTCAGCCCACGCAATCATCCTACTTCAACACTAACTAGTACTACTTCACTAGTTGCAACTCTAGCTCATTCGCATCATCTACACTTTCTAATGCGCATTGGCTATGAGCAACTTCAGCCCACGCAATCATCCTACTTCAACAATGTGTAGCACAAAGGTGCTGATTTAGTGTTTGGAATTAGTTTGGAGGCATTAGAAGCACGTACGTGTGCAATTTGCTTCACAAATCACAAAATTGTCAAAAATCATAAAAACAATTTTTCTTAGCTTTCTAGGGGCTGAATTTTGTGAGCGTACGTCCTTCAATCAAGGATATGGCTACATTTGAGGGTGAAGGTGCTAAGGTTGTAGACAAGTTCGATGGCGTCAACTTCCACTTGTGGAAATTCAAGATGGAAATGGTCATGGCCGAAAAAGAATTGTGGGAGATAGTTGAGGGTAGTGAGGAACCGCCTTCGTCCGACGCCGAGGCTAGGGTACGAACTGCGTACACTCGGCGAGAGAAAAAGGCCTTTGCGATTTTGGCTCTTAATCTTTCTGATTCCCAGCTTTCTCATATTCGGTCGTGCAAGACTCCCGCCGAGGCATGGGCCAAGCTTTGCAATATTCATGAGGCAAAGAGCTTGGTCAATATCTTGTTTTTGAGGCGCAAGTTTTTCACCATCAAGATGGAAGAAAACGACGACATGTTGGCGCACATCAACAAAGTCAAGGCTCTTGCGGATCAGCTCAACGGCGCAGACGTCAACATTACCGACGGTGATATCGTTATGACGCTCCTCGAGAGTTTGCCGCCGTCGTACGAGTATCTTATCGTTGCTATGGAGAGTAGGCCCATTAGCGAGCTCACTCTTGATTATGTGACATCACGGTTGTTGCATGAACTCTCGCGGCGCTTATGGCGCAGCAATCCAAGAGCAGTGCCAGTGGGAGCTCTACAGACAAGGTATGCTACTATTGCGGTAAGAAGGGCCACTTGGCAAAATTTTGCTACAAACGCAAGAGAGAGGAAAGTGCCAACAATACAAAGGTCAACGATGCAGGTGATGAGTACGCATTTATGACTAGCGTCTCTTCTTGTAGTGATGACGGGGACGAGTATGCAATGATGGCAAGTGACGTGTCATGCAATGGTAGTGTGATCGATTGGATTGTTGATTCGGGAGCCTCGAGTCACATGGCGCCCATTAGGACTTGTTTCCAATCATATCACGTCATATCTCCAAAGAATGTCATTTTGGGTGATGATACGGTTCTTCAAGCCGTGGGTAAAGGATCCATCGTCGTAGACACCGAGGTGAAGGGTCGTGTGAAGACAATTACCATCCATGATGTCCTCCACGTTCCCAAGTTGAAGGCAAATCTTTTATCGGTGCGACATTTGGTGATGAAGCATTTGCGAGTGGAATTTAGCGACCAAGGGTGTTTTGTGTTGTCTCCAAGTCGTGAGGAGGTGGCCATTATACACGAAGTCAACGGCTTGTACCAAATCAAGTTTTCCAAGATGCACGCGGCGGAATCCGCAACGTTGGTGCAATCGAGTTCAAACGAAGACAAGTTGGCGTTGTGGCATCGTCGTCTCGGGCATTTGAATGTCAAGAGTGTGAAAGCACTGCGTGGAATGGTAAGTGGCATGGATCTTGCACAATCACACGTCGCACCTAGTTCATTCACATGTGAGGGTTGTATTGAAGGCAAACAACAACGCTCACCGTTTCCAGTTGATGGGGCAACTCGTGCAACCAAGGTTCTTGAGATTGTGCATTCCGACGTGTGTGGTCCAATGAAGACCACGTCTATGGGGGGTTGCAAGTATTTTGTGACTTTCATTGATGATTTTTCGAGGAAGATATGGTTGTATCCGATCAAAGCAAAGAGCGAGTGTTTTGAGAAGTTCAAAGAGTTCAAGGCGTTGGTTGAGAAGCAATCCGAGCACAAGATCAAGGTGTTTCGATCGGATAATGGCGGCGAGTTCATGTCCAACCAATTTGGAGAGTTATTGAAGAAAGAAGGCATTGCTAGACAAACCACAACGCCATATACACCACAACAAAACGGAGTTGCAGAGCGTGCAAATCGAACAATTGTGGAAATGGCAAGGAGTATGTTGCATGCACAAAATTTGAGTTTGGACCTTTGGGCGGAAGCGGTGGTGACTGCGGTGTACACACGCAACCGATGCCCGACGAGCGCGGTTCAAAACATGACACCAGAGCAAGCGTGGAGTGGGAGGCCTCCCCGCGTGGAGCACATGCGCACATTTGGATGCATCGCATTTGCAAAGGTACCCGATTCTCAAAGAACCAAACTTGAGGCCAAGGCAACAAAATGTGTGTTTCTTGGATATTGTGAAGGTACCAAGGCGTACAGGCTCATGTCCCTCGAGACCAAGAAGATCATTCGAGCTCGTGATGTGACATTTTGCGAGAATTCCAAGGTTGAAGACAATTTGGACGATGGTCCAAGTGGGAGAAGTGGCGATAAACCAGCGATTGTGGACCAATCTTCCAAATCTCCCGTTATTGATATTGTTGATGAAGACGAAGATGACGAAGATGGTGGTGATGAGGAACATATTGAGGAGCGACCTTTGAAGACGAAGAATGGCGAGAAAAAGGCACAAGCAACGGCGGTTGAAGACAATGCATCCTCGAGCGATCGTCGTTATCCAGAGAGAAATCGTAGACCACTTGGCGAGTGGTGGAAGAATCATATTCTCCCTCAAGGTGAGGAGGAGCATGCAAACGTTGCACTTTTAGATGCTCCATTGACGATTCGTGAAGCGTTGAGTTGTGATGATGCAAACAAGTGGGAGCAAGCCATGCAAGAGGAGTACAAATCGTTGATGGACAATGGCACTTGGGAATTGACTCCCCTCCCCAAGAATCGCAACGCTATCGGTTGTAAGTGGGTATTTCGTGCAAAGAGAGATGCAACGGGTGATGTGGTTCGTTATAAGGCAAGATTGGTGGCAAAGGGCTTTTCACAAATCGAAGGTGTTGATTTTCATGAGACCTTTGCACCGGTGGCGAAATTCACCACTATTCGATGCATTTTGGCCATCGGGGCTGCCATGGATTTGGAAATGCATCAAATGGATGTGAAGACGGCGTTCTTGAACGGCGAGTTGGACGAGGACATCTACATGGTACAACCCGAAGGATTTGTGCAACGAGGTAATGAGAACCTTGTTTGCAAGTTGAACAAGTCATTGTATGGGTTGAAGCAATCTCCACGCGCATGGTATCAAAAGATTGACACGTTTCTTGTTCATATCGGGTTCACAAGGAGCATCGCTGATCACAGCTTGTATTTCATGCAAAAGGGGCAACATGTGGTCATCGTGATCATATATGTGGATGATTTGATCATCCTTGCAAGTTGTATGAGCTCTTTGAAGGCATTGAAGGCAATGCTTGAGAACGAGTACGAGATGAGTGATCTCGGTGAGTTGCACTTTTGTTTAGGAGTTGAGTTTGTGCGAGATAGAGCAACACGCACCATAACAATGAATCAAAGCAAGTATGTTATGGATGTTCTCAAACGCTTTGGCATGGAGGATTGCAAACC